>JAFBJR010000073.1:144586-748834 GCA_016785285.1 Brachirus orientalis | reverse complement strand
TAAACATGATCACAGAGGATTATAATTATCTTATTACTGTTATGGGCTCTTCAACAAACTCAGTGTTTCATCTTCCTAATATCATGTTAAACGCTCATTACCAGATAGTTTGACCGCTTTTAATGAAATGTTGCCCAGCAACATTTTAGCCACATGCTCTGCTCCTGCAGACAGCAGATTATTGTTGGACAAATCCTGGAAGTAAAACACATCATGTTAAGGCACAGTACATACTGTAAACTCTACAGTGAAATTCAATATAAATGGCATCTGTAAAACACGTGTGCCCTCTACTGGTGGGTTAGTAGTCCTACATACCAGGTGCTGAATGGTGAAATTAGCCCTCAACATTTCCACAAGATATTCGGTCCCTTCAGCTTGAATGTGATTGTTTGCCAGCTCCAGATTGTTGATATGCATGTCATTCTAAATAAGATGAGCTTATAAGAAATGAACTTAAAATGAAAAATATTTACTGAAAAGGAGGCTTGCGTTTCAAACTTACCACCAAAGCAATGGCAAGTGCCTTGCATCCCAGTGGTCCCAGTCCATGGTGGGTGAGGGTCATGGTTGTAGAGTCGAGGTTTCGTATAAAGTAGGAGACCGGTACCACACCCACTAGCTTACAAGCCTGCAGGTACACTTCAGCCACAGATGCTTCCACGATACCCTCATCTTTTTCTGAAAACATACCAAACCAAAACATACGTGATGCATTTCACTATATGTAGGCTTTTAATTGTGCTGCTGCTGTTTTTTTTAACCTCACCATGGTGGACATAGCTTTGAAGCAATGAGAGCATCATGAAGGCCTTATAAAAATAAATAGGAGGATAAATTTAATGTAGTGACTTACCATCAGACTCCAAGTCTGTGTCAAACTTGTCCTCCTCTCTTTGGGGTTGTGTTGGAGAAGGACAGTCATCATTTTTTAAGCAGAGAGACTCGAAAGATATTGTCGACATTGCAGTCAGCCGTCAGAGCTTGTGTCTTGTTTGAAACCATTCATTTCTGTTTGTCCTGTATGGGTTAGTGACCTGAAAGGAAATAGGCCTGTGGTGTCCTGCAGGTAATTCTACTCCTCAGGTAATATGTCATGTGTAGTGCCGTTAATAATTCATTCCTCAATGAGGTTACAATCCTCTGACTTTTATAAGTGACACAAATGTAACACGAATGTTGACATAGTTTGAAGTAAACAAAAACTTTTTTTTTTTTAAATAATGTTTTTGCTGTTTTTATAGTGGCTTGTCTCATGTGTGGGAAAAGAGGCTGCATGTCGTAATAGATGACCAAAACAGTATCCTCACAACTTGATGTATTTCTTAAAGAAAATGGGCGGGACATCATCCGCCATTGGCCTGGCTCAAATACAAATATTTTCTATGTCACATAGGCTTGTTTGGTATATTGCTTGAAAAATAAGTCTGAAAAGAAGCGACCACCCCACCGCCACTGTACAAACATTGATCTTGGTGAGTACTTATACAAGCTTGGGAAGATATACAAAATAAACATATAGATTCAATACAACACATAAAAGATAAATGAATAATGTAGAATTGAGAATATCCATAACGGATGTTTTTAAATAGAGAATAAACAAGGCAGAAAATAAAAATAATGTCAGGGAAGGGGCACAGGAAAACGTAGAGACATACATTCATTAAGTGGACAACTAACTGTCTGCTTCTGAATAAAATATTTTGCAGATAAGATGATGAAAAAGTGATTATTCTAAATCTGTTTTACAGTACAGACAGCGAACGAGTTGGCAACAAAGCCAGTGGATTAATGTGTTGAAGTTCCCTTGATACTTATTTGGTTTCAATGTAAATTCTCAGCAGGTAGGAACCAAAGCCTTTGTCAGTTTAAGATTATGTCTAACACGTGCGCCGCAGTTTGGGGGACCCCTCTCTGCCCACCAGTACGCGCATGCGCGGTTTTCAGCAAGAACAATGATTTGCAGCTTGTTTTATGTGCTTTACCCTTTGGCACGGTACCTGGCTGCGGGTCGACGCTCAGGTAAATCTGACGACAACAACATTTTGTAAACGTACGTGTGCGTTTCAAAGTGCCAGAATTTTCTGTGTGTTTCCCGTGGGCGGCTACCACGGTCTAACAGTTGCTATACTTCAATTTTACCTCTATTTTTCTTGCCGTTGTCGGCGTTTGCTATAAACTTGTATTTTAATGCAGGTTTTGTGTGACACGCGTTCCTTTGTTGTCGTGTTTGCACCACTGTGTGTATTTTGTCTTTTGCGGACACATTAACGAAGTGCGTATCATGTTTATGCAACTTGGCTAACTTTAGCTCATGGCAACATGAGTCTGCCTGTATCTGTTTTTGCAGTGAGCTATAGACGCTCACTGTGACGTCATGACGTCACAACGTGGTCGTGTTCTGCTGTTTGTATTTGTTTTTGAAGTTTAAGTTATTATGAGTTTATTATTGCTAACTGCAAAAGAAATTAACAAGAGGACTCAACATCTACATTCCTGCATTCGTAGTCTATATTTCACTCTAAAATTATATTCTCATTTTTGTATAGATGTTGAGTTCATATATTTATATCTTCTTTTGTTTTTAGGTATATTTGTTTTGCTTTGTATGTTATCTTTTAGATTTATAGATTTTGCACAGTTTGCTAAAGGGTCAGTGTGTAATATTTTGAAAATTGAATATTCTACCCACATGTATGTTTGTATTAGTGGTTAAACACAAAATTACTAATTGTACAGTGTTTTTATAGACTTTTCAAGAATTATAGAATAATTCTTTGTGTACTTTAGGCGAGAGCCTTGCTTCGTGGAGGCTGTATCTACAGCACTGAATGGATGTGCTTTTCATGTTTTAAAACAGAATCTCACTACACCAATAACAAATAGCTTACATGCATAAAACAATGAAGAAGAGGGAGGCAATGGGAGAGTATAGCCTCTTTCACACTAAAATTAGTGGGTATACCTGCATGAATTCTGTCACTGACACACAGGAAACAAAACAAGTCAGAGGAACTTGTATCTTTGATTTCAGTTTCTTTTTAATTGAATCATTTAGATCATCCAGCTGATGAAATAAATTATAATAATGGTTGATTTAAGTTTTAAAGAGTAAGGCTCGCTCATGCTAACTGCTTTGCTAACAGCTATGCATAGCATTGCACAACCCCTTGCGTTGAAATGGTGCATCGCTTGTACACCAGATGAAGAAATAATTTGCATGTTCACCATATACTGATTTGTGCAGTTGTCAGTAAAACCCAGTGTGCATTGCAATGCCATTTGATGTGGGAGTGAATGCTTAATAAACACATTACCACCAGTAATGGAAAAATGATTTTATATCAACATGATCCATCTACCTGCATCATTGCCCTTAACAACAATCTCTTTTTATAGAGGCCTCACAGAAAGGTCATTCTCCCACAGTGGTCCATGGCACGGCAACATGGGATGGTGGTGCTGTCACAACAAAGAGGTTCACCCAGTCTCAGACAACCCTGCTGGACCAGTGGCTCTGCTCAAGCAGTACGGCGAAGGGAAAAGTAGAAGAAGGGATGAAAGAGCAAAGCCCACAGAAAGAAGGTGATACAAGAATGGAGCAAAACAAGGAACAGCCAATGGCTATCTCACATGAAGAACCACAGAATGAGGCTATGAAGGCAAGTGAAGAATCACAGAATGAGGCTGTGAAGATGAGTGAAGAATCACAGAATGAGGCTGGAAGGCAAGTGAAGAATCACAGAATGAGGCTGTGAAGATGAGTGAAGAATCACAGAATGAGGCTGTGAAGGCAAGTGAAGAATCACAGAATGAGGATATGAAGACAAGTGAAAACCCACAGAATGGGGATATGGAGACAAGTGAGATGCCACAAGACAAAATGGAAGTTTCAATGCAACAGGATATCTGTGAGTATAGGAAGCAAAACACAGAGAAGGCAACTGATGTTCCATCAGAGGTCACCATCCCAGAGCAAGCACTTGTGGCCCATTTAAAGTGTTTGCAAACAGATGATAGCATAGAGGAAACTGTCTGTCCAGGAGGAGAAGAAATACAAATACCTATGCATATACACAATGTGGACTCGTCATTCATTTCAGCTGTGGAGAAAATTGAAGAAACTACTTGTTCAGGACAGCAAGAAATACAGATACCAAGTATGGAGTCTGAGACTCCACCTGTCATTAAAATAACTGAGTGCTGGGATGAATACTGTATAAATCCTGCTACTGATGAAGAGTATGATGGGGCCACCAGTTCTACGTTGATATTTGACTCTCGGCTTTCTAACAGTCAAACCCACCTTACATTCAGCAATCCACAAAATAAACATAATAGCTTGCACTTCCCTACAGGACTTGGCTTGACAGAAGAGGTACAGTGCCCACTCTGGCAGTTTCCTGCTGGGAGCTATTACCCTCCATTAGAGTGTGAGGAATCATTTGAAGGTGAGTGCTCACTTTAAAAAAAAAAAAAAAAAAAAGTTTTAACATTTTTGCAGTATATAGAATGATGGGGTCAAGCTTAAAATGTCAGTGATCTACAATGAAGTTTTTCTCTAGTTTTTCTTAAGTGTTTCTGACTAGTTTCTTTTAATGCTTGCTTTTCTTCCACACAGTAATGTGGAGAGTATGGCAAAGTGCACCTACAGCAGAGCCTGACCTGATACCTTTCCCATTCACAAAGGCATCAATGTACTTCACTGTCATGTCCTACAACATCCTCGCTCAGGATTTACTGGAGGCCAATCAGGAGCTGTACATACATTGTCCTCTGGAGGTGCTGGACTGGAGCTTCCGCTGCAGCCTACTCTTAGAGGAAATACTCAAATGGGCACCAGATGTGAGTCAAATGCAACATTTGTTTCCCTGAAAAAGCTACTTTTATTAATGTTTAAGTTTCCACTGATGAGTTGTGTGTCCCGTGTTGTGCTTAGATTCTGTGTCTCCAAGAGGTTCAAGAAAACCACTACCATGAACAGCTGTATCCAGTTCTGTGTCAGATGGGTATGTCATCTGTAGGCATTGGCCAGTTACTGTTTTAAAAGCATATCACAGTATTAAAAAGTAAAAGTATGAAAATTGCAAAAAAAATTTCTGTCCATACCATGTGTAGGCTATGATCTGTTTTTAATAATCTTAATATTTATGTGCAGCTTTGAGTAAGAGGTGCAAGCAGTCAATCAGCTGTGTTTTGATGTTATGGAGACTGAAGGAGGTGGCACTTTAAAGCTGTAATTTCAATACCATAATGCCATAATATTTGTGCTGAAGGTTGTTATATCATAAGAATCTGATATGGTCCCCTGCCTGAGTCATCTGAGACAAATCAGTAGAATTATACCAGTGGGGGGGTATTGAAGAGACGAAGACATTGACATATTTTCTCATTGTATTCTCCAGGCTACACCTGTGTGTACAAGCGCCGCACCGGACCCAAGACAGACGGCTGTGCCACTTGCTTTAAAAGCAGTTGCTTTTCTGAGGTGTCCGTCTCACTACTGGAGTTCTTCAGGCCTGACACGGACCTGCTCAACCGGCACAATGTGGGCATTGTGTTGCTGCTTCGGCCTGTGATCACCCAGGGGTATGAGATCAAGGTGACGGGCCCACTCCTCTGTGTGGGTAACACCCACCTGCTCTTTAACCCTAGAAGAGGTGATGTGAAGCTGGCCCAGTTAGCCATGATGCTGGCAGAGATTGACAGTATTGTCAAGTCCTGTAAGGCCAAAGGTGAACATTGCAACATTGTACTGTGTGGAGACTTCAACTCAGTCCCACACATGCCTCTTTACCAGCTCATCACTACAGGCAAGCTCTACTACCATGGTCTACCAGCATGGATGGTGAGAATGACACAGCAGGGAAGCCCAGACTCTAATCAACATTTGACACATAAGTGAACATTTTTATCTTTTCCCAATCTCACTTTCTTTGAACTTTTGTGGTCTTTTTATGTTTGTGTATCTTCATCATGTCTTACAGATATCAGGTCAAGAAGACCTGTCCTTTAAAACTCATTGTCACAGACTGTCTGTTCCCCTGTGGCCCAGCAGGCTGGGAATTACTGACAACTGTCAGTATAGTACATTCAAAAACAAATTTGAGTTCAAGAGTCAGAAATCAGGTTAGTGTTGTAACTATGACAAAAGGAGTGAATTATATATATATTTTTTTATGTTTCATTTCTTAATTTGTTATTTTTGTCAAGGAAAACTTCAGTACAGCCATGAGTTAATGCGACAGCTGCGCTATTGTCCCGCTGCATGTGTCCGTCCTGTGGACCTGAAGCTGATCCCAGGCGTGACGGACAACGCACCAGGTATTTTGTACCACATACACAGAGCAGCATTATAAAAAAAAAAAAGTTTACTTCCTTCCTGTAATACCTAAATCTGTGTCCTTTTATTGTGCACAGATCCTTCACGGGAAAATCTGTCTTATGATACATGGTCAGTATGTAATAGTGAAATTTGAAGGCTCCATTATTCTTCAGTTTCTCACAGCTTTTACGTCATTTCAGTTCAGTCATTTTGTGTTCAAAGTTTCAGACACACACTCAGTCATCAGTTAGACCTCGAGTCGGTCTATAAACATATTCTTCCAGGCTCTGGCACCCCAGAAGTTACAACCCTACACTCTGAAGTGGGAGCCACTGTCGACTACATCTTTTATTCCCCAAGGCGCATCTCTACCCCTGATCAGATAGGTATGATTTTATATTAGGTATAATTTAACCTGTTTTTAACCTGATTATTTGACACAACAAATTCTTAACTCTTTCAGAATAACTTGGTATGTTTCTTTTTTTCTTTTTTTAGCTTGTGGCAACTTTGTGAGTGATGGTCTGAAGTTGATTGGTAGTCTCTCTCTAATGTCAGAAGATGTCTTGTGGTCAATGAAAGGTCTTCCCAATCACCTGTTCCCCTCTGACCATCTTAGTCTTGTGGCCAAATTCCAACTGGACCTGAACGCTGTATAGTAGGAAGGACTGTGAACTCGGTGGGAGTGACGTCAGTGGATGAACAAATTTCCATTCAAACCATTCAGGTCTTGCACTGTACACATTTTTGGATTTTGTTTTAATTTGTATGAATACCGTAGATCATGGTTCAGTCCTGGCAATAGATGATCATAGTTTTGTTACAGAATTAATAATTAAGTTAATATTGCTGACAAACAGCCAAGTAAAATAATGACTGCCATTATTAGTCTCTCTCCATTTGGTTTTCATCAGGTTATTAGTGAGACCTGAGTGATAAATCTTGGGAGTGAGGTAAACCTTAATTTAAATATGAAAGTGGTGATTGCTTTCTTTTTCATATGATAATAGACTGACCTGTTCATGTGGTTGGTAATGATTCTGTCAAATTTTAATTTATTTTAAACCTACTTTTGAACAGAGGGACAGATTTCTCTGATTATTGTCAGTTCTGTACTGACAGATGGTTTAAATACAAAATAAATATTTTCCATTAATTTGATTGCTTCTTGAGTTTTCATCTTAAACCTCTTACAGATTTTAAATATATGTCTCTGGGCCTAACATAAGAAAGTACTGTATAAGCCCTTCCCATAGGTAAATGGGTATAATTTCATTCAGTAGTATTCAATCTTTATATTATGCATATTATTATATTTATAAATAGATTTCACCTGAATGTTGGCTCTGCACAGGTTGAAGATGTGCATGTGTTGCTGGTTGATGCAAGAATGAATAATTTATGTTGATAGTTGAGTGCCCATGCATGGCAGAGCAAGTGTGGGCTAAAGTCTTGACTTCCATCAGTGGGACATCTTTCACTTGCCTCACTCATTGCTGTCATTGTGGTTTTTTAACCAATCATGACTCAAAGTCTTCAGTGCACCAAGTGAACCAAATGGTGTAGTCAGTTTTCTTGCCATAGAAGACATTATGGCCTCTGCTTCTACCTTTACAAATGCTGTTTATTCACAAGAAATCCTTATCTTAAGGGAACTGACTGACTTGGACACTTCTTCCTACTCGCATATGGTCTTACTATAGTTCGGTGGATCATGGCAATGCTTTTACTCTACATGCAGCCCTAGCCCTCTGTCTTCACTGGCCTATCCATTAAAGTGGTTCCTTGCTGACTGGTTTGCATTGAAGCAGCAGCCATTAAACCATATTAGCTGATTGTTGTGCTGCTTTGGGATGGATTTGGGGATCCATTAAACAGCAGGATGTCTGATCCTGAGGGCAAGGCACAAGCTGCCAATATGCTACCGCAGTTGCTTATGTAAGTATAGTGAATACCAAAACAATATCAGGAACATATTAATAACGTTGCACAGTATCAGCATCGCTTTTGTCAGCATAGGTTTTCCATTTGAAATGTTAAGTCTTGAATTATATTTGGATTCTAATAACAAATGAAAGGGCCCCGTCTGCTTTAATTCAGAGGCCTATACTTACCTCATATATAGTTATTGGCATTGTGTCTTAAACCTGACAGGCGCACTATTTTGAGATCTCTGCAGTTTATTTTCATCACATGCCTTGGTGCCAAAATCTACCCTTTAGTTAAGGACTCCCTGTGCTCATTTTAAACTATTGGCTGATAGAAAACTGGCACTATTCCCTGTCTGACAACCAAACAGCCAATTACAGTATTACCATTCAATGTGTGCACTGTGCAGCACATGCAGTCAATTTAATACATAACAGAGACTCCAGGAAAAAAAACAACGTGTTGCCTCAATACTGGTGACACTTTATTGTGATCCTGTAAATCTTTTGATACAAAACAGTTTTATAGAATATTGCACTGAAAACTGATGACTATCCACATAAAAATGTTGTGACAATATGTTCAGGCCAACGTGTCTTAAATGGCTGTGATCACCGACATAAGAGAAAGTATAAAATGACAATTTTTGATTTAAAAAAATTACAAAAAGCAGATAAAAGTGCTGTAAACAAACTTCTTTGCACAATTGCCTAAATGGAAGTCTGTTGCTTGGATACCATTTCAGGCAAGTGAAATATTGTATATAAAGTTGCTACAAATTAAAGAAGACAATGTGTATACAAAGCACTTATACAGAACACATATATAGCGACTCACTATTTCACATCTGCAGTCAGCTGTTCCACATTGGTAACTGTATTATACGGTCACTCAGTGAAAGCCTTCATACACTACTCAGGTATATATACCTATACTCAGGTACGTAACATGCTAGCATCTAACACACCGTTTATAATAAAGTAACTGGGATGATCAGCGATTACACCGTTTTATGTTTAGTGAGGCAATAACAATAATTAATTAGATAGAAAAGGTGTTTCTCTTTGAGTTTTTATACAAGGCACGGGGGTTGTTAACAAACTAGTCACTACACAAGCATTTGCTGCTCAGCAGAAAGTTGATTCAAAATTAAATAACATGTTTTTTCTTGCCGTGTTACAGTACGACAGCACAAATTGCCAACAAGAGCTGTCGATAAACACCAAAAAAGCTATGATATGTCCAGTAGTACATTAAGTGGTGAGTGGTCATCTTCACCAGGCTTTAAACAAGCATCCCAGTTCACACTAGGGACAGTTGACCAAACTGCACTTATCTAAAAATGAAAGGTTACTACTGCACTTTTGACCTCTATTTATGTCTTGGGAGAACTGCCAGCACCAAATACTAAGCGCAGTAGCTGCTCCAAAAAGCATCTCGAGACACAAAGCAGAATGAGGCAGGTTTTGATAGGGCAAGTTGCTGGTGACCTATTCAACATTGCATCCAATGAACAGGCCAATGTGTACAAAAAAATTAGCCTAAATGTAAAACCATGGCCCCATGAAAGAAGTGTGTGCTACACTTTCACAAGCACACTGAAATTCTTCAAACTCTAATCTGGTATCCACTCATGTCTGTAGATGAGTTTTGCTCCAAGACCTTCTTCTCTCCGGAGGGACTGCAATAAAAAACACAACATGAGACAATAGAAATTTTATTCGCATCAGAAGGAAAGTGTGACTAATTCACAAGCTACTTCTCAATTTGCTTTACAGATCATGAGACATCTGTACTCCAAATATATCCCAGAGACAAAAGATTCCACATCAGTCATTATCATGACTGTATTTTGTTTTTATTGAAGCACATAATGAGTCATACCGTCTCTCAACACGGCTGATCCTGCGTACTGGGCTGCCTGGCCCTCGGTGTGGTGAACCCATGCTATTTCTTCTGTCTTTGGTTGGAGATGGGTGTGCTGGCTTTCCTATCTGTAACAACAGTACACACAAATTGTTCACTTCAACTTATCACATTGATGAGAATCAAAGTAATGTTATCTTCACAAAAGTAACAGTTAAAACAGTCAAACTCTCTGCATTGAATGCCTGTGAAGGTTCTCAGTCATCCAGTTCATCATCATCATCAGTAGTTAGTTGTAGGCGACCGGTCCTGTCTTTAGTGTTACTGAGCAGAGCACAGAGCTGTAAGATGAGCTGTGAATGTCTGAGGCAGCTATGCACGAAGCAGAGTCAAGCCATTAACTTTAGTTTTATTATACACCGCATTATGTCACACCATGTGAGGTGATGACAGCGTCGTTTGAGAGAAATCACCCCTCAGACTGCAGATTAACTCCGCATCACCATGCGTGGAGAGGCAGCACGTAAAAGAAAATCTAATAAGCAGTTATGCAGACTTATCTGCTGGAGACAAATTCCATTTCTCACTAGTCCTACAAAGCACTTGTTACTGTGGGGCTTCAGACCTTCAAACTCTAGTGCATAACTGTGATTCACTCTCATGGTTAAATGAATGTGATTGTCTAATATTGGAAATATGCGCAACACACAGAACACAAACCAAGTCAAGCACTCCCGAAATAACTCTGCCTGACTACATTTCTGCATCTGCCCATCATAGCTGCAGTGGCAATAAAAGTTCTGCACTGGAGCTTTAACATCTGCTTGATGTTAAGATTGCCCTTTTTTTGCTATGTGCTTTTGCACTGCTCTTCATAATGGAAACTCCACTACATAAGTGTCCTTTCTGATGTTCTTCACTTATCACTCTGCTTTACCTTGAGCCGCATGTCACGAGTGTGTCTCTCCAGCTCCTTCCGCAGCTCATCCTTGGTCAGCTTGGTCACATCTAGAATGGAGTGTTTCCACTCTATCTGCTCCACGCTGTGAGGGTCATGAGACACGTACTGGCCAATCTTAACCTTGTGGAGCGTGTGCCAGTAGCCCCTGTAGGCCGCGTCAAATTCCTGCACCAAGTCCATCAGTGTCCGGAACTCCAGGGGCTTGAACATGAGGTCCTCTCTCCTGCTCATGCCCAGAGCGCCAAAACGTCCCCCACTGTGAACTCCCAGCACAATGTGGTGGAAGTGGTTCCCTGAGAATTGAGACTTAAAGCTGAGGGGGAAGCGCTCTACACCCGGCATGTTGTTGGTGAGGTGACTGTATGCAGGTCGGTCAAGGTGATGGATAGATAATGACAAAAATACCATCAATCAAAGCAGATTTGGCTCCTTTGCTGAGGACTATTGATAGTGAACTGGATTTATCATATTATAATATATTTTTTTTTAGCAAAGAAGAACTGTCATTGAAAGCTATTTGCCTTGTCAGTCATTGTACACCCACAACCATTCATTTTGATCACAACATCATACAACATGACCTGATGCTGTAAGGATACATTGCTAAGATCACCGCCTCCAGACATTTGATTGGCAGAGCCTCCCTTGTCATCTCCTTAGCAATGTCCATCAACCTGTGCAGAAAATGTTAAAACAACAGCATATAATTCTGTGGCAAGAAACACCCGGTGCACTGATGGCTGCTATACAAATGATGTGGACACACTGTCATTGATTTGACGCAGTGAAACAAAGGCATTTTCCATGTTCCTGGGAAATAAAATCTGTGCTACTAAATCTAATAAAGCGAGGTCAGGGGAAAGTGTCTTCCCGGCCTCTGCCGATTGACGTCAGTTCCAACACACAAACCAGGCATACAGCTGATCCACATGCATCAGCCATCAGGAGCACAGACAACACCATAAGAGATCAACAAACATCCTGTGACTGTTGCCACAAAGCCCTAAGACAAATGATCAATCTGTGGTTAAATTGAGGTTTGGCTTACGCAGTAAGAGGGCGACTCTTCTTGATTTCAAAGAACTGCATTCCTGTGTGATTGTACCTGTAGGATAGAGTTAAGGTCATATGCTGCAGCAGAGCAAAGTGAAGCTGCCTTTAGAGAACACTCTGCTGCATTCAGCAAAGAGAAGAAACAAGTACTAAAACTGCTTTGTGATATTCATAGGTTGTCCATTAATTATGGATGGATGGCGACTGTAAATCAAGCTTTTGCTTCACATAGGTCATTGAATCCACAGTGGCCTATCTTCTATTATTTAGCATGTCAAAATGTGGGAAAAGGAACCACACGATGTTCTCTTACATCCATTAACCTAATATCAGTGCGGTGTGTTAACTATATCTTTCCTACTACAACCATGACATTTAAATGCACGAAATAATGACAACCAGACAAAAGATACTGAAATTCCCTGATGTATTTCTGTATGGCTTCCAGGCGCTGCGGAACAGTGGTGGTAGGCTGGTATGAAGGCACACTGGGCACAGGAATCTGTGGGACAGAGGAGCCAAACAACTGCATTGCCATTGTATCATCCTAATATTCACTGCAACTAAAGAATGTGGTCTTGTTCGAGCACGATGCTCTTTTCTGTTCAGTAAAAGTAATGGGATGTAGCTGGGTTGTTCCTAAAAACCACTTTCTCACGAGAAAAGACTAAAAGTCATCACAAATGACCTTCATTACATGAAAATATAAGGTGCATGGAAGACAATTTCACATTACCGACCACACA
The DNA here is from genome assembly GCA_016785285.1 of Brachirus orientalis. NCBI lineage: Eukaryota > Metazoa > Chordata > Actinopteri > Pleuronectiformes > Soleidae > Brachirus > Brachirus orientalis. The sequence goes on along the minus strand of JAFBJR010000073.1, from coordinate 735,951 downwards.
ACTTGTGGATGAAAACAAATAATCCGATTAACTGATATAATCGTGAGTTGCAGCCCTTGTAGAATTAGAGGCACGTGACTGTCTATTTGTCTATATGTATCGCAGGACTGCATGGTAACGCTGTAACACATGGGTGTAAATGGTCTCCAGTGAGTGTCACATGGTTAGTGTCAAGTGCAGAGCGCAGTAACAGATGCCCCTGTCGTGTGTCATCAGATGCACCCACACATATTCAACTCTTTACCTTGGGCAGGTCAGTGGCCCCTCGGATCTCCCTCCCCAAAACTTCACCACTGGGGTGGATCCGTGCCACATGGCGCCACATCCTCTCCCAAGTCTCCTCATCCACCGGGAGTCCCCCTCGATTCACACAGAAGGGCACCCCTCCATCCCTCAGCTCTTCTTCACCCTCATCCTCCTGCTCGTCATCTCTCTCCCCCACAGAGCCCACGGTGGCCCTCAGCATCCCTCCTCCTCAGTCCTGGCACAGAAATGTCCCGATGCTTTAATGGACCCGTTCACTGTTTGATCAGCAGCTCACAGGTTTAAGTAGGTCTCATGTCATCCAGTATCCGTGTGCCTCCAGTGTCTCGCTCCGTCACTGCAGCGGAAAGGCGATCAGCTGTGAACACAGCTCACCTCTGTGGCTGAAGCAGGGATGCAAGATGAAGCAGTGATTTAATACGTGGATGGCAAACACTACATAACGTTGCAAACGTACAGGCGTCGACTCTGCACTAATGATTCTTTAAATATACCCACCAGACAGGAGGTCATCCTACAGATTAGGACACTAAGCCTTTAGATCTGTTACAGAGAATGTGGATGTAAATATCGACAGGTTTGGGGCCATAAGAGGACTGACAGTGCAGACAGCAAGGGTCCTGCATGTGACTAATTCCCCGTAACGTTATTAAAGGTTATTAACACGACACGTGTCCAGCAAATCACTGCAGTCGTAACAATCCCAACACAGCTATTTCCCCGTGCTTCCCTTCATGTTCGTCTCACCGCGTTATTTCCTTCCCACTCAGCCGCTGCATCGTCCACGCAGATGCTCCGGTTCAGCTCCGGTGTCTGCGGGTTGGATCCTCACAGACACTCCCAGACCTCGGTTCACTGCGCATGCGCTCCTTTTCGGCGGATGATCTCAGACGTGACAAATGCTGCATGCAGGTGCAGCTCCTGGGTGTCCATGGCCCTGTCCCCATGTCCCCATGTCCCCCCCTCCCCACATCCCTTGAAACTACACAATTTGATGACATCACCTGGACTCAAAATGACATAAGCAGGAATGTATTATGTCATCTTGGTGACACAAAAAACAAACAAACTTGTAAGATATATATTACTTTGTTTTCAAAAGTTATTTCTCACTTCCAGAGTAATATCCACATCATGTGCAATAACTTTGATTTTATGTATTACTTCCACCGTGTCCAATAGTATTCATTTATTTTATGTTTACAGTGCGTAAACAAGTTTTACATATTTATTACTCTGTCGACACCATTTTCACATCGGCGCGATACAATTTTGTTGTATAATGTTTACAATGACAATTAAAGGAATCGTGAATAAGAAGGTAGGCTATGCAGAGTGGATAGGGGTTTATTTTATTTAAAAAAAATACTCTTTATATTATAGTAATGCGAACAATAAAAAAAAACATTGATTAATAAAATTTAGCATATTCTTAATTTCTTATATTCCTCTATTTTTCTCTACATGGGGATATAATTTATTTAAAATTGACATCATGTTATACTACAGAAGACATGAAACTAGAAATTGAGACCATTAAGTCTCCAGGAAAATGGTTACTGAAGTTACAGATCAAGTGACGAATAGGTTTATTTCAGTCAAATAGGATTCTATGCAAACAATATATGTTACCATTGGGTTTGTTACCTGTATGCTATTGGGAAAGTGGCTACACTGTGTACATTGCTCTCACACGACTGATTCGACAGTGGGACAGCCCTAAAAACTCACTGATTTAGTGTGAATGTGCGCCTCAGAGACTCTGAGGGTGGAGATTAGGACTGGGTCCACATTTAGAGACAACACAAAAGTGGTTTTGTTTGTTACAGTAAATAACTGTACCATTTTGGGGTTAATTTTCTATGTTACTACTCCAGACGTATAGCATTTGGAGAGTGGAATTGATTTAATGAATGTTAAAAAAGAAGCTGCAAATAGCATTGACTAGGCGCTCGCACACCCACTCGTGTTGGGATCCACCCTGGACAGCTGGGCGGACACAGCTGTTTCCTTTCAGTAATACAGGAAACTGCACAAACAAAGAAGATGCAATTTTCTCCTCGCCCTCCTTTGATTTGAGTTGTCTTTCATCTGTGCAAACTCAATGATAAAGGCCTTCGCTCCACTCAATCTCTAATTGCAAATAATTGAAATTACATCTATTTACAAGGATGCTTAAGAGGGAGAGGCTACTCATAACCACATTACTTAAAGCTGCAAAACCACAGGGGTCAAGTCACAACTTAGCTTAATAAATGATAGTCAGGTTAATGAACTGTAACATGGACTATTTCACACTGTTTTTATTGTACATTTCAAATGTGAGTTTGAAAATATCCAAAAGCAAAAACACTTACTTGAATGGAGCTTTAGTGGCTACACAACAATATGTACCTTAAGTTAAAATGACTCTCCACAAGTGTTGGAAAATGCATAGACATGAATTGCAAGATTCAATTTATTATTCTGTCAAGTGTTCCCAAAGAAAAAAGACTAGGTCATTTTATCATCCAGACAATATGTTTAATATACATGAAAGGAAAATGACATTTAACAGGGGACAGTAGGGCATTTACAGGTCCAGCTATAGAAATCTTAAAACCTTGGGGCACCATAGTCATCAGGCATCCGTTCAATGTTGTACCTGTAAAAAAATAGAAGACGAGAAAAAAAAAGATGTGGGTACTGGCTCCAGGTCAAAGACTCACATTTTGGGCAAAGAAATCAGACAAACCTGTGGTTTGAGATGTACATGATGGGTACTCCAGGGATCTTTCTGACTCGTCTCTTTAAATCTCTGTCCACAGTAGCCAGGATGTAACACTTGTGCTGTGGAAATATTTAAGTTAAGAAATGTCTTACCTTTATTATTAAAATTATAGTTATTGCGCAACATGTTGTACAACATTTTACGAACTTAACTAACCTGTTACTTTTAGCAACCACAATCACATCAAAACCATTAACAAATCTGTGTTGAGACAGGTATCTTTTATTTTCTTCTGTAATTGCCTTGATGAAGCATTATTTCCTGCAATAACTCCTTCACTTACGGTTGTTGATTTGTGATTTGTTTGATCGGCCTGTGGTTGGTCTGCCTCGGCCGAATTTGTGCTCTGATTAAAGGTCCGAAATACTAAATGTACGCAACTGAAGACGTGTCCCTGGCATGTGCCAGTTGTCGCCAAAAGCTGGATATTATCCTTGACCTGCTGGTGGTTAGAAACCTATTGTCATTTTAGCCTAACTGTAATTCTAATGTACTTTTGTGTTTTCAGTTTCCTTGCAACTTCCATGCTTCCTTTCTTCTTCCTGATTTCTCAGCGCGATCATTGCATTTGTTTTCTGTGTCTTCATTGTCCACACTGCAACTTTAAGTCTCTCACAAGGACTTAAAAATATCCTCAATATCTGTTTTACTGTGGAGCTAATATGTCAGTATCAGAATATTTTGCTGTCGTTACTTTGTACATCAGACACACGTGACATTACTCATATTATGAAATGTATCATTCAGTGAACACTGACATTCCATCAAACATAAGGTGACAACAGTAAATCTAATGTATTACCTGTGTTACTCTTTGGACTAAGCAGTCATCAGCATATGTTCCCTGGTGTGTGCATGGCAGGCGTTCAAACCTTGGATCTTTGGCTATCCTGCAAAAACAGAAACAACCAAGATATTTTAATAGAAAGGATAATTTTACAGTCTAGGAGAAAAGTTAGAACAGGTTACAAAAATCAACTATTTCCAAAATTCTCTTTTACAGTATATCAAGCATCTTGTACCTGAGTGCAACTCTGTACTTCAGTCCAAGCTTTTCAATCTCGGCCATTACACAGTCTGTGATGTATGGAATGCCTGAATGGTAAAAGATTGAAGAAAAAAAATAAATCAATTATATTAAATTCTAATGAGCTCAATTAATGAAATATACAATGTATATTTTTTAAGTTTTAACACCTTTTAGATAAGAGTACTTACATTTTGCATATAGGCAATCCATCATTGACTGAAAAATGTCCAGTTTGGCCTTGATGGAGAAGTTGATAAAATTGGTATCAACAAGTACATGGTATGGTGGACCAAGCTGAGTATTGTACTGGAAGAACAGACATGATGGATACTTTGGCCTAAGAAAATGAACAGAATGAGGTTAAGGATCCATAAAGTTCAAGTTATCCAATTCAACCTTTTGTGTCCAACTTACACTTCTCTCTCCTTAAGCTGTGATGGGTCTTTCTTCTTTTTCTCCTTTGCTTTGGCTCGGTCTTTCTCTTTTCTAAAACCATACAAACATACATACAGTATAAGGTTAGAATAAAATAACAGAGTGATGGATCAACTTCATTGTGTTGCAGCAGCACAGCGTCAGGGACTGAACAACTATACCAAAAAAAATACAATATATAGATGAAAACATAAAGTGTATAATAAGTTTAAGTAAATAAAATAAAGATACTCCACAGCTGTATAACAATAAAGTGTATACAGAAATATCAAAATAAAAAACAATGAATAATTTACAGAATCTCAGAAAATGACACAGAATACAGAATTAAAAATTAGACTGCGCATGAACATCACAATTAAGACAATTACATACACATTTACAGTTAAACTGAATTATTGAAAGCTGTCAGTAATGTAGTGCCTAGACGAGTAGCTCACTAGCTCCCAGTAGCTCCCAGTCCTGGGTTTCAATAATCAAACATAAGCCTGCTTACATTTTTATACAATCAAACTTCTAACATGAAATGATTATTTGTTGATAAGTTGTCAAACAGTTGTGGTGCTGTGGGATGAGCAGCAACAATGACTGGGGCAATTGCTTATACCAGTAAGAGGCTAAAAACATACTATTTCCACAAAGAATGCCGAGCGTAAATGACAAGTGTGTGTTAATCAAACGAATATTCTTGTGAAGTGATACAGTGACATATGGGCAGATAATTACATGAAAAGTGAATACGCCATAATATCGGTATATATGCGTTATTTTGTTTTGACAAAATGAACATGAAGGTGAATTAAATACTATTTTTGTTATGTTTATTGCAAAATGTAAGTTGTGGACACCAACATTTTGTCACTGCTCAGGTAAAACAAGCTCGTTCAACTTGCTTGGGTTGAAATAAGACATGAAAAATAAATAATTAACACGAACACCTCCCAGGCTATTTTCAGGCTATTTGTCAAAGTAGTTCCCAGGATGAAAAAGGATGGTCTCGATGAACCAAAACTGAGACAGAAATCAGTTACTAAAACAAAGCAATACTCACATTCTTTGATCTCTCAGACTGATCATTCGTTTCATTGCAGCAAACTTCTTGGTTTTCTGCTTCCCCTACATTGAAAACACACACACTGTTCAGAGCATATTTTGCAACAGCCCACGGTGTAGTTCTTAGTGAAATTATTCGTGTATTTTAACAAGCGGTGTATGTTTAGATTTCGGAGGCTAGGTTAGCTAACATAGCTCATCAGCTGGTTCGACGGGGCAGCTTCATAGCCTTGTTAATTATAAACAAAATACAACATTTCTCCCAAAGGCACAACACAAGCAACTGTGACACAGTTACATATAGCTTACCATGTTTTAAATCTGAGACAAAGATAACATTAGCCGAGTAAAACTTGCTACACTTCCCCTCGTGTATCGATGCGCTTACTGTTGACGTCATCAGAAAATCGACACTTTTACTACACACTCCGGCTGCGAGGCTAATGTCTATCAGACGAAGGTAGATGCAGCGTTTTTAGACAAAGGGTATTTATATATTTGTAGTTTTGCTTTGTGTGAATGTGCTATTGCAAGTGGCGTCTTGTCGGCGCGTTTAATGTGGACCCTGATAACGATGCGGGTTGACTACGCGCTTTATTGTAAATACGCCGACATTGTCGGCTAACTTGGTTAGCTGTTAGCATCGTGCACCAGTCAGCCAATGCGATTGCAGCTGTCCGTCTGTCATACGAACGATGCTAACAAACGCTTCTTGCTCCAGGTATCAGCAGACCACTGAGCATTGTTAGTATTGATTTTCTTCAGTGAAAAGCGGATACATTATTCAGACAGTTGCCAGGGAACCTGACTAAATCGTTTTGACATTGCTATTTGGCTGTCAGGTTGTGACAGTAGCGGCCAATGACATTTGACAAGGTTTTGACACCTGGAATTGCGCGATTTGAGAATCCACCATTAGCAACGTCACCATCATCTGTACTTGTTAAATTGGATTTACTGGTGAACATTGTTTCTTTGTCTTTGACAGTCAAACAGAAGCTGGTGGTAGTGTTATAAGCAGTCTTGCCAAGTTCTTCATGCATATTTTAGTGTTGTGGATGACATGTAATATTATTCTCTCATCAGCCAGCACCACTCCAGGGTGACACTTAAATATTCATGCTTTCTTGGCAAAGCAGTTTACAGTTGAGACTCTGAGGCTTAATCATGTGTCATCTGTTTAAGCATTTAAATCCATCTCTTGTTTTTGACTCATGGCTTTAGTACATGGCACTTCTCTTTTTGAGCTCAGAGGAGACTGAGTGAAGGCTGAAAGATGGTCTGATGGACCGCCGCTTCTTCCTGACCTTCCTCCTCTTCTCAGTGTTGTGGATCTTCTTCTGGGAAGTGCACTGGAAGAAAGGAAAAGAAACTCAGATTGAGGAATGGCTTCAAGGACATAGCCTTTCCCAGTACAGGCACTTATTTGAAGGTCAGTGTTTTTTATTGTTTCATTTGAGATTACCAGCACAGTACCAATGCTTGGTTAACAGTGTAATCAAGGGTGAAGTGAGCAGTTGAAGCGTTGGTACTAAGCACACTTATTATTATTCTTGTCTTCTTCCATTCTTTGAGGATAAGTGCCATGCCTTACCTCATTTGATATAGGTTTAATACAGCAGGATTGTGTTTCTCATTGTTTTGACCATGGTCATTGTTTTGGCTTGGAAACACAAAATATTCAGGCTTATGAGATGCAAGTGGGATATAGACACAATTGCACAGACCTAAAAAGTCATCATGTAAAAAAATATTTATTTTTGCTGATTTGCTGGCTGGTGCATACAGGGGGAATTTTATTTCCTTGTTCATGTGTCATCCAGATGTGCAGACACTGGAAGAACTGAGTCTGAGTGTACTGAGTCGCCTGGAAGAGGTGGTAAGGGAACAGCAGCGCTGGAGGCAAATTGCAGAGGCCCACATCCAGCTGCTCCGAGACTTTGCCTTCCAGGAGTGGCTTTGCTCTCAGAATCTGGAGCACTATTACCATACGTAAGCAATGGATGGTCTTAACTTTAACATAAACATTAATCTTGGAAACAGTCATAAGCATCCTTGCTTTTCAGACACAACCAGTTGTTGGCATGTCACAGATGTTATTCAGTATCTTAATCTTGGTGTTAATTGCCATGGTTAACAAAAGCTTGGTTTATTTATGTCCACTTGAGGGCAGCCTCACCATGTCTGCTGACACATTGTTTCAGAGGGTCACTGCAGTAAACAGTGTTCTTTAGAGGCTGTTATCGTGAGACCCTGCAGCAGCATTGCTGGTGTTTTTGTGTGTGTACTTGTATTTCTTATCTATTTAGGACCTTTTCTGGCATAAATACTGACTGTCAGGACCAGCAGTCCTCAAGGAGACCAATATTTGGTCCTAACTACCTGGAGATAGAACCTAATTTCTGAGCAACCAATTAAGTTTTTGGCTAAGATTTGAATTATGATTAGGTTATAGTTAAGATTAGGGATAATGCTTTATTTGGGCAATTCAAATGAAAGAAAGTCAATGCTATGTCCTAAGAAGAATAGTTGTGCAAACCCGTTTGTGTGTATTGGGTGCTTTCTATTGATCTATCTGAACTGACTGTGAAATATTGCTTGGTCAAAATGGTGCCTGTTTGTCTGCCTACATTTGAGAAAAGTCAGTTGTATAGGTCATATGTGTTTCAAAAACACAGACTATATGTTTTAAAGCAGAAATATGCAACATATTTATGCAATTTATGTTTATGCAATATGCAAACTATAGGTACATGGGCACATTTCTGAAGGTCATGACCATCATCCATTAAGCCTAGGGATGCACGCTGCTGGACTTTTTGCCAATAAATCAGTTAGTGCTTAGGCGATAACTGATACGATATATGTACTTCTGTATAGAAGTAATATTTTCAATACTCAGTAACAGCAGCTGTAGATATAATTTTTCTTCATTGTGTAAAAATAATAGTCATAGAGTGTACAAGCATAGGTGTCAGAGAGGTACCAGTATGCAGTAGTGTATGCAGATATACTGTATATGCTGTATCTTAAAAAGCCAATCTATGTCAATACTGATAATGTGCCGATAATACTAATGTAGCCATTTATTACCTACATTGTTGATTGTGATTTACTGAAAATTTAACCTTAAATACTGTCAATTCGCCAAGTAACTTTGTCATAGTTAATATAATCTATGGTAAAACTGTGTGGTTAAAAATGTAGTGTAAATTGGGAAATTTAAGTTATATACTCATGTCTGCCTTTCATTTCCTCCCAGAGAAATAGCAAGAGAAATATTTGGTTGTTTGAAAGAGAATTTGTATGTGGGAATTTTTTTTCACTTTTATAATTTTGGTCATAATTATTTAGCTGTGAACAGTTGATGTCTGCATTAACATAAAGGCAAAGACACAGTGTTGCAGTAGTAGGTAGTGGTACAACAAAAAAAAGTTTCATTTTTGATGGTTAATTCCATTATCTACTTTATATTTTCCCTCTGCTCACTGCTTTAAACTTAAACCATAAAATAAGGTCAGATGCAACATTTCACATCATCTGATAAGATATATAATTGGACACTCTAAATTGCCTGTGAGAGTGAATGGTGGTCTGTCTCTATGTGGCCCTGTGATGGACTGGTGACTTGTCCAGGGTGTACCTGCCTCTCGCCCTATGTCAGCTGGAGTTAGGCACCAGCACCCCCCCGCGACCCTTAGTGGATAAAGCGGTAGAAAATGACTGAGTGAGAGTGATAAGATATAAAATATATTGTGAGGGACAAACTGTTGCGTGCAGTTTAGTCAGCAGTCTAGTTCTAAGGACTTTGACCAACACTTAGCAGTGACCCTGTTCCTGTTCATTATCTTTCTGTAGTTTTTTCACTTTTGTTTTCTCTTGCAGGCTGAAGACCTTGGGTTGTATGAATCTAGATGATCTATCTCAATTAGACAGTCAACTGCAACTGTCACTAGCTGCCTGGGGCTACTATTACGAAGACTATATTAAGTTGTCCAAAGGCATCAAGATCTTAAAGACCTCCAGGGGGAGTCGAGACCAGGACTACGAGATCCGGCTGGTGCACAGCCTTGCTGAGAGGCGTCTGAATGAGAAGTGGTCAATTGGTGAGGCTCAAGTCATTCTCTCAGAGTGCTTTTATTTGGAGATGGTTGCTGTAAATGCAACTGAGATATTTGCAAGATGATATAAGACACGAATATGTGATAGATTGTACTGTTGCTAAGTGCTTTTACAAATATTGTTTCAAAAGTCACAGTTCATTGTAACAAAGCCTAAGAAGTTAAATGTTGTCTCATCTCTTTGTACAGTACAACATCTATGTGTTTTATTGAGAAAACACATTACCCATTGATATTCAACATAAATATATTAAAATTCATGAAATAAATGAATATTCTGTCAAGAATGACAGTGAGGGCCAGAACAGAACATGTATTTTGTCTGCCTTTTAAGTTTTATTTACTTGTTAATAATTAACTGGAACAATATCCACTTGTCTTTTCAGCGGGAGCTCTCATATTTGGCTGTACTGTGGCGCTGTGCTTCTTGATAAGGGACCTCATGTTTTACGTGATTGGTGAGTACAGGTTTAGCTCTTCGGTGGAGCTGATGATTGAAATGCTGTTACATGACTCGTCATTATTCTACCTTCAAACATAATCTCACAGACACAGCAACTGGGCACAACAGGTTTCACAAATCGAAATGCATTAGTTTGATGCCTGAGGATCTGCTGAAAATTTTGTGCCATTAGACTGCCAGGTTTTAAACTTTACTCTTTCAAATAGCCACCAAATCCTCACATTGTTTCTCTTGTTCGTATTCCCTTTTCATTGCAGGTGGAATTACTGTTTCCATCATAGCGTTTGTCTTTACTATCAAGTTCCTCTGTGAGCTTGCAGCAAGGGTTGTCAGCTTCCTGCAGAATGAGGATCCAGGGCGACGTGGTGACCGCAGCATCTATGACTACGTCCGGGGAAACTACCTGGACCCACGTTCCTGCAAGGTGTCGTGGGACTGGAAGGAACCGCAGGAAGTTGGACAGACTATGAGCTTCAGAGTACAGGTGATACTTGATTCCTAATACTCACTCACTCAATCACTCATTTTCTACTTCTTTATCCATCACTGAGGGTAGCGAGGGGCACTGGTGCCTAACTTCAGCTGACAGGGCGAGAGGCAGGGTACAACCTGGACAGGTCGCTAGTCCATCAGAGGGCCACATAGAGACAGATATTTTGTTTTATTTTATTTATTAGGATAACCCTTCAGAGAATCATCTCATTGTCAAGGGGGTAATACAAAAATGTTTAATAAAAAAGTATAAATAAATAAATAAACAGACAAACTACAACCCTTGGGCTAGGTACAGTTAGCATCATTACAGAAAATTGAGCAATGTGTTTTAAGATAAGAAAAAAACATTTTCAAGCAAGAGACATCATGACAGACATATTTAAAACTGATTCTTTTCAAAAGAGCACAGAACAAAAAAAATATTTTTTAATAATAAAAATAATAAATTAAATCTAGTGTTGAAGCTAAAGATGTTCTGTACAATTTGCATCAAATCCAGTTAAATTATTTATGAGTGGCTTTTAAAAACCACATTGAAACAAGAATGTTCATGTTATATGTTCATGTTCATGTCCTGTGTGTCCTCTAACCATACTCTATATTTAATTTCTGTCTACTCAGCTATTCTATAAAAATGGCCAGCCTTTTCCGGCCCATCGACCCGTGGGGCTGAGGGTCAACATCACTCATATTGAACTGGCTCTGGACATCCCTGTTACACAGGAGGTTCTGCAAGAACCAGAGTCCAATGTAGTCAAAGTTGCCTTCACAGTGCGCAAAGCTGGACGTTATGAGGTTGCTGTCAAGCTGGGAGGCCTCAATGTGGCTTATAGCCCTTATTACAAAATATTCCAGCCAGGTATGATATACTGTTTTAGAGCCTACCTTTGTTTGGTAGTACTTAAAGTACTTAATCATGTATTAAGTACTTTTCTTTTCTTTTGTTCACTTCAGGTACAGTTATCCCATCTAAAACAAAGATTGCCTACCATTTCTCCACTCTGGTCCTCGTTAATGGCCAGCAGCACACTTTGCAGATTGAGCCCAGGGATGAGTATGGAAACCCCACAAATAACTCCACAAGTCTCACAGATGAAGCTAACTACAGCGTCCATGTGCACTCTGTAAGGGAACAAATACCTTTTCTGTTGTCCATTACACAGTCATTTCCTAATTGCACTACAGCTTTACAGGAGAACAGGGTCTTACCGGTGAATTTCCCCTTGTTCTTCCAGCTGGGCACGGCAGATGATGACAATATGGAGGGCTACTACAGTAAATCAGTTTCACTCAACAAGCAGCAGTGCCAGGTTCTGCTGAGACTGACCTTGAAGAAAGCGGGTTGTTTCAGGACTCGCATCTCCTACAAGGACCAGCCTCTCAGCAATGGGGAATTTGACATTATTGTTCTCAGTGGTGAGCAGTCTTAGAAGCTACAGATTCTAATTCCCTTTTAAATAATGTTTGAATGCATTTGATAGATATTGGCCAAGTGATCTCTACTTCAAAGTCTAATTCTCATATAATCTCACTGCATGTTGCAGAGAATGAGAAGGCCTGTGTGGAGAAGAATGTGTCCACTCCAGGCATAAGTATCTACTTTGAGGCATACCTTTACAGTAGTGGGAACTACAGCAGTTCGTCATGGCAGTTACCAGCCTCCACTTTGCTCACTCCCCAGCGGAGGCCCTCTATGGGAGAGGAGGAGGATGAGCATGACTCTCCTGTGGAGGGACAACCTGAGAAGGTTAAGAAACCCAAAAAGGTCTACTGCTACATTTCGCCAAAGGTCAGTTGCTAGCAATTAATGATTTTTTTTCTTCTCAATAATGTAGGCTGTGTTTTGTATTTTAAAGTGAAAAATAACATATCTTCTGGTTAGCAAAAACCACTGTAGTTCCTTGATATACCTGTGGAGGTGTTGGGGGTCTGTAGCCTCACCATTATGTCACTAATTCTTACTTGCTGTAGCTTTTTAACTTTTCAGAGAGCAATGTGTCTGTCATAATTAAAGACAAAGTTGACTTAAACTTTTTGTCTAACAGCAACTATCTGTGAAGGAATTCTACCTGAAAATTATTCCATGGCGCCTTTTCACCTTTCGAGTATGTCCAGGAACAAAGGTAAACATAACAGATGAATTCAGAGATGGTGAATCGGAATCTTTCTTTTAATGGGAAAAACACACAATAACCCTCTGCTCTGTTTTCAGTTTACCTATTATGGTCCTGATCCTGTTCACAAGTATCTAACTCTAGTGGTGGATGATGGGATACAGCCTCCTGTGGAGCTCAGCTGCAAAGACAGAAACATCATGGCTGCCACCTTCATTCGTTTCCTGCACAAGAACATTGGTTTGTTTCAGTCCAGTGGAATTGTTTTTGCCATGGGCAGCACTGTGTTCTGTTGACACCATAGTAGTGATTTATTGGTATTATCCTCAGGTGGCTCTGAAACGTTCCAAGACAAAGTGAACTTTTTTCAACGTGAACTCAGACACATCCATGCCAAGAAACCTCGCACCAAGACCTGCCTAAAAATCACTAGACACTCCATTCTGGATTCAGTGAGTGCTGCTGTCTTGTATTATGAAACTGATCCCCAGTTACAGTATAATATTGACTCAGTTATCTGTCTTTCCTGCTGCTGCTGCTGCTGCTGCTGCTGCTGCTGCTCAGTCCCTTAAGGCTACCAGGAACTTCTCTGTGTCAGACTGGAGCAAAAACTTTGAGGTTGTGTTTCAGGATGAGGAAGGTAATTAAAACTTGATTGTAACAATTTTTTGCTGTTGCAGCACCAACGTTAAACCAATAATGTCCTCCTGATGAAAGTCACTGACATGGGTATTCATTAAAATGGCCACACAGTTAAAATGTTTTGATTTTTTCCTCTAGCTCTGGATTGGGGAGGTCCTCGCAGAGAATGGTTTGAGCTGATTTGCAAGACCCTCTTTGACACCTCCAACCAGCTGTTTACTCGTTTCAGTGACAACAACCAGGGTCTTGTACGTTTTTCCCTCCACTACGTTAAAAACAGTACATACACGCTTTATCTCCTCTTAAACTTCATATAATACACACAAACTAAGAGAATAAACATTTATTTTGCAGGTGCACCCAAATGCTGAGAGGCCACCTCACCTGCGTCTAAAGATGTATGAGTTTGCAGGCCGTGTTGTAGGGAAGTGCCTGTATGAGTCTGCCCTGGGTGGATCCTACAAACAGCTGGTCCGAGCTCGATTTACACGATCCTTCTTGGCCCAGATCATTGGCCTTAGGATGAACTATAAGGTATGGCACACAGAAAAGACTTATTCCTAGAAGTTGGATGTTCTTCTTGTCTGTCTCATCACTTAAACATTCCTCACTAAGCCAGGAGATCTGATTTGTTTCTTTGCATTATTTATTTTAATGAAAAGCTAGCCAGCATGTTTTGCCGTTAATCCAGCTTCCTAAGATTTCAAAGCCGAGAACTAAAGTCGACCCTATCATCTTTCTTTTTTTTCTTCCATGGAGGAGATGAAATGTCATGTTTATTTAAAAACGTCACTTTGTTGTGTTTTCACTTGATTTCCCACACGCAGTACTTTGAGACAGACGACCAGGAGTTCTATAAAACTAAAGTCTGCTTCATCCTAAACAATGACGTGAGTGAAATGGACCTGGTGTTTGCCGAGGAGAAGTACAGCAAGTCAGGACAGCTGGAGAAGGTGAGGCAACACTTTTGGAAAGGAACCTCCCTCTTTATCCCTGATGTAATTTCACATTTGATAGGAGCAATAAACGAGCAAAAGAAACCATATTGCATATTTGGCAAGTATCTTATTTTTCTTTAAGAGGGGGAGAGTGGTGAGTTTATATTCAGTTTTCAAACGTTTTTCAAACTTTGAAAGTCACTTGTACAATTCCACACAATAAGTGGTTGTGTAACTCCCCCATACTGAAACAGACTTCAGCCTCTTCCTTTAATTAAATACATATGTTTCTGTTTTTTCTAACATTTACATTAATTAGAGGACTAGTGTTTGGGATTGATTCAGATCTACTGGAAGAAATGGAATGTGATATTCATAACTTTATTTTTATTGCAATGTAATAACTTAGAATTCAGAATCATTATATTTTTGTGAGCTTACAGTAGAATAAGCCTTTTATATCTACAGTGGAAGCAGTTTCTCTCCCATAGAGCTATACATGTTGCAGTGCCATATTTCTACAGCAGCCCAGAGTGGACAAAACCAAGCATTGTCTTGAGAGAGGATATTTTACTTTTATAGGTTACGCTACCTTTATCTTACCTGTAATTGTATTGTTTTACTGTTCACTGTTTAATGTTTAATGCTGTCACTCATAAAGGTGGTGGAGCTGATATCGGGAGGAGCCCAGATCGCTGTCACCAATGAGAATAAGATGCATTATCTTAACCTGCTGGCCCAGTACAGACTGGCCAGTCAGGTGAGGGATGAGGTTGAACATTTCCTGAAAGGTAAGGGGGGAAAAAAAGCACAGCTGCAGTCCAGACATTTATTTGCTAATTTTTCCTAATGTGTTGTCCACCAGTACCATGTGTATAGTATAATTTCCTAATGAATTGCAGGTTTGAATGAACTGGTTCCAGAAAACCTACTTGCCATATTCGATGAGAATGAGTTGGAGGTATTTGAGATACTCAGAGTAAAATCAATTCATCTTTCATATTTAAACCATTGGGTAATAATAATCTTTAACTTTTAAGCTCCTGATGTGTGGCACCGGCGATATAAATGTGCAGGACTTCAAGGCTCATGCTGTGATTGTCGGAGGGTCATGGCACTTCAGAGAGAAAGTATGTTGTGGAAAATCTCTGTTTGTTTTTTGCCTTAAGTCTGATGACAATATCTGAGCTCGTTGATTTCCTGTTGCTGCAGGTGATGAAGTGGTTCTGGGCAGTGGTGTCCAGCTTCACTCAAGAGGAGCTTGCTCGTCTGCTGCAGTTCACCACGGGCTCCTCTCAACTTCCCCCTGGAGGATTCAACACTCTTTGCCCCTCTTTTCAGATAATTGCTGCCCCCACACACAGCACCTTGCCCACAGCACACACCTGGTGAGTAAAAGCTCAGACTAATCTTATTCTATACATTTCTGACCAACTCAACACTTTATAGTCTTGTTCTTGACCATCCAGAGTCCCTAGTCCATTTATGGAAGAACAAATCCTTTCAAACACTGTTCATACATATAATAATAGATCAGTAATTTCCTTTAACAAATGGCACTCTATATACTGTATGTTGTGTATATTTTTTAGGAAACATTTCTTTTTTTAACCTTTCTAATATACAACAAAGAGAAAGACCTTTGGGCTGTCCACAATATATACATTACTAATACTACAAACTCCTGCAAACTGTATTTTTTTTCAGTTGACAAAACAATGAATGCAAATGTGGGTTACCACTGTAAAAAGACAAGCCTGTTTAATGGCAGTAACTAAATGCTTTATCAAACTTAACAGGCCATATGTAAAGGTGGATTATTTTAAGTAATTCATTAGTAATTTTTTGTAGTTTTATGGGATTTCTAGACTAAATTTCAATTCATAATGTAATTTATCTATACCTTTGTCAACAGTATGTTTACTACTGCTACCAACCTGAAGCCAACATGTGACAGAAACCATGAGGGAACATGTTAACCCAGTATGGGTGACAGATGTGTGTTTAATGGTTTTTGGAGAGCAATATTAATTCTGACACAGATGAGCATATGTTACCATGCCAGGAAATACTTTGAATACAGTCCTTTGTTTTGGTCTTTTTATTTAATTTGTTCCAACCCAATCCAACTTTATTTATAAAGCACTTAAAAAAACAACAGCTGAAACAAAATGCTGTACATTAGAAATAAATAAAATACTGAAAAATACTACCAAATGACCTAAAACATATGGAGGGAAAAAAAATAGCATCACGCATTTCAACACACACAGAATTTAATGACTAGAATTTTTGAATGTTTGAATTTTCTCTGTCTAGTTTTAACCAGCTGTGCCTCCCTACCTACGATTCCTATGAGGAGCTGCACAAGATGCTAAAGTTGGCCATCAGTGAGGGCAGTGAGGGCTTCGGCATGCTCTGACTCCACCTTTGCTGTGGCTTAACTCGTACAATAGGACACCAGCTCTGCCCACACAACTGCACCAGTTCCCTATATTCATCTGCATCAAACAGTTGGGCTTCTTGGTAAAGAATCACCCTGACTGCCTATTCTCTCTCAGGATGAGAGGCTATTAACTGGAAGTCACTGAGGGCTGAACTGGAATCAGGACTTGATCTTGTGAACTCCAGTGCAACTATATGTGTAATATAATAATGATGATAATAATAATAATAATAATAATAGAATATGTTTTGTTTTTGTTAAGATAAAAGGAATTAGACCTTGGACGTGTGAAAAGTGAGCATTGAGCTAGTTTTATTTCTTAAAGCTACATGTTTGCTTAGTTTTATATGTTTGAAAGGCAAATAATACTAGAGCAAAGGCCTTGGGTATTACTGTGCACAAACGCTTCTCTTGCAGTTTGAAAACTGAGGAAACACTTAAATGCAACAGCAGCCTACAGGTCATGTGGGTGACTTGTGCATCAACAGCACTTTGGCCTTAATAGATCAGGGACTGATGTTTGTATGTAAATATCACTCTTTTACGTCAATACTTGTACATACTAGCGTGTATACACACCTTTTTTCACCTTGTTAAATTTTTGGTTTGATGTTTAAGGAGAGGGGGTTTCTTTATTGGTGCACATTTTGAGTTAAGAGTTAATATTATTTCTACGAGCTTCTGTTTGTGTTTTGAGATGAATGGGTTTTAAAAGAAGCCAAGAAATTACTGTTGTTTATACATGTTTTTAACTTATTGTGTCTTGGAAAAATGATTTGTGTTGACCTATACTGCTGAAGCTTTGTTTGTCTGAAGTGGTAAATGTTTTGTTATGTTTTATAACCTGCCTTATTCATGCTCTTTGTCTCTGATTGTATCCAGAGAAGAGCTTAGACGAAAAACGCATAGTCAACAGTAATAGGTAATAGTTACTTCTACAACATTTCTACACCCATTGGGTTCACTGTGGAGATATGTGTTGGGTGGGTGTTTAAGGGAGCTCATGTATGTATTACAAACTATTTGTCATAACATATGCTGTATGCTTTATTCTTGAGTGTTCACAGCCTGTTGTGGTTTACCTCAGAATCTCTTATGCCACCAATGAGTCCTCTGATGCAGGTGTATATGGTAAAACCTCTAACTGTACAACCTTCAGCCATAGAATTCAACATCCTTTCCAAACTAAGATGTCTCTTTTTGTTTGGGTATTCATTTTTTCATTACGTTATTGTCAAACTATTTATTTTGTCTATATACTGAGCCAACAGACTTGCTGTCTTTTTTTTTTCTTGTTTGTAGAAGCTTTGTTTTTCTTTTTTCAAAATGTACATGTTAGTGAGCCATTTTATAACTGCCAGTTGGTGTGTGTGTGTGTGTGTCTGTGAAAATGAATAATTCTTCTCATTAGCATTTAAGGTTAGAATATGTTAATGTTCCCCATAGAGGACTCTGCATTCAGCTCCATTCCTCACTTTCTTCTCACAGTTGGCAGTGAAAGTTTACTTTGTCCACTAAGAGATTTAACTTGTTGAATTTCAATGATGTCACTTTTTTAGTTTGAGGGGCGAGTGTTGTTTATTGCAGGTTGTGGATTACTTTGACTGATTCAACACAGCCAATACAGGGGGATTTCATTCAGTGAGCATTTACGTGCTCTTTAACTGGAGTTTTACAGTGTTAAGAGAGTTTGTCAGTCAGTTTATGGTTTTGTATGTGTTTGGGTTGTGCAATGTTGACCTGTTTCTCTAAGGACAGCAATGAGAAGGCTTCATTTGAGTCTGATTGCAGCATCAGTACCAGTGGCTGGTATCATATTTATCTGTAGTAAATGTAGTTAAAGCTTGATAGCTGACGTTACCTTAGATGACATGACCATAAACGTATAAAGAGGTCTGTTTTATGTTCTTACATGTTTTTCATGAGCATCTAATACTGCATTTAATGTTTGGATGGTGGTGAGTGTGACTTTTAGAAATGTAGATATTGTGAAATATTTAATAGCTGGGGTTTCTCTTTTTTTTTAATGTCTCTGCTGATGAATGTTTGAGATTCTCTGCACTGCAGGTCCTTTGTTTATGGGAATAAAAAAAATGATGGACCAGATTTTTATGGTCTTCTCTCACTTGTGTGCATCATATTTGGTTTGTGTAAGGCAGTGTGGATCAGAATGATGTAATTCACTCCCAAAGCTGGATTTTGGACTTGTGGTGTTGACCTTAAAGGGCAAGTCGTTCTTTTACTTGTGTCAGAAGATTAAGGTCTAGGAAAATAGCCCCGATGAACCCAACACAGCCTAGATAGACATTGACATTGTTACTGCTGCTGCCACATGGTTTTGAGAGGATAAATTCGTAAAACCACCATTATATTTGGCAAAAAATATCTATGTTTATATCTAAGGTCCTTGACAAAAAGTTTGGAAAATACTCTTTTAATAACGCATGTACGTGTTGTTTGTTTTAAGGCAGACAAATTTACAGCATAATTCTCTGAAAAGAATTCTTATCCATTCATTATTTTTATTAACACGTCTCAGTCTTTACATTAGATTTTAAAAACAGGAGCTTTTTTGTCATTTATCATGTTTTTAGACACTAGGGGGCAGTGGCTCCACATGTGACACAAGTATAGTGGATTGGGGAATCTGACTCTCACACTTAAAACTCTTAATAAACTAATCAAACCCCAACTTCGTTACAGATATTTCCTCATCCCACCTCACTGCCCAATTATTTATTATCGATTTATTTTAGTAGTTTAAAAGTCACACTGAGACTAAAATCTCTCTTACATGAGAATTTCTAGCCACCACAAGGTCAGTTTGAAGCATCACACAAAAACAAGCTCTCCCTTTATTCTATGTTGAAAATCATACTTATATTTAGGCTTGGTGGTGTGGCCAAAAATGTTATCTTATTTAAGTTTCAGTTTACTCTAGCGATAATTATTGCAATAAATGCCAGATCATTTGACATCTATCTGAGTCTGAGTTTTGATCCTGATTGAAAGTCAAAGACCAAGGTTGTTTGTGGTTTTGAAAATTTTCGCCTGTCAAAACCAAGAAATATTTCACAAATCTGGAGCAAAACATTTCCCAGCAAATGTGTTCTGTTTGCACAGTAAATGTTTATATTTCATCAATATTTACTCAACCTTGGTAACTGATATTGAAAACAACATTTGTAGTGGCTGTATATTGTCATGGAACGACTGATCAGCCCTAACTATACACTATACTCTTAGATTTACATGTTAAAAACTCTACAAACATAGAAAATTAATAAATTCCATTCACCTACTGTTTTCCCATCAGCTTAGGGTTTAATGTAATCACTTGTGTGAAAGCTCTCTTGTTTATGGAATGTGATAAAACCTAAGTGCTGAAAGTGAAATGGAAAACTAGGTCATCCTTTCACCATGTAGAGACAGTGACAGAATTGACAGGCAAGACAATCTATGCGGGATGTGATAGCTGCAATGGATTTCGTTGGTGTTTCCATTTGATTATCAACTCGATGCCTCAACATTCCTTTTCATTCGCTGTGCTTACAGGCTGCGGACATGCAGGACTTCCACATTACACCCACATGTTCCTGGCGTGTGTCCTCACACTGCGGTCTGAACACTATCAGGAGCAGGCACAAAGGCATCTTGAAGTACTTGAAGAGGCATGAGTCCAGTTATTTGGTCTTGGCATGCACCTGTGGATTTGCATAATGGTTTCTCTCGAATTTCCCCCAGGAATGCTCTCTAAAGAGGGACCACAAATCAGAAAGTCATCCTCTGGCACTCACTGAGACTCATGTACCACGTTGGAACAGTTCTCCTTCACAAGAGAACCTGTGGGAGATCTCTCAGAAACAACACTGAGCATTTTTGTTAATTCATCTGATGATACTAATTCCCTGGGAAAACATGTTTCTCCGACAAATTTTCCATGTTCTGTTCCATAAACATCTTCAAACCTGAGCGTAGCTTGGTTTTGAGGTTTGAGGTTGCAAAGTTCCTGTGGGAGTGAGTTTATGGGTGGTTCTCTTCAACCAAAGGATTGACATGATTGAAAACGCAGTGCCTCATTTCCTATCCGAGTCAGACACGCTGCCTCTGAGGTTGATGTCTATCACCTTCTCTGGTCAAACATAATTGTCCACAGACAGTGATCTTTGCACGGTGCAGAACACAAATGTGGCACTGGCTGTAAATATCTTTAATACGTGACACTGATAATACTCTCTGCTGCTTCCTGCTAGACAGCCTTGGGCTTGTCTGCTTCCCATTCCAATATGCAGGTCCTCATTTCCTGATTGGATGCCACTGATTACCGGCCGACTGGATTGACTGCAGGTGTTTATCATCTGTGATGACTGGGCTGATTTAGAGGCCAGTCTTAATCGGGGTTGTTGAAGGACAGGAGAGCATCTCTGCAGCAGCAGGAGGAGGCCTGGACTGAAGTTCTCCCTAGGAGGTTTCCTCCTCTCTGTATAGAGTGCTGACTCCATGTTACCCTCAGGCTTTGGCACAAATGCTGGCAAACACACACTCTTTGTCCGTGAGTATATAAATGATAGTAGCTCCCTCCTTTCCCCTCCTTCCACATTGGCCAACTGCTAAATAGGAAACTAGTTCCTCAGCTGAGTCTTATGCTGCTGCATTGACTTCTTTTATGACTGGTGATAACGTGGCTTTGTGATTGATGATACTGAGGATTATGAAGAAAATAGCTGTGGGAAATATGCATCACATGACAATGGTCTGGCTGCTCAGCGCAGCAAAAGGAATGTAAGGATGCAGTATGGCTACTGATTAAAGGAATCTGGTTTCGGCTTACTTCTTGACAGTTCACAGATTCTCTGTCGCTCCCTTTCAGTCCTTTTGTGATTTAAGTGCTGAGACCTGACTGTCAACACCAGAGCTGGGATGCAGCGACTCATTGCCGAAGCAATAAGCGCGAGTGGGCCGCACAGCCACGAAAAAGGCCTCATCAAAATACATTCCTCTTGCAAGAGCTCAACCGCCAGTGCGTGTTTTGTTTTGAAAGTGACATAAGTGTCCTTGTGTACAGCTGAGGTTGGAGATGAGCAGAGGCTCGCAGCCACAAGTGGTTTTTGAAAAACTGCTCATGCGGAGATAAAGTGTCCCCCAGCTGATGACTGTCTGTTTTGTACGATTTTAGAAAGAGGTAATTGATCCATGGGGTTCGTCGCCTGTTAAGATGTGCAGCTGTTTATGATTAAGTGTGTCATGAAAGATTTCAGTCCCGATGTTTCCTCTGCAGGAACAGGGCAGACACTCCACCTGCTTTACACACACCCATGTGCTGCTCCACACTTACTGTCGATATGGTTAGCAGGCATGATGAGGGATCCATCCTGATCTGTCAAAGCACAAGAAATATTTGGAAGAGCACAGTCATGACTGTCGGTTGGTTGGACCACTTGGGTCCAGACTGAAACAGTGTTTCCATCACTCATTATAAACACAATAGGGTTGAAAATTTTGCATTTTGCCCAAATGTCACACAGCTGTTGTCCGGATAGCCATGAAATGATTTTCAGACATTCATGATTCCTTCAGGATGAATTGTGATACCATCAGCGATCTGGAATTTCATGTAGCTCTGAGGTCACAATTTCAATTTCATTCCTTTATTTTTTGAACGATAACGTCTGCATCATTCAGCTAAACTAGCTGTAACAGTGATAAATGAAAGCACTGCTTTTCTGTCTCATTAGGCTGTTCTTGTATTTGCAAACATTTTCCTTTTTTAGCTGTAAATATATAAAAACGCTTCATAATTTTCCTGAATCATTGAGAGGAAAAAGGTGGGGGTAATACAGTAGTAATAGTATGAAAATAATTAAGAGACTTTATGCTCAATAACATGGTATTTATACATTTTGTTCACATAATTTTCATGTGAAGGTGTAACACTGATCTATGGCTATAGTAATATTCATTTCCTGCCTTTTTATATTTGGAAATTTTCACACTATTACTAAGCTGGAAATTGCGTTAGAAATAAGCCCGCGTTACCACAATAATCCCTCCTGCTACAAAATTATTACCACACTCTAACATGTTGTTTCTGCACTGTTATGTAAATTGGATGTTGTACCGCATACAACGCATTTTTGGGAGGTGATGAAAAACTTGCATAGTGTAGCATCACTTCCACTCATTCTGACTGTCACCGCACATGTACAAGAAGGGAAAAGCAAGACCAAGCATCGGTCCTCTTTCTAACCCCAGCCAGTAAAAAGCTCCAGGCCCCTGGTTTGATCCTGAGCACTAAATCCTCCTGCTCACCAAAGAGGTCATATTTGGCCAAACGTCTACTTGCACTGAGCCAGAAAGCCTGTCTCACTCCCCGTGTCAGTGCATACTTTCCTAATTTGTGAATTATTCAGCAAAGTTCTTCCATTTTTGAAGGGGAGATGACAGAAAATTGAAATGTATGGAGATTAAATTAGCCCCGCATTACAATACCTAAGGCTCACTACTTGAGAATGAAACCCTGTGTCAGTCTGTGGTTTGGGCAACACCGCAACATTGTAGAAGTTCTACGGAGTTTAGTCATCCTCTAAGCTACGTGTCATCATCGATTTGTCAGAGCTCAAGGGAAATTCATTCATACTTTGCTAGTTTGAAGTTTCACTGACCACAGCCGTGCAAGCCACAACAATAGTAGCCACATCTGGACAGCACATGTGCCACCTCTTTTGCGTACACACCAGCTATGGCCAGATTTCAGTCCAAAGACTGTTTACAGTCCAGAGCCACACATCAACGTCACCTCTCTTCTGTTATTCAAATCTGCCAAGAGAGAAGTTATTTGACGGGAGCATCAAAGGCTTAATGAGAAACGGACACATTTTGCAATTACACACATTTTTCTTGAGACAGAGATGCTGCCAAATTCCATACTGTTAAAATTTACAAATGAGCGGTTTCATCCACAACTCTAGCCGGTCATACACTGTAGATATGTGGATGAAAGGTAGAGCACACCTCCTGGAAACTGCTGATCTAGGGGAAGTGTGTTCCTGTCTGCTGTGGCAATCTCATGCAGCCAAGTCACCCCAAACAGAGGTCAGCACACGGTGGGGACCACCCCAGCGAGAGAGAGAGGGGAGAGGAACAGGGTGAGGCTGTGTTCAGAGTGACAGAAAGATTGACTGCATCCTATCAGCTGCTGCCTCTAAAACTTGCCCCGCTCCAGGTTTATGGCAGCTTGCTGTCTAATACCTTTTTTTGAGAGAGACGGCTTGGTTTGAACCGGACTTAATTTCAGGTACAGCGTTTGTTCTCATGAAAGTCAGGTTTACAAGCAACACTGTGCTTGTAAAGCAAAGATGGATGAGTTGTTGGAGTGGGACTGAAAACACAAAGAAGCACCCGTGATAAGTTTCAGAAGTTAGTCCTGCTGCTGAAAAAGACCCGGTCAGTCAGCAGTTTGTCTCCACCCCCCCCCCCCCCCCCCCCCCCCCTCCCACCCGAGTTTTCAGATGGACACACTTTCAAATAATATCTCTGTTCATAAAGACCAAACAGAGGCACACTAATAGTATCATCAACAACAAAAACACCTAAACGTTTTCATGGATCACTGTTTGTTCACCATCTATTAAAGCTCCCACTAGGTTCTGGGTCCAAGTCAGCCGCAGTAGGATGTGATGTAACTCACTCCAGGTTCCTCTCTGCTTTCCTTGCTAACATTGTAGGTCATGGCAGGAGTCCCTTCCTGTTTGAGGATTTTCAGCCACCCAGTGGGATGATGAGGATACCATCCAGGACACTCTGGGGAGGACATTAAAGACCAAAGATAAGTGAGGACATGAGAGAGGCCACAGACATGGCAAAGAGTGTTTGTTTTGCTCTGGGTGTGAGCTATGAGAGGATCTGCCTGTATATTTTTTCTTCATTGGTGACTGTTTGAAACGAGGCTGTGTAAAGGACCCCCCCCCCCCCCCCCCATACAGGGTCACCAACTCTTATATCAGAGGAAAAACATGTAAAGAAATCTATATTTTTAAACAATATCTTAAAAGCGTGTGACTTCCAAGACCCTTTTATTCGTCCTCATTTTCTGAACACGCGACCATTCTAGCAACAAGAAACATGACTACAGAAAGGAGTTATTTGTGCAACTCAAAGAGTGCCTTTATGCGTCATAAAAACATCAAAATAAAATGAACCGAAGAGAATACAATAGACACTTAAGGGGGAAAGGCTTTGTTGATAGATAGAGGAGAGGCATGTTGACATACTTTTAATCTGTTTGTTTCCATTGGACGAAGCTGGTAAAACAGTAAACAAATACACACAAAAACACACAATACTCTTAGTACCTTCTGCCATTTCACTATCAAGGTAATCAGTCAGATGGGCTGTCCCTCTCTTAGTTTTTTCCCCTAGCATTGCTCCTGTCAATTAGCTGACACATTTCACAGACATTTCACGTAATCCCCCCAACTTAGAGCCTTCCATTCTCCACCACTGTCATCATTTCAAAGCCCTCTGCAAAGCCCTCCGAGCCAATGGCTCCACAAGGACGTGCAAATTTCGTAAGACATTGTCTGCACACTGTGGTTGAGATATTTTCCATCCGCTAAATAAATCTACGATCGTGTTACAGTCATAAGAGAATGCAACAGCAAGATTTTTGTGGCAAAGTAAACATTACATCAGCAAAGAATTCGCCCAGAAAGACTTCTCCAAAGAGGCTTTGCAAAGAAATAAACGTCCCGCTAAATACCGTGTAACATTTAATTTTTCAGTCGGTTCGCAGACAGGCTGTATTTATTACAATATAAACATATACATATGAAAACCAGTCCAGTTTCTCAATCTTTCGGAGTACAAAATGGCATAATAAAGGCTGTTATGCAACTAAAGGAGTTCCTGGGTGTTTTGCGATGAGCCAATTGAGCTATTTTCTGTTTAGATCTGTAATTAACAGCCCCAGGTTTCCTCCAGATGTTGCCTGGCCACAGACACACACACAAAAGTGACCCGGCACGACACAATCCGTCATCATATGGAGAGATGCAGTGATCTAATAAGTGGATCCGACTACTTGCTGCAAACATGGATTGTTCATTATGTTAAATGGTGGACAGATGGTAGATCCCGCTGCAAGTAATCACAGCCAGTGATTACCAAAGCTCTGATCACATACAATCAACATGTGAGATGAAAACAAGAAGGTGGTGGGAAACAGTAGTAGGATTAATCCAACTTCCACCAACACAGCCTCTAATATTAGCCAGGCCTATTGCGGGTAAGCTCACTGGCTGCATCTGTCTCTGTTATTTTCTTAAAACACCACATAATCTGTTTATTGTTGGAGGGAGGCTGAAAATATTCTGGATCAACCTACAAACAGCAAACACTGACCGGGTTGTTTGAGAATGTCTTCCATTCCACGACCCATTTGCCATTTTACCGTCTCCAAGCCCAAAACCTGGTACAGAACAAAAATGTGCACGTTTTGAAGCCAAGTTTTGTTCTGAAATGCATGTAAACATACCCAGAGAGAATGGACTCACAATAAGGTCTGTCATGCAAACCTTAATATACAAGTTCTGCGGGTGATTCCTCTGGGTTATCTTCTTTTTGGGCTGGCAAAGTAAAGTAGAAACAGTCAAAGGGCAATTTTATGGCCTTATGATTTGCTAGCAGCTCTTGATAACTGTCATGTCTGACATCTTGTAATTTTCTCCTCAGCGGGCATCTTGTTTTTCTTCATTAAGTCATTTTCCTCTTTCTTAAACCCAAGCCCTAACTGTACTAAGATTATGGAGGTAGAGAGGAAGAGGCTGGGTGCCCATTCTGCACAGAGCGCTTTTTGACACTGAAGACATAACAGTGGATCAGTTATCAAACTAATTTCTCCCCATAATAGCCACTTAGATGCTTTGCTCTTCGTGAAGAGTAATAAAAAAATAAATAAAACATGCTGCTTACGTCCAGTTTTAAAAACAGGTCTCATTTTGTCAAAACGTTACACTCAATTTGCAAAATTAAACACTTCATTCTAAACCAAAGAACAATAACGAATAAAAACCCAATTTTGTCACTGTATGCCTAGTTGATACATTTTTGTTTCGTCAGCTCAGTGGTTGAGCGCACGTATCAGCTTGATGCTGATTTACACCCCCTGACCTGCTGTTAAGTAATAATTAAAAGGCAAGTGAATTACACACACCTTTCACTCTCTTGGATGTCCTTGGGCAAGGCACTCAACCACTGGTGTAACTGCACTCACCCAATGTGGATGTGAAGGTATTCCTGAATGTGAAGTTCGGTCACCTTTTTGACTTGATAAATCCAGGTTGAAATTAACATTTCTACCTTCCAACTTTACTAATTCCACTGGTGAAATGTACATATCACACTTTTGAGTCTACTCCCTGACCTGATGGTAAACGGCACAATAATTGAACAGTGGCTCATGTACAAGGATCCGTTGCTTATGATGCCGTGTAAAGTCATGAGGACCAGAGGGATAAGTAAACTCACCTAGTGTAGCAGCATGTCTGTCTGCAGGCTTATTAAAACTTGGCTCCCTAATTAACATTTGCCCTTGAAGCCTGGGGAATGCTTATACTACAACACAGGAGACAGGGCTCTGGACACATGGGACCTCTCTTCCTGTGCCCTACAGTATAAACCTCAACTGAACCGACAGCCTTGTGTAGAGTCATATGAATACTTTTACATTACAGTGAACTGGAATGTTAACAAAAGGCAGTCCACAGAATAAATTATGTGGTCGTTCCTCTGTGTTTTATATTTGTGGGAAATGATTTTGCTAGTTGATGGGGGAGAGCAGTTTTATTGGCTCTGTAACTGTTTTTGGTTTACAGTTTTGTCGTTGTCATCCTGTCATCTTTGCCTTGAGTGATTGAAAATCCACTGCATGGGAGAGAGTGGGAGGAAAGGCCAGTTCCACAAGGTCTGATTGAAGCTCATGCCATGATTTCACACTCTGCAGGCAATGTGAGTGTGTTTGTCCTTAAGGACTTTCGTGCTATATACACACTGACCAGTAGTCGTCATGGGGACAAAGGCTAGGTTCCAATGAGGCACAACCTCATTTCTGAGATCCTGGTTAAGGTTAGAGGTAAGCTATGAATGAACTATGGTTAGGTTAAAGTTGGGAGTATGTTTTTGGTTAGGTTGTCTACATAAATGCAAATCAAAGTGCAGTCTTAACAAGGGTAGCTGCTCAAACCTGCGGGTTTGTGTGTGAAAACACTGAAAGAAGCCGAGTGTGGTGTGGGCTTAGAGGCAATGTTGCACAATGACGTGTCCAACCCAACATCTCTCTGATGGATGTGATTTACGAGCTGGGCAGTGACAGGAGACATCCAGGAACTCAGACCCGCTTAATAGTCATGGACACAATGTTTTCTGTCTGTCCGTCTGTCCGTGGTTCTGGAAAGTAAGACACACACAAAAAAAAAGCAGTTCAAAGAGATTCCTCAAAAGTGCCATAATGAATGGGGCATTCCCCCCCCAAACATCTGTCAGAGGCCTTGGTGTCTGTCAGCCCGGGGGGCTCTTGCAGACAGGTCACTGCAGTCAGAGAGGCTTCCCTCCTGAACCTTACATCACTATTAGACCCCCTCATTCCTGTCCCATGGATCCCATGGACATAACAAGGTTTCATTGATGGCAGTCCTACTGGCAGGACTGAAATTTAGTCTTTGTTATATGCTGCTGTTGGTATTACCCCATTGACCCGTGGGCTGGAGAGATTTTCACCCAACACCGGTGACTGATAATTAGCAAATGCCTGCGGGCGAAAACACTTTGAAGTAGTCTTGGCTAATTGTTATGTTGTTCCCTTTTCTCCCTTTTCCTTGAAGACTACCTCATGATGAACAGGACATACTGTAGGTAATAGCAGGCCAGTGGTTTGCTCTGACTAAATGGGTTGACAAGGTTTAATGGACTGAATAATACATTTATCATGTTTGATGAGAAGCTATTTAGGTCAAATTGACCTTGTGGGGGTAAACTGCATCATAACTTTCTAGCGCTCCACCTTCTCTTTTAAGTGGAAGAAGGGAGGGCGAGTTTTCATTCACCAAAATGCTACCGAAGCAAACACATGATTCTCAGCTGAGAACTATTCAAGCACGAGGCCTGTCCTGCAGCCGTCAAATGATAGCATTTATTTTACTGTATGTATATATGGGAATCACAATGCTGCTTGAAAACACTGCCAGTGGTTAGTTTGATCCAAACTACAAACCATACTTTACTGTGTGGGTGGAAGGCACGTGTCATCATTGAGTCAGCCACTAAATGGGGCTTGTGCATCATCCTTTCCCAGCAGTTTAGATAAACAGACCTTAACCTGTGTTTCTCAACAGCCTGCAGTCTAATATCAAAACAACTAGCAATGTGGTAAATTTCTCCTTAAATTGTGTGTGTGGTCAGACTGTTGAGTGGGTGGTTTTGTGGTGAGAAGAAGAAGCTGTTTTTCAGCTTCGGACAATCACAGTTTCTATGCCACAGCTGTTTGTTCCAGTAAACCTAAAGTAATTGTGTGGATGAACAAGCGGATTTAAAAGCACCACAAGAGCCAGTTGCAGCTGACAGTGTTGGAAAAACTCTCAAGATATAAAGGCGTGTGTGCGGAACATTCATCATACTTTTTTTTTTTTTTTTTACTTTTGGCATTATTTATCATTCAACATTATGTTTTATTTAATACCTCTTTGAATATGTGCTGAAAAAGGAATGGTCCTCTGGAGGCAACTAAAGAAGTACATGAGTAGGATATTACACATCCTGTGAACAGTATTTTTAGGTCCTGCCTCAAAAATTAAAAGACACTTGCTCGATGCTCATTTAAGTTACATAATAGAGTCTCTCTGTTTTACTGTTGGTTATCTGCAGCTGTTCCTGTCCAACATTTTTCACCAGTTTCTAAAATATCTTATAAATCCCTGTCCCTGCATCAGTTTTCTTTGCTGAAAGTGTGTCAAATAGAGCCACCAGTCTGTTCTTTTATTAGATAATTGTACCCGGTTCCCTCTTGCCGTGGGTGGAGACTGTAGGGTAATTATGGCAGATATCCATTTACTGTATATCCTCCTGGTTAAGCTGCTAATGTGGAAAATGCTGGACCTTGATTTTCCACGATCATGTTGTGGAGACAGTTAAACAACATGAACAGGGGGCAGAAAGTGTGAGGCATACCGCCATCTACAGTATCACCTCTTCAGGACAAGTAGCAGCTGAGCCAGTGCAGCAGGCCTTTAGGGTCCAGGTCAGAGACAGGGGGACTAAAGGAAGAGGAGCCCATGGGGCCTGAGCCAGCAGCTGGAGAGGCATATTGAATTGAGGGGCCAGGAAAACTGAAAGGGAGTGAAGAGAAAAGTGGGGAAAAGAAGGACAAAAGCTATGGGTGAACAGCCAGGATGATCTATCATGCACATTAACTCCTCCCTCTGCTTTTCCTTAAGTGAATTCTGCTAAAGCCAAAGAAAACATGACGACTATATCCTGAGCAAGTACAAGAATGCATCTCACAGAAGGTACTATCCCTGTCCCACTCTTTATTTAGACTACACTGCCACAATTGATTTAGACTGTGACTGATTTTATGTGAAACTCAATGTTTCAGCTACATCTGGCTAATGACTGGAAGGCCTCACATCTTTGGAAAATATACACTACCAGTCAAAAGTTTGGACACACCTTCTCATTTAATGTGGTCCAAAGGTGCGTCCAAACTTTTGACGGGTAACGTATGACTTCTGGAAAGTTATGCCAAGTTCTTATTTGACCTAATTGGCTGCCAGCACGACCCACCCTTTGAATCCGATCCACTGGCATCCATCACGCAGTAGCATGACATCATTCTGTGTATTGTTCATCAGAGACACTTCTAAATCAAACTTCAAGAGACAGAGGGACTACACCACAAAAGCCAAAGCTAGAGATGGGAACTTTCAGGGCTGAGCGCTGCATTTTTCTAACTGATCTGAGTTACAAATGTTAGCCAGAGTGTACAGTATTTCAAAGTCAGTAAAATAGTTTTATGTGCTAAACTAGAACTGCGGATTATAAAGTACATATCCCTGGGGAACGTTCACTTTTGATTAAAGGAGAGACAGAAATGGACAATCATGATCAAATATCCTGGGCATGATGTAATGCAGCTTCCGGGATCATATTTCAAATAGAAGAGACGACCGATTCAAATATTAAAGGTGCAGAGCTGTTCAAGGCTCGAGCTCCAGAGGTTCATGTGCTAGTGGATGCTTTTCAATTGTTCAGTACACCTGCAAGAAACACACAAATCCTTTACCAGGGACCCCCCCCCTGCTGTGTGACCCTGAGCACCAAGTGCCTGAAAAGGAAACCTCTGAGATTGAGCTCCCATCAAGTCAGGCAGAAAACTACACGGTAAACCTCCTCAGGTCACAGTCCCATGCTGGGAATATCACTGGAAGATGTATGGCTAGATGAATTGGCTGCTTTTTTCTGTTTCACCACCATGACCTCTGACACAAGGCTTGACATTAGTTGATGTGCTTGACACATGGTTGGTAATCCTACAGCTAAAGCAGACTGTAACAAAGCTTGTGCTGTAACATATGATGAATCATTATTTCTCCGCCTGAGCTAAAATTGCTTTAGAGAGAGGGCAAAACCACAGATTGTAAAGGAGAAGAAGTTAATCAAATCTTTTTATTATTATTGTTATTTCTTTCAGTATTAAATTTAAAAAGCATTGTTAACTTAACAGTTCACACCCATCTGTGAATGTGCCAATCTTCCACCTGTGAATCAATGCTTGGCAGACATATTGCTAGAAACACAGCCAGCGGTGCTACTCTGTCTGACTCGATCATGTCTCTGGATCACTCCACTATTTCAAAGTGCATTGTAGGCCGAGTTGATGGATTTTCCTTTGGTCTCCAGTTACGTATAATAATGCTGTGCTGTTGTCTCCTGTGCAGTATGGCTTTGAAGTACATACATGTACAACAGTGTTTTTTTTGTTTGTTTTTTTTTTTTTCCAAGCCAACACTTATTACGTTATAATCATAAAAGGCGAAGTGGAAGTGCTTGTCTTGAATAACGCCCATGTGACCTACATCTGTTGCTCAGCTGACAGCACTTCATTCATACAGGCTGAGAAACTCCCTGTAGTCTTAAGCCTAAGCACATTACTTTTATCCTGCTCTATCTTCAACTGTTTCCTTTTGTTGCTTGAATGCCTGTTTTATGCACACTGCTCAGTCCATCCTGAAGCATGATGGAGGTCTTCCATAGTACTCATTCCAATGAAAAGCTGTCATGTTTGCTGAGGCAAAAAAACTACATTAATAAAGCATGTGATTGCAGATTTTATGAAGCCTTTCTCTGCCAAATGAACCTTATTTTTCCATGTCGTCCCCCTAGGTCCTCACTGCTGCCCAGTCTGAACAATGTCAGTATTATGTTAGCTGGTGGGCAAAGAGTAAGGAGAGCCCAGGACTTTGATGCAAACGGCAAAAGGTAGCTAATGAAGAGATTGACGTTACTTGTTGGTGCTCTCCATTGAAAGTTATCACAGAGACCAATTCACATGGATCACTTAAAATTCTGGAGGCAAGACTTAGAATACACTGCTGACACTTGTTTAAAATGAGAGGCCTACATTCTGCATTCAATAACATCGTTTGGCTTTCTAATGGGCACACTTGAACTCTGACCTTTCCCTTGCTGTGCCAGGGACGAGGCAGGCACTCTTGGGTCAGTGGATGCAAATGTGCCCCTCTTGGGACATCCATGCTTAACAGGTAAACATGTAGAGCTGGTTGGAGTGATAGAACTCATTAGAAGGCACAGAGTGTGCGCTCAGTTACTTCGACACTAAAACCCCGCTAAGAAGTGGTGCTATTGAAAGCACTCAATCGTTTGGAGACTTATCAAATTATCAAATCCACCTTGAGCTTTTTTCATGAAACACATACACACGCAAGCTGTATGCGTCAGTGTAATTACAGGACTTGGATGCTGTTACTATTACTGTGCAGTGTAATGCAATTATAATTCTACTGTACGTTTGAAAGACGATAGGAGTGGCTGGGTTGTCATGCCGGAGTTTTCAAAGAACTCTTTGTGTTGCAGCATCGGTCATAGCCATGGACATCCTCCTGTATTGATTTTAGACTTCTGCCAGAGGCTGCTGATTGTATCAGATTGACCACATCAAGGCCCACTTTCATCATCACAGATAACTACTCCACACAGGTCTTTAGTGGGGGTATATGAGGGATTGCTGATGGTCATTTCTGCTCCTGTAGCCCATCTTGAACCAACTTGTTTTGGTCCAAAGATGATCTGCTGCATTGCTTGATTGTAACAAGTGGTTATTTGAGTTACTGTTGCCTTTCCACCATCTCAAATCGGTCTGGCCATTTTCCTCTGAGTTCTGTCAGAATACTGCTGCTCACTGTGCTGTTTCTAAAACACTCAGACCAGCTCATCTGGCACCAACAACCTTGCCAAGTTCAGAGTCACCTCAAATGCCTTTCCTCCCCATTTTGATTTTTTGGTCTGAACTTCAGCAGGTTGTCTTGACTGTATTTGGTTGCCTTAGTTCTTAAGTTGCTGCCATGTGATTAGCTCATTAAATATTTGCATCAAAGAACAGTTGAACAACTAGTGTAGCCAGTGCATATAAATGACTAAACAGTAGACAAATACCTGTCCGTATGACTCAACACAATTCAGTAGCATCATGCGCTGCAAAGGCCTGTGCTCTAAAATTACCCAACACATGAATCTTTACTTCTGCGTAGTTGTCCAACCACTAAAAGTTCACAAACACAAATTTGACCAAATTGGCAACAACTGTTTTCACTTTAAAACTGTAGTGCCTAACTTTTGGTTATTTCTTTTTTTATTATTATTATTCTACCTCTGGTCTTTGTGAACAAAAACATTATTCGGATCCCAGCTGGATCCTTCATCTGAAATGGGCTCTGTCAGGCAATACTATCAGACCTGACTAAGGGGGCTTTTGTGTGTAGCACTGCAGGGGTCGGTGGGATTAAGAGGCGTTTATTGCATAAAACTGCTCAACCAAAAATTCTGAATATTTTTGTGGACACCTGTGGAATACTGTCTCGCTTTACTAGTGCAATGTTGCTGTTGCCTTAGTCTGTCTTTAAATAAAACGAATCCCACTGTGCGGCTAGAGTGGTGTAGTTAGTCCTTGATAGCATTGACGGAACTTATTTGATAATGTTTTCAATCTTATGGATGTTTGTTTATTTTTTTTTTTAAAATATACACTACACGTTTAATGTATTTTATAATAGGTAAAGGCTCATCCACCAGAAAATAGTAGTTATGAACAAATGCTCTACACACATAACAACATGGAGTTTCCAAAACACAGACAAAGAAAAGGATGCTGGTTAAGGCTTTAGGTGTCACTTGAGCTATAGCCAGCTGCTCATTCACAAAGCTCACTGAGCGGACGGCACCACATGCATTTGTCCAAGCACGCCCTGGTCACCCGTAAGGATGTTGGGGTCAAATGGTTGTGATCGGTTTCAGAGGAGCAACATGCCTTGGGCTGGCCTCAGACTGCTGGACAGTCATGAGACGAATGCAGCCTCCTACTCTAATTAGATTTCCCATGAGTTGGAGGATGAGCAGTAATCAGCTGTGTTGCTCAGGCCAAGTCTCCACTCCAGGCTTGCTCAGAGAGCCAACAGAAAAGAAGAGGGAAGGAGTCAGTGGAAAGATGCTGTCTCTTAGTGTTCATAAGTTTTCCTGGTGAAACTTGACATTTCTGAGGTTTGAACTGTATTTCTCAGCCATAGTGAGAAGGAGAATGGGCAGACTACTAGTCTTCCTCTCCTCCACTGTGTGTATTTTGGATGGCAGTGCTGTGAGAGGTAATTATGTCTGTGGATCCCTCATGAGAGAGTGAGAGACACAGGCATGCAGCATCTTTGTGGGTTGAATGAGAGGAGGGAGAAATCTCTGTGGATTGTTAAGATCTCAGGAGGGAAGAAAAAAGAGTAATGTGTTGTTTCCAGACGGTTCAAGGGAAAATGATGATGCAGCATTGATGAGAGGGGGAAATAAATGGGATTTGTTATGAAACCTGAACAGTTTTCCGAGGTTTGACTTTTAGTTTGAATCGTGCACTTCCCACATAATGGACTCCAAAGTGAACCTGTAAACTTATAGGTTCCTGGGACATACAATTTATATAATATAATCTGTGAATTAAAGGTCTGGTGTGTAAAAAAACAAACTGTGAGATTGTGACAATTAGAGGACTCCGTGCACCCCTCCTTTCCCAAGTGCATCTGGAAACTACCATGGCCTTTGAATATTATAAAGCATGTAAACACTCTTTAACAACTCTCTTCGCTCCTTCACTCTCACAATCTCTGTATTTTCCTCCTCTTTCTCTTTATGCAAAGGGCTTATGAATGTGGAGCTTTTCTCAGGTTGCGTATTAATACTTCTGCTTAATTCACATCATCCACAGATGACAAAAACCAAATGAATTTTATTTTAAATAGATTATACACTGTCAATGTCCCCTCATGCCACACACTATACCTTTTTAAATTCAATGTGCAGCTGCACTTTGTGATAAGAAGCACACACTTAATCGAATCACCATAAAACAGTCAGCACTGGCTTCAATGATCCAGAATTTGTTCTGTTGAGTATTAAAAATGAGAACTATTGTCTTGATTTCAAGGTTTTAGTAGCCTGTCAGTTTTAATTTTAAACTTCAAACAAGTCCAGTTGCCTACATTTAACTACTGATGATAACCTGAAAGCCACGATTGATGCAGATGCCGTCCTGCTCCAATGAATGAGACCAAGACAGTAACATGATGTAACTCGGCGGAGAAAGACAAAGTGCGTGTGGGCACATGGACCGAGTGCACTAAGTGGGAACAACAGTACAGCAGACAAGGGGGAGTTTCCTCTCGCAGCGCGCGTACAATCCCGGTGACTTCAGTTCCAAGGAGGAGGTGATATTCATGGGAGCACGATTCAAACTCGCTCTCACTTGGAGCAGGAGTGAGCGCTCTGCAGCCCTGGAATCCGACGCGCTGCCTCTTTGAGCCTCTTTTCCTCTTCAACATAAATTAAAACAGATGGAATAATGTTTGTGTGACATAACTTCTGTAAGCTTTGGAAGGAGAACAGCTTAGAGGCTTTCTCACTTTTGGAATGTGCTGTAGCTGCTGATTTGGACATTACCTGGACATTATGAGGAGGAATCCATGAGGAGGAATCCAGACTTTTTTCATTCTTCGGGCAGGATGCAGTCCTGGTGAACTCTCGCTGAATAATCGCGGGTTTCTATTTCTATTATTATTTGCGCATATTTG
Organism: Brachirus orientalis; assembly: GCA_016785285.1. Classification (NCBI taxonomy): domain Eukaryota; kingdom Metazoa; phylum Chordata; class Actinopteri; order Pleuronectiformes; family Soleidae; genus Brachirus; species Brachirus orientalis. The sequence goes on along the minus strand of JAFBJR010000073.1, from coordinate 699,789 downwards.
CATATACTGTAACTTCATCTCTGCGCTTTTACGCGGTAGTTTCAAAGCTTGTTTAAAAATGGACCGCACAAGAGTCGCTGTTTTAATGCTTTTAATGACTGTCGTACTTATCCGAGTTGGCAACAGTCACGAGAACACAACAGGTGGGAGGAAAGAGTTTTCAGGGCTGAGGAGTCCGGGTCACTTGCCAGAGGACGGTGAACCATCCTCGGTACGATCAGGTGAAAATTCCCTTGGATCCGGTCAGTCTAAGACTCTGTATCGCCTGCCCAGAGGCGCATCACCCCATGTGGACGACAGGCAAGCAACCAGAGCTGGGCCAACTCATGCTGCCGCCGTCTCCCGGGAAGACCAATCCTCTGCGCCACGGGATGGTGCGCAGCGCACCGCCAGACAAACAGCCAGCCAGCAGCACAGAAGCAGAGGAAACCACAGGCACAGCAGCAAGCCCAGCTCTGCCCACACAAGGAGACTGGTTGGGTAAGACTGACAGCCAAGTGTTACACAGTCCGCAGAAAAAAACGCAATCTTCTGTTATTAAGTTGTCCAAGGCGCCTATATGAAAACATATGAACAGTTGCGTACTTTTGGATGAATTGATGTGACCAGTTTTTACAGTAAATCAGTCCACATGGTGCACTGTACAGTAACGGTGGCCCACTTAAGTATGAACTGTTATTCCTGTAAGTCAAACCATGTGATGATGTAACTAAACCAACAAGAGAAAAGCATTGCTCCATATTAATCGCTTATTATGACTGTTTTCAAGGGTGTTATGCAGTGCATTCATTACATTTGTGGAATAGAGGTGCGTGCAATTTCCACTCAGTACAGGCAAAAGAGCAGTACAATATAAATTACTCTAATATATGTATTTTGTCACTGAGGTCATGGCAGGCCATGGAATAATAGCCGAGGTTACCCACTAATGCTGATTACTGACAGTGTTTGCTTGTAATGAGCAACAAGTGTGTAAATGAATGGTTGACCTGGGTCTGAACTGTATTAAGACTCATGCAACATTCCAGTATTACCATTTCCCCCCATTTTTAGACATGACACAATATTTGAATAGTAGAAGGAGGCCAGCTGCAGACTACCTCAACGTGTGCACCCCAATTTTGTGCTGTTGCCTGTGACCATGTATTGTAGAGGCTCGACCAGAGAATTAGCTGCATGGTGGACATTCGAAATTTGCTTAGTGATCAGAAACACCTGTTTGTTTGTCTGTGTTGGACTCGGTCCATATCAGAGCTCTTTTCTTTTTTATATACAAAATGCACCCTGGGTTGTCTTAAGTGGCTCACATGGGGTTGTTGACAGTGAAATTGCAATGAAATATCCCCTTCATGTGTCATAAGAGATCCTCCTGGCTTTAGGAGGTTGATTATTTATATAGCCAATTTTGTGTAGAGACGCTTTATAGGCAAGAGGAGGATTCAGGCAATTGATTTGCAACCTGTAGGCAAAGATGTGTAAGAGTCTGCTATCACATCCACCTGCTGGCTTTTAATACAATTGTTCTCAAAGGGTTTATATGCAAAGTATGTAAAACTGTGGCCATTAGTGTCCAAAACAGGTACTGCAATCCAAATTCAAATTACTGGACAGCTTTGCCAGCTTCTCCCTGGCTCAAGGCTCTTATGGGGTTGCCAGGGTTTTCTGAAATATGTGCAAATGGTGCTGCAATAATACTCCATGTTACTCTGAAAGTGAAAGTGTGTCTGCAGCAGCAAGCAGAGTCACAACAGAGGACAAATATAGTGACAAGGCAACAATGTAGTATGGGGAGAGAGAGAGAGAGAGAGAGAGAGAGACAGCTACCATTGTCTGAAGCTCTATTGCTCACCTGTCCAGGAGAAAATAACCTACACTGGCAACCGTGTTCAAATTTCTCTTGGCTTTTAGTTGTCTACATTCTTCAAACACATCTCCAATGCAGACCCTCATCTTTTCTCCTCTGACCAAGACATTTTTAAAAGTCGTAGAAAGGCCTTAGATATTTCCATTATAAATTATGAATATGATGGCTGTGTCATTGTTGTTTGTGAAGCCAGTATTTCAATTTACCATGCTTCCTTTAATCTCTGATCATATTTCATGGTCATTTATGACTTAAAACTGCAGTGCACAAGTAATATTTTTTTTAGTTGTTGCTACTTAAACTATGTAACATTATTGGCATGCTGCATCCTTTATCTGGACATCGGGGAGTATTTGTGTCTATACAGCAGCAGCACATGGGTGGGTGGTAGCATCAAGTGTTCTGAAACTTTTGTCTTTCCAGTTACCCCAAAATATTAGTAGCCATCTTGCTTTAATAGAATGCCATTGCTGTTGCTTTCTTCTGTCTTGACATAAAAATGAATCACTGCCTGTGTGCAGAGGGGGAATGTCGCCAGGGGACACAAGATTTGAGCACTGCAGTACTGAAAAACAGAGAGAGTGGTGTGGAGCTGATAGGCTTAATCAGGATGGTGTGAATCTACTGTGTTTGACAATGGTTTGAGTCTAACATTTTTTTTGTATTTGAAGGTTACGTACTATAGTTTTTACACAATAAATTTCTTTTTAAAGATGACCAGATGCTGAAAAATAACACTAACTGCTTAACACCTATAAGAAGTGATTCACGGGGACCTTGTCCAATTCTAAATCTGCCTTTTACTGACTCTGTCCATAAAATAAGTGTTTTGCTACTTACCACCAACAAACCCTGACTTATCGCACATTAAAAAAAAGCTAAACCCATTTCTGAACATACGGTATGTGTCAGTCAGAGAGCCGTGGTGAGGCATGGTCGAACTGAGGTGCTGTCTATTTAAAGCAGTCCATAAAGAAAATAGCTGCCTGCAGCATGAGATCTAACATGCTTTATTGCAGTGCGGGGCAAATGCCTTGCCTGATGCTGCTAGAAAAACATTCTTAATGAGTATTGCTCTTTAAGGTTTCAAAGAAGCATTATAAGGTAGCAGATACATCTGTGGGGACACTGCCTTATAGTAGTCTGCACAGTGATTTTTTAGCACTTTGATTCATTTGCTTGGGATGAATCATCTGCTGCTTGTTAGAGAAAGTGCTTTCATGACACATTTCCTCTTGGAATTCCCACTCAGCTGCTCATTCGTTTACTGGAACCCTGAGGCACTGGCAGCGCGCTGGGTTCACTTACACTCCTTTACATTCAAGTTGGCTCAGTGTGACTCTCCTCCTGTTTTCACTGCACCTGTCTGATTGATCCTGGTAGCTTAGTGGTGAAATGATCCTCCAACTCTTCATGTTGGGGATTAAATAAAAATACAACATGGTGTGAACATGGTGTTATCTGTATTTTAACCCGGGGGGGGGGCCCTGATCCTAATCCTTTGTACAAAGTTCTCCATTACAGACATAAACTTTTATTCCATGATGGAATTTGAATGTGACGACTGATGACATCGGTGTGGACCTGGCCTCACGTCTTATTCGTGACAAAGTTAAACCTGCCAGACCAACGGCATGTTATCCCTGTGACACGTCAGTAATGCCCGCGGTACCTAATGAGCACAATCCGGCTGAGGTCAATGAGTCAGTCCCAGTTATCTCCTAAAATCACCATGAGTCAGACATGCACTTACTGTAATATCTTGTGAAAAGATGACAGGGCACAGAGTGTTGCCCTGAAGTTGCCTTTTGCAGCCTGGTGCCTTTTCATCTCTCCTGGCCTGTACTAAAAGTGAGAATTAAAGAGTGCAAAGAATCCAGTTATAGCTGTTTTAAAACTTGTCATCTCTCATTTGCCGAGTGAGTTATAGGAGATGTAGTGTGCTTTTAATGTCCCATGTGTGGAATCCCTTTAAGGCTCTGGAAACACTGTATTTGTTTTCACTCTGGACTCTCGCATGACAGGATGAAGGACTTGAGGGTCCACACTCGGATTGAGTTTCATGACTTGCACTGAATTTGTTTTATCAAATAAAAATGCAATTACAAACTAATCTCATTTGTGTTCATACGAATAGGCCAGCCACACCAGCAAGATCTGAAACTGTGACAGTCAGATCTGTGTTAGGCTGAGGTCGGAGGCGTTCCACACGCACAGTTATTGCTCTGTTGATTATCACTAGGTACTGTGTATCGCTGTATGTTTGTAACAGTGATACCAATGTCTGCTTACGCAATGTTTTTTGTATCTGTCTTCCTTTTGTTCAGGCCAAATGTCTGTGGAGGTCAGCAGTGCTGCTCTGGCTGGGCTTTGGCACCTGGAACCAATCACTGCATAAAACGTAAGTTAAATCATAATTCTCACATTTTCATCATAAATGACTGTAGCTTGCATGAATACTCTTTCATTCAGCTGCTAGAGATAACAATGTTATTGCTTGGCATCCAGCATCATTCTAGGAAGTCTTGAGAGGACACACAAGCGCACTGACAAGCATTATCAGGTTTACTGAGCAAGAAAACTATGCAAACGCTACAATATGCACACTGAAAAAACGGATACCAACAATTATATTGTCAAGTGTAATTAGTCTGTGAAAGTTTCTTGAGGGTGTTATTGCCCCAACGGTCATGTTCGTCATGTGGCGTTTGCTTTTTCTTTTCATGTCAAATCCTCGCATGGAAATTACAAGCACTTAGTACTTGGCTCTCTTTTCCTCTCAATTATGAGTGGAAACTGCTTCTTCTTTTATTTGACCACTGCACTACTGGATATCCTGACAGCCAGATAATTAAAAGTGCAGTTAAAGGCATCGGCTGGGAACGAACCATTAAACACCGCTTTACATGCAGTATGAGCAGAGAGCAGGGTTGAGATCATGGCTTTATATCATAATGTTGCTGTTTGAATGTTGAGCGTCACTGCAAAGTCTTTTTTTTTTTTTTTTTAACACCAGTTCTTGATAAAGAGTTGCGTTCAATTTCATGTTAATGACCCCCATTTTTTTGCTGCAGACTTAAAAAACAGGTTAGAATTAAGTTTTTCTTTTTTTTTTTTCTAAGGAAAAAGTTATCTTTAAATTTTACAAGTGAGAACCCACATGGCAAGTGATTCTGTTCACTGAAATAGCCACTCAGGCTTTCTCATTCTCTACCTATCTAATTATCTTGTTTATTTCTGTGTCTTTATAATGACTGAGTGGTCACCTGTAAAAAAAAGAAAGGTCACTCACGGTTCTCTTCATTCATGACACCCAACCTGTGTTTGAGTACGACACCCATTTTGACTTGTTTACTGTCACTTTTTACAGTTTTCTCTTGGTTTATTTTTTTTTCAGCTAATTCCTCCTCCTCACTTGCTCCCATTTCGTCTCTCTTTTTTCACACATGCACGCACACAGTTCACCTACATTTCAGCCAGTTCATTACACAACAAGCTGACTGGCTCCAGCAGTCACCTAATTAGGTTTCCTTCCCTCATGGCCAATGCACATCCTCCACCCACTTTTTCTCAAGTCCCAGCTAAAGGCACCATTACCAAGGTGTAAATTACATCTAACGTGGAGTTGAAATAACTTAAATTAAAGGAGTAAATACTTATAATCTGGCAGGAAAGTTACAGGTCCGCGCAGTTGCAGCTGCCTCAAACGAGGCAGTGAATCTGAACAGGCCAGGGGTCTTTCCAACCATCTGGACCCTCTTACAGCTTGGCCCTCACCCAGGTCTGACTGGGGGCTATGCTATCATCAGCTGAGCGAAGCCCCAAGGCAGGCAAGGTGCCAACACAAAGACCCCAGACCTGAGGTGGGACTGGAAGCCCCCATGTCGAAGACCTCCGTGGAGGAATACGGGCTCAGGCTATCTTTACTCCATCCCCGCCCGGGCTTTATTAGGAGATGGCAGCATAAGAAAGCATGTTCACAGTGGGGAAAAGAAAAGGAACAAACGTGTCAGGTGGGAGCATAAGTAAAAACATATCGTGTGTGAGTTGTGTATGGGAAATTCTCGCTGAAGTAATGTCTAATATAAAAAAGTGTCAGCTGCCGACTTCACCCGTGAGGCTGGATTGGGTGTCTGGAGTTATGGCTTCCTAACAATACCTCCTTGTTCATTTTTGGTTTCGCTCAGAGCAAATATATCACAGGAATTGGATCACTAGTTGTCCACGGAGTGCGTTTGCATGCCTTTAGAAATGTGTTTACTATATAAAAAGGTCTCAGCCGTGGTCTCCCAGGACCTGCTGGTTGGAGGCTCTATGAAAACTCCGTCCTGCCCATGTCCTGGCATGTTCGGTGTGGACAGCTCTGTTTTTTTTTGTTTTTTTTTTTGACTCCAGAATGGATGGTTAACAGACCTGTTTGTGTATTGAAGCAAAATTCCTCGAGCAGAAAATAACCAATGTTGTGTAATTGAGAGCTTTGATCCATTAAGAAAACAGCATTTTCCCCCTGCTGTGCCATGTCTATTTCTCGTCTGGTCTTGCTAACTGTAGTAATTATAGGCAAAAATGTAGTTTTTATGAGTCAGGTTTTACATAACCAATTTTTATTATGAACCAAAGATATGTGTATATGTGGTGTGGTTGGCTGGTATAGAGTGAGACCAGGTGTGAGCTTGGCTTTATTTCAGTATTGGTATTCAGGATTGAAGCCACCGTCAGTGAATGTCTTCTTCTGGGTCAGCACTGTGTTGAGATTTACACATCCTAATGTGTTCCTGTAGCTTGGATGAAGAACAGAGGGAAGCCATATTAAGACTGTATGTCAGTGAATTCAGAATGCCGAACACTCCGAATGTCAAATATCCATAAAATACGATTTTCATACCAGTTTAAAACAATGCTTCAGTGACACCTTGACAACAGGTCATTCATAAAACATGCCAATAATAGCATGCTGTTGGAATGTTTATGCACCTGCCCAAACAGTAATTGTGAACAAATAGAAAATTGGTTCAGTAAAATTTGCTTCATTCATGTACTTTTTTTTCATTATGAATGGATACAGAAACCTGTTTACACAATAGTAAGTTACTTACTTGCAGATTTAGGATAAAAACACAAATTGCTGGCATGTTTTACGCTAAATACAGTAACCCTCCATTAGATGTTATCTATCACTGTAAAATTACTGTTTTCAAATTTTGGTTTCCAGCATTTGAACATTATTTAAACAGCTGAAAGCCTGTGTTACTGGAAAATTAGATTTAAATGGTACCTTTTTTTTTCCTCCATCATCTTGTTTTTGCTCTTTGAATGAAAAGGATACCATATAGGACATAATATTTTAGTCTGAGCTACGTGAGCTATTTGGGAAAGTGTAACAATACTCATGAGAGTCTATGACTGCACATTCTCACATGCTCATAATGACACATTATGCTCAACATTATCATGCCGATGGTTAGCAGGTTTAGTGTCATCCATGACTCCAGTAGGCTAGTTACATCATTCCAAGTCAAAATTTCATGATAGTGCAAGTGGAGATGGAGTGTCTGTATGATCCTTCCTCTGGGGACCACATGTTTCTGAATTCATAGCAGTTTATTCAGTAATTTTGAAGACTCAGGTATGGAGGAAAAAAAAAAAAGGAACTCCAACATGTGTTCGTGTCAGCGTCACTATGCATTAGGTGCTTTGGCTTTTCCAGTTGACTTGGCTGTTTAAGTAATTGGATTGAATGCATGGTCTACTGCACACAGAGTAAATATAAGGAACAATTCAGGATACTTCAGAACAGACTCCCAGGGTTCACACTGCTATACCTCACAATGTTTTTGCCTTTCATGCAAGCATGCGCTACATATGGCGGCATGCTGCAAGTACATAACCCACAATGAAAGCATGACCCCATCCTCGCAGGAAAGTACACACATGGTCCTTGATTCAAACCTGTTGCTATCTCAGAGAGGTGCATCGTTTACGTGGAAGGATAAAGTTGTTTTCAGTCCCTAAAGCAGTTAGTGATTGACTGTGAAATGCAGTAGAGAGTCTTTTTTTTTTTTTTTGATTGCCTTCCAGCTTTCTTTGGCCTGCTGTGCTTCTTAGGGCCCCGTCCCAACCTTAAAATACCTCCTTGAGCATAAAGGCTCTCTGGCTTACCTCACCCATCACAACATTAAACAAAAATAAAGGATGCAGCAGGTGTTTAGTCTGCCATCGTGTTTTCATTGACGTTTGACCAGAATAAAAGCCCTGCAATGTGAACACATGAGGCCCTATACTATGTGAGTCATGATAAAGATTCAAATCACCTGTTTAACATTTTTTCTGTTACCCCATTCTATTGGTCAGCTGAATTTAGTCAAAGTCCTATTAAAAGGTTCAAAGAAGGAACTGAGATTGAGTGGGTGTCAGATCCATCACCATCTACAACATGTTTTATGTAGTAATATGAACAAACATTTTTAAGTGTTGCTGTTATTTGTTTAGATTTAAACTTGAACTTGCTTGCTTGAAACACTTGATGCTCTTCTTTAGTATTGACACGTGTGAAGCAGCTGGTCAAGTATCAGGGACGTGCAAGTGTTAACGCTTTCTGACCCGCAAAGTCTTACCCAAAGAATGCGGCTTATTTTTGTACTTTGTGTTAAATCAAAAACTCATTCAAGTTCATGAAGCTGGTTCAAAAGAAGCTGCACATCCAAACGTGTCAGTGGCAGGAGAGATTTCTTGTGCACAACCAATGTTTGCACATTGGTCATTCATATATACATACAGTATATATATGAATAGATAGAGGTGACCAATCAACACCCAGCGCATGATACAGCTCATCCACTGAGTCACAAGGACTTTTCCAGTCCTACTGTAAATGCATTACTTTTTTAAGAACAGCGATATGTGCCGTTTAGCAGCAAAGCAGCTTGTCTTTTAATATTATTTGATTATATGTGCAGAAGTCCAATCTTAGAGCGTTCTCTGTTGCACAAGGCTCTTACAATCCTGATGTCACTAAGCCAACGTTGAAATTACTGCAGCACAGACAGCCGCAGAGCCCTCTCTGGCTTTATATGTCATGTGTGGATTTGTGAGGGCTGCACAGTTCACAGTTCAGACGTATAACACTACCTTGGCAGTCCTGTAAAGAATTATGGTCCATTAGACAGATCCTCTAATCAATACACACCCATCATCCCTAACCCATCATTAACATTCACGCTGGACAGCTCACTCTCAGTTTGTCTTCCTAAACCAGGGGTGCAGCTTTCTCCACTCCAGCTGGTGTGTCTGTTTATGTTGCAAATGGGTCTTGCTCTGGCTTCATGTGCCACATGTTTTTCTAATTGCTACCACTGACAAAAATTGCGGTGAAACAAGTTAGTACACGTCTGGACCAAGAAATGTTCCTCCAGAATTTCTTTTTGTTTGTGCACATTTGTTTGTTTAATCTTCATAATACGAAAATGATGCTGAGGTTGAACAAATGAACTGGATGGGATTCTCCAAGAACGATTTGCCTTTATTTTTGTGTGTTTTTTCTTTTCTTTTTTTTTTATTAATGGCATCATGATGCAAAAAATATGCACGCTCCTAGAGATATTTCAGCAGAGGGACAAAAAAGCAAGACCTGGCTTCACTGGCTGACATTAACAAGTAAGCGCTCCTCTCATTTAGTCACACACCCACCCACACACACTCACTGAGGCCACAGTGTTTTTAAGGCAGCCTCGTAGACAACAATATATCATGGCACCCTCCTGCTTAAAGACCATATGGAAGTTGTTGGGATGTGATGGAGGTTGGGGTTTTGAGGCTTTTGGTGAACACCACGTCTCACAGAGTCAGCTTTGCAAGTTGTGGGCGCAGGCTCTCAGATCCAGAAATCCTCCACAGACTGCATGTGACATGTGGCTCATTAGGAGCTGAATCTGGGAGTTTCTGGGGCGTGGTGGAGGCGCAATATAGCATGGCCAAAAATAACGTATACAGTGTCATGGGTCAGATGTAGGTTAATAAAATCCCCCCCCGCCAACAAAGCCGAGGGGAATAAACGCTCCCAACTTCTGTACTGGATGGAAAACCCACAATGTCACTGAAAAAAGTGCATTTATGTCAGAGACACCTTAATTTGGCGAATATTCCTCTATAATGTGTGAGTCTCAGTCAAACAGCATCAGACTCCCTCACTTCTGCATCTGATTAAAACAATAAAGAAGTCTTGATGGAAGCATGCAGAGCTACAGTAACTGCAGCAGACCTGAAATGATAGCATTTGTTCTGGCAACCATGTGGAAATCACATGTTGTCAAGAGATTAACACTCTCTTGAAATGAATAACATCAAGAGGCAATTGCATTAACTGCTCAATAGAGCAAATTCTTACTTCTTCACTGGATAGTGATTCTGAATTCGGCACATTTTGAAGCTTGTCTCCTCCTGCTGCCTTCCACAACCCTTTCACTTGACCTGTTTCATGAGATCTGTTCTAGGATGAGTCCTGCACGCATGGCTCCTGCTGTCAAAATATGAGGTTATGTTCACTCAGTTGTCCGTACAGTTTTTCTACAAAGTTGCAAATTTTATTAGAGTTTATTCAGAGGTGATCACACTGCAAAAGCCAAGCAAATGTGCTTCAAACACAATTTCTAATTTTACCGTTTATCCTTACTTCCAAACTTTCTGTTTGTTTTTGTAAGTTAGATGGCTTTTGTCATATTCTATTAATCTCATAATAGTATTCAGCCTGCATAGTCCTTCCCAAGATTATGCTTTCATTATGACTATTATTTTCCAGAATGTCAGGTTTTCTCTTGTAGGCCTGTTGACCCATGTAAAGTGAGGAGGTTTCTGCGTGTGTTATCGCAGATATTGGTTTCAAATTGCCCTTTGCTGAATGAAAAGACTATAAACATTTGATGGCTTGTATTACTTTGACTCAGGGAGAGGGAAAGGTGAATCTCTGGTGGATTATAATGGACTGGAAATGAGTGCTGAGTTGGAAATGAGAGTCCAGTGAGCGAAGTGGTGACAAGACTGGCAATTTTCCTTGGATATACACACATATTCAAGCTTGTAATACGCAAGAGGGGAAAAAACACTAGAGAAAAGTATGAACAACCTCAATAAAAGCCTCAAGGTTGTTATTAATGTATGAACAGAATTCCTTTTGTGAGCTCCAAAAAACAATCTGAAACAAAGTACTTGTGTACTACTGCAAAGTGCTACTTTGACCAGCAAGTGAATTCTACACTATTTGGCTGTCAGTCATTTGGTATTTGGCCGTTAGACATTTTTGACTCTGCTAGTAAACTTTTTGAGTGGGTTTCCTCACGTAGCTTGCTTTCCAGACATCCTACCTCCTTAAAAAAATGGAGATGCCCTATCTAAGACTAAGGAATTGCTGTTTCCATCTTAATAATGTGTTTTATTACTGGTTTGTCTGGATCAGCATGTTTGTTTGGAAGGTCCAGTGCTGCCAACACCAGTCCAACATTCTCCTCTTTTCAGATGACTGGATCTGCACACAATCCCCTAAAACCTGGCCACTCATTCTTAGTCGTAATTAAGGCTGAAGTGGAAACGCTAGGAATGTTTGCCATTTCTCCTCTTTATTTCCGATGGATTCTCATATTATTATGACTCCTGCAAAGAAATAATTGCTGCACATATTTATGAAATGGGGAGAATGTGAGGCAATTAATTTTAATGATGTGCAAGACAAATCTGTACGACAGCAATTACTGTGACAAAGTGTTCAGCAGCCAAGAGGAAAAGCCCAGAGACAGAAAGTGATGCGCTGTGGAGCAGTCTCACAACAGGCTTCACGTGGAACACGAGTCAGGCCCAGCTGCCCGGAGTCGCTGACCTGTCCAGGCTAATGTCAGCGCAAGCAACATGAATATCTGGTGTTAATTTTGTGCTTCACAACCCGAAAATAGGTCACACATTGCTGGACTGAAAGCATCTCCCATCGTGAGCCAGCCATGAAACACAACTTACTGGGTTATTTTTCTGTCTCCATTTCATTTCTGATGGTTTATTTGAATAATGTAGTTTCACACATTAACCGAGCTCTCCTGCTGCCACATAATGTCACTGGAATCCGTAGCCTATTTGAGCCACTGCTTTATCCCCAGACTTGAGGTTAAACAGACTTTGGACAAGACGATGGCACACAGCCAGCCTGTACTTTAGTTAGCTGATGTTTTTAACGTCTTGCCAAACAGAGCTCAGGCAATTCCTATTTTATCCCATGATGGAAAATTTGGATCACATACTAAGTTATACAAATCCACAACCACATTTCTTTAAACGTGTATCCTTCATCAAAAAAGTGCTTACATTTTCCTCAGAGTAGTTAAAAAGAAACGGTTGAGTGAATTGGTTGGTCTAAATACATTTGCTTCCTTATAAAGCAGAAGAGAGTGGTGATTGTCTGATATTTACTCCTCGATTTGTTAGTTATTTCTCGTCATGCCAAAAGACGGATGATGCGTGTAAGATGATGGCCCTTTTAGTTAACATATGCCATAGTCTCAAAGAAATAACAAAATACAGAGGTTAATATGGCTTTCTGATGGAAATAAAAGACTGACGCATGTACGCACCACAGTTGTGAGTTCATGTCGTCAGGGGCAGCACTGTGCTTTCTTTCAAGAGTCAACGAAACATAGAGCGCCGTCGGAGTCTGAGCAGCACCGCATTAACAGGAAGCGTGCGGCAGGTAGACCACTGTTCTCACCCAGTGGGAGCCCAGTTTGACTGCAGCACTGCTCACTGCCAAGAGCTGTGGCAGCGTTCCTGTCTGCGATCTGTCAGCGTCCACAGCATCTGTGTCAATAGCATTCCACAGCGCTGTTGACGGAGTGCCGCTGTTTGCTTTTGCCACCACAGAACAGAGGCCTGATTTACAGTTTGAGGACAATGTCATAAATCCTCAAGTGCCGTCGACCACATACATTTCTGTCACAAGATCGAGAGCTTGTTTACTTTGAATTGTGTGCCATGGGGCTCACGACACTTCAAGAATTTGGATCGTTATGGGAGTTTATGAGGTAGACTGGTAGGGTGACGCGGGGTTGTTTTTCCATGACCATGAAATGACCTCAGTGCTGTGTATTTGTAGACTATTGATAAACATTATGCACACATTCATCTTGTAAGAGCCCCTTCATATTCATCAAAAAGATGGAGCTCTACAGGCTTTTATTTTTGCTGAAGAGTCAGCTAGTTGCTGTTGGCCTCAATAACCATGTTTTCCCATTCTCTCATTTTTATAATGACCTCTTATTTTCATTATTTTTTTAAACTGACTGTGTTACAGTGAAAGCATGCTATATTCTAGATTTTTTTTTTAAGGAAATCACTCTGCAGCACTAAAGTGAGCCCGAAGCATAGGCTTTACTTCATGAGAAATTGGATAAGGGTTTAATGTAAGTGATCTACTGTACATTTAGACTAAACAGGGTGGTTAAAGACTCAGGAGAAATTGAACATGACAGCCCTTCCAGCTGAATGAAAAGGACAAAAATGCTCGAAAAGTGAAACTAATGGCCCCCTGATTGAATCAAGTTAAAGTGAGCCCGAGTGTTGTGATCATGGGAGGCCATGAAGGAGCAGTAGCAGGAAAGCCACTCTGCTGCTACATACAATCAGGGGTCACATGCTCTTGCATGACCTGCTGAAAACCTGATCCCCATCTGTGCTCTCCCTCCCCAGCTGACTGCCAGCCGCCCTGCCAGAACCGTGGCTCCTGCAGCCGTCCACATACCTGCGTGTGTCGCTCAGGCTTCCAGGGCACCCACTGTGAGGAGGTGGCTCCAGAGCAGGTGTACATCCGCGATGGAGGAACCCTGAGACGCGTTCAGCCCGGCACCGACCCTTTCCAGAGAGACCAACCACGGAGAAGGCCCTCAGAAAGACAGGTCCTCAATACCACCAAGGCTCAGACCCCACGACCTGCAACCACCAGACAGCCTGCCCACACTGTGTAAGTAATGCAGCTGTGCTGTCCGAAATCATTAGAGCCAGAAAAGAACCTCTTAGCTCCGCCAAAAAGTGATGGATTAAAAAAAAAAAAAAATCAACGACATAAATAATAATTGTTGAATTGCCAACAAACTAGTTCTGTTTTATACACCAACATAACAGGGTTTAATAATAGTAAAAGTCTTAATTTCATAGTTTTGTAGTTTAAATTGCATTGCTTAAATATGTACAACATACAGTATATCAATAATCAGTATTTTGGGTTTTTGCAGAGAGATATGTGTCTTAGCTTACCAGCACACAGGCCCACAGAAAACAAAGTGACACACTGTGCTATTAAAACTTTTTAAAGACAGTAGTTCATTACACACTCTAATCACTCAATTCACTGTGTTTATCTTTGCATCAAATCCAATGACATGTTGCATCTTTTATAGGCTTTATATAAAACTAATTATGTGTAAAATAAGTATTTTTTTTTACTTCCATTACTACCATGCTCCAACATGTATTAATGTAAATGTAAAATATAGCATGATTTACCATACAGGAGTATTAAACCATTCAATTTTTGAAAGTAGTGTAGGAACATTATTTATTGTTTGGGATTTGACTGTCTCTGTTTGTTTTTGAGTTTAATGTAATAACTGTGACTCTAGTGTATCCAGCTAATAATTGCTCAGTCTAAGGCCCCTTTCAATGCATTTAGCATATTCTCCAAAGACTGCTAAACAGACACGCTCAACAGTTTTTTGGCCTAAACTTGACTGTTTGAGTTCCACTTTTTGGTTTGATTAATTACATTGCTGTATTCTTGATCAAGGATGTTTAGAGGGCGTAATTGTTTCCGGGAATATTTTGATGGACTCTTATTGCTTACAGGCTCAGACTTATTTTTCGAACTGTGCTTAGTTTTGGACCCAATGATTTTCTAATTTGCTTACAGTTAGTTAGCAAGCCATAATTTATTTGGGGACTGAGGTCATAATTCACTTTTTAACCAGTTTGTTGTCTCGGTAATTTCTCTCCACTAAACCACTTTAACATTTACAATTACATCTGACATTAATGGTGCTCCTCTTACTAATTATAAGGGCCTTGTGTTATTTGCTGGTTATGAAATTAAGCTGGCTAAACCATCCACATGTTTGTGGTAGCGCAAGGAAAATCTTCTGAATGTGCTGGCAGATGATTCATGAAAGAGTTTTGTACATCCTCATTCCCAAAATGACTATCTTGGAGGCATAGTAAACTTACTAATCAATACAAGACCTCTGAAGAGTGCACAGTTGCTATCCATATGTTTTCTTTGTTCTCGACTCGCAGGACATTTTTGCATCCTGACTCATATATGGGCAAGAGGAAGAGATGTAGTTAATGGTTCAACACTGTAAGACTCAGACAGTGTTCCTGAGTCACTGGTGCCCGTACGATGACTGTTTTCGCTGTAATGTTTCTGTTGAAACTGACAAAGTGTTTGCAAGAGGTAAATCAGGATGAGCCATTTTCCCCTGCTGTTGTACAAAACTTCCAAGCATGCAGCTTAGGGATAATCCAATTACCAGTTGGGAGATTTCCCTGAAATTTTCAGGACAAAATAAAAACCGCTGCCAAAAATTGTAAAATGTCTCAATTTAAACATTAGTCTTGACTCTGTCCCTTTCATCGGATCCTCCAGGATGCTCGTTGAATGCTTGAGCTCATTAAAGCCCTGCAAGCTTTATGAACTGATGCAAATGTTCTGCATTCTCTTGGCCCAGAATGATCTTTTAGGGGTGTAACATTCTCCCTGTGGAGAAGTGGTGGATGCAAGTCTTGGTTTCATATGTCAGGCTGAGGTTCCACTGTTTGCAAAGCCAGGAAAGCACGAGCAAAGTGAGGTCACAGAGAGTGAGAGTCAGATAGAGAGATAAGGCCAATGCCAAAGCTCAATTAAAGAGTTCGAAGAGCAGTGGGGGAGGACAGACACTCAGACTCACATAGATCATTTGTCCCCAATTGAGGGAACAGAGGCCACACTGTACATCCATATCCCAGCCAGCCTCTTTTAATTTTCCCAACTGAAGAAGTTTTGAGGTACTACAGTATATATGTCTTTCTTGGAGTGGACTGGACCTGTTATGTCAGGACCGACCGACCCGTCACTGGCCCAGCCTGTCAAGTGGCGCCAGGAACAAGAATAAGTGTAGGGAAGGAATGAGGCAGAGAAATGAGACAGACAAGGAGTGAAAGAATGATAATAAGAGAATATCAATCCGAGAAAGCAAATTGTTCTGTCAAACAAAGAAAAGTGGTTGACCACTTTAAAGTCTCTCATCAATTTTGCCTTATTGCTCAGTGTCCAGTCAGCTGTGGTTTGAAACTGAAACCCCACTGAGTGCACAACAGCTGGCGTCAGACAGGGAAAGTGTAAAGTCTGCAGCTGATTTTAAGAGGTTTGTCAACATCTCAAGGAAGTTGACGCTTAATTTATTTTTCTACCGGCCAGCACTTAAAGTATGTGTTGCTTAAGGCCTTGTTGATTAGGCACTGAGGATTGTTTACTTTGCCAGCAGGTAATGTCACCTATTCTGTATTTGATTTGGCCTTCCTTAATGATAATTGTTTTTATTTACAAAATGATTACATTTGCATGCATTTAATCATTATAGACTTCCTTTTCAGTAGCCATGTTTTATTGTGCTCCTACCCTGTAGCTTACTAATGGAATTCTGTATTATTTAGGATTCGAGGTACGTTACTGACCAAAGTCAACCATGCTTGAAACGCATCCTGTACAGCTAACAGCTTCCCGAGCAGTTTTACCAGTGTCTCTATTTAATTTATGCTCAAGCATCTCTTTATTAATTAAAAGAATGTCTGTTCATCTGTCTGTTTTTATTGCATAACTATCCAACAATTTGCTTGGCAGGCTTCAAGATGACTTACTGAGGGCACCAGTGGTTGTAGTGTTGTCTTTGTTGGTGCTTGGATGAGAAATGTGAGAGATATTGGTAGAACTATGACAGATATATCACTAAATGAGCCACTTCCACTCCTCTCACAGAAATTGGTGTAGACAGATGTCGTCTTCAGGTTCCTTTGATCTGGGTGCGGGTTACTGTGGCAACCATAGTAGTAAATTACACACTACACTTGAAGGTTCTCCGTTAAACGAATAACACAGTGCTGTGTGCGGTGTCGACGTTTACTTTGTTTGGATAAGAAATGCAAGAGATGTCTGTCTGTGTATCTGTTAATCACAGTCTTGACAGGCTTCAAACTTGGCAGTTGACTTATAAGGGCACCAGTGTGTGCAATGCAGACTTTGACTTGGGATAAAAAAAAGATATGAATAGACATGTTTGAGATACTTTATATTGCTAAACGAGTTCTGCATGCCTAAAGACAGTCATGGCAATAGAGAGAGAATATGCAAGGAAACTTGACATGCACGTGACGCTGAGTCAGTTGAAGCCCAAGTTGCAGGTTCTGCACAAGTTGAACATAATTGGGCAAAACAGCATTGCATTTGGTTTGGTTTTTTTAGGTGGTGGAGCAAAGCTAGGAATAATAAGAATAATAAGAAAGCTGTTGAAAACTTTCTACTTTACAAATAATGACACTATAGTTTGGGAAGCATTGCTTCATACACAGCACTTATTTCTAAAACACCTTTATAGTATTAACTCTGTATCTATGGGCCATAGCTTTTGTAACAACAATCCTTCCATCCAAAAGTTTGAGCTTGTTTGAGCTGGGATTCTGCTCTGTTAAAATTGAGTGATGGTAGACATGCTGTCAGCCATGTCCAGGCACTCCTCCACTATGAAATGTTATTTCAGAGATTAAACTGCTTCATAAATAGTCCTACTGAAAGGCTCCAGCACATTTATCAGTGACAGACTTGGGTTAAAGTCTTGGTGGGATGGACAAAACATATGAGGTGCTTCCTGTTTAGTGCATATTGTACTGTAGGCCATGAACACAACTCCATACCATACTCCGTCTGCTTGTATTCCAGTCTCCAGTCTTCCACCTTTCCTTTGACCCTTTCAGCTGTGTCCCAAAGGTCTCAGCTGTCTGTTATTTGGGATTTAAACTCAAAAACTAAAAATAGATACAACTGACCCCATGCAGCTGGCAAATAAATAACAGTTTCCTCTTTTAACGTGAGCTGTGGAACAAATGTGTTTTACTGTAACCCACCTTTTCCCACGTGTGCTGTCCTCAGCAGCACAGACTGGCTCGTCCCTGGCAACATGAGACCCTGTGGATCACAGTCGGTCCGTCATATCCAAATCTGAAGGTAAAGCGGTGCAACACTCCAGAACATAACACATGGATATATTGACCATTGACTATACGAATCCTTCATATAAACTTCACACCCCAGCCGTTCTCTTACATTAGTCATTGGCAGGAAATGGAGTCGAGCAGAACAGGACATGTATGCAGTGTGCAGATAAGGCTCTGTCTCTTTGGTGTGATACATAATGTGAGTCAGGGCAGCTGACAGCACATACCTGAATAACAGAGGTGTACAGCTGTTTAGAGTTGTGCTGCATTCAGCTCAATTTGTCTTAATCTTTGAACTGAAGCTTATACATAATGATTAACAAAACTCTTCTGTCTTTGGCGTATTATTGAAAGTAGGCATTGTCTGTATAACCTCCTAGTATGATGCTACTAGTGGAGAAAGTGATGATCGTCACTTTCTAAGTTGTCTTCAGCTATAATTAGACGGAGAGCAGCACTCTGTGAAAGCACATAGTAGTTTCTTCCACTTAAATGAGGCCGCTCGGATTCATAGGGCTGTAAAAAAGTTAAACCTAGCTCGCCTTTTGCCAAATTTAATGTGGCGTTATCTTGATACTCATCAGGGCTTGAAAAGTTTGCTGGCTGCATAATCATCTCATTCACTCATCTTCTTTATCCTCCACATGAGGGTTGCAGGGGGGCGCTGGTGCCTAATCTTAGCTGACACAGGGCGAAAGGTGGGGCACACACTGGACAGGTCACCAGTCCATCACAGGGCCACACAGAGGGAAACAACCATCTGCTCTCACATTCACACCTATGGGTGTGAATTTAGAGTGTCCAATTTGCCTAATCCCCAGGTTTGGAGAACCTGGAGAAAACCCAGGCATACACATGGAGAACATGCACACTTCATGCAGAAAGGCCCTTGTTCTGACCGGGTCGTGAACTCAGGTCTTCAAGATTAACCGTGTGGCCCACATAATCTTAATTAATTAAAATTATTTTTTTTAAAAAGTTTCACCATCGACTGGCACTTTATCAATGACGTCGTCTGAGCGTGCTTTTCTCGCTTTGGTTTAGTAGCATATCAGCTTTAGTCCTACTGACTGTTAAACCTAGATTAATCTCACGATGCGTGGTTGAAGTTGCAATGCTCAGCACCGCATGACCAGTGTGGTAGCATTTTTCTAGGACCATTCCAGAAAATAGGTATTGCTAAAGCTATATATTAATCCCATTAACTGGCTTATCTTCTGCATATGGTTTAGTAGTATTATTAAATTTTGATTTGGCTTCTGGTAAAATAATGGAATAAAATGAATAAATGTCAATTAAATCCTTATTAATTGTCAGTTAGATGCCAATTCTGGACACAATTGCAAAGTGTGATTTGTTTCAGGGATGATTACAGATTAGGTCACACCCAGCTACATACTGAGATGTTGATGGAAAATAAAAACACCCAGTAACTTGGCGTAAAAGACCTGCAAAGTGGGTGATACCTACATCCTTCTCCACATTAACTGTTATGCTTATATCAGACCCACTGTTTGCCCAGTGAGTAATAGGACTGGTGGTTATGCAGTTTGTTGACTCAAGGCTTTGCACATAGCCACACAGCTGTTTCTCAGAGGAAACTGTGGTCATGGTGGGAGTTCTCCACGTTGATCATGGATCACTGCTTTGCGTTTGCTCCCACTACAGACAAACCACATGGCCAATGTTGACAGGGGCCTCTGTCAAAATCCTTGAGGTGACCTCAGCACCTGTACTGAAATATTATTTTACAGTCATCACCAACGTTCTTGGTTATAACCATCACTGAAGATCTTGGCCTATCCAGTGTAAAAGAAACGCAGAGCTTGAGTAAAATATGACCATAAACGCCATAAGGCAGGAGTGGAAATTCACTCAACAGCTTTCTCATAACTCAGTTGAGAGGATAATAAATTAAAGTAGCCCAAACCCCACAGTAGATTTCCATCTCATAATACTCTTCATGTCTTTGCCTTTGATCAAATAGGAGTGTTTGTAAAACTAAAATATACTTCTAAACATCCAGCCTGGGAAAGTGTTCTGACTGTACCAGCTGGCAATCTGCTTTACTGTTCAATGAACACATGAACACAATTGTCCTCATGTCTTCCTCCTCGTCTGCTGGCAAAGCATGAACATCTGCGGGTGGGAATTCACTGGGCGACGGGTAAAGTGTAATTCCCACAGGTCATATGTGTAACTCTCTCATGAATAGGACTTTATCTCTACTCCAAAGCAGGCATACGACCATATGGTCACAGCTGATTTGTGTCCCTCTGTGGGTAGACTGCTAATGAACTTGAACAGGGTCAGGTTCACTGGTTTTCGGTGTGTGAATCGCACACGTTTATGTTGGCGTGCTGGTGCTGCAAACTTGACCTTTGCCCCGACCCCAGGCTCTGGTGGGCATTTTCACTTATGTAATATGGATGGGTAGAGCCTTCTGGAGCATGGACATCCTCTCCCATGGTTTTGTGACATTTCTGAGGTCATGTTCTGCTTCTGCTACTAGGAGTTTAACGTCGACATGGCTGTGGAGGCCACCCTGTCCTCAGGTGAACCCTTCTATGAGCTCCAAAGGACAAGCTGAAATTTTTTTTGAATTTGTTACATTTTATAATAATGGTATAAGTCGACCAAAATTGATTTAGCATAAGTTGTGAAAATGTGTCCAAATTTAAATGCAGTACAGATTGTGTGGTAGTTAAAAACAACAACATATTGAGCAACGTAGAGCGGAAAGAGTTGGTTTTTTTTTTTCTTTCTAAAAACATGAATTTAAATGAGCCCCATGAGTGTTTGGCTTCCTGCTAGGCCAGAGGGAACAAAGGACCATAGAGAACTCAGTACTCAGCGTGGGACAGATATGTCTGTCTCTTTCTCCATCCCAACTTTCCCGAAGCCCCATGCAAAACACTGTCTGTGCTGCAGTGCCAGCAGCCTCGGCAATTGTAGCCAAATCTAACTCATCATGCATGCTTGTGCAGATGCAGCTGTTGGAGGGACAAACACTGTACAGCAGTTATAGGAAGACTAGTGCCTAGTCCAGGATGCAGTCCAGCCTCTGGGGGCTGAGGCAGATGGAGAATGCATCAATCAGGCTCATCTCCCAGTTATTGGGGAATGTGATGAAAGCACAAATTAGCAGTAGGGCTGTGCATCAGTCACTCTGTATGAGAGGATGAAAGGTTTCTGTGGTAGCTCAGCACTGGACCATAATTTTTTTTTTTTTTTGAAACTCTCTTGAAACCTCTACTCAAAGGGGCCAAATGTAAACTTCACAAAAATTCTCCATAGCGACATGTGGCTGTAACTGAACTGAAGCATCATCACTATGCTTGCACTTGAGGGGGCTTGTGACAACTGCAGGTTCATCATCCTGGACTCTGCTTAGCATTGGACACCCTCAAAAGCCACAAAAGACAAATTTTCTTGTAAAAGAATCTGTCGTATACTGTACAATCATCTTTTCAGCTTGTTTATAGTGAAATTGTAATGGTGAATCAGGAGTTAGCATTTGTTTGGACACTCAAAGAATATTGCATATTGTCAGAAGTTTAAGCTGCAGACTAGAAACTGTTCAGGCTGTGCAGATGATGAATACACGTGAATGTGTAACTTCACAAATGGAACAATAGGTTGCTTTTAAAGTGGCTGTGTACAGTACAATCTTCACAAAGTTATAAAAACAGGCATGAGTGACAGAACAAACCAAAATTTATGGAGCCCCCAGACTGCCATCAGTCGGTAATATGGTGTGTGAGAGACAGTCCCCTGCTAAAACAGTGCTGAAAATATAGTATCACTTCACTACATTTTTATTGTAAAGTGTTAATTTCGACTGGGTTAGTGTGAAATATATGTTAAGGAAACTCTGCACAATGTATCGTTCTTTATGTTAAAATGTGGTGTATCGCTGGGACACATGGATATGGAGATTTGGAAGGTGATTTTAATACGTCCTTTTAGAGTTTACTGGATCAGGGATGCAGCTTGTGAACCTAGCAACATCACAGTAGCAGACTACACAAACTACAACACACACACTACTTGTTACTGCTTTGGTAATGTTGTAACCCAGAGGCTTATGGTAGCATGCATAACATCACTTTCTGTAGAATTTCTCTGAAAATATGGCCACGCTCTAGTTCATTTAAGTCACGTCATGGTCTGTTCATTCATTGGCATAAGAAAAAAAGAAAAAAGAAGTACAGGTTATGCATGAGTGGTCTCACATACACACGTTTTCATCACTTTGCAAACTGATGTTTTAGGTCCATTCAAAAATTCCCTCGATCACATCTCTTGCCATAAACCCTCTTTGGCTTTCTGTCATAGTAGTCTGACATATGACACCGAGTAGTAGAGTAGGTTTCTAGTCTCAGTCAGCATTTTGTAATGGCTCTGCCTGCTGCCTGTCTTGTGGCATTTGATTAAGTGAATGATCAGAGCAACTATAATAAACCAGAGAGTATTGAATGACCTGAAGTCTCCATGTCTTCAGGCATTTTGATTCTGGCCCCTAAACCACAACAGCCACACGGTTTTGCCTCCGTCATGTCTTTTGAGATTCTTTTATGGCTTGAAAACCTCACTTTATTAATGCAGAGGTGAAAACAGACAGGTTGCAACTGCGAATGCCCCTGGAAATAAAAAGGAAACTTGTTATTTCAAGTTCGGGGCCTGTGATGTAGGAGACAGCAGTAGTCATGTGTCTTGATCATGTAATGTCATAAATCCCCACTCAGGTCGAATTCACAGAAAATCTATTTTCATGTCGACAGTGGGGGGAATTGTTAAAGCAATAAAATCAAGTGGAACTTCATCTCTCCATTTGTCTGTTTAGGTCTGTGATCCAAATAGCAGCATTTGCTAAATAAATTTCACATGAAACTTTATTTTGCTTTCCAGTGTGGACTTGTTGCTGCCCTAATAAAAAGCCCTCATACCCCGGAGGAGAATAAAACAGCTTTCTGAATCAATCCAGCCCCACTGTAATTCATGTCACCCAAGCTCTGGCTGCTACTAACAAGAATCCTGGAAGGCCATCCAGACAGAGAAGATGATTTAGTCCAGCCTCTGTGGCTGGTGCGATAAGGCCTCAGCACACCCAACTTTTCACAAGGGGGAATATTCTGCCAGGACCCACAATTATCCAAGTCATAATGAGTAGAGATTTTATCAAAGAAAGACTGGGCCTTAATTACTCACTGATGTTTGGCCTTGTGTATCCATGCATGAAGCATTTAGTGCAGGAGAAAGGAGCTTATCATTAAAGCGCTGCACATGTTTCTGTGACTTGGTGTTTCCCTGTGATTCCTTGTTTATAGTAAAGATGGCAACATTCAGTCCACATTTTTATCCTGTTTTTCTTTCTTTTTCATTTTCTGACTGTTCTATCATTGTTCAATAATACTGAACATTTGCTGTTTATAATTGTTGCCCTCTTTGCAGTCAGTACCAGCCACACAGTAAAGTTTCCCACATTTTATAAAATTTAAAATCTTACCATTTTTTACTGTCGATAGATAAACCAATTTTTTTTTTATTTTCAACTTCGAGTAATTGATTGGGAAATTACTCTAGTTTAAGAAGGATTATAACAGCAGTGAAAACTTTTTCTGGTGAAAAAGATTTGTGTCGGGCGATGGGCCATCATCCTTCATAAACACTGGTGGTGTAGTCTACTTGATAAGCAGGTATACACGGTATACCCGCTACAAAAGGGCCAGGATTTCCGTATAACCACTTAAAACGCCTGGACGTGCTCAACTGCTCAATTACGAGCACTGCACGCTAATGCAGCACAGTCATAAGCAAAGAATCGTGGTGAAATGAAACAGATGCATGAAAGACTTTTTGAGGAACTTTCAACACCCTGTTCCTGAATCTACAGCCACTTTAGAGGACAGTGTCTTCAGTAGAGCAGACTCTGTGCGTGTGTGTGTGTGTGATACATTCACACTTGTGTGTGGGGTGTTTTGACACAATCAGAAAAAGACTGGTAAAACATAAAACTGTTTGGCAAACTAAACATGAAAGCACATGAGCTGGACTGTATAGCACTCGTGCTTATATTTTCATGCCACTTGGCTCTCGTACTGTACAGTCATTTGCACACCTTGTTTTCTTGGCTCAGTGTGAGAGGATGTTTATACTTGGGCTGGAATCTCTTTATTGCTAAAAAGAAAAAAAACCTGGATATATCCAATTTTTACTCATGCCAACTGTCTGGGTGAGCTAGCATTTGGCATAGTGTCCCCATATAGTATTTCTCCTATGATATTCCCACGTACTGTATATTCCTGTCAGTGCTTTCTGTTTGGACATATAATACAACATTCCATTCACAGATCATACAAAATTACAGCACGTCTTTTGCTGATGTTCAGTCATACAGTTTAAAAAGTCTCAAAGTGGAGAATTCTTTGGGATTTAAGGGCCTTGAATATCCAGGTCAAGGGATGCCTGCAGCCAAAGCCAGCAGTTGGTTTATCAAAGCAGGGGAAACGGTTCAGTAATGAGCACATCAGTTGACTGTTTTATGAGGCGTTATGTGCTTGATTATGTCTTGCCAAATGTCCAGCGTTAACAAAAAAGGTTACCAGTCCTGAGTCTGGTGCATAACCCTAAATTAGACTTCATTTTCCTGCTTCACACTAGTGAATTAGCATGTTAATAAGTGCATTTTAAGTGTTTGAAGCTTCATCCTTATCTTGCAAAACAAGCTGTGAGAAAAGGCAAGACTCTGAAGCTTAAAACGTTTATTACCAGAGGTTTAACATTAACAAAAGCTGTAATTTAGGGTCAGGTCGTTAATTTCGAGCACCAATTTTACCACCATCCCAATGCATGACTTTGTTGGTATAAGGAACACACAGAAGGAATATAATGAAGTTGGGCATAGTGTATGTATTGGTACATGGTAAGGATCAAGCCCCAGTATTTATTGAAAGGAACATACAGAGATTTTGGTGGTGAAGGATGAATAAATGAGCGTTATGCATAAAGTCTGAGGAATGAAATGTGTGACCACAGTAGGTTTGACCACTGGCGCTACAGATGGTTTGATGCATTGACTGGGTGGGTAAGAAAGGATTAATTATTTCTCAGGCCACAGGGACTTTTTTCACCTTCTAAAATACACCACGGTCGTTAAGACTGACCAAATTCTGAATTAAACTTTTCCACTTTTTTGCCCATGAGCCCTCAGAGCTACATCAAACATAGGAAAACATGCTCATATTCTCAACTCAATAGTCAAAATTGACCTAAAATTTCCAGTTAGTTATTCATTTTTAAAAAAAAAAATCAGATATTTTTCTTTTTTTCTAAATTAAAATTCTGAAGCAAACAAGTCATACTTGGAACAGGGGTTGTCCTCTGATAGTATCGTTATAATCTGGACTCTTTTCGCAGCTAAATTGTTGTTAATGTTTTGGACGTCACAGGATTCATAACACTGTTGGGCTTTGAATAGAAAAAAAATGAGCAAGAGTCAAGAATGACCGTGTAGGTCTTTGCTAATGTTCTTGGATAACGCCTCCTTCCTTGTCTGCAAGTGTTTGTCTGTGAAATGTGGAGCATTTTCTCTCTTGTAGAGGCCTTTGCTAAAAAAAAAGAAACATCTCCCTTAACAGTCACAGATTTCTAGGGCATAGAGATGTAAACTCTGTTCCTCATATTAGGGGTCATGTTTTTAGTTTCATCACAAACCACTTGTATGCAAATCTCGTAACTTCTGCTACAACACTAAACGTCTTGGGATAGGGCCAGTATCCCAAAAAAATATTTGTTCCTCCAACACTCTGTAAACTCTGTGCAACGCAGTTCTCGTTGACTAAAGTGTGTGTCTCAAATAGACTTATGATCCTTGTCTTGCTGTGGTTCAGCAATATGCAGTTTTCATTGTTTCAGTAACGCTTTTTAGTCTGCAGTGGTTTCCCCCAGTTGGTCTAATGATCTGCATAGTCAAGCACTTGAAGAATAGATTTTAAAGAGGACATTTACTGGAAAATCAATTTTCTGATGTTTTTTGGCGTGTCCTCGTGTCTTTCCCATATCTAAACATCTTTTAACTGTCACAATAAACACTTCAGCCACTTCTGAGAAAGAAGGGCTTCTCTATTTACCTGCGCTCGAGCAAGCGGTTTTGAAAAGTCGAGTTTAGTTACGTAACTAGCACATTTGCCGTGCAACGAACCCCTTCCCCAACAGCTACTCCTGGTCATGGGTGTGAACATTCAACCTGAAGAAGGAGAAGAAGCACTGCGGAGCAGTCAGTCAGCTCGTAGCTGGCCAATCACAAGCGAGTCAGTGTTCTGGGGGCGGGCATTAGCTCAGAAACAGAGTGCCTGTTCAGAGGCTGGCAGAGAGCAGCAATAAACTGGATTAATCTGAAGAGGCTATGAGGTTTTTGACCATAAATATTATTTAATTAATCTAAGTAGACATCAGTAATCTTGTTTTTTGGTCCAAAAAGACCATTCTATATGACCTTTAACTCTTTCTCTGACAGAGGTAAATGTGTAAACTTTGACACACACTTGCTCTAAATACTATTAACTTTAGTTCACCGATTTACCAAGTAGCTTTCAGATTGCCCTAATTATGTGCCATTCTGATGTGATAAAGGTTTTTGGCTGAAGCTGCCTGCTGGAAAGAGGTAAATAGAAGAATTAAACGTTTTGTATAAATAAAAAGAATAATGAGCTGATTTTCTTTCTGCTGGATAATGTGACTCTTGTGTTGACTGGTTATAAACCTACGATTCCAGAGGTTTGCCGCTTGTCACACTGAAGGTTATGTCCAACACCAGTGAACTGTGACGGGACCAAGCAACAAAGCTGGGAACTGTTGTTGAGTGGTGTGCGTATGTGTGATCCAAACTGGGATGCTCAGACACTGCTGCCTGCTGTCAGACTCTCATGTTTAGACAGTCTGTCTCGAAGCCAAATGTCTTCAGACAAACCACCAGACAAGCTTTTCATATCAGTCTATTTTTTGCATTAGCTACCATGAGCCAAAAATCCAAGCCATTACTTGTGTGTTCAAAGTGTGGTATTCTCAAACAAATCAAAATGAAAAATGAGCTTTTGCCAAGGTCGACTTATGCTGAGCGTCAAGTGTTGTGAGGGCCTGTAAAAAAAAAAAAAAAATATATATATAATTAATATTGGAATCCTGAAACTTGTTTCAACCTACCTAACTATAAGTTATCTGTCTGAACTGCATCAACTGATAAATATGCTTTTAGTCTATATGGAGATTTATAGAGACGACACTGAAAGCACCTCAGACACTCAACTGTTAGTGACTGAGTCAGCTGTAGCCCATACGTTGCTGTGTACTGCTTCACATAAACACTGTGATGGCCCAGTCATGCCAAGTGGGCTAAGCAAATGGTTTGAGATGTAAACACTTCCAGAGGATCTGGGTCACTGCTTGTAATGCATGTGAGAGTGTGTGAATGTTTGGGGTGAACAGGATCATCAGATAAATACAGAATTCCCCTGTGTATCCGTGAGGCTCCTGTCTCCCACAGGGCAACTTACAGAAACAACACGGTCACCACTGGGATGATGGGATGAAGTGGCGTTTTCCAAATCCTCACTATGGATTTTCCTACCCAACCAAACGTCTGTATGCTACACCAAGCATTTTGCTTGGCAGTCAATTGACAACATGGTCTATGTACAGCTTCAGCAGAATCAGAGGGATCTGAGGATTTTCTGTTGTTGTTTTGTTTGTTTTTTTTCGACTGTCCTCTTGGGCTCGGCCCTGGCTTGTGTTCTCACAGTGGTTGACGATGTGCTGTTTGTGCTCCAAAACCTGCCTCTGCTCCAACTCATCTGCAGGGTTGAGTGGCTCAGCTGCCATTCATGTGCTGCCTGTCATCCCTTCATAAAGACTAATAATCGCGTGTTGTAATGCTGCGATCAGCTCAATGCAACGGCGTGCCAAGTCATTCTTTCACTAATGCTTTGGAAGTTTCACGCACAGTGTAGATTGTTGGCCATAAGTTTGATTTTGTCATTTCCACAAATGTGATTAGGTTTAGTTCTAATTGCTTTCCATAAATGTGAAATGAATAATGATGAGTATAAGTAGACAGCGTCAGTGACTTTATGACTTAGGTGGAGGCCTCCTATGCTATCAAATGCAAACCGATGCTTTGATCAAGTGCTTGGACTGAAATATATCAGCGGCGCACAAGAATGTTTCTCTCTTTGAATGTAATTATTAAACACATGTTGTGAACTTGATATAGTATTTGTCATGTTCAAAACCTCACACTGTAAGTAAGGTAAAACTCCCTGAATGTTGAGCCTTTTTAGATATGCTTATTCATTTTATTTCCAAGAGTTAGATTGGATGATTAATACTAATATCAAGGCTATGAAGGTAGAACAAGGTGCAGATTGTCCCGTTCAAGAATATGCCTCCTCAATTCCCAGACATGTTGACACAATGAGATTTTTGCAACTTGCATTTCAGAGAGGCTGGGTGAATTAAACTTTTGTTTGTCAGCACACAGTGTAGGGAGGTCTCCTAAAGCCCAAAATTGTTGTGTTTTCTAGAGATGAGAAGTGATAATTCATGAGCCTTGGAGCTTCTCCATATTGAGCTAAAGGAAAAACTCATCCAACGACAATAACAACTGTAATACTAAAAACTAGGTTTGCCTGCCACACATATATGTAACAAATTGTATACAAAAATAAATGCCTAATAAAACAAAAGCTTTACATTAAAAATGCATCACAATTTTTAACCAAATTTTCAAAGAGTAGGTAAAAGAAAATGTGCATCAATCTCATCAGTTTCCTCATCAGTCCACACATTCCTCCTCTTGCCTGCTCTATCTGCTGTTTCCACTATTTTTCTGTTGCAGGGAAATGGAAGGTGGACATTCCAGTCATGTGATTTCTAAATTTGATCTTTATTAGTTGAATCTGTTTCTATTGCACTTATCTGTGCTTAACTTATACAGCATCGATATGCCAGCATTTCCACCTTCCTTAAGTGTAAATGTGCACCCAAACGGGTTGAGTTCAAGTTGCTTGAAAAAGCCGCTCTTGTCAGCCTGTTGTTACGTCAGGCTGTAGATAACCATGACAGATTTTCTTGGGATACACAGATGTCACCTGGCCAACCTGGGGAATCATGAATTTACACCCAGAGGCGAGATAGTTTGTCACCAAGAAAGTTCTTTACTTCTGCTAGATGCTCTCAGTGGTGCCTAAGGAGAAGCACCATGGCACTAATGGCTGTTGTGGCACTGTGCCCCAGCAATGGTGCAGCTCAGATGCAGCTTTATCTCGTGTCACATTTGTTTCCCTGCAATTTGATTGCTTCTGCTAATTACGTCAGCACTTTGGTAGGTGTATGCCTTCTGTTGGTGTAAAATTTCATTACAAAGCATGTGAGGCTTGGAGAAATGACTCACCGATGAAATAAAGCAGACATTGTTGGTAAATGTAATAAATGCATTTCTGATTGGATAAATTCTTATGGACAATTTACTGTAAATTCACCATGATTCTTTTCAATAAGCATTCGTTGCAACATCAGTGGTTTCATTAAAGCTGTATAACCAGAATTTGATATGCATCTGTTTGTTCAAACCATGTGAAATATGTGTCTTCAAAATTGCTTTCAAGTCACCCAGAGCAAGGTAGGGGAATGGTTCCTCCTTACAATCGGAAGGGCCTTGAAGTTCCTAATGATAACATCAAACGAGCAGAGTTAATTGTGCTAACCCTTGCTGCCCCGCGACTTGCAGGAGAGAGGGCATCCTGAGCTCATGCTGAGAGGAAGTCACTTTGCCAGTGGAGCTGAGAGAGAAACATCTGGCCGAGCTCGGGAAGTGAGGCAGGATGCTTGCAGGCCAGGTGTCACTGTTGGTGATGGAAAAATCCTGTCATAATTTGAAGTGGACAGTGTAGCTGGGTTGGCCGCCTCCTGTGTGTCCATACCACCCTGACGCAAACACGTCTTGTTTCCCTGAGACACATCCTATACCCAGGACTCGCCCTTTAGATTTCGGATCTGGGTCAGCAGCTGTCAGTTACAGGTGCTGCCTGTGGACTTTCTGAAAAGATGACGTGAGAAACCATTATCAAACATTCGACTCCCTTTTCTCCCTTTCATTTAGTGTCCTGTTTCCATTGGCAGCAGGAATGTGGCTTGCACTCTGTGAAAAGAGGAGACGTGCATAGGCTTGTGCTTGTGCATCTGAGACAGGGTGTGTGTGTGTGTGGTTTTTTGAATGCAAGCAGGTTAGAGTAATGTGCACATTTGTTTACCTAGTTATTGCTGTGTGGTCAGCAGAGCTGCTCTGATGTATAAATACATAATGTGTAGCTAAGATTCACATATAATAAATGTGAATGCAAGGTTTTATATCCTCATCTGGGGGTTTTGATTACAGCCACAATTGCATTACAGGGCCACAGGTGTGCTTTGTAGAGCTGTTCCTCTGTTCTACCCAACATTGTTCATCTTTCATCACTTGGGGCAGATCACTGACATCCTGATGTTTTTTAATGATACTGAATCCCTGAGCTTTCCTATACAACACCAGCAAAGAGGTAGGTCTGTCTGCATGTTTGTATGAGAAGCACATGCTTCCCCCCAAGCTCCCATGTTACACAACACAGACTTAGAAATTGACCCAAATCAAATGCTCACCAGTAAAAAATTTGCCCCTTTGTTTTTCCATCCTAGTTTTAACATTTCCTCCCACTCAGTGCAGCCCTCAGGGAGTTGCTTCCTGTGACTACAGTCAAACAGAATAGGGAATTCATAATCTTGTCAAGCAGACACAGCAGGTGATGGAGAAGTTTTTGGGACCTGTAAGTCTTAATCTGTGAGGGTCATGCTTTCCTGACTAACAGAGGATGTGGGTTGAGAAACCCTCTGTGCTGAACAAATTATATGGTTTTATTAATTTGATTAAAAACAAATTATTTTCAAATAGCTGTGTCTCATGGATAAGCTCCATGAAGCAACGCTATGACCTAAGGGAGCATGTTTGCCTGTCGGGGATATAATTTTCTGTCATGGAGCTTAGATTGATTTTATGGTGATGCACACGTCTAGTTTTTTACCTGAGGTCACATGTTTATGGTCTTGTGATTGACAGGACCCAAATGAGACGGGGACCTCCTGACACCTCCTCTCAGCAGACCGGGACCTCACGCACTGTAAAACGTTATCCATCATCCTCTGGGCCAATCATCTCCAATGCTCTACCTGCTACTAACAGCTACAAGAACAGCCACAGCAGCGAGCAAAGGAAGTGGCATGGACACAGAAATGGACAAAACAATGTGCACTCCTTTAGTAGTCACACACCCACCAGTAACAGTGAGCTCAACAATGCACTGCAACCAGCAGGTAAGGGCAAAATTCATTCTTTGCTTGTGTTAGACATGACAGTCGTTGAGAAAATGTTTCATTTTTTCACAAAAGGTGCTTGCCAATCAAGTCGCATTTAACATTTAGCTCAAAAATGTTAAATGTTCTTGTCTGTTACCGACGTATTTGTCAGAAAAGTTCAAAATATTATTGTCATGAGATACCAAAAAGTAATAATAATAATAACAACAAACTAAAAGACAATCATACACAGTGACAGTAAGAAAAGTCAATAGAGAAGAATATGTCCCGAGGGGCAATTTGTTTTACAGTCACACAGGTCCAACAGGCATCTTGAACCTATTTGTCCTGCTTGTTGGTCGACTTGCAGCCAGATGAAAGCAGGCGGCAGGTGGCTCAGATCCAGAAATAAATGAGTTGGCCTTCTTCAAAACTCTGACCCTTTAAAGACCTGACAGGTCAGTCAGAGTAGCACCCGTGATTTTTCAGCACAACAACAGCTTGTATGAATAACAGGACACTGTAATTTATAATCCATGGTTAGCCTGTGTGTTTTGGTGTGTATGTGTGATGCTGTCGGTTTTTGGAGAAGACAGTGTGCAGTGTGTTTGCTCTTGTGTGTATTTACAGTGACATGTTTGCGATATCTTTGCAAATCGGACACGTCACCTCCAAGACAAGACAGGCACCGAACACTGGCGCCTCAGGCAATCAGAAGATGACCTCTCCTTTTTTAGTCTCTTTTCACTACGTCATCTTTCCCGGATCCACTATACAGCATACACAGCTGTCCACTGTTCATGCGTCTGTTGTTTTTTAGCCCTTTACCAGGGCAACGGCCTGCTGAACAGCTGCCCAACATTACACAAAGTCAACTTGCATTTGTGATTTCTACGTCTCCTTCACACGTACACACATCCAAAACACCTTGTCCTAAAGATAAAGGGTTCTGGTGCTTGGCCAGTAACTAATACTATCCTCTCTCCCATTTGTTGGCCCGTGGCACAACCACATCACTCATTCAGCTGCAGCATGCCACTGGCCAGTCGTCAGTGCACACACCCTCACACAGTTATAAACCTCCCTTTGCCCATACAGGGATTGTGTCACACTGAGGCTGAAGGAAAAAGGATGCAGCTCGTCTTCAGTCTGACTCTGCTGCCGCTCCTTCTCAAGCAGGTGTGTGTTTGTTTTCCAGGGGCAAACCTCACCTCCCGCCTGGATCGCATCAAAATTGTCTTCACTCCTATGAAGTGCCGGAGGGTATGCAGCGGTGGGCGCTGCTATAACAGTTGTGAGAAGGGAGACGTGACCACGGTCTACAGTGAGACCACACAGCAGCAGCAGCAGCAGCAGCAGCAGCAGCCAAAGAACCAGGGCTTCAGACTTTGTGAGTGTCGCATCCAGGCCTGCTAATCTTTCTCATCTGTTCCCTCTTCTTCCTTCACTTTTCTCTTGTCTCCCATTGCTTACTTTCTGATTCTCACATACTTCCCCCCCGTGTCTCCATCCTAGATCATCCTTCCATCCTTTTTTTATAGGGTGAGCTTTACAAAAAAAAAAAAAAAAAGGCTTTCAAGTGACATGCTCACTAGTCCGAGCTGAGAGAAGAGAGGAGAGTGGTGGAGATTAAAACTGAGAGCTGCGCTAAAAAACTTTCACTGTCAATAAACAAGAGAAACGTGGAAAGTAGGAGAGATGGGGATAGAGCAGATTAAAAGCGGGCTCTGTAAAAGGAGACTAATCTCCCCTCGCGCCCACACGTGGTGGTCCGGCGCTTACACTTAGCCCCATCGCTTTGCGGTTTACGCCTCACCACTGGCCTCACTGTTAACCATTTGATGTTCTCCCTGGGAGAGAAAGAACAAATGAAAGAAGAGAGGGAGGAAGAAAGAGTAGCAGCATGAATAGGATTTTATAGGGATTACATTAAACCTGCCAGTTATCCTTTGGCTTTGCTCCAGATTCACACAGGGGTGTTCATGGGAAGGGAGTGGTGGTCAATGCCAAGGGGAAGGTTTTACTCCTGTATGTTTCTTGCTTTGTTCAGGAGCATTAAAGGTCCATCTAAGACACAGACTAATTACTACTTAAAGATTAGAGGTGAAGGTTATACCACACACAGTATATAGAAGGCCGCTTGATCGACAACTCATAAAATAACAAATAAAAACATGCAACCACTCTTCACATGCAACCTTTCTCCCCGTATGAGGAGGTTGTAGCTGAGATATGAAAATATAAACAGGTTGATTTTGCAGATTTATGTGTCCACTGAAGGGGTTTTGGAACGTGGTGCAGATATTCCAAACAGTAGAGGCAGAGGCTGCCCACAAGATTACATTCCCGCCACCTCCACTTCTTCCAACGCAGCAGTTTGTTTTTTATGCCTCATTTTTATTATGTAGCAATCACCCTTCATTACGTAAAGGCATGTACTAAAGAGAGTGTTAAAAAAGAGATTGCTTTCCATTTAGCCTCGCATCCTGTTATTTCTTGGGCGTGCGTGTTCATGGAAGAATGTCAAGTGGACACCAAACAGTTGTCTCATGCTGTTGTTATGTGTCTTATACGTGCAGTAAATCTAGTTATAATGTGTGTAATTAATACACACCCTGTGTGTAGCACTTGATTCAAAGGCTGATATTAGATTGGGCAGAAATTTGTTTATTGAAGGAGAAGTAAATGTATGTGTGTATGTGTTTATTTGGCTGTTGGAGGTTTTTAATGAGGCGGATAGACAGGCATGGAGCGTGGCGAGTCAACAGTGGGTTGTGGTCTAAGAATAGTGTCTGCCCCGTGCTGGCCTATAGTCAACCAGTGCAGACCTGCATTCCACACACAGAGCCTTTTATAACCTTGAGCTGATAATTTATTCAGCATGATTTCAATTAAATTCAAGTAGCTTTATTGGCATTAACAAGAAGCATTTTGTTACTGGCACCTCAACAATTGTATCCCATTTTATGTTATATATTATAATTCACATGAAATATATATTCACATTAAATTTGAAACCTGTTCCATATGTTCAATTTAATTTTACAATAGTCTTACAGAGATTGTGAATGCTTTAGGTTGTGTCAAGTACATAAATATTTAACAGCTAGAACAGGGGTGTGTTGAATGAAACCAAGATAAGGGTTTAACTCGGGATATGTCA
Source organism: Brachirus orientalis (assembly GCA_016785285.1). Lineage (NCBI taxonomy): Eukaryota > Metazoa > Chordata > Actinopteri > Pleuronectiformes > Soleidae > Brachirus > Brachirus orientalis. The sequence goes on along the minus strand of JAFBJR010000073.1, from coordinate 665,113 downwards.
GTTATCCTGGCTGAACTCAGCCTTGAGTCATTTGCACAAAGCAAGGGTGCATATGTTTGCATGGAACAACAACAAGGAATTGTTTATATTCCAGTGCAATCTGTTCAAATAAATGTTACATTTATTCATGATCATCTGGGTGCATTTTTTTCCCATTTTATTAGCCAGCATTAAAATATTACCACATTATTTCTCATATAATTTTATGAAGACTGATATTTGTCTTTCTTCTGTTTTTCTTGGCAATATTATTGCATTTGTTGTTGGCTTTGGTTACTAAGTTGATCAGTTGTTAGTGATCTGTACTTCTTTTACCATGACTTGCTGGTTTTTGGACAAGGTTTTAGATTTTGAAGCTCTGATATTTACTTCTGAGAGGAAGTAAGAGGTTGGCATTTCCTGGCAGGTACCTGTACATGTATTGATTTTCAGGTGATGGTATCTGTTACCCATGCAGACTGCTTGGTCCACTTATTCAGAGTCACGCAGCATGGAGCTATTTTTTTGCAAGCTGCATTTTCTTACATGCCATTGGGGATGTGGAAAAATCTGAATAAAGGTATGATTTTTTTTTCACACTATTTGAACTCTATATTTGGCGATAAAGTCAGTGCCACATATCTTCATCATGTTCCCTGGCCACAGAACTTTGTGCTACAGTAATGGGGAATCTACAAGATTGCCAAAAACATGAATGACTGATTTTACACATTCTATTACAGCCCCAGTACGATAACTCATGTTGAGTTACAGCTTTCCTTACTTTTTATTGGTGCAACCGATCCACATCAAATGTCTCTCAGGGAAACATGAAGGAGATTTTCCATTGCAGAACTGTTTAATGTTTAATGAAGATGTATGAAATCTGAGAACTGAGAAAAAAAATGTGTTTTTTTTTTTATTTTTATTTTTAGGATACCTCTCTTTTGTTATATAAAATTCCAATGTAATCAAAGGCACCCAACCTCAGTTTAATTGATGTTACCAACAGTATATAAATAGTACTTTTTGCTCAAATGAGCTCTGTAAGTATTTATATTGGGCTACTTATGCATTTAGTTGGTCCACTCTCGTCTGCCAAGCTTTTTCTCAGATCTTACTAACAGTAGCTGTATTGCCTTTTTAACATATGTATTTCACCTCTTCATATGTTTCCGTTATGAGCTGTAGCTCGTTTGGTCAAAAATAAGCGACACAAGTCTTCTCCATTTCTGCAGTCAACCTTCAAAAAGCAATGAATGCGTACTAATGGACTAAGCCAGGACGAACTCCTACTTTCTCAGATAGCCTCGATTTTTTTATTTTACTTTTGTGCAGAAGCCCCCTACTGTCCCCTTACCAAGCACAGTCTGTAGTTCTTTGGGGAATGAAATATCTGTCAAGTCTGACTTTTTTCCTCATAAGTTCTTAGTTGGGAGAATTTTTCATAATGAAGTAGAAAATGCGTCTCTGTTTTCACCTCGCCTATTGAGCAGTGAAAACCTATGTACCTTCTTCTCTGGGCAGCCATGTTTCTTTTTGTATCTGCCTCTTTCTGTTGCAAGCGGATGGTCCCTGAGCCAGTATTTGGATCAGCCTCTGTTTTTTGTTTCTCACAGCATATCTAATCAGAGGAGGTCTTTCTGTATGTCTGCACACCACACTGGACCCAATCTTAATACCTCTGTTTGCCTTTCCAAATAATTATTACATCTACTCTACATCCATGTCTCTTATCAGTTTTCAGTCAATTATCCTCTCATAATCCCTTCCATTCCCTCTCTGTTTCTCTTTTATTGTCATTCCACCCCTCCCTCTCTTCCTTCTCCAGTCACACTGTTGTTAATGCTATGTGACAGGGAGCTCATTCCCTACATGCCATTCAGACGGTCCAGTATCTGTCTGTCCCCTTTGTGCACCCTGCTAGTGTGTTTACTGTCTGCCTCGGTGACTCAGAGGATGCAGCTCGGAGCATATTTCCATCACCAGTATCTTCTTTCATACCACAGTTTGTGGACCCTTCGTATCTCCATCTATCTTGTAGAACAGTCCTCATACTTGTGGTGTGTGGTTTTGCCGAGCTGGAAACGTTCAGGGTTTTGCTTTTTTCATCCTCTGTGCTGAAGAATGGTTCTTTTCTTATTTGTCATGGTTGTGTAGAGTTTTTCATTTGATAGCCTTTGATGTTTTGAGTTAGGAGAGGTCAGGTCAGAGTGAATCTGTGGATGGGAGCAGGCCCAGGTATGTAAGATGCGGAGTTGGCACCTAGCCCTTATACCAAAAGATAAGGCCAGTGGAAAGTCTGTTAAGGTAGTGCTGCTGTCAAACACCATCTGGCCTGTGCTGACCTTTACTCTTTTTTCTCCCCATGGCAAATTGCAACCTATAAATCAAAGTGTAGAGAGAGCACATTTTGGGATTCAATTTACTTACATAATGAAAAGCCTGTTGGCCTGCTTTGATATCAGACAGTTTATGATTATTTGCTAATTTCTAATGTCTTTTCTACTGCCAGCCAAGCAAGTGTTTCATACAGATATGCATGCACTTGTTATTTACTCCAAACGATTACAGGATGAGTCATTGTGCATTGTGATCACACCACAGGAGGACTGATTTGAGGCACAGCATCCCATTAAAAGAGGCGCAGCATGAGTTGCAGTGTCACAGCTCTGCCCTCAGGACAAAGTTAAAACTACATAAATGTCATGTGGAATCTGGTTTTTGGTCGTGCCACAGTAGAGAACAGCATGATCATTTCTAACTGTTTGCAAACATATCTCCACATGAAGCCTCAGCACATGCCCTTCCTGTTAGGACTACTCCCTCTGGTACTTATTACTGGATCCTTGTGTGCGAGGATGCATAAATCTGTGTAATTCAATATGGCATGTATGTTGTGTTCTCTAACAAATCTCTCACTTGTTTTCTGTCTTTATTTCCATCACACTCATCCCTCTCATTTTCCCTTCTTCTGTGCAGACTTCTGTCAGATTCCATGTCTTAATGGAGGCAGATGCATCGGCAGGGACGTTTGCTGGTGTCCATCAAACTCAACTGGGAAGTTTTGCCACCTGCCAGTGCCAGCTCCTGCTAGAACTAACCCGCACAGTCACAAGGATGCCAGCCACCATGGACCAAAATCTACCTCCCACTCCATGTACACACTGCCATTGTCGAACCAGCAAGGTAATCTTGCAGCTTTGTTACCCAGTAAACGTGTTATTTGACTGTTAGCAAGTTCATCTCACTCTGACTTAAGCTGCTTGCCTATCTCCAATGTCTGCATACAGTTCTTCTTTTCTGGAGTAGCTTATTCTTTGACAAAACAGAGAGGATGGTGCCACATACGCTGTCAAAACAGCCATTAATCACTTAAACACAACACAAAAAATTTTTCTCTTTGATTTTGCCAAGAATTTTTCAGTTTTAAATGTTGCCAGTTCAACTTGGCTGTGCCTTTGTGAGCCAGCAATGGAGGTAAGACTCTATTTTGAGCAGAACTACTAATGGATGACTCAGTGGAAGTCCTCATATTGTTCGCACAATACTGCTTTCATAAAACAGAAGTGAAAATTAAAAACAGAGCAAGGCAACATCATGAAAGTATAACAAGGAATATAAAAAAGAAAGTTTTGCTCACTTTCAATCATTTCTGGTCTTATTTTTTATTTCCTCTCTCTGCGTCTAACTCTGTCTAACAGTAAGTAGAAGCAGAGAGGCCATCATAGATGATTTAAATTTCATTCAAAGCTCTTCCATGCTTCATTTTGAATACAATTACACGAATAAAGCTCATGTCTACATTGTCATGTTACCACAAAGGAATTAGCCCTCGTTTTGGCTTGTTTCACATACGCATGGAGGCAGTTTCATGTCCAGTAATCTTGATAAGGTCAATTTCTTCTCCTTGGACTCCTCCTGATGTTTGTGTGTGAGGCTATGAGTCATTAAAGTGGGTCAGGATTCTGGGAAAAAACCCTGGCACTCCCTGAAGATGGATGCTTCCCCTCTGTCAGTAGGACAAAGGAACTCATTCTCCTCACTGCAACATCTTCTCAGCTCCTCAGCAAATGTGTTTTTTGGTTTTTAACATGATTTGATTCAAACCAGTGTCCAAAACTCTTTGTTGTTATTGTTTTATAGTAGGGTCTTTACTGCTGGGACTTCCCCCATGTACATCTCATAACTTGGTTAAGCTGAGTGTGAATCTTGAATAAGTTGTTGCATGACAGCTGATGCTGTAGCATGCAAACGGCATGCAGCAGTCCATGCTTTCATCCCGACATGATTTGAAATTTCTGTAAATATTCTATAAAGTTATCAGTTATATTGTATCAGTGTGTTTCTCCATTTTCAGTGTCTCTCCACCCATCCTTGGTGAATGTCCACATTCAGCATCCTCCAGAGGCCGAGGTACAGATCCACCAAGTAGCTCGGGTGCAACCCGGGCAGAGGCCGGCCATTACAGAGGGAGCTCACTCTGTCCAGCAACGCTCCCAGCCTGGAAATGAACATGAACCCACCAATGAGCATAACAGCAGGCACTCACACACCAATGGCAATGAAAATGGGAATGGCAACAGCCATGCCAGACCGCACAGTCGTCAGAATGGACATGTGGGAAGATGCTTTCAGGAAACAGTCGATGGGCAGGTATTGTGTTAAGTCATTAAAACATACTCTGTGCCCTGTCATCACTTGCTGATCTGCGCCACTTGGTATGTCAGTGGAAACCAGTGGGCGAAAGTGTTATTTTGCAACAGGTATCATTATGTTCATTTCACCTCACCTTCTCAGTCTCAAACGGGAAGTTGCCCTGTGGGAGTGATTTACCTCATATCCTGGATTTATGAGACTAGACCACACTGGTCATCTCATGTTCCACCAGCTGCCTAACAAAAGCATGGTATAAGTTATGGTGCGTTTACAGAACAAAGGTTAAGCTTGACAAACCAGCCCCTGTGGTCCTTCTCTCTGTAATTAGGTGCGTTTCGGTCTGTGTGGTGCTGTAAATAGCAGATCTACTGTACCATATGGATAATGTATGGATACCACAACAGGCAGAAATGGAAAGGACATGAGTGACAGTGTATGTGTTGGCTAATCTAAGGCTTACCACACCTAATGGATTATCTGTTTGCTTGGCTGTCATATGGTGTTGTAATTAGGGATGTCCCTATCCCAACTACCACATCTGAACCAATCTGGGTATTATTTAACTGATTGGAGAGTGGTTATCATTTATGACAGCTGCAGGACTTTTAATTTGATTTTTAAATTATCAATAGTGAACTGTAACACGGTCAGAATCAAGAGTAAAAGAACATCCGATTTGAACCAGGAGCCCAAATCTGATGGGCACATCCCACCACCTAATGTGTTTTCTCATATGTAATAAGGTAATATAATTCACAGCCTTCATGTTTGCAGTTGTAACGGTCTGCAACTGAGTTGTTTTCTCATGTAGCCTTATGCCCAGCTCCTATTTTCTCTCCCTTGGATTTATTCAGTGAGAATTTGAAAATAAACTTTCTTGTCATAGTGATGATTTCAGATCGCCCAACAGAAATACCATAGAAATGAAATATAAAGAAGCTTACAGATTTGCCTCCACTCCTGCCAGTGTGTCGGTTTTGTGTTATGCAGAAGAATGTTCTCTCTGTTGCCTTTTAAGCTTCAGACATTTTTACTGGCCAAAAATTCAGTAACTAAGATCTGATAGGAATTTCTCCTCACAATTAGCCAAATGCCCTAATGAGCCATGCCAGGAGATTCATAGTTGTTTCTGAGGCTCAGTGTGTAACACATTCTTTTCTTAGTAACTAGTCTCAGCTGTCTCTGGTTCACTCCTCGCTGATTGGAATACACGCATTCTCTGATGCAACGCACTTACGAATTCTGGCTTACACAAACACACACAGAAAACAAGCGTGCTCAAACAACCATGTACAAACATGTACATTTTATAAACTAGTTTGTTCTTTTACATCTAACACACATTTGTGTTTGTAGTGTGGCAAGCCTCTGCCAGGCCTAACCAAACAGGAGGATTGCTGTGGAAGTGTGGGTGCCTCTTGGGGTCTACACAAGTGCCAGAAGTGTCCAACCAAACCTGGTAAGCCACTATCTAAAGCTTTTGAGTCTGAGTAATTGTTTTTTTCCTATTACATACTTAAATCCAATCTATTTTTAATTTGGTCTAATTCTGTTATTACAGTTTTTTGTTTGTTTTCATTTTAATTGCTGAGTTGTATAATTTTGAAAACAGGCCATTCGCACAACCACTCACAAGCAGAAAACATTAGATCTTTTGCAAAATGATAGACTTGCAAAATGATAGACTTCCATCAAAAGCAATTTTTGAAAAGCCCGTTTTGACACAGTATGTCACATAAGTGGATCATATGATCCAATTCTGGTGTGAACCAGTTGCAGGTTGCTATGCTTAATCAAACATTTAACATTTCAACTTTGTGTTACCTGGGTTTCCTATAAAATGGACAGATCCAGCCCAACTGGCCAAACCATTGTATCCACCTCACAGGCTGTGTTGTCGCCCACAAGACATGGAGGGAAAAATCTTTTTGATTGTCGGACCCATCCTTGCACTAACCCTGCATCATTTTAATTGAAGGCCTCCTTCAGGTCTGCCTCTCCCTCTTCCTCAGCAGACTTCCCTTCTCATCCTCATCCGCACTCTACCCCTTCCATTTGCTGCAATGCTGCCTTCCATTTTTGACAGATAAGCAGGAACAGACAGAAAGACTCACCTGCTGCCTTTTTTAGTGCTTATGCCTGATTGGTGAGTTTACAACTGGGTGTCTGCTCACCTGATGGCCATGTTTGTTTCACTTGGATCAAACAAGAAGTGAACACAGAGAATTAAGCTGAGGATGTGCAGATATGGGCTGAGGTTTTGCTCTTTGAATGTCAGGCTTCATTAACTGTGTGTTCTACTGGTAACTTTTAGCTACGTGAACAGATGTAAAAACTCTTGGTTGATCTCTTGGTGTTCCTGCATATTCAAAGCTGCCAAATCCAGCTGCCCTCTGCTTTGATAATAAGGTGTGAAATCGGTGATGCTTGTTATATTGCTTAGCAGAACATGTTTATGCTTGGTAGATTTTTACAAGACTTATGTGCACAGCAGTCATTAGATTTCTTATCTCTTTTCAGGAGGCTGTGCGATTTGCCCATGCACCCAGCCATAAAAAATTGTGCTTCCATAAAACCACAACCAGAAAGCAAATGAAAACACGTTTAGCATTAAGATGAGAGTCTGGTACAAGTACCACCCACCCTGCACACAGTATGAGCCAGTGTTGCCTTTTAAAAGTGAGGAAATGAACAGCCCAAGCTACCAGAGCTGCGGTAGGTTTGAGAGACAGCAACAGGGTGGCTGTGCACTGGCAGGAAGGGTGGGTGGTAAAACCCTTTGCTGTAGATAGAGACTCTTGCTCAGCCTGACAGCTCTGAGAGGTCAAGGTTATGTCCCTGTGCTAGTCTTCATGGGATGCAGCAATGGTGGCACATGGGGACACAATGCTGTCAGTTTTTTCTTAGCCCTTTTGATCATATTACAACCGTGCCTCATGCCTTGGTAAGGTCTGAATAGAGCTTAATGAGAAGCAAATATGATCTCTGCCTGTTCAATATATTGCAGATATCAGTCCATTCCAGTCTTGATCTCTTTCGGCATGCCTGATTCCTGCTCTTCCTAAGTCCTCGGCACAATTCTTTTGGCTCCCAGATGTTTTTCCTCTGTTCCCTCCTTTGAAGTCTAGGGAAGAAACAGAGTGAATACCCAGTTCACATCCATATTTATGGATGTTTTGGGGGGCAGCATATTGAAGGCCTGGGTCCTAGGTCTCACGCAGGGAGAATGAGAATGTAAGAGAGGAAATTTTGAAGTCAAAATGAAGTCATATACTATGTCCCAGAAGATTTGGATGAGGCTTTAATAAGAGAAATGCTTTGAATTCCTTCAAAGTTCTCAGTTTAGACACTTGGCCAGATCTCTCAACTGCTTTTCCCCCTGACTAGCCTCGATTCGTTCTTTCATGTGTTTGACAGGAATGATGTGTAACCTGGAGACAACAAATCCCTGAAAAATGATGCCGATTTTAGCAAATGGGTCAGCTGTTGGCTCATAGTGTAGAGAAATATCATGTAGCTTTAAAAGAGTCTCCTGTGTTTTTTTTTTTTTTTTTGAGTGTGTGATAACAAGGTCATTGAAGCCAGGTTTGAATTTAGGGGTGTAATGCTACCATTGGTCATTTTATAGCTGGTTAGAGAATGCACTGGTTAGAGTATTCCTCTTGGTTTTTTTAGTACATTTACAGAGGATGCCAATACAACCACATTTTAATGAGGTTCAGTCGTAGGCTGGATTATCAATGTCTGATTCCTGGATTTACTTCAAATATTTAAATCTGATTTCATTCTTAGCCCATTTATACTCCACATTGCTGTTAATACTTTTGCATTTATGTCAATAAACGTTGTAATGTAGACTTGTAATACAGTATATTGTTGTTCCAGACTATGTGGGTTTGGATATACAGTAGCATGTTAATGTATATGTAGTTCATCATACAGCAGGATTTTGCTTTTTATTATTCACAAACAACATTATGTCACTGCTCTGGTTATAAGAAAAGGAGATGATATGCATATAGTATGTGTTTCAAAAGGAGGGTTTACATTATGGAGGCTTTAATGCCAGTGTGTCCTATCTCAGTGGGAGATGAAGCCTTTAGGAGCCAGTGCTTTTCAAAGTAACATGCTAAGGATTCCTGGGTCATAATGTGATCCAGATCAACTAGAACAGGCTGCAGTCAATGTCGTCCCTCTGGTTCTAATGATGAGAAGGAATGGGAAAAAACTGCCTAGCACATTGTTTGACTTCAAAATTAGTTTGATGCTAAATTGTAATATCTGGTATAGCCATACTGTAGATGTAGAGGAGACCAAAACTGTCCTCAAGCCTGAGGGCTAATCTTTGACTTGTGCCAAGAAAGTGTGGAAGTAGGTCATGGGGCCAGAAGGCAGTGTGGTTGTAGGTTGCACAAGTCGCAGAAGAAATATATCACAGAAACTTAATCTGGGCTCTTTGAGGGTGACATAATTTGCTGTCTCCTAAGTCCAATCCATATTGTACAGTTGATAGGGCTCAATAATTGTGCCATCAGCTCATCCCTCACTTTTTTTCACAGCTAATGGAATTCCACAAGCCATTTGCCTTCCCATCTGTCATTGCTGGGCAGCTTCTCCCTCTGTGACTCCTCTCGTCTGTGAAACTGGGAGACTTTCCAGCAATCCACATCATCCAAAGGGCCTAAAGCAACTACCACACCCACAGGAGCCTTGGCTTTCTTTAACTCTACATCCCTGGGTCATCAAGGTTATCATGATGTCAGTGCCCTTCTACTGTCTTTGCCATCCCCAGACTCTATTCCATCTCTAACTATGGGAGTTGTCTGCCTATTTCAATAAGCCTACTCCCTCTCTGTGTCTCTATAATAAGGACACTATTTTTCATGCGGTTTGGATCAATATAGGCAGATGAGCCAAAGCAGAAGGGGGGCCCTAGAGGTTTGCAACTTGTAGATCTTCCCACATGAACTCATCTCCCAAATCTCCCATCCATTCCCAAGACATTTAATCTGACATCCATCAAAGGGCCAAAGACTGTGCTCATTGCTTTTTGTTATTGCTGATCAAACTTGAGCACTTGTTAATGACCAACAAAAGCCAGAGATACAGTTACTTTGCTTCAAAAATAGGCCGTGAAACAACAGATGCATTGGAACAGGTCCACAGCCGATTCTCTTTGTGATTAGACAAAGACGTCACATCTCTATGACAGCGTTTGATTCATTGATGTTGACTTAGCGTTATCCCTTCACAGCCAGGAACGATGGAATCTATTAGCTGGGCAGCACAATGGCAAATCAGGGTTCAGCAGACCAAACCACTGTGATACATAAATCCCAGCTGGAGGCAGATGGAATTTGCTACACTTCTTAAATGGATATGAGCTAAATTGAGCATATTTTTTACAGTGAATGTACTGTGGCATGCCTTTTTTTTTTCTGGAACCAACCCAGGTGGTTAGTATTCCACAGTGAATTGCAGATTACAGAGGAATGTGGGTCTGTTTTAAATGTGTGTTTGATGCTTACTTACGTTGCCGTCAGCATCTTGGAGAAGGGCGTTAAGCAAAATTGTCAAACTGCAAACAAAGATGTTGAATGCAAACTATTGAGAATAGAAGCTATGAAGAGTATGTTGTGAGTGAAGATTTAATGTAGCAGAAAAATGAAATAATCTCTTCATCAAAGCCTCCTTGCTGTTAACGCACATGTGCTTTGGGATGGTTGTATTGAAGCAGTATGATCCAGATATACAACTAAGACTGTTCATGATTATAAAAACTCATACTGAGACTGGTTTTGTTTCTATGTCTGTATCAGGAGGATGTTGATACAAGTCTCATGTCTCCTAAGTGATTAGCCTTGCTTCACGCGCATGGAGCACATTATTTACGAGGCATGCTATATGGACTGTGCCAGAATCGCAAATGTTGCGTGTGCCAGGGAGACATTCTGTTTTGAAAGCAAATGACTTCCCTTTAAACTGTTTGCTTAAATCAAGTGTTGGCTTAAAGGCCAAGAAGAGATGGCAGCAGAGACTCTCAAGACCCGAAACCCTCCTTGGTGATTAAAGAAATCTGTTTGCTCCTGGTTTTTTCAATGTGGCACCAGTTTGTCCCGTGGCAACATGTCAAGAAATAAATTGCTGGAGAGGGACCTTAGGAGGATTTGGTTGTTGTGTTGGTTATTTTCCTACAGAATTGTCCCCAATGAAATGGAAAGACAGACAATCGCCTGCTCCTGTTCTGTGGATGCCATCCATCCCTCCTCCCCCTTGTTTCCAACAGGTTCTCGAGTTTTCTAGCCAGTGTAGAAGTCCAACACTGAGGTTGCCGCTCAGGCAGGTCCTGGGGAAAGCTGGTATATGGCTCTGTGCTTGATAGACTAGACCTCTTAGTCATCTTAGTCAAACAGCTCTGGGCTGGGTGGTCCATATACAGTGATTCTACCAAATTAAATTTTTTTTACTGCAGCTGAAAAACCTATTTGCATCTAAACACTCCCTTCTTAGGCTGCTGCTTTCCTCTTTCTTTACTTTCCTTCTCTTTTTAAATAAGCTGTTTAAGCCATTTAAGTACCCTCAGCAGCACCTGTCACCATGCCAGGTTCACTTTAATGAAGGGAATCCCTCTCTGATTAGATTTAGGAAAACATACCATGGATAATAAATTAGTGAGTGGTGACAAAGTCTTTTGTCAAACAGAGTTAAATGGATAGAGAATAGGTAAACCTTGTCACTATGAACAGATGTCAGTATGATTGTGTTTTGTTTTTGCCATGTTAGTGAAGAGAGACAGCGGCAAACTTTAGGTTAAGGAACCATCCCTGGTTCTCTGAAACACAAGTAAGGTGAAACAAATGTTGGAAGTGAACTTGGGGTAAGTAGTCTGAGGTGGTAGTGACACTATTTGGCAGTATTTTGGCAAAAGCTTCACATGTTACATGCTGGCGCTTTAAACGTGCAAAAAACTTGCCACTGGGGGTAAAGTTCTGCTGAACTAACTTGATAATTGAATTTGGTACGTGTGTACATGAATCACTGTTTAATGTGAGTGTAATACTTCTTGCATAATCCGGTTTTAAAAGTCCATAAAACCTTTGCACAGACCTTTGCAAGGCATTTTAAGAGAGTTTCGGAGAGAGCTGAGTTTTTTAAGCAGAGTTTTTAAATGAGCTGATTGTTGTGATCCACATTTTAAGGTTTTTACCGACCACAGAGGTCCTCACCTCCCTACTAATAAGCTTTATTGAGACTCCTGAAACTACCCCACTGGGTTTCCCTTGGCATGTGCACCCTGCTGTCACTCATGCCAGAGTTTCTCTGATTCCATCACAGCAGGAGGATGTGCCCACCACCCACCACAACATCTAATTACTCAGAATCTCTTGAGGGGGGGATTAGATGAAGATGAGGAGGTGGTCAGACAGGAACAGGGGCGTTTTCTCATTGCACCCTTTATACTGACCCACTTCTGCTCTGTCAAACCTCAGGTACAATTGCCCTGCCTGGTCCACTGCGTCACAGCAGGACCAAAACAGAGCTCAGCTTCCAGGACATGTTCCCAGAAAACTTTCATGACTGATTGCTTGGCTGTGTAGTTACAGTACTGTCATGTTGGTAACTTCTACATATTAAAGCACGAAGAAGCATTTTTCTACCAACTGGGTTTAGAACCTATGAACTGTGCAGTATATTTTTCTATCCATTTCCCTTCTTTTAAAATCACTGAGAATGCTTTCTATCTGTGACTTGGGTGTATGTGGACATGGGACAGAACAGAGTTTGCAGAAGTTTTCGTCACACATTGTGTAACTTTATACTCTTTCTCAGCACTCTCTGCCAGTGAAGGAGATGTGTTATCGATGTGGGAAGGCCGTGGCGTAGTTCCTTGCATGCGTCATCTCTGTTTTCAACCCTTTGTCACTGTGGCAATGAATTTGGTAAAACTGTATTTTTTCTGGCCTCAGTGTTTATTTGAAGATTGTCATCACCGTCATTTGTTCCTGTTTTTAATAAGTGGGAAATATCAGATATTTCTCCTGATAATATAAGTGGATAGTGAGTGAAATGGAAATGCGTGTGAGCAGTACACATCCAGTCAGTATTTGTTAAAATAATCCAGGTCATGTTTTACAGTTAGTGCTTCAAAGTACACTGCCTTTTAAAGTCAATGAATATGAAGGGCCTGCTTGAGGAGAGAAATAACAACTTTAAAGCTTTCGTGCATAACATTTGACTGCAATCTTTTTAAATCATGGTTTTGTTGTCTCTTGAAAACCTGTGCTCCACCAACAGCATCAAGTGTTCCCTGAACAGCTGCCTGACCCACGTGTCACAACTGCTGCTGTTTCCTTCTCCATCCATCTCCATTTTTTTCCTGGATGCAGTTTGAGCAAGTTACACTAGGTTAAAATAGCTAGTGTTTTTTGTTTGTTTTGTTTGTTTGTTTTCCATTTACTGAAAGTGAATGAATAGTATCGTGGCTATTAGGACTAGGAAGCAACATACTTCAGTCTTTATGGGAATTCATGATTGTGATTTAGTCCTAAGAACTTGACAAGAAGCGACATTCTCTGTTTCAGTTTATACCTGAAAGATCTGCTATGAATAATCACTATCTTTGTTATATACCCATGTTCACACTCCATCAGACCTCCAGATACAGACACACCTTTTAGCATCACAGATTGTTCACATTTATTGGAGCATGCTGGGGTCTGACAGGGTGCCCTGTGTAATGACATGGTGTTTTCAAGCCTCTGTCATTGATAGTATGGTTGCAATAAGGTACTGACATACACACCATGTTACTGCACACACACCTGAAATACACAGTACATGAGTTTTACTACTTTGAGTAAAACCAAAGAGGTTTTGAGGCTTTCCTGTGAGGCGCACCATCATACATTCCTAGTGTGCACCATTAAAGCATTAGTCTCTTGTTTAAGCAAATTTGCACTGTGGTTGATGACGAAGGTCAAGGCTGTCATGTAGGTTTTCTTAACACATTTACGATGTAAGCAATTCCTTCATATGTCCCTGGGGGTCGCGGAGAAGAGAGGTATGTGATTTTAAGTGACATTGAGTGTTATTGCTGCATTCTGCCGGATGACAGTGCTCACTTATAAATATAGTTGATGTGGACCCATTTTTCAAACTCTCTCCGGAGTCCCCTGGGGGCCAGCTGCGGGTCACTTCATTTCTCTTGTTGCCAAGATGCTCACATCTGTAAGTTATATGCCTCTCCTCCCCTCAAAGCAGAGTTCCAGTGCTCTCTCCACAATGAATGCCATGCTTTGTGACAGAATGCATTGACACTGTAAAGTCATCTTGCCCCTCTAAATCTGTGCTCTCTCTCTCTTTCTGTCTGCAGCATACACAGTAATTGCAAATGGACAAGTGGAATGTTCCAAAGGTTTTAAAAGGCTGAATCTGACACACTGTCAAGGTAAGCTATAAAATATTTTGTAAATGTCTATGTAGTTTAATGTTTCATCGTATAATTAACCCCACTGCAAATTTTAATAGGTAGTTTAGCCATAATAAAAGAGGAGCTCGTATATATAATGGTACGGATGTGATAAAAACTTACCATGTTTCCCTCCCCAGGATGCACATAAAAGTATTATTTGCTATATGTCTATCCCCTATGGGAACCAGGTCAGGACTACACTTAGCCTTGGCCCAGGGTCAGAGTTCAGCAGCCAATGAGTGTCTGGGGCAGCTGTTTTAATTGGTCTTTGGGGTTCTAACTGGAGAAAGGTACGGTAGGCTGCGATTATGGTCAATCGGGCTGAGTCTTCTTGAGGGACCTTTAGTCGCTGACTTGTTTGTTGCTCAGCTTTTGTAGATATACCAGCAGAAGTTAACATACCATTCATGAAACACCTAAATCACACATTACTGATATAATATTACTCATATAAATTTTATATATATATATATTTTTTTTTTTTTGACAACAATATAATGTAACCACCAACCAAACCACAATCACCAACCTGTTGAGAGCTGGATTCACACAGAAAGTCAAAGAGTGATGATATTCCCTTAATCTCTTGAGCAATACAGCATATTAAAATTTGTCAGCATGAATATATAAACGTAGACTCTGAGACAGACTGAGACACAACTTGATCTGTGAACTAAGAAAGTGATACTGACAAACTGAGTTTATGTATTCTGACAGTCTGTCTGAGCTCTATCCATGGCCTGATTAATGGAGTCGTAATCCAAAGGCATTACTTAATGATGCCTATGGAGGCCAATGCATAGCTCTGAATACGACAATAACAGGTTTCATCCACTGGTTCAGTAAGTTCAACATGTTTTCTTATTCACATTATCAGCCTTTTAATGTATTCAAGTAATGATTGATTTGGGAAACATATTTTAATAAGGCAAAGACATGTGGACAGGGAGCAACTTATTTTCCAATAGTGTGTCAATAGCCAACAAATATGGACATTTGTCTTCTTCATTATTCATACCTTCTTTTATGATTATTTCAAGATGTTCCTCACTTTTGGTTGTTTCTTTCCAAAAAAGCAAATCTGACAGTTACCCACAACATTGAGTGAGTACTTTTAAGTCTCTGTCCATTTCAGCTGCTGCACCATACTCAAAGATTATTTCTAATTTCAGGTCTTGGAGCAGCTGCCAAGGAGGCAGAACTTGCTCTATTTGTATTTTGTCATCAGTATCTGGGTGGTGCTCAATTTCCGAGCTGTTTGCAGTATATTTTAATGCAACGAAGCAGGTCTTGTCTCATACCCTTTATTAAGCATGAGTTAGTGCTTTGGCCTCTCCATTGTGGTCACTGATGTCCCTCACTATGTTGCCCAATGAAGATGTCCCATCTGAGCCTTGTGCTGTTCGTTGACATGATTTGATTCCTTATTTACAACAGCTGCTTCTTAGGAACTAGGTCAGCTAAAGTGACCTTTTGCTTCTGTGCTTACATAGTTTCATGTGTCATCTGTTGTTGGCGGTAAACTGTAGCAAGATGGGCTTTGGCATTTATTATATCGAGCATTGTTTGGGTGGACAGGTTGATACTTCTCAATACATAACGTTTAAATTGCCGGAATCTGGCTGTGAAAACATGCTCTTTACAGTTATGGCTGGTTTGACAGTATTTTCAGAAGGTGCATTCTCTAGTGGCAGCATCTAAAATGAATGAATTTTAGCCCCCTAACTTATGTCTGGTTTGGGACTTCTAGAGTAGTTCTCCTTGGCCATAACAACCAATACATAATAAAGACAGTGATGTTGCCAATTTTCTTCACAGTTTCCATAATTTTTGTGGGTGTTTATTTGAAACTTGTTTTTCCAGACTTTATGCGTGGGCAAGGTCAAGTAAGGTTGACGCTGACACCTAAGCCAGAGTTAGGTAACTATTTGGAAGCATTGCAGTCATCAGTGTATATATCATTAAACAGTCAAGCACAGTCTTGATAAAAGCTGGTGATGGAGATTTTGTCACCAGGACTATTTGTCAATCAGCGCACCTGAGCATGAAGTCAAAATAGATGTCGAGATTAGTGCTGATCATGATCAATCCCAATCAACCCACCAGCAGAGTGTAACGATAACACTAATCTGGGAAAGAAAAAAATGCTGAACCATGGATTAAAGATCACATGTGATGAAGGTTGACCTGAACTCTGACCTGATAACATGCTGCTTAAACTAAACCACACAATTGTTGCTCCAGTCTTGAAAGACTGTGAAACTCAAAAGAAGGACACGTCATCTGCGCTCTGCTTCACCACCTTCTCAGCATCTGCCTCATCCTTTCTCCTCCAAACTGTCACTTTTTGTCAACAGAGAGTGAGACTTGTTTACATTACAACATCGAGACTGGAGACTTTGTAATTGTAATCCCCTTCAAAGAGAAATAGATTTATGTGTAAAAATAAAAAAGCAAGCAAAAAAAAAAAAAAATAGATTTATGTGTAAAAAAAAAAAAAAAAAAAAAAAAAAAAAAAAAAAAAGATAGAAACAGACACAATTATACAACAAAAGGGATAATGAAACATTCATTGGATTTGCTTCAGTCCACTGAGTTATCAGCTTCAGTATTTTATAAGCTCATTTTTTCCACTAGGATGCAATACATCAAAATAACAAAACAAGAGCAGATTAATTAGAATTGGGAAAATCTGTGGTGGCAGGCCATTGAGTTCTACTCATCAAAGCAATTGGAAAAGATCTAATGATGAACTCTTTGTTTGACACTGTAGAACAACAAGCTTTGCCTGGTCCCAGTGTGATCGCATGACTATGGGCCTGAAAAATGTCCTCCTCTGCTTCTGGCTGGCATATTAACGTTACTGTAGCTTATTGACTCAGGAGCTGTTTGAGCAGTAAGCAAAGTCTACACATTACTCACGCACACATTACAGATCAGAACCCTCTGACGTGAGCTAAGGATGATGTGACCTTATTGGACGCCGTGATGAAAGACGTTGAAGAAAATGATAATCTAAAACATTCTGTCATTTCCTTCTCCACTGAAATTATTTCAAAGTCAACCAAATTATAATAGCTTGCAGTCAGAGAAATACATGAGTCGGAGTGTATTCATTAGTATTTACTGGTTTAGAGTGGTTAAATGTATTGTGCATGTTTCCCTTATGTCATCACCCCCCCCCCCCCCCCCTTTTTCTTCCCCCCCCCCCCCCCCCCCCCACTTTGCTTTCATACAACTGTGTAACCTTCTTGTCTCAGTATTTCGCCACTTTCCAGCAGCTGGTGGTTTTGACTGCATGATCTACTGCAGCATAATTTGTCAACTTTCAAGGTGTAAATGTTTTCTAAAGCCTGACATCATCTCTGCTGTTTTGTGAGCATGAAAGCTCTGTACTCTTAATGTGAAATACAGAACACTTAATCCAATACTGATACTTGTACCAGGTTTGGTTAAGGAGGTTCAGTGGGAGTTCAGAAAGTCCTGCCAGGGGAAAAAAACATTACTTCATTTTTTTTTCCAAAATCAGCTTGTACTAGATACTGTATGACTGACGTACGGCCTTTTTCACAGACATCAATGAGTGCCTGTTGCCTGGGATCTGTAAGAATGCTGAGTGTCTCAACACCAAGGGGAGCTACAGGTGCATGTGTAAATTAGGCTACATGTTAGACCCTGCTAGAAGTCAGTGTGTCTGTGAGTATCACATACCGGTGCATAATTTAAAGCTGTGGCTATTTTATTATGTATTACATTGGTTTTAACAAATGCACCCACCCTCTTTTTAGCGGACAAGGCTGTGTCCAGCCAGAGGGCACTGTGCTACCGGTCGGTGTCAGCGAGCTCATGCTCTATGCCCCTTGCACAACACATCACCAAGCAGATCTGCTGCTGCAGCCGAGTCGGCAAGGCCTGGGGCGCTGGATGCGATCGCTGCCCTTTGCCAGAATCAGGTACAGTGCAAAGTGTCCACCTGCAAATTTAACTGTCGCCTGAATTTTTAACTGTTGCTAAAAAAGTGTTTTCGGGGTTTAACACTTTTGCACAAATAAAAATGTAGCCTGTAATCTTAGGCAAGAGGTAGTTTTGGTAGTAAAGGCTCATCTACTTCACAATCACCATTTTGATCTGCCAGTCATGTCAAGATATTTAAAATAACCAAATTTGTATGTGGTGGAGAAAGACCAAAAACACAATAGTTTTCATATTTTAGAGCTGACATAATAGTGGGAGTCATTGTTGTGTTATCACTCCAACCTCCAGAGAGAAACCCCACTAATAGATCGGCAAAGCTTCACAGCAGAAATAAATAGCTTGGCCAAGTGAAACTTTGGAAGTAGTTGTCATCCTTTTTTTCCCCCATACAGATCTTATCTTCAAAGTGAAACTGGTCTGGTGTCTGCACTGGCTGGTGATTCATTTGGATCGTCATAGATCAGATATCAGAGACACAGACCTCCATAGAGCTGCTCAGCCAGGACTGGCACAGTACACAGACACTGAGCCTCTGATCATTTCAGACGACAGCTTTTGTGTTGCCTGACAAGCTGTTAGATCCATGTTCTGAGCATTTTTGGCTTGTGGTCATGTGTAGCCCCATTTCCCCTCCACTTTAAATTCATCATTCAGTAGCTTATCATATCCCCAGTTTCCTGCATTTACCAAACCATATTCAACAACCACATGTCTGTTATTACTCGTATCTCTATTCCAGACTCTTTTGGCATAGAGTTGCTGATTTCAGGTCAGGTGGGGGACACAGCGCTTCTGACTTGTAATGGATTCACCATCGCTGTGGTTTGAGATGCAGTCTCTCTCCGTTATAGCAACTAGCCAGTCCTCTGTCCTCACAGCCATACACCTATATGCCGTCTAATTCTTCTTCCCTCCCTGGCATGGTTCACCAAGCAAATATCTTCCAACATGCTTCACCCTGGTAGCAGTCTGTGACGGCTGTTCCTTGCTTGTCAGCTCATACTGTAGCACTGCAGCAATCACCAAAACCCCCTCCCATTCACAGCACGCAGCATGCTCAGCATAACAGTATTACACGGATGGATTATGGCGTTGCTGTGAACATCAGACGGAAATATGAGTCACGATTAAACACTTGTAACACGTTATTTTAGCTTTAAATGTCAGAGAGCATGATTCAGAGGTGATGTTCTCTACGGCTCATCGTCTACTGGTGTGTTTCCTACCCTGCAGACCATTTCAAGGAGATCTGCCCTGCTGGTCACGGATATACCTACTCGCTCGCTGATGTGCAGATTTCTCTTAGACAGTTGGAAGACGATGATCTGCAGAGCACAGGAGTAACATGGGAGGGGCAAAGTCCCATTTATCCTGAGCCGCCCTCCTACCAGCCTTCACTGCCGGTGCCCAGCAGTCCACAGTTTCCCGTCTTACCACATGTACCACAAGTGCCCCAGTATCCCGAATACCCACACATACCACATGTATCCCAGCCCCCTCTTATTCCACAGCAACCTCTCCATCCCTCTCACCCAGAAAAGGTGACACCTGAACAGCCTGAAGGTGAGAATAAAATACCTGTTACATGAAATCTCTGCCAAGTTGACTTTCAGGTTAATAAATGTTCATTCTGAAGGATAAAAATATGAAGAAACTTAGACGTCAGAGTTATCTAAACACGGTATTCTCTTAACCGCTTGAGCATTTTTACCCCG
Source organism: Brachirus orientalis (assembly GCA_016785285.1). NCBI lineage: Eukaryota > Metazoa > Chordata > Actinopteri > Pleuronectiformes > Soleidae > Brachirus > Brachirus orientalis. Next base: position 645,313 of record JAFBJR010000073.1, on the reverse strand, counting down.
ACCCAATGGCATAAACAAGGCAGGGCAGCTGAGCCATTACACAATAGGAATTTCTGTCTCACAGAATGGATTACCTCTTTTTTTTTTTGTAAGAATCCAAACACCAACAGGATGTTTTGTGCTCCACAAACACATGCTTGAGCCAACAACAAACATGAGAACTATTCTTGTTTACTGTTCATCAAAGTGAAAGTTCTGTGAGGATCACCATGGATGCGCACAAGTCATCCACATTAGCCATACATCCAAATCCTCACATTTACTGCAAATGTACCTTCCTGATTTAATGCTTTTGAGTTACTTTACTGACGCAGCTATGACGTTTTTTGATTTATATGAGGAGACAATTTGGTAAATATTTAGAGATTTTTGTCCTCATTATCAGCCATGTTTATTTCCTCGTCTCTAATTTTTTCTTCAGCCGTTACTCTGCCGTTATTCTTTTATCATACAGCAATCTATGTGTGACTTAGAGGAATGAAGTTACCTCGAAAGGGTCGAGTCACTCAAAGACAGGGTTTTGCGTGTACTGTATGTTGTTTGTACGAAGTAATGGTTCTTCTTAATGTGAACAGAATGTCAATTTTTTGCTACTGATAAACATTTCCTCTTCTCTCTGTCTGTTGACAGATGTGGAAATTGCAATCCCGGTAAGTTCTCCCTCCCTGTCACCCTTTTGGCGTTTGAAATGTTTATCTTAAAAGGTTATGGTCTGGATATCTCAGCTGGAGAGTTTGTTTGTGATTATGCGAGTTACTCAGACCACATTTGTTAGATACGCGCACATATTAAGTAGTACATATGATGACAGAGCAGACATTCTGTATGAGTATAAATGTGGTAATGAAAAACATACTTTTTTAAAAGAATAATATTTGCTTGTTTTTTAGCCAGCTGTTGTGACTGCCTCACCGGAATATCCAGGTATTTTGTTGCTCCGTTTTACACACAGATACTGTATATAACACTGCTTCTTCTACACCCTTTACAGGCATATCAACGCTGCTTTTTAATGCCTCTTGTGGTTTTATTTTGAATATCTTTGCTCAAGGGCCAAACGTTGTTTCACTCAGGCACAGACATGCAATTTCTTTTTTTCTATAAATTGCTCACTCCTGCACTGTTGTGGCAGACCCTGTTCTGGTCTGCTCTGCCCTCATGCCAGTGAAAACATTGACATTTAAGTCTGAATTTGCCTATATTTGATTTATTTTTTGCCATTGTAGTGTTTTTAGCCCAAAGTCAAGAATAGATCATTTTTATCCAGCTGCCCAGTGAGTGACACCTAAGGCAGTTGTGGCTGGGAAAACAAGCACTGTATCTTAATGTTTTTGCAAGAATGATAATTTACTGTGAGAGGGTTTTCACTTTTTTTTTTTATCCATCCACTCCCTTGATGTCTCCTCACAGAAACTCCCCCTCCAGACTCGTCCATCATTAAACTGAGTCCAGAGTCAAAGGACACCACACAGGCACACTCGGACACAGGTAAAACACAGAACACTTGCAGGAACACACTCATGTAACACTGGTGTAAGGAGTTTCATAATATGCTTGTATGCTTGACTGATTACTTATTAAAATGGTAACGGCGGGGCTGGTAAAGGAACATCACAGTAGGTTCTGTGTTGTTCCTGAATTCTTTAATTAAAAGAACTACTCTTTTATCGGGAAACAAACTGAACTGAATATTTTTTTTTCAGTCCAGTTGAGCTCTCTGCCAATTGTGACCAAACATGGAGGGATACGTTAACTCGTTGAGTCGATGGTTTGTTCACAGGGATAGATTTACACAGAGACCATTCTTTTCTCTGGGCTCATAAATTTCCTCACATGGTCAAACACAAGTACACGCCTTTGATTTCCCCATTGTTTTGACAGACTTCCTCGATAAACATAAACTTAAACTGTGATGTTGGCCTAAACTAGAGGGAAATGTAAGAGAGTCAGCAGAGCTAGAGCGGCTGCGGCTACAATGAGATGAAAAGACTCAGTGAGTGTTTCAACGGTGTATGCTGAGTGACAGTCAATGGCTCAAACTGCCAGAATCACGCCCAGTAAATTCAACACAACTGTCAATGGAAAACTATATTCATCAGTGATATTCAGCAAAAATAATGTTAAAAAATGACTGATAATACAAAGCAACAATAATCCTCATTCCAGAGATAGGGGTCACGAGGAGTACACACCGTTGAGGCTTTTTTTCAGGTCAGTGAGTGGGATTATGCACAGTCAGAGCTCTGGTCAAATGATTCAATAAAGAAATATTTTGAATTAAAATGGATTTTAGTGATTCAGGATATTGAAAAGTTCATCTTTGCACATCATCAATAACCACCTTGTCTAGAGTAAGAACAGATGCCACCATGTCAGATCTGTCTCAGTCTGCAGCAGCACAGTCTGTGCAACTGCGATCATTGTCTCTCCAAAATTGGCGACATTCTGGATAACCCAGTTAGCTTGCTTCCACAGAATAACAGGCTTTGGCAGTGGTAAACAGTCCCAAAATCCCACATGCCAAACTGTGTTAACAAGCAAACATTTCATTGACCAGACTAATAAAAAAGATGCATAAACACTACAGTCTGTAATGACTCTTGTGCCACATGTTTGACTCTGTGCTCCACAACAGTTTGTCTCTTCCTGCTCAGTATTCTCTAAAGTAGCAATGATCTTTGTATTAAAGCAGAGTGAAAAGTACAAATCATATTGTTGCACTGGATGCAAATCTAAAAAGTCATCTGTTGAGTATGGAGCTGCAGGACAGCCGTGCACAAGAGCAGCATGAAGCTGTTCTTTCACGTTCCATTTTTCATGCGCCGTGTCAGCTGCTGGAAGACAGCGGTATATCTCATGAGGCATTATTGCAAGCTGGCCCATAGTTACGCCGGGGATAGCTTATATTATTCTTTTATTTGACCTCTTTTCTTAAAGCCAAGTTGGCTTGACAGTGTAGCACAGCACAGAGGGTGAGAGGGGAGAAACCAAGAGAGAGAGTGTGTCTCTTGGAAAGGGAAGCTATCCTGAGCAGGCAGAGGCCAGATTTAGAATAATGGAGGAAGAAAGGAGACAGCGTGAATGAGAGAGATAGATAGATAGAGAGAGAGAGAGGAGCGATGGGGAGGTTAAGAAAGTAAGGAGAGTTAACAGTAATTCTGTATTTTTGTCCTTAGTCACATAGAATGGGTCCAATTCAGTATCTTTGTTTTACCACAGTCCATCTGGACTGAAAAAATACAAGAGCAAAACTAATGTCAGGCTCTACTGTGCATGACCTGTTTCCTGTTGACCCCTTTGTCAGCGCTCCACACCACCTGTTAGAACATTGCAGAGCTATAAAACCTGTCCTCTCATCCAGGAACCCGTCCCTATAAACCGACAAGATTGGTTCCCATGCAGAACATGTTATTGGAATGCACTTTATATTTTACAGCGTCTGTAATGTTGTGTAACCTTTTGTTAAAAAAAAGTAAAGAAAAGAAAAGAATGATGACTGTTTCTGAGTATCTGAGTAATGAATGTGCACATCTCTGTGGCTTTCCTATCAGGTAGTGACAAGTGTATCACCACTCCAACCATTTGTGGTCATGGGAAATGTATTCCTGTGCAGACTGGTTACACCTGCCAATGTGAGCCTGGATTCAAGCTCAGTGCACTGCAGACCAACTGCATTGGTAAGAAAAAAAGCGGGTGAGAGAGGACGTTGGGGTGAGACCAGGGTAGTGGTTTGACACAGTGAGCCACACAGACACACATCACACTCACGCTCACAGAAGAGGCCCAGTGTTTCTGTCTGCCATCACCTAAGTGCAGGCAATTCTTCAGCACCAAACATTACACGGCACAAAAAACCTTGAGAAATGAAACACGCCACAGTGCTGTGACTCCTTACCTCACAGTGAAGGCCATGGGTTGAGCCTTTGGGCTCAGGAATTGTATCGTAGAGGAGCTTGCTCTCTTTCTTTCTCTTTACCTTCTTCCTCTGTCATCGCAGATGTGAATGAGTGCGACGAGGACCCATGTGAAGGGAAGGGGCGCTGCATAAACAACTATGGGTCCTACACCTGTCAGTGCTACAGCGGCTACAGCCAGGTCATCACCCAGAACAGGAAATTCTGTCAAGGTGAGACGCAGCCCATGTGACAGCACGAGATATAATGACTTTAGTAGCTGAAAGCTGAAAAGCTGCTGTTTGCATTCTGATTCTGTGTTAGAGCACTGCAAGGTCTCATCTGTCATCACTCTTCATTTAAAAAAAAATAATAATAATCCCTACCTGATTAAAGATGTGGGACACAATAGTCACCTTCTTTTCTGTTCTCCTTGGTTTTCCTACAAACTGGCAGACATTAATGAGTGCAGCATGCCCAGCAAGTGCCAGAATGGTAAATGCATCAACACAGAAGGATCTTACACTTGTGAATGCAACAGTGGCTACGCCAAGTCTTGGAGAGGCCTATGTGAAGGTGACGAGCACGCACACACAAGCACCTACTCACGCGGTGAAGTCCAAATAGCAGTGCAATCAGGGCCAGACCCACTGCCATGAGTTACTGTGTAGCTTTGTAAAAGAACACTTGTTTTCCATGTAGCTGAAGCCATATCGATAACTACGAGAAAGCTAAGCTCAGACAGAGAGATTTTTTGTTTGTATTTATAAGCGTTTTGGAACATACACCCACATTGTTCCATGCATGTGGACATTTCATTCGTAATAATTAACTTAAATGATGACTTTAATGTCCCACCTTCTCCCCTGAGCAGATGTGGATGAGTGCAGAGATCCCAGCTTCTGTCCCACTGGTGTATGTGTCAACACACTCGGGTCTTTCCAGTGCCAGGCCTGCGGCCCAGGCTTCAGGCCTGTCAGTGACAGATGTGTGGGTAAGGCAACCCCACACCCCATCACAGCAGCACCACCACTACCCAACCTCCTTCGGGATTTCTAACCACTGCATGGAAATATGCTGTCTTTCCCTCACATGCTGCAAAAGCTTCCTGCATTAAGTTAACATTGACATGAGCCTGTAATGCAGTAAACTTAATCTAATAGCACAAGTTGAATTAGGGACACTGACTTCTGCTGTGCACAAAATTATATAAAATAAATTGCATTTTGTACTTAAGAAGACATTATGTTGTTGACTATGTCAACCCATGCCCATGACAGTCCTAATCCTTATTGACTGTTGATGTAGAGAAAACCCTCACCCTTTCTCTTTATCAAGTTTCTATGTATGATACATCAGCCTCTCCACGCAGCAGCCTTTGAATATCCCAATATTGTTTAACCACATCCACTATGTTATTCCTGGTCTTTTGATATCACTGGCCCCCGTAAAAAGATTGTTTATAATACTTCAATTTGGGAGAGTCCAAATATTTTCTGCTGGCCACAGCCTTGAACAAACAGTATGTTATTGTCAGAGAGCCCTGGCCACTGTGCTCTTGGGTCCCACAGAGGCCAGCAAGGCTTTATTACCACTGCTGAAACTAGGTGAGTGGACTAAGGAGTCGCAGGAGATGTAAGAAAAGGTCAGATGGCCAGTTGAAGTGTGCAAAGAGGCCTTGACATGCAAATATTTGACCCGTGGTGTCTTCATGGTCCACTGTAAAACTCTGCAGCAGATTATTAGAGCTGAAAGAAATGATGCCCAGCAACCTACATTTAGCGTGTGTTGCATTTTAAAACTGGCTGCTCACTTTTTGAAAGTGCCCCTGTTACATAAGAGCCCGCCTGGTGTTACTTACCACATCCCCTCTTTAAGACCTTGTGCCCCACTAATTTGTTTGGAAACCTAAGCTCCTGAAGGGAGGGCTCCTGAATGTGGAAATCTAAAAGAGCAAATGAGGATTGAAAAGTGGGAAATTAACTTTACTCGGACTTTGGAATTCTTCATAATCAATTGTCACTCTTAGTGAGTCTGTCAACTGATGCCCTCATTTAAAGTTTCATGATTTCTTTTGCCTCCAAAGAAAACAACATCTCAGCGCTCTTCTGTTTGTCATTAGTATTTTTCATTCACTGTAAATATGGGGCTGTAACTCAGAGGAACCCTGTAAGTGAGGGATAACACTGGAGGCAAATATTTTCTCTGTGAACATCACCCATGAAGCACCAACAGTCCCGCAGTATGCATCTGGCGCTATGGGAATTACAGCAAACACACAACATGAGCACAGGGTTTGCACTATTTTCTACAGTCAATTGACGATAGCTCAGTAGATTGTTCCTAATTGGCCAACTCATGGATAAGCCTAATTGCTGGTGTGATAGAGAAAACAGCTCCATTCCCCTGTCAAGGCTTATCGTGAATGCTTGAGAGATGCCGGATAATTGCAGAAACAAAGCATTGGGCCACACTGACAGATGTCTGGCAGTGCCCACTGGTAGGCAAACCAAACGGTCTGTGATACACTCACTGTGTTTTCACTGTGCAAACTCTGTTGTCTCCTTCACCTCTGAGCAATATCCTCACTCCACCTCTGTTTTAGACAATACATTCCATTCCTTTCCTCCTATTCCCTTCCTTGGTTAATGTCTTCTTTTCTTGTCTTTTACTCTCACACAATCTGACTGCAGTTGCTTTCACTCTTCACGCCTTCGTAAAGCCTGGAAAAAAAAAACCTTCCATTGTTAACACTTGATAATTTTCACTATAAAACATTATTTCTGCATGAGGTTTTCCACATAATCCCTGGGTCAACTGTTCTGACTCATGGAGTGGAAAAGACAGCCACTGCTGCAAGTAGTAAAAAGACCCAAACCTCATGAATGAGGTTTGGGTCTTTGCACTGATGTAATTTAATGACTGTTTGCAGGCATTTTACACTCTAATTATGCTGGGATTGTGTCATTTTTACTGCTATATTATGCTCGTACAACACTTATTTTGTAGGTAGGCCTTTATTTTTTTTTTATTTTCCTGAGCTTAATGCTGTTTCTTGCAAAGACTCAGTTCTCTCAGTGTTTCTAGTTCTAGATCTCTAACTTTCACATTAAGTAGACCTCCAAAACTCCATTTGTTGTTTGGGCAGCATTTCATTCCCATACATGTGTTCTATTCTGATCCCTTTCATCTCCAGATGTGAATGAGTGCTTGAACCAAACCGTGTGTGGCAGTGGTAGGTGTGTCAACACCGAGGGCTTCTATAGGTGCAACTGTTTCCATGGCTACAAACTCTCACAGGACAACATATGCCAAGGTAAATGTCTGTCAGAAGGTCAGTCAAACGTTATTAACAACTCGTTTCACAGCGTCAGCTCTGTGAAAACTTCTCTACAGTGCTACTACAGAAGCTTTGCGGCCCCATTAAAGGTTTATAAAAGGGCTACAAAGCGAAAGCAGTTGTCTCTATCTTCTGAGGCCCACCTCTTCCCTTTATATCTTCCCTCCAGATGTGGATGAGTGTGTGCTCCCGGGAATATGTCTCCACGGCCGTTGTGTCAATCTGGACGGCACCCACAAATGCATTTGTGACCATGGTTACCAAGTCACCTCAGACAGCAAAGCTTGTGAAGGTCTGCAAAGGATTATCTCAGGCTCTTGGGTGTAACTCATCACAGCATAGTCCTCTGCTCTTCTAGCTATCATGACAACAAAATAATGTCTGCAATTTATTTCTTTTTGTCAGATGTCAATGAGTGCGCAACTGGTAATGCGTGTCCTTCAGGAATTTGCATCAACACCGCAGGCTCTTACACTTGCCAGAACTGCAGGAATGGATTTGGACCATCTGCTGATGGACTCAGATGTGAAGGTATGAAATTTGCTGTGTAATGATTTACACCAATGTTTCCCAACCTTTTTTTTTTAAATTGTGACCTACTTTTTAAGGATGGCAAATGATTGTGAGCATTGTATAATGGTTCTGACAATTATTAAAGCCATTTCTGTAATAATATTACTTTGAATATAAGCCAGATATGTTCAAGAGATATGTTGGATAATTTAATTATAACTTCAATGTATGGAGGATACTTCAAACATATACAAATACAGTATATCTTAAGTAAGAGGCTGGAAAATGAAATCAGCAAATGTTTTTTGTTTTTTAGATGTCGATGAGTGTGCTCAGAGTGACCTGTGTCAAGGTGGGGTGTGCGCCAACACGCAAGGATCCTACACCTGCACCAGGTGCAAGGCAGGCTACAAAGTATCTCAAGACCGGCAAAGATGTGAAGGTAAATCCAGTTTCCAGGTCTTCCACTGCAAATCACAAGTACTCTTACGGCTACATACATATATATATATATATATATATATATATACATACATGTACATGTATATATATATATACATGTGTATGTGTATGTACATGTATATATATATATACATGTACATACACATACACACACACACCACACACACACACACACATATATATATATATATATGTGTGTGTGTGTGTGTGTGTGTGTGTATGTACATGTGTACATACATTAGTCGTAAGAGTGTCATGTGTGTATGTATATATATATACACACAACCAGTCAACTCTTGTATTAAACCCCTTTGCAGTGTAACTGAATTACCTTCACACATTCAGTCTGACAGTGCTATCCTAGTTTATCTCTGCTGATATTTTTCACTCAGATATTGATGAGTGCCAGGTCCTGTTGACCTGTTCCAACGGGATCTGTCTAAACTCAGAAGGCTCCTACACCTGTGAGAACTGCCCAACAGGTTACAGAGTCTCATATGACGGAGAGCTATGTGAAGGTTGGTGTATTCAGCACAACAGCTCTAAATGCATCTCTGCATGACACTACATTTCTCTTAAATTCATGCCCATAGATCTTGTTGCTGTGCTTGTTGCCTGTCTTTATGATAATTTTTTTTCTTGGCAGCAGACGCGTCTCATTCCTGCAGTGTGTCTAACACCGTCTGTTGTTTCACTCCAGATATTGATGAGTGTGCGTTGGCCATTACATGCCCCCAGGGAACATGTACAAACACAGCGGGTTCCTTCACATGTATCAACTGTCAGCCTGGTTTCAGAGTCTCTGAGGATGGACAGCAATGTGATGGTGAGACTTTTGTCTGTGTTTGTGCACGAACATGCCAGATCATGCTTTAGTATTAAAGCAATGCCGTGGTTAAGCGTGGATGTTCCAGCTCGGTCGAGCATGTTTTCCAGGTTGTGTGTAAACAGCTTCAGGTGTGGCAGCGTGGACCAAAAGCCCTCGCATCTGTTTGCAAAATCCCAAAAAAATACTTCTTCTAGACATCACATCATAGCTGGATCCTGGACTGCTAGGCCTTTGGCACAACACATTTAATCCTTGCTCAACACAGTGAAAAACCAGGCCTCAAATAGAACGAGATGATGTCAGGCGAATGTCCCGCAGAGGTGTCGACATTTGTAATTCTTTGAGCCAGTTATTATCGATCTAACTGATTACATCTGGCACCCTTTATTTATTTGGAGTCAGAGATGATAATCTCTATCGTAATCTGTCTGTGTATTTGTGTCCAGATGTGGACGAGTGCTTGGTGGCTAACGTGTGCCATGGCCAGCTGTGCTTGAACACCCCTGGGTCTTACACCTGCAGGAGCTGTGACCCTGGCATGCAACTGACTGAGGATGGTTACAGCTGCGAAGGTAAAACTCTAAGTGTATTTACCTGCCTAGAGTTAATCTTGTAATGTAATGTAACTTTAATCTTGTCCCTAAGGTTTAAGTTTTCAATTTCAGTAGACTGCTGTATAAAGAGGACTGTATTAAACCTACAACCTGATTACAGAAAATCTTGAAAGTGTTCAGTAATTTGTCATGACATGATTTATGAGTTTAATGTAGAGAAAGGGCTGCCTTGATGAATCCAGGGAAGTTAGATCTGTCATGACTTCATGGGAAGCAGAGCAGGAATGATTATTTAAATGGATTCAAACATGGCCTCAGTTAGTCATATATATTGTGCTGTGTTTTTGCATGGAAGTGTGGAGCTAGCTGGAGAGGAAGATCCCCCACTGACATGTGTCTTTGCGCTGGGAAAAACTTTTACAAAACAAGCAGGAGTCCAAGTCGGCCTCAGATAGGATTTTAATGGATGTCTCTGATGCCATGGAAAATATTAAGGGCTTAGTCTGAAATGAAGTCAACCAATCCCCTGCCTTCCACGTGCAGCAGCAAGCTCGCCCTATTGAACTCACTCTCTTCACCCAAAGGCAAAACACAGCAGTCTCAATCACTTAACAATGGCCCACACTATTTTCTCCATAAGAAATACAATCTGTACCATCTCAAGGAATTTTCAGTGATCATGTAACAGCGAGCCAGTGACTGTTTGTGGATACAGTAATTATCTGCCACCTGTAATAGCTTGCTGTTTTGGATTGAGTGACCACTGTGCATACTTATCTTTCTACCCTTTTTAATAAAACACTGTCAGTGCAATCTAATAAAGAAGGCTTTAGGTTGGGGCGTGTCACACATAGCCATTAATATTTTAACAGATAAGAGATTAAAACTTAAAAATCACAACATACATATCAAAACATACATAACCTCATGTGGCTTTGTTCCTCCTCTTTTGAATGTTCTTCCTCTGATTTTTTTGTCTTTTTTGACTTTCTCTTCCTCATCTTCGTCTTTCTCTCAGACATCGATGAGTGCCAGACTCCAGGTGTTTGCCCCATGGGGGTTTGCACAAACTTAGAGGGCTCCTACTCCTGCATGGCCTGTGATCCAGGCTTCACATTGGCACCCAGTGGGCTCTCATGTGAAGGTACAGCACAGTGGGTGGTTTCATTGTGGTCACTGAAATTCACAGTGGCTCTGCAGTCCATTTCACACTCATCTGTTTCAGCAGATTAAATTAAAAGAATCGTACAGATGACGCATGACATGTTTGCTGTGGTCTGGAGGCTCTTCATCCATATGAGAAAAAAAAAACAGTTAATTTACAGCTTGTCAGAGTGTGTCATACTGATGGTGTATGGGTCATTGCAGATGTGAACGAATGTGAGGACACCAGCCTGTGTCTCGGAGGCCAGTGCACCAACACCATCGGTTCCTATAGCTGCTCCTGCCCCAGTGGGCTGGAGCTGGTGGATGGAATATACTGCAGAGGTATACATATACAGATATGCATTGCGGATCTTTTGACATGTAAAATATTCCATTAGCGGTTAACCATTTCCTGTGGCTTACCTCATGCTGCCATTTTGACACAGCTGTGTGTGTATTTGTGCATGGATGTGACAGATATCAACGAGTGTTTAACTGTTGTGGGGATCTGTGGAGAAGGAGACTGTCTGAACACTGAAGGCTCTTATTCATGCATCTGCCCTGATGGATATACCACCATCAACGGAAAGACCGGCTGCCAAGGTAGAGTAACACATTGCAGCACGAACAGTTATAGTAATGGGAAATCATTTTTCAGATGATGGGTTTGGTGTAATTGGGTGAGGCAGAGTCAACACAGGAGAAACCTGGCAATAATGTAATAGTGCTTTTAAGCAGATATTGCTCGTCTTGTTTTTTTTTTCAAGTTCCTTCATTCAGTGTTGACAGCGTAACAGATTTATCCGCACAGCACTGCACTGGGTGCTGAACCAAGGCCTGGGACCCCTAACATGGCTGCTCAGGCCAGACGTTCTGTGTAATGGGCCATGGCCTCATCAACTGTTTCAGCTCTTTCGCTCTCTGCATGGACATCAGTTTGATGTTATTCCAGCCGCGCCCAGTGATCCACTGGTCACAGTGATGGTGGAAAAAGAAATCTGTACAGTCATCAGCTAAGGGGAGACTGTGACATTTGCTATCAAAATACGTGAAACGATTTTGGCTAGGATGTCAGAACTGGATCATTGTTATTTCTGGTGGGTGTTGTGACTAGGTAAAGTTATGTAAACAGAGAATTGTTTGCCAGTAAAATATCCTGTCATAACAGGGTGCAGGTAAGGTTAGGTATGAAGCAAGAAGGGTTAGTTATCTCGGTCCAGACCATTGTGAGACACTGCCTTGGTCCTGCACTGGGTGAAGGTGACTAAGGGCCCATTTGGACCTGGTTTTACATGGATGGATAGGAGACTGCCCTGCCAGCTAAGGTCCTTTGACCTGCTGCAGTTTTAGAGTATTTTTTTACACTAATCAGCATCTACATGTTGTTAAACACGGCCACAATACAACACATCCGTACAGCCATTGTAAATATAATTTTATTTTCACAAACAAGACATGACAAGAGTGTGTATTTGAATAAGGCACTGGTGAAGCCAACTCCCATCACATGATTTTAATGCCAGGTGGGGACAGTTGTATGTGGTGATTTCCACCTGTGATTGGATCGCCCAAAACAGATGTAAGTATTTGGTGTGAACAGGACCAAAGGGGACATGGGTCACTCCTTGCACTGAGACATTAGCCTTAGAGTGCCTTTATATATATCATCCACTGACTCAGAGCAAGCTGCCCACCCTGCATCAAGTACTTTGGCTGCATTCCACTACAAACCTTAGACTCTAATTATCCCATAAATCAGCAATTGTCGTATATTTTCTTGCAGTCTGCCAATGTGTGTACAGCGCTGACACAAAATAAGCCAGACCCCCCGGTAAGGGGAGGATTAGGATGTATGTGTTTATGGTGATGAAAGGTAAGTTTAGTCAGGTGAGACTAAATCGATGCTTGGCCTTGACCAAGACAACCTTTCTGAGAAAAACTGAACATATGCAACAAAGGTCTGACGACAAACTGGAGCACATTATGAGGTATTATGCGAAACGGTACATGTCATTCACCCGCTGACCCAGTTTCAGGTTGTTGGAGACTCCTGAAGATGACAGTTACATTAATGACTGAGAACCTCCACAGACACTTAATCCAGTTTTGTTACGTTTCGCCACAGACGTTCTTTGAGTCCTTGAAATAACTCCACAAAGCAGTTTGCTTATAGTCTGGATTTTTTTCCTTCCTCTCTGTCTTTGTAAATTATTATTTAACTTGTTGTTCGTGAAAGATTCACCTGATAATCAAAGGCTGTAAAAGAAAGACAGACTTCGATTATTTTACGTTGTTCTGCTTTCCTTCCTCCCCCTTACCTTTTTACCCCAAGACCACATTACAATTTTATGCTGTAATGCTGCAATTATACACCAACCTACTGCTAATCAAGAATGTAGCATTCATTATTAATTTTTATGAGCTGGAGGGAATTGTTCTCTGTCTGAATAACTGAAGTGAAGGGTTTATTTCTTCTGTTTTCTGTTTGCCAGTATGTCATTAAATGTTCAAATTGACCAATGCATCTTGTGTTCAGACATGTTCAGGCAAGCGCTTGATTACAAATTATTTTCGTGGTGTGGTGGTGTTTCCTGTGAATTTAATTAAAGCAGTGGATATATGGGGATATTTAGTGATAATCAACAAGGTAACAAATCTTGACCCACCCTCTCGTCATTAATTTGTCTGCTCCTCTTGTGTCCTCTCCCTCCTTAGATGTGGATGAATGCAGTAAAGATAATGTGTGCATCCGCGGCCAATGTCTCAACACTGATGGCTCTTTCTTGTGCTTGTGTGAGACTGGTTTCAAGTTCAACGCAGACAAAGCTGACTGTGAAGGTAAGACAGGTTTAACGTTCCTTTTAATGTATTGTTATGATGTCATAGCGGTTATTGACTCAACTCTGCCTGCCTTGATGTTTCTCCTCTTTAATGATGCAGCATTAGCTGCTGATTGATCGTCTCTACATTGAGGCTTAAGCATAACAGGTATAGCTGGGATTGATCTATAGACAGTCATGACTGTGCTCTGGTGAAAGTGGCCATAGCCTGGCTTACTGGTTGTCCTCCATAGAATGAAGGGTGCCTGGATTACATGGCCTGAACTCACTCTTCCTCAAGGGAAGTATGAATGACCCCATTGTGAGCTGGAGGTGTTTCTCTCTCTGAAACGTCTCTCTTAAGCTCCTTCACAAGTTCTTTGGTTGCTGTGATAATATTGTTCTTGGCCACTTCTTTTGCCTGTTGCGTTTACCGAGGACAGCTACACCACAGGCCCCCTGGCCAACTCCTGCTCTACAACCATTACACTGGAAGCAGAATAGGGAATAATACTGTGTGTGCGGGGGTGCGCGCATCTGTGTTAGTGTCTGATTGCACATGCGGTTGCATTTGTGCCTCTGTTTGTCTGTTACTAACCAACATCTCTCCCACTCGCTCTCTTTTCATAGACAAGGATGAATGCAAGGAGTTTGGAAGCACAATTTGTGGTACCTGGCGATGCGAGAACACCATTGGCTCCTACCGGTGTTTCATGGGCTGCCAGCCTGGCCTCGGAGGTGAAGAGACAAAAGACTGTGGTGAGTGGTCAAAACGTAGTGGTTAGCACTCTTGCCTTTGCAGCAAGAGGTCCCGGGTTCACAACCCGGTTGGAATAAGGGGCCTTCTGCAAGGAGTTTGCATGTTCTCCCCGTGGTGTGTGGGTTCTCGCCGGGCACTCCGGCTTCCTCCCACAATCCAAAAACATGCAGATTTGGGGATTCTGTCTCTATGTGGCCCTGTGATGGACTGACGACCTGTCCGGGGTGTACCCTGCCTCTCGCCCTATGTTAGCTGGAGATAGGCACCAGCGCCCCCCGCGACCCCTGGTGGATAAAAAGCAGTAGAAAATGAGTGAGAGAGTGGTCAAAACACATGTAGTGGTTAGTTAAAAGGCAAACACAGAACTGTGCTAAGAAACAAAAAGGCAAATAAGGAGCCTAATTCACTTCAAACAATGAGCCTAACTATTCTTTCACTGTATATGATGTGGCAATTCAATACATTCAGTACATTTACCATCTTTTCATCTCAATGTTATATCTTGTAATAATTAATGTTTTAAATGTAAAATCGTATATTTAATGTAAAAGTAAAACACATCGAAAGCTTATTTACTTTCAAAGACTATTGTTTAATTGCATCTTTATGTTTGAACTACAAACCCTTGGCCAGATTAACTAGGGCCATTAAAAGTATGTAGAAGATAAACAATTTTTGTTTGTACTCATATTATTTTGGCAGCATCTGTGTTACTCACAGTTAAGTTAAATTGCTGTTGTATTCCCTCTTTGACGCCAAAAGAAGTGTCTACTGAGCTCCACACGTCACATAACTCAGTTTGCTCACAGCGCCATGTTGGCTGAAAAATGCTCCTGAAAAATGGCACCAGTGCTGGTTTCAAGCTTTAACAATTCAATGCACACTTTAAATCCACAGAGATTGAGCAAAAAAATACCCCCGGGTGGCTTTAACAAGTATGATCTGACATTATTCCAGATCTGCAGCATTATATCTTCAACTTACTGATAAACTTTCCCTAATTCTACTCCAGAGAATGCTTTCACATCACAATAAAAGCATGTAAAATTAACAAGATATTTAAGTTAATTAGCTTTGGAGTCTGAAGTTGGCATTCAGATTCACAGCTTTCTGGTCAGCAATTTAGTAGAAGCTTAGGGGAAACTTAACTTACAATGATCATGTCCATAACTTTATCAAATAAAATAAATGTTTAGTTAATGCCAGTGTGTCTTAAAATATGGTAAGGCTTTTTACAACAGTAAGAAGTGTAAAAACGCAGTGATAGTTATGCACGTTACGCTTCCCTTAAGTTTACCCTGAACTGCCGACCAGGTGGCTGAGAATCTGGATCTGATTATCAACAGTTACTGATATAAAGTGATCCCTCTACAGTCAGAATCCGTTGTCTGTGGGTTCCCATTACTCCGTCTTCTAAGCTCAGTTTGAGTGTGTTTTATAGCAGTTACTGGATCACCAATGAGTAAAATGCTCTCCAGTTAGTCTGTCCCTGACTGATTCATCATCCTGGCACACATCATCTATGCACCATCTTCACTTTTAATGCCACTGAAGAGACCAGTTGTCTGGCATATTTGCTGGTATGCTGCGGTTATATATGTCTATGTACAGTATGTGAACAGCGATTGTTGCGTAACTCAGCTAGTGGGGCTCTATACTATACCAGAGCAGCAACCTGTGCTTGCTCAAGCATCTTTCTCCTTCATGTACTCTCTTCTTTGTATAATGTAATTATAAGACAATAGTTCCTCTTGGGGTATAGTGTATTGTGTCGTCCAATGCGATTCAGTCTATTTGGGTCGATCATCCTCTATTGCACTATTTTGATGCCAGTTTTTCACTGTCTAGTTTGCCAAAATATTGGTTTGAGTCTTGCTTACATGATTATCTGTTTCACGACTTACACATTCCTGTATCGTTGACTGGGTGCACCGGACAAATTTTGAGATTTGCCACCTAAAACGCTCCCTCAATCTTTAGCCAGGGTGGGTGCAGAGGTGCATAGTGACTTGGTCGTCTTTGCTGTAGTGGCAGTTGTGGTCAAAGGTCAGGCATCACAGGAAGTAAACACAATGCAGCTGTAGTAATTGCTTAATTTTTTTTTTATAACATGTTAAATATTTGAAATAAATTGCAATGATTAATGTGTGATTCATTTGTCCACTACTGTTGTTCAGTAGATGGATTAGATAGTAGCCTCAAATCCACTCACCATTCCACGTACTCCTTCTCTTTGGCATCTGTTTGGCACACAAACACAAAGAGGCCAATGTGACTCCGAAGCTATCAGGTACTCATAATCCTCCAACAATAGAGATCACAGAGAAGATGAGGAGAAGTGGCCCCTGAAATTGGGGCACTTTAGAAAAAAAAGAAAGGGCACTCTCACTGAAGCAGGCAATAGTAGTCTCATTCTCCTGACAACAGAGAAAATGGAGTACCTCTGGCAGAGATACAAGGTGGAACCTGATCCCTGCTGTTCACCTTTTGAGTAGGGAAAAGAGTGGCAGGCCAGCTCATATGGTCTCCTGCCTCTTTGTACTCCCCATGGATGAGCGCAGTCACATCGGTTGACTGGCTGGGTTTGTACTTTTACTACATCTGGACCAAGAACAAACCAGCAACACCAGACACATCTCCATGACCCCAAGAATACACGGAGCTTACTATGTGTTTACTGGCAGCGTAACACCTTGGGCTTGAGATATTAGTGTGGTTTGTTGCCCAACAATGTGTTTGTCTCACTTTATTTTCTAATGCTCTATTGCTTGTCATTGTGGCTGTTATAGCACCATAAAACAACAAGCTGGGTTTATGTTAGACAAAAACAAGAAGCCAAATATTTTTCTTCATATTAAGACATGATCCAAACAGTCATCAGAGAGTGACAGGCAAAGAAGGGGAAACTAGTCTGAGAACATCAGATTGGAATGATGTGTTGGACTGAAGCTGGAAGCTGTGGGCGATTGTCTGCATATGTGTGTGTGTGTGATAGAGTGTTTTCTGTGGGGTTTTTTTTTTTTTTTTTTTTTTTTTTTTTTTTTGCATTCTCACTCGTCTGTTTGTGTTTGAGAAAAAGAACCAGGAACTGTAACGGTTGTACACATGTACTCGGTGTACGGTGAAGCTTCATGTGTCCAGAGAGTTTTCATTGGAATATTAACAAATGGAGATCAGGGGCGAATACGCTGCTGCAGCACAGATCAGTGACTGATTGGACGCCCTCCTTTCTCCATCACCCTGATCCTGGCTACGTGTGGCTGCCTCCTCGCAGCACTTTATGATGTTGTCTGTCTGGCATTAACTGAAGTGTGCAAGGGCCTGTAGTGTGATAAAGGTAGATCTAAACCAGCTGTTCACCCCTGCCCCTTTAGAGTCAAAACAGTTTGTATATCAGTGTGTCATTGACTGTATTAACTGTATTAGGGGCCAAAGACTTACACTGATTTGCTATATGGTACATTTTCCATATTATTTCCAAGTATTTCCCATGATGGAATCTGTAACTGTGGCTGGCCCCTCAATAATGGCCACTATTCTTCTAGTTTATTGGTCACAGAGTTTTAATCGCATCTGACCATCTTCCCCCCTGTTGCCATGTTTTGATGCCACCGGCTGTTAGTGTTTTCACTAGACCCTACAACAGATATACACACAGCTCACCATTGACTCAGCCCTTGTTTGAGAGCCAAGCCCTCTTACCCGCAGAAGCCCAACACTACAACAATAGTGGCTTGTTTCACCTCACGATGGGAAGTTGTGGGAGATGTTGCCGTCACCCCAATAAAAGTCCAAGGAGGGAACTCAATTACTCTGGGGCATTTTTGTCTACTTGTAAAAATCATCAAATATTTAAGAAGAGGCCAGACACTGTAATTTGCCGTTTCTGTGAGGGGCGTTGTTTTATTTTTACTCACCGGCCTTCAATAGGCAACAGTTGTCTTTGGCTCCACTCACAGCACTCATTTAGATTTAGAGGCCATGACATAAAAAGGAAAAACACGTTTGTTTTCCCGGAGCAGCACGTCAGTCGCAACTGTGCTAGAAGGCCTGCGCTCAACTTTGCCATGAAACTATACAAAGGATATAAGTGTATGAGTAGATGTGTGTATTCCCAGGTCATTTGTTTTTATCTTTAAGTCACAAAAGTGCTCATAAATTCCCTCAAGCTATGACTTGTCTTTAATAAAATTTGCCCAAGGGAGGAAATTGTCTGCGGTCACACTCTTGCCAACCTCCCGAAACCTAAAGACTTTACCGTGTGTGTATGTGTGTGTGGGAGAGAGATCACTCATGCTGTTGTGCAGATAAAGTATATGATGATGCTTTTTCCTAGAAGTGCACACACGGCATGACAGGTTGAAAGTGTTCCTAATCTGCAGCCGATTGTAGTTCGAACATCAGATAAAGCACAAAAATATGTTTCACTGAAAACAAATACTGCAACTCATCTTCGTCCAGTCACGTGTGAAATAACCTCTGCATATGGGTCCAATCAGGCAAGAGGTTGCCTGGAGATTATGTGAGAAGTGTGGGTTGCACTACAGTGAGCAAGAAGCCACTGGTTCCTATATTCTTGTTGTCTGCCTCCATGTGCTCCAGATTAACACATGGCACAGAGACCCACATTTAACCCCTCACAATCCCCAATCCCTGCATTAATGGATCCAGGAAGCAGGTCATCTTGGGTCAGACCATTAGAATGGGTGTCTCTCATACATAGGTCCCTGCTTAACCATCCCATCTGAATTTCCCTCCCTCTTAACTGTATCATTTCTTCCCTGCTGGCATTTATAGCTCTGCATGTGAGCTAACGTAAGTGATGACTGCATGGAAAGACTACGAAAGGCAATCCCATGTCCTGCTAATGTAAGACAAGCTCTTAAAGGAGTTATCTCATTCACTATTAATCCCTTTTCCCCATAAACCATTAGGGCTGCGATGAGCAAGCTCTCTGCTTGGATGACAGGTCAAGTAATGTCGCTCATGAAATGCTGCCACTCAAACACCATCAGAGTCAAATTCACAAAGAAACAACGGCTATTAAAATAGTTTTGGTCTGGATGCTCTCATTTCTCCACAGGATGATACTTTGATTGTGTCTCATCACATGTGGTTTGCAACGGGTTTTGTTCCATGTTGCACATGAATGAAAAACTGCTTGCAGACATTGATTATTTCATGTATTAGCAGAGCGCTTTCATCACCTTCCTCCCAGACTTCACAGCTCGTGGTCACTGTCATTCCAACATTCATGACTACGCTGAAGCGCTTCACACTTGACGAATCCCTCCTCAAACACTAACAAACAATGCCCTGCACTTTGCTCTGAGAAAAAAAAAAAATCTTGTTTGGAATATGCATTTTCAATTACATGATGTCACACGATGGAGGATAAAAGAATGTGCGATCTCGCGTCTCAGCTGCAAAATCCAAATCTGATGGCTTGGTGGTTTCCAGTATGTGTTTCCCTCTATTATCCTGCTGCCATGTGAGCCCACAAGTATTCTTGCAATTTTGGTCCCTCTTGGCATTTTCTGCCAAGGTTTTAACAAACAACAAGGACAATTTTGTCTCTGCAGTTTTATTAGCTTGTGGGAGTCCCCATCTCTGACCCCTGAGGCATGTTAGAGCAGTGGCCAAGTCAGGACAGATACACTGACAGAGGACTATCTCCCAGCAAGCCTGAGAAAGTTTACTGAGTTGGAGGGAGAGACAGGACTCTGGCCAAAGGCTCTGTTCAAACCCAATAGGTTGTGGTCTCTATGGCCTTATTCTTACCTTCCTTTTTTCACTAGAGGCAACCTTTTTTTTGAGTGAGGCAAAATAAACCAGATTTTCAACAGCATGTGAACGATAGTAAATCATTTAGTTTTGAACGTCTTGAGGTACCATTGGGCTGTCTTTACTCAGCAGATACTGCAGATAATGCTTTCACAATTACATTTAAGTATTCCGTTTGATTTGTTCTAAGCATCTGAATTTTTCCATATATGAAATAGTTCTTGCTGTTTTTCTAAAACGTCCAATCCCTCCAGTGAACTTGAAGTCATGGAAGGTTTAAATGGAGGGTTGTTATGAAATGAAAAACTCAACAATCAAATCATGTCGAGCACAAAACAGAACAATGAACAAGTGTCATCAGTGCGGTGCGTATCAAATGATAGGTTGTCTGTTGTTATACTCCAGACTTAATGACTTACATTAATATGAAGCAATGACTAACTGTAACTACACTGTGGTTTGAGCCTGACTTCTTTTTAATGACTTCATTTTTTTAAATCTAAATTTAAAGGAGTAAAACTAACTGTTTATTATTTGTGGTTTAAAAAAAATGTCATACATTTTTCAAAAAAGGCTAAACAAGATTGAAACAGATGAATAGGCAATTTTGTCTTTGGTCTGTCTATTATTTAGAACAAGCAAACATTGACTAAAATATACAATTAAGGGAAACCTAAAAAATAAAAAGTTTAGTTAAGCCTTAGTAACTTGTCACGTCTTTCAGAAAAGAGCTTGATGAGGTAGATGATAAAGTGTGGAAACTAAAATAAAGTAAAAATAAACAGGCAAATAAAAGGACAAAGGGATCAGCCATATTCAAAAAGACAAGGCAAGGTCCAAAGCATGATCAGGATTAAAGGAGGGAGGCACAGAACAAAGTAATGGAAAGCTAACACACATGGCACAAAGACAATCTGGCAGAGAGCAAGTGGAAACAGAGTGGTGTGTACAGGAGAGGCCAGTGATGTTATAGAGAACAGGTGAGCAGGTGAGTCGGGAGAGAAGGGTGGAAAAGGCAGGCAGGTCGGAGCAGCGCGCTCTGAAATGAGGAACATAGAACATGAAACTCAAAACACATAGTAACTTATCAAATAATAAAAAAATAAAAAAAAATCACAGACGAGTGGCAAACGTTAGAGGACAAATTTACTGTACGCAACTGAAGTGTGATCATTTAGACCGCTGACTGTTTTTAAATAATTATAATCAGGCTTGCCCTTCACTCTTTGGCCTCTCTTCTGTACTTAAGATGCCAAGAAATACAAAAACATGTATGTCAGAAATTGCTAACAAATGTTGCCCTTAGTCAGGGAGTGGTAGAGAATCTGCAGCGCTGTTTCTTGGTCCAGTGTTAACAGCCTCAATATGCATGTCTCTCTTTGCATACATACACTGACACATCGCAGTGCTCCTACGCCGCTTTTATTAAACATGCTTTATGATTTATTACCATGTAAAGAAGAAACTACTATGGGCTGCCACCTGCCAGATTTAATTACTGCACTAACTTCCTTTTTGGGCCTAAAATCAAGTCTTACTGTTTGCACAGAATCTTTTAATAAGACACTTTTCATTTTTATGGCCATCTGCAGCTGATGCCAAACACATTTTAACATTTTGTATCGAAAGCACTTCCTGCCAGAGCACTGTCAAAAACCTCTTCATGACAAATCTCAGCTCCCGGCAGCGTCTTGGTGAATGCTGAATGTCGGCTGTGTGCTGTGCCTTTTGCCTTCATCCCAGTATCACGTCTCACCTCTTCACCACCGCCTCCTAACAGTCACCCGTAGTTTTCCAGACCCACGGTGCCTTCAAATATCCTTTTTGGTGTCTCCCTGAATTGATTGACTAACAGCACCGTTTGAAAAGCCTCTTAATGGATTGCGTAATCAGTACACTATGTCCCAACAGTGTTTTGATGGAGATGATTTCTCTTGTTATTGTAAGGTCATGATGTTTATTTCGGACAAGCAGTGCTGTGTTTACCGAGCCGGTTTGAGTGTATTGTTCATAGTGACACTGTAAATGTTGACGCTGTGCTCTCCTCTCTGTGCGCTCTGGCCTTGCAGATATTGATGAGTGCGTCAATGAAACTATCTGTGGGACCCACGGCTTCTGCGAGAACACAGATGGCTCCTTCCACTGCCAGTGTTACCAAGGCTACACCAACCCGCCTGGAGATTTGACCAGATGCGTCGGTGTGTAACTGCTCTTCAATGAATATTCAACAGCTAAAAGCTAAAGGACCAGTATGGTCTGTTTGGCCAATGCCTGATGTAGCTTATTGGCATACAATGATACTGCTGTTCAAAAAAGGATTAAACAACTGAATATTGAGTTGCAAAGTTGTAGTAGATGACATTTAATTGAATCAGATTCTCACGAGACAACAGTAACAAATGCTCTTGAATTGATGAGATCAAATGGATTTTACTGTATGTTTCCCTCTTTGTGTAATGTTGCCATTTTAGGAAAATATCTTTTTACTATAGATTGATTGACTGTTTCAATGACGGATTGGTTCTTTTATTATTGTATCATTTATAGAGAATAGGTCCAGGACAAATGGGTTTACAAGACACCGCAATTTATTAATATACACCAGTAACACAAAGTACAACGTTAATTACAAAAATATAATTAAACAAATAAACCTTCCTGATGTTTTTTTTTTTTTTCCAGGCTTTAGATGCATTGATCGTCAACTTACTCCACATACATGTAATTTAAACATCCATTCCATTCTGTCATCATCAGTTCACCAGAATATGTCTGGATTTCATTCAGTATTGGTATTCCTGATATATCTTATTCAGGACCTGTTTTCTTCATGAACAATTTTAAATCTGAAAACTTCGACGGTGAGGGAAAGGATTTCTTTTCCCAACTGAGGAACTAACACTATTGTATTTTGCAAATGTAAACATCTGTCAGCTTTATTATATATTTTGACGTAAAGTGCTCTTTGATTTTCCGATATACATTAAACAAAACTCTATAATTCACTTTCTACTCTTTTCGATAGACATAGATGGTCGGTCATTTCATGCCTTTGCGGTCGCATGACCTTTTCTAGATCATGCTAAACATTTTCCTGTCCCCGATATTTTACTGACCTTGCGTCCACCTCTCCTGTCTTTCTCAGACATGAATGAGTGCGAGATGAGCTTGGCGCTGTGCGGTGAGGCCCTGTGTGAGAACGCCGATGGCAGCTTCCTGTGCATCTGCCCCAACGACAATGAGGAATTTGATCCTGTCACCAGCCAGTGCCGCTCTCTGGGTAATAGAGCAGGACTAGCACTCACAGTGACTCACAGGACTTAATTCTCCATCCCATCATTGGGAGTCGGAGTTTTCCCTGATTTAATGAGCCATCTCTCATTATCCAAACAACAAGGGTGACGAGGTGGACATAAACTCTTCCATTTCTCTGAGTATCTTTTGACCTGGCTGTTTCCATTTATTTTTTAAGCTAGAATTATGGTTGGGTGGGTTGCCTACAAAAATTTGTATTAGCCTAATCCCTTGGACAATTGATGGAGTAACTCCTCCAGTGGAGCCAAGCAAATGCCCGAAGGCAGTTACTGTATCCCTATTTCCCCACCAAGATAAACAAGGATAAGGTGTAGCTTTTGGCATTTAGCACTAAAGACACATTGCTCTCTTCTGTCCTAAATCGATCCTAAGTGCACATGTTAGATATGCACATTACTGCAATTTCTAAATGACAGAACTGGCCTTTTGAGTCATGGAAATAGCATCACATCTCCAGTTTTTGATCGGCATATGTGTACTTAAATTGGGTGTATTTACATTATCAAGCAGCGCACCCTCGGCACTGATATTTTTCTCTCCTGCCTGGGCACTAAACCCCAGCTATGCCTTTGTGTACTTTTTTGCCACATTCCACTGTTTGCTTTTGACGTGTGTTAATCAATCATGTGAGAGTGAATGGTGTGTTGACTCGTATGCCAGTGTTTCCATTTGGCTAAGCCATCAGCTTAAGGGTAAAATGCCTGAGCCCATGTCTTTGGACAAATGAGCAGGCTCAGCAGTGGCAGGCGTGGATAATGTGCTACCTGCTGGAGGCATGAGGATACGCTGATGGGATGGATGGTGTGCAGAGGCCACTTGCCTGTTTTTCTGTTTGATGATGTGCTCCTCAAACATAGGCTCTACAGTCACTTTATGACCCATTCAGACTTGGTCTTAACATCATAACCCTTGGTCACAGTACAGATCGCATTAAGTACAGAGCTGAATGATTGGAGGTGGTTTAAGTATACCTGTGGCTACATTGTAGCTCAGTGGCTCTTAGTGTAGTGGCGACGGTAGACAGAAGGTTGTGGATTTGAGTCCCAGCTCTGCTAGTCTACATGTTGATTTGTCCTTGGGTAAGACACTTAATCCCACACATGCTCCTCCAGCGTATGAAAGGTGAGTGATAGAAAGATCTGCTGAGTGAATGGGTGTGAATGGGGAAAAGCTGTACTGTTTTACTGTACTTTGAGTGGTCACCATGACTAGAAAAGTGCTATATAAGTACAAACCATTCATGAGCTGCATGATTTTTTTCACATCTATGCTCATATGTTAAATATAAATTTTATCATCACACGATTTCTTTTATTTCAATGCCAGGTGTGATCAGTCGATCTTAGTGCTATTCGCATGCAATTGGACCACTGAGGACAGGTGTTAATACCAGATATGAACAAGGCCTACGATATGTGACTATACAGGCTGCATGCAGATTACCAGGCTCAAGTGATTCTGTATGATTTTTTGGTTGATGTCACTTCAGTATGTGGTCCTAAATCAAATGCAGTGTATAGCCAAAATGTGGCCATGTAACATAAATGAGAACTGTTATATCAGAATACATATCGATTTTTCTATGGTTTCTAGTTTCTATGCGAAATGGTATCAGTGCATGTGTGCACACGTGTGCCATTTTAAACTGCAGTCACTTTCAGATGATATGACACTTGTAGCGAAGAAAACCTGATCTGTAATGAAGACCTGAATTGGGTTTGAACAACTTTGGCCTGTAATCTTAGTGTAGCCTCTTCAGTTTTGCTTTCAGTGAGCACGCATTTGCTCCCTTGAGTCACCAAATCCTTGTAGTTAACCATGACCTTTGACCTGAAATGAAGAAGTACTTTCCATGCTGTATCCACCACAGACACTGACCTGAAACCTGCTGCTATGGGTCCATCATTTGCTGCCTCAGCTGAGGAGAGGAAGGAGTGCTACTACAACTTGAATGACGCAAACTTCTGCGACAACGTTTTGTCTCACAACACCACCAAGCAGGAGTGCTGCTGCACAGTGGGGGCGGGCTGGGGTGACAACTGTGAGATTCATGGCTGTCCTGTTCCAGGAAGAGGTACGATCATGTAAAGAGACTTCTGGACGTTTTATTCTATAACACATTTTGGATTTGACCCATGATGCAATTTCTTATTTTCCAGATGATTTTAACCAGTTGTGCCCTCATGGCAGCGGATTATTGCCTGTGTCTATATCCTCCACACAAATTCTGGGAGAACAGCACCCTTACATAGGTACCTTCACTTTCATAGATGTCTATGCAAACTTGTTTTACTTATAGCCCTGAGCTCTCATAACTTCCCTTCACACATAAAGGTGCAATGTCACCTTTATGTGTTACTTTTGAAGCCAGATAGACAGCCATAAACACTCACCATTTTTATAAGGCTGCCTTTACAACAGGCCAAAGCTCAATAAGATACCTGCATCCCTAACTAATAACTGTAATTAGTGTGTGTAATCAATGACATTGCTGTACAATAAGGGTGCCAATGGTTTTGGAGCAGAGTTGGGGGTTTTTTCCACTACTAATGTAAAACCAAGGTGTGAATCTTTGTCCCCCCCCTCAGATGCAAATGAGTGTGAGATGTTTGGGCCCGACATTTGTAAGAATGGGAAGTGCTCAAATCTCTTCTCTACCTACACCTGCTACTGTCGCTCTGGCTTTTACTATGACAACATCCGGCTTGAGTGTGTGGGTAAGAAAAAACTATTAATGTTTTTTTAACTGTACTACACTGTGTGTGTGTGTGCATCTTTTAATATGATTTATGGTCTGCATGGAACAGTAATAATGTATTAAAATGTCATGATCTGTTACTGATTGTTAATATGTGTGTGTGTCTCCACATATTATAGATTACGATGAGTGTAAATTTGAGAATACCTGTGAGAATGGAGCTTGTGTGAACACAGCCGGGTCGTTCAACTGCTTCTGCAGCCCTCCTTTAGTGCTGGACAGCACACGGCGGCGCTGCATTAACCTCAGCACCACAGAAGGTGTGACGCACACTCACACAATGACACACACACACACACACATATGACAGTTGATGCGTTCCTTTTAGCTTATTGCGAGAGCGACACAGTGAAGTAGCTAGTTTATGAAGGCAAAATCAAGCAAGCAATTTAAACCCATTTTTTTAAGCAAGATGGCAATTTATTTTGTTCCACCGTTGCCGTTATCTTTAGTTCAAACAAAAAAAGCAATTCAGTTTAATTTGTCTTCATTTTCATTTTGTTATTTACTCTGTAAACAATCTATCAGCTAACTAAGAAAATAATATAACATTGTTATCAGTAATGAACAGAATCATTAGCTGATAGGTGAATTGTCATCTGATGTGCTACCTACATCAAGGAGGTTATATTTTCACCCACATTTGTCTCTTAACTTAAGAATAACTCAAAAATAAAAATGGATTTTGATGAAAATGTCTAGGGATGTAGGTCATGACCTAAATTGTCTGTTATGAGACAATTAATTATGTCAAGCACTTTTGCCGGGGATGGAAAAGGACTTCAGCCCTTCACTTTTTTTAAACTCGCCACCTTCAATCCCTTCTCGTTCTGTTTCCAAGACACTCTTGAGCCTGATCATGATGTGCACATGGACATTTGCTGGCAGCGTCTGGAGGGAGACAATGTGTGTGCAGAGCCTCTTCTGGGACGCAGAACTACATATACTGAGTGTTGCTGCCTGTATGGAGTCGCCTGGAGTGGACAGTGTGCCTTCTGTCCCAGAAGAGACTCTGGTGGGAAGCAGTATACACATTAAGACGGAGCTTATTCTGTTTCAATAATTGTCTTTGTATTGACCCATCAATGTTATGAATATCCTGTTGTATCCAGATGACTATGTAGTCATGTGCAACCTGCCTCAGAGAGGAGGTTCAGACAGTCTGCGGGAGCACCAGGGGTATGAGTATGGGCCCGAGGAGTCTTTCCTTCCTCCATACTGGGACATCTATGGCAGCCGTGCAGGAACCTATGACATTCCTGAAAGCGTTCCACTGTTCAATGACAATGACTACAGTGTTCAGCAGCCTCCTGTCCGTGTTCCCATCACACGACCACAGGACCCACAGCCACGACCAGTGGATTCTTATCCTGGTGGGTATCTGGTGACTTTTTGCGGATTCTGATTCTGTGGAGCGCGAGTTTTAAATAAACAAAATAATACACATCCAAACCATTGTCAAATTAGTTCAGATAGTGCCAATTAAGCTCTTCACAATGCTCTGTATTTCTCAATAAAGCTGTGTTTAGATCTTATGTCATCTGGTGACATTCCACGTTGCACACGGGGAGTGAGTTATGTTTTATGTCACAACTGATGCAGGCGAGGCGAGGTTAGGCGAGCCAAACAGCTTCATCGCGCTCGTAAAGCGAGATGTTGCAGACACTTGGACTATACCTCCACACCAAAAAGTTTTAGGAGTAGATTATTTTATTAAAAATAAACCTGAATGTTTAGTAGAGCTGCGCAATTGTAATTTATTCCCAGTCACAATGATGGCTTCTTACAGTCCAACTAAATATTAATGTCTGATATTGAAAATGTGTACTAAAACAATATAGAAACAATTGTCTGATGTCTTGCACAGCAGAAGGAAAAAGGGCTCCCTCTTCAGTCAGCCACTGACCATCATTATGTTATTATGTGTCTCCTAGTTCTGGATCATTCAAACCCTTTAATAGCAGTAAGGTAAAATACAAAATGCTAATTATACTGTATATATCAAATGTGAAACCAGTGCATCAGTATAAGCTCTCCTCAGCTTGAAGGCATGTAGATAATGACATCTGACCTTTCTGTGGAGTGTAGTAACTATTACTAATGATTTATTATTAATAACATGTACTGTACATCTCCTCCACCCATATTTCTGTGTCCAATCAGAGCGCTTCAATGGATTTGAGGGTCTCCAAGCAGAGGAATGTGGAGTCCTGAATGGATGTGAGAACGGCCGCTGCGTTCGTGTGCGAGAAGGCTACACCTGCGACTGCTTCGACGGATACGTACTCGACTTAAACAAGATGGCCTGTATTGGTAGGTTCCTGCTCCAGCAACTCTGATTTGGTTTTTTCACGCAGGCCACCCACGTATAGACTGGGCTGTCCAAGTATAAATGTCCAGGCAATTCCTGAAATCTAATAGAGATTCAGTCACTTCACTTCAAATCAAATCACAGCGAACTCTCCCTTCACGCTTAAGTCTTTTAGAGCCGCCAGGTCTTGGATTAATTTTCGGTGAGGTAACTCTTTATGTAGTAGATCATTAATTTCAAGGAAATGCTTTGAATTTGACAACCTTGCGTTAAGTTATTTTTTTATGGGAAATTAATGAAAGCAGTGCACTCCATAAAACCTTTGTGTTACCCTTTGCTCTGAAATTCTCTGGTCACATGCTGCCAAGAGCAGGGAGGCCTTGAAACGCAGCCACTCAGTGTGTTACATGAGAAATTATATCTTTTAAGTGCATTTTGTTTGTTTTGTGAGTCTGTCTTTTTGTAATGAAACGCTATGTTTGCAATATTCTGACTGCACACATGCTTGTCAGCTCTAAGGCCAGCCGTTCTTCAAAGGAAAGTGATTGAACACCGTCACGGTGGAAACATATGTGGGAGCTGCTCGACTTGTGCCATGCCTCCTCTTATAAATATCACCACTATTGTTTCCCCCCAGCAAAACATGACAAAAATAAGGTTCATTTAAGACCAAATGCTATGAAATGAGAATCAGAGCAGGGAAAGAAAAACCCCTTTGAGGCCAAAAGTAAACATAAGCCAGTGCCTTGTTAATTTCAGTTCAGATTCAATTCAGCTGACACGCAATGTGATGGCGCTGTTTGATTAGTGAGACACAAAATGAGAAATTATGCCTCCAAACCTGAATTTTTGTGGAACTAATTAAAAATACCCCTGTTTATCGCTCACAAGGTTAAATGCTATTTTAAACAACTTCTTTTCATGGTCTGATTAGTTGCTGTTGTGATGCTTGGTTGCTTCACAAGATATTTATCAGCACATGGGGTTTGCCCAGTTGTAATGTGATTGTAAACGGGAGCCACTAATGATTAATGCCACAGTATACAACCCCCAAATACTCAAATATAAAGAGAAGACTATGATGGATTATCTCTGAGATATATTTTGCTGTGCAGACAGCGGTATTCACACTTCCATCAGGCAGACATCTAAAGCTGCCACTACCAGTTATTTTCATAAATCATTTTATTTGGTATTTTGCTCCACAAAAATGTTGATCTGTGTTAGTCAGACCTCAAAATTATGTTCTGCAGTATTTCTCTTGTCCACAAACCAAAATTATTCTCAGTTCCGAAACCATAAAATATTCACATTTACTGTAAGTGGCTAAAAAATCAGAGAGCTTATTTTAATTCTTTGAACTTAAAAACACCCAAACCAATCAATTGTTATTCATAATTGTCATAATCCATTATTATGCCATTTATCATTGGAGCCCTACAGACAGCAAACAATGAATAAAGATTAGAGCACCCTACAGTTTAACAAGGTCAACGATAAAAATAAGATGAGAATAAAAATCATAGAATTAACAAATTGCTTTACAATCCTAGTATTAAAATGTGCAATTTTTTAAAAGGCCAATAAAAATGAATTTCATAATTTACGCAAAGATGGGCAACAAATTATGAATAAGAATTTTGTGCTGTAATAATGACTTAAACCATTGATTATCACCTATCTATTATTATTATTCATTTTCATTTTCAAAGTCTGTTTCTGAAAGTCATTGGTTATGAGAGTTTTGCAGAACAGCTACTAAATAAACCATAATGGAAGGATGGTTTGCCAACTATTTTCTAAGCCAAGATTAAAAGTTTTATCTCCAGAAAGAAAGAAAGAAAGAACTGTCTAAAGCTGAATCATTATTTTACGTCCAGTATCCCAACTCTCATACCACTCAGCAGCTGATGGGATGCATGCAGCTGTTTCAGCTTTGAAATCTCCCGGGTGACTAACACTCCTTCATGTTCCTTTTTCCTACAGACATAAACGAGTGTGAAGACATTAGTGACAAAGTGCCCCTGTGTCAGAACGGGCAGTGCACCAACACAGAAGGATCGTACAAGTGCACCTGCTCGCCAGGTTTCGTGGCGTCCACCCAGCCGCACAAATGCATCCCAGCGATCCCGGAGTCTGGGCCCAAGGAGACGGGAAAGTGAGATGGTGACTGTCGTGGCGCTGGCTTCTTCTTCTTCTTCTCCTCCCTCAACATTCTCCTTAAACACCCTTCTGCCCGCTTCCTCAAGGGCCTGGCACTAAACTTCCAACACTGAAACATCCACACTTGTTTCCTTACATAAATACAAAAGCACACACACACACACAGATCCCTCTCATACACATTCAAGAGGATCAGGAATACAATGCAGTGAATGTATTACATGAGTTTTAATATTCTCCAGATATCCATTTGCCTTAAAGGGATGTTGTGGACTGATTTTATTAATTCAGTAACCCCAGGCAACTTGATATACAGATATATTTTCCACACTATTTTCTCTGTCAGTTCTTATTTTTCTTGTTGTATTATTTATTTCTTCTACATGACTGGCCTCTGCAAAGTAAGAAAGTGATCTATTTCAGAGGGCGTACTCAGATCGTCCAGTTTTATTTGTCTCACCAATTGATTCAGAGACGGTGTGGGGAGATAATATTTGTCTTTTGTCATGTGAGCTCAGACACTCATAAAAAGCAGCTTGTGCATCACTGTCAAACCTCTTAGCAACATTGTCTCACTCAGTTGTTGTCCTTAGCGTTGGCCTTGGACTGGATGGATGCCAAGTTTGACAAACATCACATCTTTGAAGAAAGCACTTCTTTCAGCGTTAACTACAAGGTGGAAGTGGAAGAATTTCTTACTTTCAAATCTTCAGCCTTTTTTACCTGGACATGGGAAGACTATAGATGTATATGATGTTCTTTTTTTTAAAAAAAAAAAATGATTAACCCAACTTTCTTCAGTTTGAAACCACTTTCATTAACACGAGCAGAGAAGTATGAAAACAATTTTTTTTTTTTTTTTCCTTTTTATCAGTATTAACTTGTTTTATAATTAAGACGATGCACCGTTGCTCATCAAAGTTTGATTCAAGGCTATTTTCCAGCCTAACTTCGGAAATATAAGGTACGTTAGTTGAAAGTAAACACAAATATCTCTTCTCAAGTTGTTGTAACCTTGATTTTCTGCCCAACAAATATATTTCATATCTTGCACCAGAATCCCGTGTGTGCATCTCTGAATGGATATAAAGACAAAAGGCTGTGTTGGAGAGGTTTGTTTTGTACAGATCTAGTACTATGTATTATTTTTGTTACGTATTATCTTAATGCATAATAGAGCAACCAATATTTTGTTTGTCATAAAACATAAAAGTGTAAGAAAATTCTGGCATTATCTCTTTGTAGATTTATACATCTATGTCTGTAAAAATGTTTTGGTTTTTTGGTTTTTTTTTTAAAGCATATCTTTTTATGTAAGAGGAGAGTGGCTGACACTGTACCAGAGGAACTGTGCGTGTGTGTATACCCTGCCCTGTGGAGCAGACAATGAAATATATTTTTGGAAGTGGCAGCACTGTTCTAATTGCAGACATTTTGTCTCCAGTTTCATTACAAAGACGATGCTTTTAAAATTACAATGTTATGGCTAAATATTAGCACTTGTGAACATTATTGCAGTCTCTATTTTGATTCTTTGGTCATTCATGATTGTATCAAAGACAGCATCAGCGTTGGTTCCGGAATTTAGTCATTCACATTCAGGTTTAAGGAAATGATGGCATTAATTGGCTTAAGGAATGAAATGTCCTTATGGAAGCCCAATAGCAACTAATTCTATCTTTGGAGGATGACTTAAGTTGATGATCTATGCCTTTAACCTATATTGATAATCTACAAACCTATTCTACCAACTGCTTCATAATCCTTTTTGTCTACTGTACTTTTCTGTGCTGAACCTGAACAGAAATATTAACATTTAGGACAACATTCATATAATTAAAGCATTTCCAGATACATTTCTTACTGTAAAGCTGTTGTCATTGCAAATACAGTATAATGCTCATTACTTTTGTTTACCTCTTGACTGTAATTGTTATCAGTCATGAAAATAAAAACATTTTTAAAAAAAATCTACCAATTACTCTTCCTTTGAAAAACACTTTACCTCCTATTATGCAGTATATATTTGTCATTTTCTGCCATTAAATGTTATTTGCAGTATTTTAAAAGAAAAATTGATGCCTACACTGAGCAGGGTAGTTCTTGAATAGTTTGGTGCACGTATACACTGTACATGTGAAAGCAGAATTGTTGTCTTCAGACAATTCAACTACGGACTATATATATATATATATATATATATATATATTGCACACATGGAGCCACAAAAGGCGATTTATTATACGACATCTCCCTCTAGTGGTCAATTTTGATTTCGCAATGACGTCCCGTTTGTTGTGGTTTTCCAGTTGCTTTTCCCATTGGCTAAAAAGACGCAACGAGCTTTTCTACAAGGATTCTGGGAAAACGTGTTTGAGTAGCAGTAATGTACCCATTTAAAATACCCACTGAGGACTACACTTCCCAGAACCACCTCGGTCGCTACGCGTTTTCGTGGACTGGAGCTACCAGCTCTCGTGTTGCTAATGTGAATTTTTGAAAAATAAAACGGTGATATTGTGGAAAGTTGGGATGTCCCTTCTATTTATCATTCAATATGTTTATTAAGAGATAGCGTGTGTATGTTTTTAATGAACTTATCCTCGTAATTTGGCGAAAAATAGTGTCTGGCAATCTGTTGAGAATGGGGAACCTGGGACAGACGCTATCATAACAGAAGATACTGACACCTGATATCAGGTTGTGAGGTATTGCAACTTATTAATGTTAACATTAGCTATTTTACCAGGCCTGGAAGAGGAGTCTGGTACAGCTTTTATTTTCCTCAATGGCAACACAACAACGCTTTCCACAGTGGAACCAAACAAGAGAAACTTCTACACTACGAAACAGGAACAACTTTCCCTCCTCGGAAACGACTTGTGCGTCGAAGGACATAAATTGTCCTCCTGCTCCTGGACACTTGGCAGAAGATGACACCCAGTCCTCTAATGGGACATTAGCTCAGTTTGAGGCCAGGGAAAGTGCCAGTCCTTCAGCTACAGTGCTGCTGATGCTGGTGGTGGGTCTGTCCTTTTCCACACGCCTCTACAAGATAACAGAGCCTCCTCATGTGTGGTGAGTCCGTGTTGTTTGTCAACGCATTCATTTCATTGTAATGCAGTGCGATTTTTGTTTTTTAAACATAACACTATCTTAACAAATCGCAATATGACCCACTTGCAATAAGCTAATTGTAGCTATTTTTCATTACTAGGATAATTGTGAATTGGTAAAGTTGTAAATATTTCTCTCGAGTGACTTGAAAATGCTGTCTTGCTCACTAACATGCGATCTCTGTGTATCTGTGTGATTTTAAAGTACCACATTTTCAAATTTGTTCACATTTTCTCAGTCATTCCAGGATCTTATGATATTTATAATTGATCTAATTTAAATGTTCACTTAAAAGATGTGCTAAAATCTTTAGCACATCTTTGTAACATCACACCATTTTGTAACATTTCAGATGTACCAGATGTAATGTTTTTCTGTAACGTTGATAACAATAGTTCCATATTTGTCTATATTTTGAACATCTAAACAGATCTTAGGGTTATGACCCAAATGAAAGTCGAGTATGGACCATGTCTATTTACAAATCTTAAAATAACTATTCACGCTTAGAAATCACAAAGTGCTTTAAAGAAAATATAATTTACAAATAAAACAAGTTCAACAGTGAGTTATTTTGGTGTTTCAGCTGGGATGAGACACACTTTGGAAAGATGGGAAGCTACTACATCAACAGGACCTTCTTCTTTGACGTCCACCCTCCTCTTGGAAAAGTGAGAGAGAGCAGTTATTCCTTTGGTGATAGAAAATCTCTCATTTATCATTAATTTCCTTCACTCTTCCATAGATGCTGATAGGCCTTGCTGGTTACATGACTGGGTATGATGGAACCTTTACTTTTGTAAAGCCAGGGGATAAATATGAACACCACAACTATGCAGGGATGAGAGCGGTATGAAGATTTTATTCAAAGATGAACACATGGCTATCATAGACAAAACAGATTTTGTTATCTAAGTATGTGTCTTTCCTGCTCCTATTGCATACAGTTTTGTGCAGTGTTGGGTTCCTTTCTCCCGATTTTTGCCTACCTCATAGTTCTGGAGTTGTCTCACTCTCACACTGCTGCTCTCATTACTGCTGCTGTGCTCATATTTGGTGAGTGATCTAATAGGTTAATAATTATTATTATACATACTTATGCTGGGCTATGCCGATTATGTTTACCTTTTCACTTAGTTTTTATGTGTTTTTCACCAAAAGCAATTGTCTTGTGCAAGGATTAATTTGATTGTTAATCACTTCTGAATGAGTTTCCTCTTATCTTTCTGATTTCAGCTGCTTAAATGTGAATATATTCAGATTTTTTGGTTGTTTCTGGTATTAAACTGAATATTTGTGGCCATAAGAAAAACATTTGAGGATGTTGTAATTTGGAGGTTTGGGAAGCACAAATCAACATTTTACACTATTTTCTGCTTTGGTTGAAAAAAAAATGTTCAATGAAATATTGGGAAAATAATCTAATGATTGATCATTAGTTGCATCCCTAACTGCATATCAAGAGTATGACACCTTGATCACTCTTAAATGTGAAATCATTCAGTGTATTGACATGTCTAGTTACATGTATTTATCCTGTTGGTGATGGAGCATGATTATGTGTTTCATTTCACCATCTTGACAGACACTGGCTGCATCACCATATCCCAGTACATCCTGTTAGACCCTATACTCATGTTTTTCATCATGGCAGCCATGTTGAGCATGGTCAAGTTCAACCAGCTGGCACACAGGTAGGAGATCACCACCCTCAGAGCCTTAAATTTAGTTTCTCTGTCCTGTACCCAGCAGTGTCCTCTTGAAACTAGAAGCCGGTCAACAGTTACTTAATTTCAGGAGCATTTCAATTGGTTTATCTTCAATTAATCAAATAATTTTCATCTTAAAATGGCACATATATCGTGTGATTTGGTGTCTTGTGATTGACAACCATTTTTTTTGGTGGACTTCTTGCTAGAGATAAAATCTGATGACATGATTTAAAAAAAAAATGTTACAATTCTCTTAGCCACATTACTTTATGTTCTCACCTTCTTGTTTCTTTCAGGCCTTTTACTGCCTCCTGGTGGCTGTGGCTGCTACTGACTGGTACAAACCTTGCTGGGGCATTGGGGGTTAAGTTTGTGGGTCTGTTTGTCATCCTTCTAGTGGGGCTGAACACAGTCGCTGACCTCTGGAGGCTTCTGGGAGACCTTAGCCTCTCAATGGTAAACAGCAGCATGTTTTACTGATATTATCATGCCTGATGTTTGGCTGACCCTCTTTTCTGGCCCTAGGTGGACATTGCGAAGCACTTCATAGCACGGGTTGTTGGTCTCATCCTTCTTCCACTCTTTCTCTATGTAACAATATTTGCTGTCCATTTTGTTGTGCTGAACAAAAGGTAAGTGTGATATATTTGCGGAGTCTGTGATATTACAGATTATGTGCGATTACTGTTCAGATCTTGCATGAAGATGTCCAGTGAAATATTTTTGTCATTACTGTATTCTCTCACCAGTGGACCAGGAGACGGTTTCTTCAGTTCTGCCTTTCAGTCCCGGCTAATTGGTAACAATCTGCACAACGCTTCCATGCCTGAGTGTGAGTCCCAAACACATTTAAGATGCTGCAGCAGTGTTTACTAAATAAATACTGAGTGAGGTCAAAGAGAAATGTAGGCATTCCTTTGGTACCAATGATTACTGCTTTTGAAATGTTCAGCTCCATAATCGGCTGGTATAGGTTATAGTTAGCACTTTTTCCCCAGTGAATGTGGCTGTGTCATTGTGATATAATGATATATTATTATTCTTATGTTGTAGACCTTGCTTATGGCTCCACCATTACTGTAAAAAATCTCAGAATTGCTGGAGGATATTTGCACTCTCACTGGCATTTATACCCAGAGGGAGTGGGGGCAAGGCAGCAGCAGGTCAGGCTAACAGATTCAGCTGTTCCCAACATTAACAAAGATAATTATGCAACTTTTAATAATTTTATTTATTTTAAATAAATCAACAGCTTTTTTTTTTTTTTTTTTTTTTTTTTATTTTACTTTACAGGTGACAGCCTATCTTCATAAGGACTACAACAACCTGTGGCGTGTTCACAGACCAGCTAATAATGAATGTGAGCAAATGAGGTTGAATTAACAAACTGATAAATTAACCTTAAGTCATAGGGACATAATATCTGTGTCTGTTGTTTATCCCAATCAAGCTCAATCTGGGACCCCTGATCTGGTTCGACACGGTGACATCATCCGTTTGGAGCACAAAGAGTACGTGGATAACCAAAGAATTATAATAACCTGCTTAATTCCATTTAAATGATTAACGCTCCGTGTTCTTCAGAACAACTCGCAACCTTCACAGCCATATCCATGAAGCCCCTCTGACAAAGAAACACTTCCAAGTCACAGGCTATGGCATAGTGAGTACAAGCCACTGTATCTGATCTCTGCTGTTAATTCTTAATGGCAGCTGAAGCTGCCATGACCCTCCTTTGCCGGTAAACGATATTGACATTTTCAGTGTAACATATCAAATTGAGCTTAAAACACCACTGTATTGTTGGTTTCTTATTAGAATGGCACAGGAGACACCAATGACCTGTGGCAGGTGGAGGTGTGTGGAGGTCAAAAGGGTGACTTGGTGAAGGTTCTGCGCAGCAAAGTCCGTTTTCTGCACCGGGCTACTGGTTGCGTGCTTTACTCCTCCGGCAAGACTCTTCCAAAGTGGTAAAAATAGTTGCCTCTGCTCTGACTTTGTGAATTCTTTGTCTAAGTGGGAAGTTGCAGTGGAGTGGACTACAAGTTCTGTTTACACTCAGGGGCTGGGAACAGGTGGAGGTGACCTGCAGCCCGTACTTGAAGGAGACCCCAAGTTCTCAGTGGAACATTGAAGATCATATCAATCCCAAATGTACAATAAACTGAAGACTTCTATCTTAATACTTGATCAATATTGATTATCAAATATTGACCAACATCTAACTTTTACATTTGTATGTTTTGGCAGTGCCCAACATCAGTCTGTCTGTGCTGAAGCCCCATTTCCTGGAGATCTTACTGGAGTCTCATATTGTTATGATCAGAGTAAGAAGCACTAAGAAAATGCGTTAGTGTTCAAAAACATTGTAGCAGAAACTATTCTCTGTCTTTTTAGGGCAACAGTGGCTTGAAACCCAAAGACAATGAAATGAACTCAAAACCCTGGCACTGGCCCATCAACTACCAGGTACACTGAAGGATTATGCTATAAAATTAGTTTTTGCAAATGGGAAACTAAATGCTAGACCATTTTAAAGTTGCACACATACTTGTTTTATTTGTGTGAAGGGTTTGAGGTTTTCAGGAGTGAATGAGACGGAGTATCGTGTTTACTTGCTGGGGAATCCTGTAAGTCCTTTAAACTTTTCTGATTTCTTTGCTGTTGCTCTTGCTCAACACATTAAAATGCTCATAATAAATGACTCTCTTCAGGTGCTCTGGTGGATGAACTTGGCCAGTTTGGGATTGTATCTCATCATGGTGGCAGTGGCAGCCATAGCTTTGCAAAGAGGTTTCTCACTAGACCAAAAAAGAATGGGTACAATCACACTGATAGTGGTGGTTACTTTGCTTTGATCATTGAGCATAAGTCAGCTATAAAAAGATCATCTAAGAAATGTAGTAAATGTTTTGTACCCCACTCTGTTTCAGATCATTGTCATGTGTTGATGAAAGGAGGAGGACTGCTTCTACTCGGCTGGTTGCTCCACTATGCACCTTTCTACACTATGGGCCGTGTCCTCTATTATCACCACTACTTCCCTGCCACACTCTTCAACAGTATGCTTACAGGTATCAAATCCCACAAGAGTTTTTCAAACTATGGGTGAGTTAAGTGTGAGTGTGTGCAGAGGTGTAGATAGACATAAGGAAGAAATAAGAAACTACATACAGTTTAGACACTAATCAGCAGTTCCCACCATTTTTGTCTATATAGATCCTAAATAAGCAAAATCCAAACACAAAGACTAGATTTTTGATTCTGACTTTAAAGATCCAGTGTGTAACGTTTAGGAGGGTCTACTGGCAGAAATTGAATATATGACCAATATGTATTGTATAATTGCTCTGGTTTTGTGTTTTTCATCACCTTAGAAAAACCCATTTATATACCAATGCAAGGGCCTTGGTCTATTAAGGCCACCATTCTGTACTGCCATGAATGATGTTGATCGCATCTTATGTTTTAGGAGGATGTGTATTATGCAAACAGAGGAAAACAACATCCTCTGTGGAATGATAAAGTCACTAGTGTTCCCTGACACTGCAGAAAGGGGAGGGTCGTATATCCATTTTTTACCATCTACTGTCTCAAAATTTAGATGTCACTAATTCTTACACCTTTGATTTTGTGGTGGCTATTGTTTTCTCCCCTTTTCATCATAAATCAACAACTGTTTAGAAATCATCAAAATAAAGTTGTCCCTTTGAAGCTAAAAAAAAATATTGACTAAAAAAAAAACAGGTTTATGGGCCTCACCTAAAAGTTGTCTTAGGGTGTTTGAGGCTTTGAGAAAAACAGTCATGGTAAGCATGATGTTCTGTTTTATCTGTTTCTGTCTAACAGGAATTACTTTAAACATCCTACTAAAAAGCACAGAGTTGTTGCTCCGCCCACCTTATTCTGACTGGCTTCAGAGAATCGGGCTGATGGTACTTCTGTTTACTCTCCTTTACAGGTGAGCTGACCAGTACAGCAATTACTGCATAAACCCTTGTTACCCTACTTCCTCCTTGTGCAGTGATCAGAAGTATATCTGTGTGTTGCCCCTTGCATTTAATGAGGTTTCTTTGAATATACAGACATTTGGTTCATAACAAACTAAACAACATGCATCTCATGTGTTTATTCTGCACTAATGTAACTGTAGCTTCATATACACGGACATGACATTAGAGAAGTATTGATGTTCTGGCAAGAAAGCAATTACATTTTCTGTAAATAAACCATTTCTGTAGCACCATGCAGCACTTTCTCTTAACACAACGTCTGTTTCTGTGAGGTCAGTTGATGCTATAATTACAGACACTGAAGGTTTAAAATGGCAGTGCGCCAAAGTGGCTGAGTAACTCGCAACAACACTGTGCTGTTATGATTGTAGATTCTATTGCGACTATTTACTATTTACTACTATAAAACTACTTTCTTGACTTCACTGTAATCTACTGCATGTTCTGTCCCTGGTCAGTTTCTACCTGTTCCATCCACTCTCTTATGGCATGACGGGTCCGCTGGCACATGAACCAGGCAGCTCCATGGCTGGTCTGAAGTGGATGGACTCCTGGGAGTTCTAGGCAGCTCTTCACAAAGATAATACTAATCATGGGATGTACAACTGTTGTGAATATAAGGAACCACCTACACATCTCATAGGCCTATGGTCTTTTTATGGTCTCTTAATTTTTCATTAGGTACTGTCTGACAATACACACTACAATACTACCTGTCTAAGAATTCACATCTTGACATATTTTTAATAAAACGAAAATGACAATGGACTTGAATTTGTGCAATAAGAGAGCCAGAGTGTTGTGGAATTTTGGAAAATAAAAATGTTGACACATTCACATCACCAAACTGCCTTAACTTGCATTACTCAAAATACTGTATCTCCTGAACTTGGTGTATACTGTATGTGTCACAGTGAGTCAAAGTGCCTGAAAGGAACAAATGATCAAAGAGGTATAACTGCTACATTTTCATACTCATCAGTTCATAAAACTTCTTTGTTACGTAGTTGTGTAAGTCAGATGCTTTTTTTTCTATTACAGTCATCTTGATCTTTGCCTGTTATTTTTGTACTATGTGTGGTTCATAGTGTTGCCCTGTACCGAGTTCTGTTTTGACACTACTGACTCTGTGTTGTTTACATTTCAGTGTGATTAGTAAAGTTGGATATTCTCATTAGCCTGTGCTCATTATTTCACCCTGGCGAGTTCAGTTCTTATCTGTTGCACCTACACACTAAATGCAAACATCTATAACAGGTTATACTATGGTTGCCAACAAAAAAAAGTTTTATTCACACTTCCCTTCCTTGTCAAGTAACAATTTTTTTCTATGTACACTACCAGTCAAAAGTTTGGACACACCTTTGGACCACAAATAAGGTGTGTCCATACATTTGACTGGTAGTGTATGTGGAAAGAAACAGGAGGATTAGGGCCACATGTGATTTTCTTTTTTAAACAAAATTTGAAAAATAAAGAAAGCCAGAATTCTGAGATAAGAGTGACCATAGTAAAAAGTAGTACCTTAAACACTGACATTTTTTTATAAATTTGTATGATGTCTGTCTTTATATTATGTTGTGTTTAAATTTAATGCTAGTTACAACAGTTGACCGGCCACCTAGTGGCGGGATTGTGCAGTACACCCAGCAGACGTCAACCCCGACAACGGCTGCTGTGATTGGCTGTCTTCTGTCACGTGTCAATTCGGAAGATGGCGTCTCCAAATGGAGGTAAATTCTAATTCCTTACTCGACTATGCTGTGCCTAAATTGTAAATTTGGCAACGTAACGCTCGCTTAATCGGTAATGACTCCCATGTTGTTCTGTATGAACATCCCGAGACAACAGAATACATATGTTAGCGCTGTATTCCCACTCTTTTGTGATATTTTCTAAGCGTCGGCTAATGGGAAGCACAAGAGACACAGAGCCCGAACCAACCTTTCAGCTTCACCTCAAAAACAAACTGAATGCTGCTCCTGCTACATCGCACAGAGTGCAGGCCAAATCAACCCTGGTCATATCAAAGCTAACAACTCATATGCACTTTATTCACAACATCACCAGTATTTGTCGATTCTAGTTAAACTCTCGTAAAGCGTCATATTCACTGCTACTAGTACATTAGTGAAACAGTGAAATAAACCCTCCTACAGTGAAACACACCGCTGTGAAGGAGTTGGATAAGCGACAGAAATTCACTCCGGATCACAGAATTTTCGTTCAAGGACCATCAATAATTTAACATTTTTAATGAGAGATAACTGCGTTGTTTTCATAGATTCATGTCCTGTCATGTGATGTTTTGACCACAAACCATTGCCAAGTAAAATTGAAAAAATGCATTTTTTTGTCTGGTTAGGTGACGATTTTGAGTCTTCTCTGCTGAGTTTTGAGAAGTTGGACAGAGCATCGCCAGACCTATGGCCTGAACAGTGTAAGTTTATATTCTCTCATCTTTTTCTAATTATTTTTATTATTTAATAACGTTTTATGTTGTTTATCATGTATTTTACTTGATTCTGTAATCTCTCCCACAGTGCCAGGAGTTGCAGAATTTGCTGCATCTTGTAAAAATGTGAGTTAGATTTACGGTGACTTGCTTTTATTTATAAACTGGTTTAAATAGGCATAGTGTACTGTAATATACTATAGGCCTGCAGTACAAGTCTTGTGTGAGTTATCTACTGAGACCTTTGCTGTGCCTTAAATTACAGCCCATCACTAATTCACCCCCCAAGTGGATGGCTGAACTAGAGAGTGAGGACATCGAAATGCTTAAAGGTAAGTTCATACTTTGTTCTCAACATGTTATTTCAGTGTGCCAGCAAATCTGTGTTTCAAAACAGGCCGATTGTGGT
The DNA here is from genome assembly GCA_016785285.1 of Brachirus orientalis. NCBI lineage: Eukaryota > Metazoa > Chordata > Actinopteri > Pleuronectiformes > Soleidae > Brachirus > Brachirus orientalis. The sequence goes on along the minus strand of JAFBJR010000073.1, from coordinate 602,960 downwards.
GAGTGTAGCAGAATTTATACTCTATTTACATGTAATCCTGTAAAATGGGATCACGTTTTACTGTAAACTATTGTAAGTCTGCCACATTGGTGCAGCAACACTTTCACCTCACAGCATCTTGGCTTGAATCCTGACTCAGCTGAGGTCATTCTGTGTGGAGTTTGCATGTTCTCCCTTTGCACGACATGCAAATAGGGGTTAGGTTTAAGTTATAGTATGCAACATTTCTGCAATTAAATATATAAAAATGAGAATAATTTTAGTGTATTAATTTACACGTGTAGCAGTGTATTTACATTAGCCAGAATGTTTCCAACACTCTTTAATTCTCCACATATGTTTCATTTTTAATGATGTCATCCGTTTCACTGTTTGGATAAAACTCTGTGAAAAACATGCTATGAAACATGAGGAAGGAAATATTCAGTATTAGTGGTTTGCCAGTGTGTTCTCTTTTGTTCATTTTATTGTGTAAGCTCTCCCAGTAATGCACAAACTCATAGGAGAACTAAATGAGACAATAATGCCCATGTTCTCACGCTGCTTCCTGACACCATGAAACTAATTCTGTTGTTATTGTTTGGATTGACAGACCCCTAGCAGCATAAATTATTATACATACTGTGTACATACACAGTAGCAGCATAAATTATTATACATACTGTGTACATACAGTACTGTGCATAAGTTTTAGGCCACCATTAGATTTATTGTTTTAGCAATGCTATAATGACCATCCCGTACAATTATTTCTCAATCACTTTATTGGAACACATCCTGAAAATATGGAGAAACACATATGCAGTTTGAAAAGAACATATTTTTTCAGAAAAAACAAACAACAAAAATGCTTCTATAATATCAAATATTTAGTGTGACCTACATTTACACTTGAACAATAACACAACCATGTCTCTTTAAAACCTGGAATGGAACCCTAATGTTATTGGTAAAACCTGTGTTTCTCCTACTATTTCATGCCAACAAATAGCTGCTGTGAAAAAGGTCTATTACACCTGGTTTACTCAAGACATGTTTGAGCATTACATACACATGTTGCACAAGTTCAACTCATTGACAGATTGATCATATAGTATAAGACTGACTTTTAGTCACATCTTTTCAATCTAAACGCCAATGATCACAAAACTGACATAAAAGCAACAAAGCTGGTGGTGGCCTAAGACTTATGCACAGTACTGTACTTGGTGTGAATCTGACTGTGAATGGTTGGTTGTCTCTGTGGGTGGCCCTGTGATGGGCTGGTGACCTGACTCCCGTGAATCTGTGTTCCTCACACTATAAACTGTATAGTTCATGGATTGTATAATTAAATGTTACTAAGAGTTTTCATTATCCCTCCATAGAACTAGGAAGTTTGACCACAGCCAACCTGATGGAGAAGGTCAAAGGCCTTCAGAACCTCGCCTACCAGCTTGGCTTAGAGGAGTGTAAGTACATGAGCAACACAAACAGTTACAATACAGAAAGTGCTTTTAAAAAGGCTTTGGGTTGAACCAAGTTTAATAAAATGTTACCACTAGGTGGTGCTCATAGGCTTTCTGTGTTGAGCAGCTAGCTTTTACAGCTTCCCTCTGTTCTTTCACATCCAAAACAGCTTTAATGCACACAGTCTGATGTGTTTTTTAAATCCAAAAAATAATAAATTATATAGAAAATAGCTGCCATTTTCTTCCCTTACATTTGAGAATCAGTTCTGTATTTCTGTCCAGCAATGTGAATAAGTTGACAGAATGGCCTTCAAATAATAACTTTAGGTCAATCAGGTTAAATTGGAAAAGGTAAGAAACAAGGGCATGTTCACATGCGCCCATACAGCAAGTGCTCAAGCATTTGATGGATGCAACCTCTAGTTTTTAATCCATTCCTCACTGCCTCCATTGTCATAATCCTAGTGGAGTCTGGATTAGAGAGATGTAGATAAGTGCTCTTATTTTTTTCAAAGAGAAAAATGGGTATTTATTTTCCAGTGAAAAAGCATATAAGCAATGAAGAAAAATGGGAAAGCTGCCCTCCTACTGCCATCAGATATATAAATAAATTTACATTTACATAGTTGAGTATAGCTAACATGCACAAGGGTAATGTGACCTTGTCTATGCAAAGAACATTAGAAATATTGTATTGTGACTTGAGCATACTACTCATACTTAATAACAGCTTTCATATGAATGTAATGAGGGCATAAGGGGAGAAAGTTTATAAAAAAATTTAAAGTGATCATAATCATCAACAATTGTTTTTTAATTGATTTTTATAATGTTTGGCCATGTTGTAGTTTACGAATACCTACATACTACAGGAGTTAGGACAGAATAGAAAAATACAGTAAGTGTCTGTAGGTTGTGCAATGTGTTGTATTTGCATAGATCACGAGTCACAAAGTGATTTTGTTGAGTAAGTGTCTAATTTCCATGACTCTAAGCCCAGAGAAGCATGTAATCTGGCTGGGATGAAGATGTTTGCTGTCATAGGTGTGGGACGGCCGGATTTGCAATCATGTCATGTACCCTGGGATGATGGGACACAATGATGGTTATTACTGGTGTAGGCGCAGCCCAGTAATGGGTGCCTGTTTAATGCTCTCTGGTTTAATTTTCTCCTTTTCCTGGCTGTCAGGGGAGGTCTTGTAAATCTCAGCTACTTTTTCATCATGTTTGTGCACTCTTCAGTACCCATAAACGAGACACCAAACGAGTCACGGCAGAGGAAGAGCAGGGGACAGGATTTACTGCCCCTCCCCCTTCAACATGTGGACTATTAAAGTGGGGGGCTTGTTAATGGGAAGAGCACAATCAACCAGGGAGGAAAAACTCATGCCCCTGACTGCAGTAACGCGGGAGAGCTGAACTAGACATTAACGAGAACATTGTTACTTCATGGAAAGAATACACCTCAGCAGCACTAGTACTGGTTTCTGCCTTTCCTTACAGATTGTGTACTTTCCGCGTACTTATTTTTGGACATGTAATAACATAGATGTGAAAGGAGGATGTGACGCCCACCGATATGCCCCTCCCTCTTCCCACCAGTACCCTCAGTAATGTGCTGTGTGAGGATGGCCTGGTCTTGTCCCACAGGGGCTTTGGCGCGTGCCTCTTCCTCAGGCCACAGCTGTTACTCCACCCTGTGATGAATGCCCCTGTCTTGGGCCACTGAGCTCTAGCATCAAGCCCGTGTCTCTGGGGAAAGCTGAAGACTCTGATAAGTGCTGTTATTGGAGGTAATTGAAAGCTGAGTGTTCCTTTGGGAGTCAGTGGAGGGCCTCGGGTCCTGAGGCAGCTAACATGGCTGCTCAAGTTTTTAATAATGCTCTATCACACTTGTGGGCTCAAGGCTACTGACTACCATTTAACACCTGTATTGCCAGGATGCTATGCTAATAAGGCAAGTTTTTAACAAGAGACTCTGCTGTGATCTTACAGCATCTGTTATTTTATTGTCACTGTATTAGTCGCAGTCTCAGTAGTGCCAAAAAGTTACAAAAACTTTACTTACAAGTCCACAGTTGTAGAACTAAAGAAAACATTTTGATAGTGCAAACCAAAGCTGCTTAGTGTCCCCCAGTGTCAATTCTCCCCATCTTGCAATTAAAAATTGTTCTAAAAATGATTCAGTCCATATACAAATCAGTGTTAATATCTAATAATTTCTCCAGAAAAATTTAACAAAATTCATCCTTTTTGAGATTTTTTTTTTTTCACAACCGACCAATAAACAGCACAAACAGGCTCAAAGCATATCCACTTTGACGGAATTAAGAATGTGTTTCAACCTGCATCTTTGTTGGTGTTAGAACATAGCTAGGAAATTTTTCATTAAAATTATAAACATGAAACACAAAGTATAACAAACATGAAACTCCATAAATATGGGGCCTCATGGAGGATATGCACCAATTGCATCCTAATACTGGTGGATGGGAAATCTAATGGGCCTTAAACAGTGAGAAAGATGCTTATCATTAATAGTTGCTATGTAAAAATGTTTTTCTCTTAAGGGATACAAAAATCTCCCCTCATCCCAAGACTAGTAGACTAGGTATTTTTGTTGTAATCTTTTAACCCAATATTAAATATAATCGTACACATTAGAGTAATTGTGTTGCTTACAAATCTAGATAAAAGATGATTCTAAATGTAATTATTACATTGTAATGATGCACAGATTTATATTTTTAATATCTAGACAAAAACACCACTAGATTTATACTGGGTATCAAACCACCTGTTGGCACCTGTGCAGCACCACTGAACACTTGTGCTCTGCCTTTGATGCCACTAAGCATAGACCTGGTCTGACCCCTCTTACATCCTCCTGTGTGAAGGTGAGACTGAAGGTCGCCCTGTCCTGACAGCTTCTAATGTGCCCACGTTCACCGCCACCGCCTCCTCCTCACCCTCAGGATCAATCTCTGGCCTATTAAAAGCATGCCGCTGCTGAATATGATTGCATTCACTGGGTTCCACTGGTGCTAATGTGCCTCCCATCAATCCATCAGGATGGGCTGACCGCCGAGTGGTTGGTTATGAAGTACCTGAGCTGACAGGCACTGAATGAGCAGCAGGGGATGCCTCCTCACCACTGCCTTTACTACTCCTCCTCCTCCTCTCCCAATACTACTCACTATGCTTGTCTTTTCACCTCCCCGGTGTGTCTGCAGGCTCATAGTTGCGATGAATTGCAGCAATGTGAAACAAGGATCAAGGGAGGTTCAGTTTTATCATCTTAACATTTAGTAACCTTAGACCGTGTGCACTTTGTTTTTGGACACTGGCTTCCACAGAGTCATATTTGAAATGATTGGTCTTTGTGTTTCATAGCAGTGTTGCTTATTACACTGTTGCACCTTTGTTTACAATATTGTTAGCTGATCCACAAATTGTCATAAATTTTCTATTTCCTTGGTGTAGCAGGTTGCTCCTGTATCTGTTAGAGCCTCTCTATATCTAGAGCAGGATCAGTGTCAGAGCTGTGTAAAAAAGAAGGAGGCAGAGCTTAACACAGAATTGCACACATACATACGCACACAGTGAAACACCATTGCTTAGTTCTGCCTGCTTGCCTCCTCCCTGAGCAGATCGGAAATGACACCTCATTTCCATAAAGGCATTAGGAATTCATTGGATTTTCTTTCCCAGCTAATCATAGTGCGGGTGTTAAACCTTTTAGGCTTTTTAATGAATGGTTTTTGACTGATTGCCTATTAATAAGGACACCTCTTGAACAGGCATAGGCTGGGGCAGGGGGTGGGAGGTGCAGATGTGTTTGTTTTGGTGTGTGTGTATGAGTGTGTGTGTCAGCCAGGCGAAAATGCATTGGAGAAGGAGGAGGAGGAGAGGAGAGGAGAGGAGGGCCCTCTCGGTTGGGACATAAAGAGGAACCAGTGGCTCCCCTGGGAAATCACAGCTCGTGTCTGCATCTTAAATATCCCTGTGAAGTATCAATAAGTGGGTAATTGAATTTTGAACACAAACATGAGCGTCAGGTGTATGTGTTGCCAGGCGAGGGGGGGGGGTGTTGGGGAGGAGAGGGTGCATATGCTGAATGCGTGTGCCTCCCAAGTGTTTCTTTGCACATGTGTTTGTGCATGTGTGTGTGTGTGTTATCTTCTCTGTGTCTCTCTTGTCCCCAGAGGGAGAGAGCAGTGAAAGTAGATGTTAAATCCATTAAATAAAGCTTACGGCCCATAATAGGTGAGCAGCACTCTGAGATAGGCAGTGAGGGTCAGATAAGTCCTCTTAACTCTTAATGAAAGTGAAGTGGGGCAGTCACAGCCAGGGTCCAAGACTCCTCTTAAGCCAGGTGGTCATCTGTCTTTGGGGCTAACACAGGTCCAGCGGCTCACTGGGAGTGTGCCATCTTGCATCGGGGCGGGGAATGGAAGTGGTCGGGCCAGAGTGATGCTCACTCTCATTTTATACACAAGAGAATTGTGGTGGGGGCTGAGAGTGGGTTGTGACAATGACACCCAGCTCACTCATCGTAAACGGGTGGAAAAGTAAGATGTTACACTGACATGATTCCTTTGCAATTTACATTTGAGCCACCTGGGATTTGACAAATGAAAACAATTTGCCAGTGTAGAACAGGAAATTGCAACAGCATTGAGGCTGCACCACTGAATTTCTTGTAGTTTGGACTTCTTGCTCTTTAATTGGTATGATAAAGGGTCAAATAAAAATAAAAACAGGTAGGTAGGTAGGCGTTATTTATTTTTATTTAATAAAAATAAATAACGCCTACCTGAAAAGTGTATTTTTCTTGTAAGTTAATTTCCATCGTTGCTACTACTGAGAAATCAAACGCATCTTTATCCAGAGGATCAGTAGACCGATGATCAGGGAGCTTGAAGTCCTGGAGGCAGAGATTTTTAGCAGACAGCTCCATGGTCTGGCAGGAAATCCCTCAGGCTGATCATAACCTGGCTAATTTCTGTTTTTTTTAAATAATTCTTCATGTTGCTGTTTATAAGTAAATTAAAGTTGTTAAGATAAAAGTCAATTATGAATATCAAATGCATGTAAAAAAAAAAAATGCTTATGTTCAATGCTGCTTGGTTAATTTCCGGAACAACCATTTTAGACAATGATGGAATCTCCGACCAGTTGGGGCTAAATGATAATTAGATGGCAACAAATCAACAGGGCAAGGAAATGGCCTGTAGAATCCATAAAGTGTCATTTAGTATGGATGGCAGTCGTAACAAGATGCTGATTAACTTAGTGCAAAATTAGTAATTGACCTTTCTAATCAACTAAACAAATCTCTAAGTCCCCCTAATCAGTATTGATCTCCCCTGTTGTATGACAAACCCTGTCTGTGTGTATGTGTGTGTTTGTGTGTTACAAAAGTTTTTAAAAAGTGATGAATAATAGTTTTTTATTACCTATGAGCTGAGGTCTTTTTTTCACATAATCATTTCGGCTAGGGTGGCATCTAACAACTATTTTCATTTTCAGTTAATCTAACAATTATGTTCTTGATTAATCAATTAATAAAATAATAGGAAATGGTAAAAAAAGAAAGAAAGAAAATCACTTTTCTGTCTTAGAGGAGCACAGAAACCAAAACATATTCACATCTAATAAGTTAATGTTTCAGAAGTTTATTTAAAAAACAATTAGATTCATTATTGTGACCCTAATTTTGCCTTAATCTCAGGTGTAAATACATAAAAGGTGAACTGAATGAGTATTCAGTCTTTATTGCAATCTTTAGGCTACTTAGCTTATTATCAACAAAGATGCAAATGAATGCATGCTTCATTATTGTGCATTATTTTGCACACTAATTTATGCATTCATTCATCATTCATGCATGAATTCATCTGCTAAATTTCATTTCATTGGACTTTGTTGCTTTTTGTTCTGATTTGTTACATTTTTTTAATTCTATCACTCTTTTTTTTATTTACAAACTAAAAATGCTCATTAAAACAGGGGTTGTCTGTGACACTTGAATGTTACGGAGACAATTTTAATTATTAGTAGGCTTTTTTACCTTTGGCAGATCAGGTCTGTGACTATGACACATGTGGCTCTTTCAGCCATAATAATTCTAATGATGTTTTAAGTTTGGTTGTCCCCATTACCAAAACATGACTTCTCCCTCTTATGCCACATCATTTTCCCCATATATATTTTTTGTTTTTATAGAAAAGAAAGAGGTTATAAATTGAGCACTGATTTATGTTTAATTGGGTCTTTAATGCGATGATATCAGTGCTGAGTCATACTTAATGAAATGCTTGGTAGGCTGAGGGTCTCAGGAGGAGATGGCTTATTTTTGATCTATTTCATAGTTTGTTCCCATCAAGAGTAGGACGGAAGGATAACAAGAGATTGGGAAGCACCTTAAAAACCAAATATATTTACTGCTACCCTTTAGTAGCCCTTGCATAACTCCCCCTAATTGCAAAATGGCATGAATATACTTGTTTAAGGGTCATCTCAGTGTAATTACTTTTACTCGCCTAATTTTGATGGTTTCATTTCAATCTTAAGCACCTATCCTCATCCAGTGGTCCACTGGTGACTTTGTTCAGTGTGATTTGAAGAGACAGCAAAGTGCAAAATGAATCCATCCCATTCCAATTAGCATCATCTTTAACCTAATGATGGACACCTCAAGGTGACGTGGCCCCCCACGCCCAGAGGCACCATTATCATTCCACACTGTGCGACTCATCTAAATTACGGACTGCCCTGGCTTTTTCATTAGCCGAGGCAGCCAGAGGAGGCGGGCCTCTTCACACCAGCACACAGGCAGACAGCAGTTGAGATCCTGATCACATTCTTCTTACAGACATTGTGAAGGTGGATGACTCTCTGCCTAATGCCCATTTGCAATCTTTCCACACGTCGCTGCCTGTTGTCTTACATTTGTGTGATGCACAAGGTTAGTTAGAAGCAAAGAAGTCACTGAGGTGATGGAGCTTTGCAGCGCATAAATGCTGTAGTAGAGCAGAGAGCCTGATTCTCTTTTTTTCCTTAACAAAGAGTAATCACCACACTTGGAAGGTGCTTCTCCTCGGTTTATGATGATACTGCGGGAAGGTACCCACAGTCCTGACAGTTTGTCCTTTACAGAAAAGCCTCAGATTTTATCACTCTCACAAAGGATAGACAGAACAGACATTGTCAGGACTGTCTAACCTACATGACACGATCAACATGCTATAATGCAAAACATAATTGGCTTTATAGGACACAAACATCTTGTCAACAAGGAACTGGCACCATATTGTAATACTTAAGTGTGAGGTAAAATCATAGACTTTTCCCATATGAAAAGTGAAGCCCAGGAATTAAAAGGGAAGTAGCAGTTTGCTACAAAAGTCACCTACTTCTCACTTGAGTTTTAACTTTTTCAGTGGCCACTGCAGCAAAGAAAAATCCCCCTCATGTTCTCATAAATCATCCATGTTCACAACGGGAGTTTGTTTTGTTCTGTGGGTAAAATTATTTTGGTTTAATTCACAAAATAATCAATACTGTTCACTCAAAAACATTATGGAACTTTAATTTTGACATAAGAGTAAAAACTTTACGATAAGTGATGAGGTCAAAAGAAGTTTCAGTATCAATTAAATTATAGAAAACAGGTCAGAGGTCAGTTATTTCCAGTCTAAAAATGGTGGTTTCATATCCAAGAGTTGCACCTTTTAAAGCAAAACACAATCGAGTACTCTCAACATTTGTCATACCTTAAATATGGTTCAGTGAATTTGCATAATTCTTATAAAATATATTTAATGTTTTCCTGAGATACTCTGACAATTTTTATAAATAGAGGTTGAGGTTAATGGTCTTGGTGAGGTGCATGCACACAGAATCACACTTGAATGCATATGCATGTCTGAGTACTCGTGCTTCACTACATTGAGATGACAGTCAGGCAAATCACCAGCCTCTTTGGTTGCTACGTCTCCATTTTATGTTGTTTTCCGTGTCGTGGCTGAACAGATGTTTGTATAAATTACCTCTCAGTGTGATACTGCAGATATTAAATACATGCTTTGCATAACTAAACAACAGTTCAGGCTGTGGTTAAAGCCAGAGACAAACATGTAGGACTGAAACCTTTGTTCTGATTCTACCAACTGGAAGCGGGTGAAGCAAACGGGAGTCGTGGTCTCTTCTTATCATAATGTCTAAATCTAGTCTCTTAAAAACTGTGCAGTGCTTCATCTCGAATGTGTCATGTTGTGTCTTTTTGTTTTTTCAGCAAGGGAAATGACCAGGGGGAAATTCCTGAACATCTTGGAGAGACCCAAGAAGTGACAAATCAAGTTTTGTTTGATTTTTGTTCATTTGTAACTCAATCAGATGTATATGTGTAGCAATACGGTCCGACTATGTTCAGACCCTCATAACAAAGACTTCCTAACCAGGAGCTGGAACTAAGTGCTGAGGTCTTCTTTTCAAACACAACGATTTTCTTCTAGATAGAAGCCTTTCCTTAATGGAATCCTAAAAACGATTTACCACTTTCCACAGAACTTCTCTGTAGTTTGTAGACCCCTTTTGATTTAAAGTATTTATTCTTATTTCTATTTTTAACATGATTTACTTTTTTTTGCAATTTGAGAGGTTGTATAATAAAGTTTAACATGAAAAGAAGATTGCGTTTCATTTATAAAGACCTCTTTCGGTTTACAGCCTCATGGTTATGATGCAGCACTTTCCATTAGGCTGAAGCTTTAATTAGGGGCCTAACTTCATGTGTCTCTGACTGTGCACATGGAAGAAGTCCCTACATGGGGGCTGCTTTCCCAGCTTCCAGGGCTTGTTTTCCATTTAATGAGGATTAGAAGCAGGAATGTCCCTGAAACAAAACATTGCGTAAAAATAATATTGCTCATTGTCATCGCTATTAATGAGGGTTGACATAATTACTAGGACCATTTCTTTTCTAATTAGCACACTTCACTGTTGTGGCTGAGCAAAGAGGGAATCAGACAGGCATGCTGAACACGAAACAAAAAGAAGTCCATCTGCCTTGATTAGGTAAGACAAAGCCTTGGACTGTTCTCGGCTGGAGATGTCGCACAGGCTCTGGTCACTCACTTGCAACAACTTACACTTCTTCTCTCCAGGCCTCTGATAATAAGAGTGTCGTTATGATTCTTATGGACAGAGGCTCCCATTTCCCAAGTGGCTGAGTCACCTGCCTCTCACATGCAGACCCTGGTTCCCCCCTCAAAGAAAATAAATAATGGATTATTCACAAAATTCTACAGCTTTAAGAAACTTCACCTGAAGATTAACGGCTACTGTATGTTTGGAGCCAACACAAAGTGTAGGATAGTACAAGCGCAAACAGAGCCAACCAAAAGTGAAATTTGTTCTAGAACAATATAGGATATTTTTAAAACCAATGACTTAGAACATATACTAAATGCACACTACTGTTAACCTTTATATTGTTTCGGTTGTATACATGTTAGATTTTCTATTGTGCTTTTATCTTACTGTAAGTATCCTAGAGATTTTCTATATTTTGTTTCTATTCACATTCTTATTTATCTGTTACTACATTTTGCTGCTGTGTCAATTTGATTTTAGTTTTTTTTTGCTTGGACAAATAAAAGTGCATGTTTATAATGTTAAGTAAAATTTTCAAAAAAGACACCCTCAAGGTAGCTATTTTTAAATTATAACTCTTGTTACCAATATCCTTGGCAAACAAACTACAGGGTATGAGTTAAGATAAAAAGAAAAAACAGTACATATTTAACTGCAGATGATGGTTAAGCAGGAAGTGACAATCTCTTCTGTGGCTAATAAATTACCTCATAAATAAACACAAATATCAAACTTGCTAACCTAAATGTTAGGAACAAGTTTTCAGAATTACAAGACATACTAGGATAGCATATGATATTATATAATCAGCATGCACCTAAATTAAGAAAAGGTTGATCCTCACCATTAAAGGTGGTCAGTGTCAAGCTCATTTAACTATCACACGGTTTCAATCTAAATTATTCAACCCCCACTAAAAATTAGGTTTATTGGCACAATGTACATACTGGCAGCTGTTTGCAATAAAGAAATCAAACAAGAACAATTTAAATAGCTTAACACAAGTAATATTACAAGTGGATTCTCCAAACTCAACACAAAATGCCACTTTTATTGACTACTGCTGTCTCAAAATTATTCATCCCCTTCATGACAGGCATCTTTAGTACAGAGCATCCTTTGCTGTTATGACTTGCTGCAAACATGATGCATATACAGACACCAGCTTCTGGCAGCATTCCTGAGGAATCTTTTCCCATTTCTCATGAGCAAAGGCCTCCAGTTCACTAATATTCTTGACTTTGCTGCAACTGCCTTTTTCAAATCCCACCAGAAATTTACAAACTGGTTCACGTCAGGCAACTGTGATGGCCATTCTAGTATCATCCAGGACTTCTTCTGAAACCAACCCTTGGTGGACTTTGAGGTATGTTTGGGGTCATTGTCCTGTTGAAAGGTCCAATGACACTCAAGCTTCACCTTCCTCACAGACTTCCAGTGCTAGAAGAAGTGAAGCGGCCCCAGAGCATCACTGAGCATCACTGAGCCACCGCCATGCTTCACTGTAGGCAGGATGTTCTTTTCTGCGTACGCTTCATTCTTCTTCCTCCGGACATACCACTCATCCATGGGCCCAAGAAGTTCCAGTTTTGTTTCACTGCTCCACAGAACAGAATCCCAAAACCTCTTTGGCTTATTTATTTAGTTTTGAGCAAATTGGAGCCGACTTTTCTTGTGCTTTTGGGTGAGTAGTGGTGTACATCTTGGAGTTCAGACATGGGGCCCTTGAGAATTTAGTATGCTCTTTACTGTGGAAACTGAAATCTCAGTGCCTGCTGCCACCAAATCCTGCTGCAGGTCTTTTGCTGTCAGTCAAGGGTTTTTGACCACCTGTCCCTTCAGGACTCTGGTAGCAGGCATTGATAGCTTCTTCTTTCTGCCACGTCCAGGTACTATAGCCACTGTTTCTTCAACTTAAAACATGCAATCTATGCTTCTAACTGTATCTCTAGGAGCATTCCGTGCCTTTGCTATCCTTTTGTATCATTTTCCTTGTTTTAGCAAGGCAATCTCTTTTGGGACAATTGTCTTGAACTTCACCACCAACAATCCAGGTATTTGACATGATCTATCTCAAGCATACTAATGAAGCCCTTGAGACACCAGGTGATTTGCAAATGTGTGCTCTTATGATTTGAATTTAGATAAAATCCTTGTAATATTACTTTTATTTAACTAAAACTATTCTTGTGTACTTTGTTTATTGCAAACACCTGAAAATTTCAACCTAAAATACAGTAGGGGTTGAACAATTTTGCAACTCTTTTTAATCTATTATAATTTTAATCTATTATAATTAATCGTCTGGTGTTTTCCTCTATAAAATGTTAAAAACCAGGTTAATTTTAAAGTTACATAATTGTTATAGTAATAAATGTTTGAACAAGTGCATAGTCTCAAAATGGCATTAGCCTACAGTAAAAGTAAAAAGTGATATAAGAGAATGAGCTGTTCAATTCTGTATTGATTTATATAACTTTATAAGGATTAAAATTAATATATAATTGATATATAATTTTTTGCAAACTTTAAATACAGGAGGAGAGCAGGCACAAGTGGACACTTGTTGATGCTGACTGGGAAACTGAGCAGTGGGCTGAGTGTTGACGTGGTAAAAGACCTGTCATCCTCAATATGGTGCACACACTGGTTGGCTGCCTGTCACCCTCAGCCACCCTCAAACCAAGTAATGGGTCAGTCTCCACAGAGCCGGTTCTCCATATGGAGACAGAGAGAGAGGGGGGGAAACCACAGCTCATCTACCCGTCTATCCTCAGTGTGTTTCCATGACCTCACGTAACCCCTGTGCCCTTACGAACGTCAATCCAATGCCCCCCCAGTCCTTAAATTAGCTGTCAATTAATACAAATTAATCAACTCCTCGCCTAATTAAGCAATGCCAACAGGCAGCTCCCAAACATGTCACTGTGGAGGAGCCATGAAAACCCTGCGGCACTTGCAAACTCTTTCTTTATAAGGGAAGGGGGCATTTACATGGCATCACATCACGCCCTGCGTGTCAGTTGGGAAAACAGAGACTCTGGCTGTGATTCTTTTTTTTTTTTTTTGTTCTTCCTCTGACTCTGCTCCACATGTGTGCTTTCATCAAGTTTCCTGTAACCCTTTCCAAGTTCAGTACCACGCTGCCAGCTCTGAATCCTACTCCTTTCCTTTACAGTAGCAGTGTGAATGAATAGTTTCACGCCAGTTTCTTCCTCATTAATTCACCCCTGTCTGAAGAGCTGAGGCCCATAAATGGGATGACTGTGAAGAGTTGAGAAATGGTGTGTCTGTTGCAGGAAGGCTGTGACCTTCCCGCACATAAACAAGATGTCTGCTTATCCGTTTTATCATGAATGCGTTTCGAGCATTGCCAGCTGCATCAGCAGGATATGATATTCATTAGAGCGGGCATCTTGTCTTGCATTCGCCTGTTCCTCGGTGAAGGTTAAAGGCTGCATCTCTGCACTACTGCTTATTCTTTTCTTAGCTGTTAATATGTTCCTAATTTTGCAGTCAGCATTCATGGCAGAAACAACAAGAGGGGATGTTTGTTGTTTCTTTTTTTCTGCAGATAACCCCCCCCCCCCCAAAAAAAAATGTCCAACAGCTGTTTGCCTTTTAAGCTGCAGCCATCAGATCCTGCGTATCTTTGATGGGCAGCCCAATGTACACGAATGACTGCACTAAATCTTCCCTTAATCTGGAGCCTTATTAGGCAGCCTCTCTTCTGCATGTAAATCAGTGAGCAGCCATTTTCCTATGAAGATGGATTATGAGAAGTTATATATTGGGGGGGGGGGGGGGGGGGGGGTTGAGCAAACAAACAAACAAACAAACATGAGCAGAGGAAGAGTGTGTGTGGATTGCAGCAGGACTGATGATGGAGTGAGAGTGGGCAGTGACTCGCCTGTAATTGACGGGTCATCCGCACTCACACCCGTCCATGTTAATAAATGACTGGCTCCCAACAGGCTGCTTTGTCATTAGCATATCCTAATAACATTGATTTCTTCATTAATAGAATTTCCACTAACTAGGCCCTAATTACTTTCAACTGGCCAACCACTAATTGCAGCAGCAATAATTTTCTCCTCCTTAATCAGTGGATCATTCGACGCCGCTTGATGTGGAATCTGAATTTTGGAGGCACCGCGTTGCTGCGTACAGAAACACTATCACAGTTAATCTGGTGACTATAACTGTGTGTTTGTGCTCGTTTATTTTCTTGCCGTTTTAATCCTGTCAACGCATGCTTAGTGAATCTCACGCAGCAATAAACAAGGCAGAAACGAAACAAAAAAACCTTTAATCACATCATCTTAAAATCCGCAAAATGCCACCACAAATGCGTAGGAAATTTGCTTTAACAGTGGTGACTTGATTTTTTTTTTAAGGTAACTTAATAGTTACCTTAAATGACCCTGAAACAGCAATATTCAAAAATAAAGTTTGACATCAAAAGCACATATAAATAGGAAAAATAATAAATCCTGTCATATTTTAACTGATGATAATGCGGATCAGGCTTCAATAACTGATAATTAGCCATTAACCACCATATTTTGTTCGTTTATAACAGAGTAATTATTAACAAGAATGGCCCATTATTAGTAGTATATCAGTAGCTAAAGTTATTATAGTTATTTACTGGTCTTCCTATTTTGGCCCATATTCCGTAGCATAATAATCTGCTGCTGCTGCTGCTGCTGCGGGATTACCGCCACGCAGCAGAGTGGGTCCGTATCGTCCAGCTGTCGTTTTTTGACGACTTTCCTGTGGCATCTGGAGATCAATTATCCATCCGTGTGATCCAGTGTCTGGGCAGAGAGATCATAGCTGATGCTGATGCTGGTGCTGGTGCTGGTGCTGGTGCTGATGCTGCTGCTGATGCTGATGCTGATGCTGCTGCTTCCCTCTGTCTGTGTGTGTGTGTGACGGTACACGCTGATTTATTCTAGGAGATTGAGGTAATTTTCTGCAAACATGCAGCATTTCAAAGAGAAGGGGGTGTGAAACAGAAGATTAAATTAGGGCCAAACGAAAAATCATACGAGCACAGAAGCAGGTTGTGCTCAGTGAGTATATATATAGAGAGAGAGATAATTTTCTGAAGTCTGTGTGTGTGTGTGTTTTATTGTTTCCAGTCTCTCCTCCTGCAGCCTGCAGGTGTTGAAAACTGTTATTTCTTTCATTTTTCTGCCTAAATCCCTTCCTCTTTTATCCATATAGTCCCCCGGAAAAATGCAGATATTTATCCTAGAGAGGGCGTATAATAAAGCATCCACGAGCCACAGAATCCTGAATCCTGGCAGCTGATTGGCTGCTGGTTCCAGCCTCTTGTTGGGTCGGACCTGTTGGATAAAAGGACCATTTTCTAATGGACTCGTGTGTTACACAGAGGATCATGCACTGGGGACCAGCAGCCTGTGAGACTACTGATATATGTGTGTGATAAGAAATAGGCCTTTAAAAAGTAGCAAATCGAGTCATGACGGGGAAACAAGGCGCCGTGCTGTCGGAAAGTTTAAACGTGTCGGAGAAAACCACTGTGGCTGCAAATGGAGGCGGTCACAGCCTCCAGCCGAAGAGCAGCGCCACACACCCGCCGCACAGGTGCACCGGCTTCGGCATCCAGGAGATACTGGGGCTCAACAAGGAACCGTCCGCGGCCCCGAGGAGCAGCCTGGGCTCGCTGCCGCCCGGGGCGCACCTCATCGCCGCCAGGTCCATGTTGGGCCCCGCCGGCGTGGGCGTGGGTGTGGGTGTCGGGATGGGATTAATCGGCCCTGGTGGAATTCCGTCGTTTTACGGTCAGCCAGCGTTTTTGGAGACGGTGCTGTCGGACGCACAAGATGCTCACCTGCAGCCTCACGGCAGATCTGCAGCAGGGCCGCTGGACACCAGCCAGTCCGCCAGCTCAGGTGACTTTATTCTACACCACTACACACTCATACACTGGTATTACAATAATTATAATAATAATAATAATAATAATAATAATAAACATTACAATCACTGCATTTACATTCACTTATTTTTTTTATACCAGTTTCAGCTGCTACTGTTAAAGCCTTTTCTCATTTTATACGATTTTATTATTATTGTTGTTGTTTTGTCATTGAAATGTAAATAATTGAAAACACGAGTGTTCTATGAGCGTCAGCAGCTTGCATGTCTGTCAAATATGCTCCTCACTTATCTCGTTGTCGTGTTTTATTTTATTTATTTCAATGTATTTTTTTTTTTATTCAGACTCCGATGATTTATCTTCCAATGAACGAAAACTCACAAAGTCATCTGTCAGTCAGAGCAAGAAGCGCAAGAAAAGACGTCACCGGTTAGTGGATATTTCTGCTTAATGGGCTCATCGTCCTCTCTCTTTCTCTCTCTTTTCTTTTTAAAGGAAGTATAAATGAATTGATATTCACATACATGGTGTGTTTTCTTTGTTACATAAGATGAAACACATTTTTAGGGGGATGCCAAACTGCAGCCTGTAATGTTGGTCATTTTTGTGTGGGTTTTGTGTGTGTGTGTTTTAATATTATTATAGGTAACAAATTTGTCTAATTATTGGTTTTTAACAACAATATAGTCCTCGCAAGTTTAAGAGGTCATCCGCGCTGCCTTTGTCTAATTATCATCACACCAGGATTTAATGTTATTTAATAAAAAAAAGCGAGAATAGGCAACCTTTTGATTTTTTTTTTAAAATTCGTTGTCAACATTTACCATTTTTGGATCCATGGCTTTGTCTAAAATCACAATCGTTTTGTTGAACTTGTCCGCACATTTCAAATGACACCCCGCTCCCACAGGACCATCTTCACCTCATATCAGCTGGAGGAGCTGGAAAAGGCCTTTAATGAAGCACATTACCCGGATGTTTACGCCCGAGAAATGCTGGCCATGAAAACAGAGCTTCCTGAAGACCGGATACAGGTAACTGACCATTTCAGCCTGTTCTGCTTTTTTATATAATTCTATCTATAACCATCACAATGTATTGGTATTTATTTAATCGAAATGTTAATTTAACTGAAATGAGGGCGAATGTTTATTAAAGCTAATCTATATGAATTCACTTATTAACGGTTCACTTTAATTTGCCAGATAAACTCCAATTTAAATATTTTTTTGGATACCTGTATAACCATTTCCTCTTTAGATAACACAGTTCGAGTCATGACCTGAATTAAATCAACACCAGTTCCGTTAATAATATCAAATAATATATAATAATAATCTCTTAGTATTTCCCCAAATCAAATCAACATGGATTTCACAGCATCCTGAATCAAAACATTCACAATGTGCTGCAAAAACAAAATCTAATCAAACATAACTCATAATTTATTGTCTCCTTTGAGAATTTTATTTATTTATTTATTTATTTATTTATTGGAGGGGGCACAAACAGCATTCAAGCTGACATTTAATACACAGAATAAAAATTAATAAATTATACTTAGTGCCCTAAGTCAATTAAAGAGAAACAATCAAGACAATGCATACCAGTTTAAACTCATTTAAGGCTATAATATAATTCAAAAAGTTCTTCAAAATTTAAAAAAAGGGTTACATTTCAGTTTGTTTTTGTGATGCACTCCAGCCAAATACCTTGTATTACTATTGACATGGCCCTGCAACATACTGTAAATAATGTAAATATCTGACTTTTCATTTAAGTATTTCCCTCTATTTTTTTTTTGTTTTGTTTTTTCCTTAAATTAAATTATAACCCCAATTAATTATAATTGTTTGCGTCATAAACATCATAAACGAGCACCTGTGGGAGCAGATGCAGGTTGTTCATCTTCCCCCCCCCCCCCCCCCTTTCCCCCCCCCCCCCCCCCCCAGACATGAAGACATGAAGAGGGGGAGCCACCACATATCGATCAGTGCTGCTCCCCTTTTCTGTCTGAACAAAGCCTCCCTCTCTCTCCCCCTCTCTCTCTCTCTCCCTCCCTCTCTCTCTCTCCCCTGCATCCTCCTCTCACACAGCCAGGACAGATAATCTCTCATCAGCCGCAGTAGTTGGATGTGAGACAATTTGTTCTCGCAGAAGAAGCCTAACGACCTAATCAAGCTATCAAGGCGGGGGGGAAGATTGCAGTGTGACCTGGCCCATCCATCTGCCCTGGCGCCTTTTAATCTCATTCTCATTACGAGCTGCAACAGTATCCACCGACGCCAATAAATAATAATAGGAAATAAATAATGAAATAAATAAATATGCCCAGAGAGTGGGAGGAGGAGGCACATATCCAAAATAAAATTAACACCCAATTTTCTTCACTGAGTGTAATTAGTTAAATCAGATGAGCTGGAGGAGGATGCTGAGGATGCTGCTGCTGCTGCTGTTGCTGCTGCTGCTGCTGCAGAGACACAGGGAGTTCAAATGAAATAACTACATTGAATTTATTAGCACAGGTCAATAGCTGCTGCTCCCCCGAGTCCCGGTAGTTTAATTTCCCGTGATATTTGCCCGCCTGTTTGCCATCGACTGGGCCTGAAATTAACTTATTTTTCAATCAGGCTCTTCTTGCCCCTGGGTCGCTCCTCTTCACGGCTTCCACACTGGCCTTTTGAGCGACAGGGAAGCAATTTCTGTAGTAAAAAAAAAGTATATTGTATGAAATAAGGGTTATTATCAGAGGAAGGAAAAAAAAAAGCTTGAAAAGGATTTGGTCATTTTCAATTTAATATGTGTCCCCTCTCTTGAATCCCCACTTTGCCCTCTTCCTACTCCTCCTCCTCCTCTGATGGCTCCTCAGAATCATCTGAGGAGCCGAAAGCAGAATGTTTAACAGTCCTGTGTTGTGCTACACAATCAATTTGTCCTCTCTCTGAGCTGACAAGAGAGCCTGCAGGTCTCCAGCAGCTGCTGGCTGTGGCTGAGTGGAGTGTCTTGATGTGTCAAAGCATCTACAATGACAGCGCAGGAGGCAGGAGATGAGTCCTGACAGAACAGGCAGAGATCCGTCACACCTGTGGCAGGAGATTATGGAGAATCAATGGAGTGAATCAAAAACAGAGCAACAGTTTTCTTAAGTTACTCGGAATCGATCCTAAATGGGTCGGCCTTGAAATAACCACGCGGAATATTCAGTTTTCATGCACCTGAAAAAAAAAAGTGAGGTCAAGTGAGGTCCTGCCTTCTGAGGAGACAGTCTACATAGCGTGTAACAAATGTCTTATAATAAATTATAGCCTATAGCCTTACAGTACAGTTCCAACTCATTAATAAGAATGTAAGGAGAACATTTTGGACTCCTGTGGAAAAAAAGCTGATCTGGATGACTTATTGGCCCATATTTGCTTAACTTGTAGGAAATGGCCACAGAAGATCTGGGCCATTTATTTGAAACTAAATATTAGGAATTATCAACATTTATAAATGCACCATTACCCCAGAGGATAAACCCCTTCAGCCAAATTCATTTTCAAAATTATTGATATTACTGAGGAGTTAAGTATTAGTCATAGTATAGTATAGTATAGTATAGTATAGTATAGTATAGTATAGTATAGTATAGTATAGTATAGTATAGTATATACTGTAGGTAACAAGTTGTTGCATACTCATAAGGAAAAAGAAACTGGTTGCAACTGGTTGGTTTGCTACCAAAAATTTAATCCTGGAAATTATACATAATCTTACATGCTTTGTGGTCAGGAAGACTCATCTTATGCTGTATGTCTCCAATACCATTTAGTTTCATCAGTGTTTCCCATACTTCTTTATACGGAGACCCACTTATTTTAAAGAAGACAAACCATCATGAGTAAATTCACATGTGTAACATCTGATATTATTTTGGAATAGCTAACTACAGTATAGACACACAAGTAAACAAGTCACTTCAAATTGACTAGGTGTCACTTATGAACGTGATTCTAAGCCCAGTGTGTCCTCTTTGTAAAATAAAATTTTAATTAAAAAAACAAAAAAAACAAAAACATTTTATGCATGTTATTTAATAATTTTTCTCCAAAAGGCTGAAAAAAAAGTGATTTAGCTAGTCAAAAAAATCTCCTATGCACCATCTGTGGTTCTCAACCCAGTCTCTTTAAACAACTGATCTATGGTGATGAAATTATTGGTTTAACAGTGCACTGAATGTTTAGCTCTGACCTATGCGTTTGATTCCAATGGTCCAATATGAACACCCACTCATCCCCCTTGGGTGGAAGTTGCGATCCACACTGACTTGACTGTTGTGTTTAGTGGGGTGAGGGTGATGGTGTTTGCCTGCCACTCACTCAGTGACCTGTTGTCCCACCACAGGTATGGTTTCAGAACCGCAGAGCCAAGTGGAGGAAGAGGGAGAAATGCTGGGGCCGCAGCACCGTGATGGCCGAGTATGGGCTGTACGGAGCCATGGTCAGGCATTCAATCCCTCTGCCCGAATCCATCCTCAAATCTGCCAAGGATGGCATCATGGAGTCATGCGCCCCCTGGCTGCTCGGTGAGGCTGAGGTCTTTTTCTCCACACGTTCTTCAATACCTTCTGTTTGCAGTTGCTTGAATGTTCCTCACACATGAAAAATCATTCTCCAGCAGGGGAACACTTTACACACAACATGGACACAATTTGTCATAGGAAGTAATATTAAGGCAAGACATGTTATTTCATGTTATACAGTAAATACCAAGCAATAGCTTGGTAATAAGGTAAAACGTGTGTTGCAAACAAGGGAGGAAAAATTAGAACCTTATCACACAGTAATTATCAAGTTATGTAAAGCTATTACACAGATGGCAGCTTATAGTTACTCTCAAGTTACATTACCTGGATATTACTTTGGAAATAACACATAATATTACCTGCTTATTTTTACAATATTACTATTGATATTACAAACCTCGAAATCCTGTTAGAAATAAGATGGTATTACCATATTATTACTTTCCTATTATAAAATTATTATGGTTTTGGTCATTTTAAGTGTTACCAACACCAGTGACAGGTGTGTTTCTTTGGGTTTACACAGAAACTAACTGATGAACTGTTGGTACAACAGATATTCAAATTTGCCAAGCGTTGCCATTTCAAGCTAAATATAAAATAGAGAATATAGCTTTGACTTATATTAGATACAAATATTTTCATCCTCTACCTTGGCCATGATTTACCCTTGTACCATTCAAATGTTATTTTCTAAACCAGAACTATTTTTGCTTGATGTTTTCAGTCCAAGATGGCTTACCAATCCACAGACGCAATTCTAAATCTGAATACCCGCAACTCTTTGCAGGGATGCACAAAAAGTCCATGGAGGCAGGCGAAAAGTGCGAAGTGCCGCAGCAGCCCAGCTCTCAGAGGGCAGAAGACGCTGAGGTGGAGGAAAAGAGGTCAGATGGCAAGTCCACCATTTCTAAAGAGGAACTGAGAGAGAACAGCATTGCTGCACTCAGGGCCAAGGCACAGGAGCACAGTGCCAAAGTGCTGGGGACCGTTTCTCATGACAGACTGCAGGAGGGCAAACACGAGAGACAGGCAGCTGAGGACAAAGCCAGTGACCCCAGCAGTCCAGCAGAGGAGGAGAAAAGTCCATAGTGACTGAGGACAGTTGTCCTCCTGAGTGTATGCAGTGATGTGGCTGCTGTCAGCATGTGTACGGACAGTACAGAAAACACAACATTCTGTCCTGCAGCGTTTCCTCCCGTCACTGACTTCTCTAAACTGGCCTACGTCTGGTCTTCTTAGAGATGAAAACTCATCTGCTGCACAGAAGATGCAAATGCACTTTTTATGATTTACTTCCAAACTTACTGTTTACGTAAAGTTGTTGTTTCTAATGCATAGCAGAGAAGACTGGACTCTGTGGGAGCAAAGTGTTAATATTGGTTAACATACACTAAATAGAGTCTGATATGTCAAATTTTATCCAGTGTAACATTTATAATATTTCAGTGAGGATTACCAATGAGCAGTTAGTTTCTGAAGGACTTAAATTCATTGTTAAAATTCATTTTAATGTTGCTTGTACCATTGACACTTGGGAAAAAAAAGAACCTTCCCACCACCAGTTTTAAAAGAAACAAAGTAAATGTTGTCCTATATCACACGCTGTATATAATTGATATATTAATCTTTCTCTCTCTCTCTCTCTAAGGCACAATTTGAAATATTTTTTTCTTGTTGTAAAAATGTTTGTGTTTTTATTTCAAAAATATGTATAACAGAAAATACAAAGCATAAAAATAGAAATAGCATTTTATTAAAAGTGGGTTTTTTTTTGCGTCTGTTTACTTTCCTTTTTGTTCATGTGACAAACAATTTGATTGTCAGAGCATTACTGCGGCTCTTAACTGGCACAAAGTTGGCCTCCATGTTGGAGTAGCTACTTGTTGTCACTTGATGCTCGGCAGGCTGGGCTCATTAGGAGACAGTCCCACGGCTTTATGCTTGGGTTAGTCATTATAATCCGTCACAGTTGAGAGCCTTCAGTTTCAGATTAAACCAGGGGAACAGGGCTTTTGGGCCAGGAGAGCGAGTGAGACCCCACCCCCCCCACCCCCCCACCCCACAACAAGCAGGCTCACCTCAGCCTGATTTAAAATCACTTTTTAATAGATGCTATTAGCAGCCGACACTCAATCTTTTTCATCCTCTTATCTGAATACTTAGCTGAAAGCTAACAGCTTTATTTGTTGGCAACCCTCCATTCTCCCTCAAGCTGTTCATGAAACTTCGTATCACTTGCACTCCGCTCCACACCACATATAGAATGTTTGCATCAGCTGTAAAAAGGGCAAGAGTCAGTGATCAATCGCTGCATCTCTGAGCACTAAAGGCTTAAACAATAATAGTGGTTGGTAATTAATTGCATTGTTGGCAGAGATAAAATAAAACAATAATTAATGGCTTTTTTCACCTGAAAACAAGAAATACAAGAAAACACTTCAAAATATGCAGCCTCACCATTTAAAATTCATTTTCTGGGTTAATGTGGACATTGAAAGATTAAATAATCTACTTTTGACAACAAGAACTAGACAGCAGATCCCACAGAGCAGATAGTAAACTACTTATTTCGCGTTCGTTACATTATATTAAGCATGGTGCAGCATATTTTACCCTTCATCACAAAACTCAAAATAAAAATTCTGAGAAAGTAAGATCATAGTGTGGTTAAAAATATGTGAGCGTCAGATGCAGACAGTTTCTAATATACTGAAACAATACTGTTGGTTTGACTCCTATAGAGACTTTTTGGCCTGGTACCAGTCCCCAGCCCAAGGGATGGGAACCTCTGATCTAAGAGCAGAGTGGACAGTTCGGTCCGGTTCAGTTCAGTTCAGTTCAGTTAAGATCTTTATTGTCCCTCAAGGGGAAAAATGATTTGCAGTAGAAAAATACCACAACGTATATACAATCACAACAGTAACAAACACAATGATTTAAGGAATAAATAGAATACAAAATAAATAAGATAATCTGTTTAAGTCACTATTCAAGTCAAGAGATTTATTGCACTATAGGGACAAAGGAGAACTCATTTCCTTGTGGTCCTATAACGTGATTCAGTTTCGTGACAGCAGACTGGGCCTTGAACCTGACACTCACACTTGGATGAAGCGTTGTTCTTCTTTCACCGCTCTGCAGCTCAACTACCTCTGCAATGTAGCATTATGGTCACTCCACTCCAATGGAACATGTCAGAGTACAAGGCACTACTGTATGGATTAACCAACATACATTGTTCCACAGTTGATGTGAGACCAGCTGCTTCTCTAGTGCCACCGCCATAAAGTTGATATATTTAGTCCAATGACTGGACAGCTATTGTGTGACTTGCCAATAAATTGTTTACACATGTGCAGATTCCCATCAGGATGGATCAACATTATCAAATTTGACCAATGTTGGTAATAGGAAACAATAAATTGTACTTCTTTCATGGAGTGCTGATTTGTCCAGCAGGATAACTCACAACAAGTGTGTTCAGCTGAATATAGGTTGAAACAAATCATTGTATTCTGTTTTTATTCATGTTTTACACAGTGGCTGAACTTCATTATAATTGGAGTTGTATATAACCGTCCAGCAGTCCACTTTGTTGAATTTAACCATCTGCTTTTCTCTCTCAGGTTATGATGTGTCCTTCCTTCTGAGAGGAGGTAACTTGGAGGATTTACCTTGAAGGTAAGAATAATTTTGGATTCACCATTTGAAGACAGAACAAGACTATGACCTAAAGTAGGGGTGTCAAACTCATTTTAGTTCAGGGGCCACATACAGTGCGGCCAGACCAGTAAAATAATAGCATAATAACCTATAAACAACAAGCACTCAAAATTCCCTTTGTTTTACATTTAATGCAGTATCTTTTTTTTTTTTTTTTCAAAATATATTTTGAAAAACCGACATTTCTTGAGGGAAAAATAAGTGCAATTTCAACAATATCGTGCTTCAGTTTACCATTTACACACGTGCACATGAAGGCACAAAACATTTAGTCAATGCTATCTGAAACTAAAAAATATAGTATTTCTCAATTAAAATTTCACAAATTTATCCTCTGGCGAGCCGGTTCTGGCCTGCGGGCCGCATGTTTGACACCCCTGACCGTAAGTGTTTTTTTTCTCCTATGATTTATAGTTGTACAATTGAACGGTATTTATGACATAGCGACGTAGATACTGGTGGTAAACCCTTGTTAAACTTTTATTTCGTACTGTTATATTATGTTTCGGTGTAAGTTAAACTGTCAAATAACCCTCGACTGTTTGCTCCCTCCCAACAGGTGGAGGCTAATTGCTGTGGTTGCCAGCACGTGTCAAAGAGGAGTGACCGACGTCATAAATGTGAGTGACAATATTTCTGATTAAGGCCAAAATGTCATCACTTTAAGTAAAAATGTATGCACATGCACAGTGAGGTGTGCAAGACTTTTAGCAATATTAAATGTATTGCATATCTTTGAATTTACTGATGGCTTAGACTTCATTACAAACGTCATTAGGAATACAATTTCTTCTTTAAGAAAAAGCCAAATAACTATTTAAAATGTGAGCGAGCGTAATGATTTGTAATGACCAAGCGCAACTGCTTCCCACATCAGTTCGGTTATTGAGGCCAAGACACATACAGACTGAGGATTATTCCTCTAAAGTGCACAGCTATTTAATCCTGTGAGAGTGGAATAGAAGGTCGTCATAGATCAGATTTGCTGAAGATCAAGCTGTTTACACTGGAAGTGAGGAGGTTACGAACAGCGTCCCTCGTGATGGACAGGCTGCTTTTTTGAAGACCAGCATAAGATCATCTCAATCCATGCAAAGTGAGATCAGGAGGTGGAGGGGTGGGGGGGGGGGGGGGGGGGGGGGGGGGGGGGGTTAATGGGAAGATTTCACCTAATGCAATATTAACATTCAATTCCATTTTAAAGCTGTTCTAAGCAGTATGATTTCATTGTGAGATTAAGTGCCTGCAGATAATTTTGGGATGCACTGAGCTCCATTGGCCTGCAAACACATGAATGTGTGTGTGTGTGTGTGTGTGTGTGTGTGGTGCTGTTCTGCCCTCTGCTGTACAGACTTATCAGTACATCTAAAGCTTGAGGAAAGATGGCTGTCAAGCTAAAAACCCTCAATATTAACAATAATTAACACCGAAAACGATAGCATTTGAAACACTGAATTGATTTCTCTCTTAAAACTAGTATGTATTTGTTGCACCCTTTGTTTTTTTTCCGTCAGTTGGTTCTTTATTGTGTGATTCACTTTATCGCACATTGTCCAGCCCTGTCAGTGAAATTCATTTTGCTTCCAATTTACTTTTTTGGAATTTGTACTACTTTACAACCAGTATGTATGTAATTCACTTCATTAATTCAGTCCAATCAGCTAGACTCAGAGGGTTAACTGAAGAGCTGAAAATATATATAATCAAGTACTTATTAAATGTTTTAAATAGTTTTTTTTTTTTAGTTATTTATAAAGACTGATTTACATAAAAGCAATTATCTGATTAGACTAACTATTATTTTAGTTGTCCTTAATGGCCAAACATCAGCTAAAGGCGGTGTGATTTGGTTGAAATGCTTTGAAGAAGCCATTAAATGGATAATTTATTTACTGTGTGGTAAATGTGCCCCTGCCTTTGAACTAAAGCTGCTATTGTACTGTGTATGCAATCCATACATACATACATTATAGCCTGGCGATTCCTCCAGTTGATCAAAATAGAAAATCAGAAACCTCAATATAAAAACATACACATGGGTTCCATAATGCCTGCAGTGCCTGTATATTATACATACACAAACCTGCACAAAGACTGTATTTTACAGTAAAGGCTAGATGTGAGCTTTTAAGAAGTATTTCGTGTCTACACATGCAACATTAAGTGCTTGTTTACATCCATCCTGTACATACACACATACTGCCTTTTCTTCAACCCACAGAACCTTTTTTTTTCTCCCCCATCAGTTAGGAGAACTGTATTGCATTGTTTCAGCCACAGGGTGGCAGTGTCATCCTTGCTTCCAAATCAGACAGACCCAGCTGAAACATGCACATGTGAAATCATTTTCAAGTTTACAGTCACACATTTGACCATCAGTAGCCACTGTTATTATCAACCCAAGTACTGAGACGACAGTAGTCTTGACACATCCTGGTACCTTTCTGGCTTACAAGACGGAATGTTAGGCCCATATTGAAAGCCCCAGAGCAGAAAAAAGATGTGATATCTTGATCAATATTTGTCATCTCTTGTCACTGTCCTGGTGCTCTCAGCGATGAGACTGTCTGCTGGGGGTTAATCGAGGCAGGATTGATGCTGTGGGTAAATGATCTGTCTAGGCTGAGGACTGATTTCTTCCCCAAAGTTCATCTTTCCAAAGCCTTGCTGGGCCGATCACACACAGTCGACCAGCACAGAGACAGAGATAATTCATCCTCATCTCATATTTTCCCTCTATATATTTGTGTCACAATAATGCTAATTTAGTCTCACAAGCCTTTTGATTAGGCAGCTCGAGTTGGAGTCTGTTGTTGTGGATGGCCCTTTGATACGCCATTTATTTTCATTATGATAGATTAAAATCTGACTGCAGCAGAAGAAGGAACATGCCTCTTTAAGATGAATCTCATTTGCTCATCTGTTAAACTGCTGACATGAAATATTGCTTTTCTGAATATAAGATATCCATAAATTTCCAGGACAGTTTTTAATAGAAATTTTGACTTTTTATTTATTTCGCTTAGATGCGAAAAGCAATGAGAATATTAAGGCATTAATAGAATATTATGGATGCCAACTGCTATAAAACATAAAAGAGGTTTTTCTCATTTTTAGAAGATTTTAGAATAATACTAGCATAATGGGAATTTTGAATAACCTTGAATAACCTTCTCTGCCGCCACTCAGATGCATTTCCTCTCTGTCACTGTTGCCTCTTCTAATGATAGTTTTATTTAAAGATGAACTAGGGTGGCACAACACCAGAAGCTGTCTGCTGCATTCACCATCCAGCCTTCAGTATTAGGGACTTTCAACAGGCCATCTGTGGAGAGTTTCAGATGCCAGCTCCTGTTATCCTAGTAGATATATAAAACAGATAAACTGAATTACTCTCTGTTCATGTCAATATTATATCACTAGCCTTTATTACTTCTGCTGCTTCATATTTCGCCTTTCAGAAAATGACACCACCCCTCCCTTTGAAAGATCTGGTACTCAGGTTGCAATTAAAAACCAACATATCAGAAAGAGCCGCCTCTGCTGGCATGAGACGGCAGTTTTTGAACGATGCTTACGGCTGAACTCAAACTTGTTCAGCTATACTTATCATGACAAGGGAAACATGAACTGATAGACAGGGTTCCCTTGTTGCTCAAGTGTGATAAGTAAAGCCAGAGGATGAGGCTGTGGGGTTTCTTATCAGTGTGCGCGTGTGCGTCTCGGAAAGAGCCGGCGCCGCTGAAAGAGGCATGTTGCTGTGTGACAAAGGTGTGAGGGCAGATAAGCATGTTTGTATGAAATTCTTCAAAGATGAGCTTAACTCCTCTGTGAAAGTGGGCTTTAAAAGGAGGAGCGAGAGAAAGCAAAAGAGAGGGAGGGCGGGTTAGAGAGAGAGAGAGATTTACAGGGATGGATGATGACTCTGAATCTGTGGGGCTAAAAAATACTGTATGGATGTCCTCATTTCCTAAAAAGTGCTATGAAAAGCCTGTTTGGAATACAGATTTGTCCTCACCATAGACTGTGATGAAGCAGTACTCAGATTCTTGTCTCATGTCAAGGGCTTATAATACAGCAGTTTAAAGAGATAGTTCCGTGTTTTGTTTTTCTATGTGGTCGTATGAAGATTTTGACCGACTTTGCCAATGCTCACATTTACGGACAAAATGGCTGTCAGCAGGGACAGGGGAAACTAATTTGATTCGTGTGGTACATCTGTGTCACTAAGACTTAAATGATGGAGGAGCAGAACCAGAAAAGGTCAGGAAAAAGGGGGCAAATACAAAAACACGCATTACTCTTCTTAGGTAACTGCCTCTTCAGGTTTTTTTTTTTTAACATCTTATATTCTATAGTCTTCAGGCCGAAATGACACTGACTCAGCATCACTTAAGGTAATTCATCAGGCGGATTTGTAAAATTGGCAGAGTTCTAGTTTAAAGAACAGGAGGAATGATAACGTGTTTTGGTGTCCATATGGGGACCTGTGTGTTGTTTTGAGACAGACTTGGAAGATACAGCAAGAATAAATCTTTCTTGTACTTGTAAATCGGGGACTTTTTATTTCTGTAAATAAACTGCTCAAATGTCAAGGACATGAATTTGGTTCCATTTGTTGCCACATACCTCGATGTAGCTGCCGCGTCCCTGGAATACTTTAGATATTTCTCTGCTTACATGTAAAATAATCTTTGTTTAAACTTCAAACTGAAAGGAAATGTGGTTTCCGTTTACAATATCTATATTCCAATACATAGCCAAGAGTGTTTTCCGCTTAAACAAAATAACCACCATTCCCCCAAGAGCTAAAATTTCACAAAACAGTTTTCTCACTCTCGCCATTGTGATTTTTTAGATTTAGAAAATCTCTCTGCTGAAGCTTACTTTTAAGGACAACACAATTAAGCATGACACATTTCTTTTTTTTCCCAAACAAAAAGGGATTCAATATACAGCTTTCAATTACTGTAACTGTAACGGTCCTCTGCTGAGGCATGGCACAAAATCAAGATGCTGTTTATGCATCTGTTGTCTATGCGCTGAGAGTAGTGACAGGTATTTTATCAAAGCAGCGATAAGAACCTGAAAACGCCTTTAAGCCGAACGAACAGTCAAGAGCATCATGCTCCTTATTAATGTAGCACTCAGCTCTAATGTCTTTTTGTCTTTCCACTCCCTTTCACTTGCTTCTCCATTTTGTTTTGGCCCATCCATCATTGTTTTTCCACTAGAAATGTGCTTTTTCCACTTTACTTCTGTTAGCAAGTCGTATTCCTTTTAATTCTTGCTGTCTGCTGGTTGTGACCTCTGGGGTTTTGTTAAACTTTACCAAAAAAAAAAAGACCTTTAGTTAAGATAGTTTTCTTTAGACGCACACTGACAATACAATGATCCTTTTTAAAAGCAAAACCAGAGTCTACAAAATGGATTTCACACATGAAAAATTTGCAGAAGTTCATATTCAACCTCCTGCAGCCTCTTGGAAAGTTTTTATCACATGGGGGTGGATGACTAATAAAATCAGTTTGCTTCTGTTGGTCTGAGCCGGCGATGGATGCCTGTGAGTGAGTGTGCAAGCAGGCGTGGGTGAAGCTTCCTATCTATAGCAGGAGAGAAAACACATGTAGCGCTGCACTCGCTGGCAGAGTGAGCCCTCTTCACCACCCCATACAGCTGCCATTGATGAGAGCGGCACTTTTCGCCCCAATCTCCCCCCATCGAGCCACATTTCATGCATTAGAACCTTGGAGAGAAGCTGCAAAAGAGAAAACAGATAAATTCAGAAAAGGGTCAGGCCGTACTGACTTTTTTAAAGCCTTGTTATCTGCTCCATTTAGCTGCAGGCAGTGAATGATAAGGATATTATTAATTGTATCTGTAAGGTTAAAGGGAAGAAGTTTAAACCAAAGATTTCTCCGCTCAGCCCTCCCTTTCCCAAGCACATCAGGGAACTATGGTAGCTTTCCTTTACAAAAAGCATGTTCTTGTTCATTTGCGTAGTAAACGTCATACTCTGGCTGGTTTGTCTCTTCAGTCTTCTGTAGAAACAATGTAGTGCAACATACAGCTATAAGCAAAGCCCAAAATACTCTACATTCAAAAGGTTTGTTCTGTATGATAATATTCTGTGTCTAAAACAAAGCTATCTGTATTTTTAAAATGTAGTGTGTATGTATAAACAAATGCCTATTACATTCAAATTAGTTCACACAATGGGAATTAAGCGCAACAAGACTCACTGCGTTGGCCCGGCGACATTCCCACACTGCACACAGGAAGTGATCTATTATATGTCAAGACGGTAGTAAAACACAAACTGAAAACACAAAGAAATGCCCACGCAAGGGGAGTCAGAAGGGAATTTTACTGCACAAAAAAATGAGGTCATTAAGCAGTTTGATAGGATAAAAGCTTCTCGCCCCCCCGTCTGCCCCTGTTCTGCCGGTGTACGCACAAAAATGCTCCCTCAGTCTGCTTATTAATACTATTGCCTGACAGAGGACAGGATGCAGCATACAAATAATATTACACTGTCTGTGTTCACAAAGACCAAACAGAGGTAGCATAATAACAGTAATCACCAGAAGTTACACACTGCAGCTTTATAGCAATTATACACTTATTCAAACACACCTATGGGTGGTATATACAATTTCTACCAATAAACCCCCACTAAATGTTATACATGTGACTTTTAAAGGGAACTGAGTGCTTGGGCTATTCTCTGGCTCTGGAGGCTAATGTTGTGATTGAATGGCAGGTGGGGCAAGAGAACATGACCTGTCTGATGCTTCCTCAACATTAGGAAGCGGAATAAAATGCTGCTCTCATTTTGTTCTGACATCCTGGCTGCTGCGAGCAGGCTGACACTCACAGCAGTTTTGTCAGCAAAAGTCAACTCAAGGCCAGACAGTGATGACAGTGATGCCAAAAGACAGTGAAGAGCCACTCCAGTTGCAGCAGTGCACCCGCAATTGTAAACAGCCAATACATAACGCGCTCTGAGAAGCTTCTGTCGCCACACAATCCATATGCTGTTCCCTGATACTCACCCTTTGTTGTGTGAAGTACTTACAATCGGCTACAGCCCTGTGAGCTGAGCACAATCCCCCCCCCCCCCCCCCCCCCCCCCGCGGGGCCCAAACCCCCCCCCCCCCCCCCCACTCCAACCGACATGTTCCCAATGAACACACTGGCCACTTTATTAGGTACACTGTTCACCAACAATAATTGGCACGAGCAGCATCTGGTGTGGTCCCATCTGCACACCTTATAATTTGAAGTTAGACTCACTAGGTAAAAATTGATGCAACCTGATAACCTTTTAAATTTCTTTGATCTGGCAACTGGTTCTAGTGTGAACTTGTGTTTTCCACGTGGCACCTGGCATCTGCAGCGCTGGAGTAAAAACACCTCACTGTCCTACATATGCATGTTATAAAGACAGAGTGGATAAGACGAACCATGATAACAGATAACAGTTTCATTATTCATGCCAAATGTATTTATTGACTACATTTATGGTACAGCATAAACACTGCTAACAACTTAACCACTGCTCTGCTTTGTGCACACCTCACCTTTGTTCTCTCTTTGTTAATAAGGTCCACCTCCCGTTGTTTACCTTTGATTTCGGATAAACTTGAACAAACAAACATAAAAAGCAGACAGTTTTTTTTCCCCCAGAAGTGAACAGTACACATTCTGTAATAGTGCTCACATGATTTATCTACTGTAAAGGTGAAATTAAAAAATGCTTTAAATGATGAATGTAGTAAAGGGTAGGTAGTTTGTTACTGTTATTAGCTCAGTTTTCTTCTAGCAATATACTTTATGTGGAGAACAGTCTTTGCAGAAAAGTTTTCAGTACGGTATTTTCCTCCTCTTGTGATGGTGATGGAGAACCTTATTGCATCCCACAACTAAAGATTCAGTCTAGATCAATATGCAGACCAGGTAATTCTCCATCCACACTTCTTTTTTCTCTCTATGGTTTAGTCATTTCTCTTTGTATAGCTTCTTTCCGTTGACAGCTGGCAGCAGCGGAGGCAAGGCTTCAGAAATCTGTCCATCCCACCTTCTGTCTTCTTGCCTCCTCTCACTTGCCGTCTCCCCCCAAGCAAACTGGTTTCAGTGTTATACATGTCCGGGCTTGGACAGGTAGGCTATGAGGGCCACCACCACCCCCACATACATCCCTGTTCCAATGGTAATGGAAAGAGCAGCCAGGAACACTGCTCTTCTAGAGCTCATTCCTGCTCTGGAGAAGTCTCCTTTAGCAATGGCCTTGCCAGTCTGACAAAACAAAGCAGAGAGGGAAATGAGCCAGCGCGTTACTCATCGGCACAGAGCATACGAGTGGGTGTTAAGCCTCAGTTAAAAGAGAGAAAACAAGAAATGCTGTTAGGTAGCCATTAGTTACCAGGGCAATTAGGTCATTATATGTCTGACAGTGATAAATGTATTGTTTCTCCATTTTGGTTTCCTATCAAATACTGAGCCAGGCCTCTATTCATTCCTAAAACTGATTATTTTGTGTTTCGGTGTAATTGTCTTTGCAGTTATTGTGGGTGATACTGTAGAAACAATAAAATATTCTGTTTTGTCTGGGCATGACGTGAGCCAGTTTCATGTTCCTACAAAATATTCACTTTAGACAAACCTAAATTGCTGCTCTAATATACAAAAAGAGTTATAAAAAATTATAAAATAACTGCAGTGCAGCAGTGCCACAGCAAAGACTGTAAAGCTAAACATTAATGGTTTTCTAAAGTGAATAAAGAAGACTGACAAGTGGGTTCATGATTTGGAATTCATGCAGTCAATCATCTGAAACAACTGTAAGGAGGGTCACACGGCGGAAAAAACACGGGCTGTGTTGGTAATTGTGTGTGAACGCTTTTGCTCACTGACCTTAAACAGAATACGGTCTAATCGAAGTTAATGACAGGCGTGACTCAGTCCCTGGGTTTTTACCTTGTGAGAGAAGTAAAAGGCAACGATGCCCAAGGGCCAGAAGCAGCAGAGCATGGAGAAGATGGCTAGGCCCAGGTGGTCCCGAGGGGGCAGCACGATGAAGTTGTCCTCACTCTCACTGTCACTGGAGCTGTCACTCTGAAAGACAGTGGGTTGATAAAGAATAATTAAATATCTGAAGAGGAATTGATGATAGTACTTAGTCTGCATTTACACAGAGAGAGACAAAATGACACTTTTTTAAAAATGGGACCAAAAGTGAGTTTGTTGATTCTAATTGATGCCTAAATAAAGTGTGAAGCTCATCAAGTTTGTCTTGGACAGATTTGGCAGTGGTGCCCCATCACTCCCAATGCCGCCACCCCATTCTGCTATATTTGCCCTTGTTCTGCAACAACCCGTGATGCGGTGTGCTCAGCCAGCCAGCCAGGATTTTGTGCCTCTGTCAACACCCATGAAGGGCATGACATATAACACGGGATTAAGAGATTCTTCCATCATTGTTAGGTGATAGAGAAATGGCAAGAGGACAGTGTCATTTATGTGCTAAATTGCCTCTGGAGCATGAGAGAGCTACACCACAGCTACTTAATTCACTCCCAGTCTGGTGTTTCAATATTCATTCTCCCCATTTGTTCTGGTTTGACAGTTTTCCTGTCTTGTTGATACTGCCTTTTAAGGCGAAACATAATGGGTTAATGCTACTTTGGTATGAATATATCATGACATAACACTATCCTTGTGCTTTCTTTCCACTAGTTTTTTAGTAGTAATACTGATATGACTATAATTTTTTTGCAACAATTCATGCTACTATTTATATAAATAACATTGTACTGTATTACAATGCATCGCGACAGAGATGCATTAGAACTATCCTGGCTGTAGTTTATACAACTATTATACATCTGCTTCTGGTCTCCTTTACCTCTACCTCACCACTCCCTCTTTCCTTTTTTTGTCCCCCGCCACTCCTTTGTCCATCCGGCCGAGACAAAGTTTGAGAACCACAGCTATCTTCTAAAAAAACATAAGGCCAATTGGCTAATAAATCATATATTCTAATGCCTCTCAGATGACATACATCCCGTCTGTGTTGAGGATGGTGATTTCGGTGCATGGCTGACCTTTAGGAGGCTGCAGCCTTACTTCTCTTAACTGTCCCAGAGACAGACCTGGTGTTTGTCTAAATGGATAACTCTCATTAGGAGCAGGTTTCATTTGTTAGTCTTGCTGCCTGCAGGGATCAATCAAAGTGGAGAAAAGGAAGGCACAATCAATAGGCAGGAAGTGAACCGACCATTTTAGAGGTAATTAAAGAACCGCCAGGAAGGAGGGCAAACAAGAAAGGAAGTGTGCTTGTGCATTGACTCCCTCATTTTTCAGCGCATTTTGGTACAATATTCGTTTTCAGCCTCTAATCTGGTCTACATTTACTGAACCACAGGGTCTGGTATACATTTCTTGAGCCATTTGGTGAATAAACCTTATTTAGATGTCACAGGGAGATAAAGAACAGCAGTGGTGTCCACTATCCAAACTGTTTCCACACAGCTATCTTTGCCAAGGAAGCTTTATAAACAATGTCCACCTGGACAGCCAGGGGTGTGATCATCAAACAGAAGCTGGTCATAACCACATAATCTGACAGGGCATGAATAAACCATTGGGCACAAACAACAGTAATCTCCATTTATCTATGCAGAAATATCTGATAATAGTCCCAAGTGACTGTTGCATTCAGTCCTATACTGACTGTCTGACACCCACTGTAACCAGCTGGGGACACACTCTCAGCCTGGTGTGATGCCAATGTGCCAATTTGGTGGCAGGGCTTCACTGGGGCACAATGCCCTAATAAACCATAGCTCTCTCCATGTCCTCGTTATAGCCTGGACTCTACAGCAGAGCACAAAGAGACCTGAACCCTGTCAGTGGCAGGGACAAACACGCGTGGCATCATCCATGTTATTTTGTAACCTATAATTTATGTTTTTCTCTGCCACAAAGATGTCAAGCAAACACAAAAAACGACTACAGCTCAACAGACATGTCGAGAGAGGACATGGATTGCATTTAGGGTATAGTGTGTTACAATTACTGTAAGTCTCTTTCAAACCAAGATTTGCAGGTATACAGTGTTTTTTTTTTGTTTTTTTTTTTTCAACTCTGAATCGCCAATGTGCGAAAATTTCCACACGCTTTCATGTCACAATTCCCTGCTCCGGAGTCAGGGGAAGAAGAATATGGAGCTCAGTGACAACGGTCTCCCATCCATCTCAATGGCAAGTGAACCATTTTAAAGCCCGATTGAAATTAAGATGAAATCAAAAATAATGGG
Organism: Brachirus orientalis; assembly: GCA_016785285.1. Lineage (NCBI taxonomy): Eukaryota > Metazoa > Chordata > Actinopteri > Pleuronectiformes > Soleidae > Brachirus > Brachirus orientalis. The sequence goes on along the minus strand of JAFBJR010000073.1, from coordinate 566,829 downwards.
CACGTGACAAAGTTGTACCAAGTAAGATTTGCTCATAACATTCATGGCTACAGTATGTTTGAATACTGTATGTCTTTAGCATTGCACAAAATGTAACCGCTGTCTTACAACCTACAACCTGTGATTGAATGCTAATTAAACTGGTCAAAAACCCGTTAAAACACAAAATTAAATTTAAATTAAATTGCATAGTAAGCTTCTGCTACAAAACAAGAAAAAAGCAGCTATATCTTGCTTGTCCATTTGGGCTGCTGTAGAAACATGGCGGCGCAACCTGGTAGTCTCCAAAAAAGTAAGGCTCTTGCTTTTGTCTAGGGGTAGATGATATGCCCGTGTAATCACATTAAAAAGGATGCAAATCAAATTGTTTTAATAATTATTATCTAGTAAATAATTACATTTTGTTACTGTCTGACAGTTGAAGAAACCAGTTAATTGTGGTTTTGAAATTCAATTAAAACTCAATGGAAAACTATGTAAACACCAGACAATAAAACTGCTAGAGAATGGATTTTTAGAAGCTGCAAGCTCTGCTTTTTCCCTTTTATTTTCAAGTCCCTGCAGATTTTAATGTCCAATACATTCTATTTTACAACACAGAAAACTGCTATGCATCAACACACATCTGGTCTCTGAAAAAAATATCCTCTCACGAATTAATCTGTAATGTGACTGTTTATGCTTTTTTTTTTTTTAATAAACCAAAGGCCTAGAATCTTACTGCTGACTCACGCACAGTCACATAACAGTAAGCATGTACATGTGAATGCGCTGGAGGGGGAAGTAAAGAAACGCAGGTGATGAGTATAAAGTCTCATATTCCAACTTTCATCCGAGCACTGTTTATCAGATTAATTTGCTCTTTTGAATTGGACATGGAATAACTTGAGCTCCGGGCTCACCTGATCCAGCAGTCACGTGTCAGCAGAATGCCCTCAAAGCACAGTGTTAATAGCAGTCACAGCCATGGCTCTATCTATCTGCCAGGTCTCCGAGTGACAAGTCCTGGTGCAGGCTGTACTTTTTCTTCTGTCGACTCAGAGCCCTGGGTGTCTCACGCTTGTGGCTGGCTGAAATTAGATTTTTTTTTAACACTTCTGAAATGCCCTTTTTTAAAATTAATTTTCTATTTATTTTTTTGTTTTTTCTGTGGTTTCTTCAAAGAGACAACCCTGACACAAATAGCCGGTAAAGATCAACTCAGATGTGTCATTTTCGTAGAGCACAATTATGAAACAGAAGTGTGCAATTACCCTACAGTAGATTTTTTTTAAAGGCTCCAGCAAATTGACAATTTAGAGAACAGAGCGAGAAATGAGAATGAATCACAGTGACAGCCCGTTAGAACAGTAAATGAAATAAAAAGCAATATTGTAATTACTCAAACACTGCTATATGGCTCTCACTTGCATCAGTTCCTCTTTGACATGTACGGTTGTAGTAAGTATTCCTTTGTAACGTGTAGCAGGGGTGAGGAACTTGAAGTATGACTGTTTCTGCAAAGTGCATCACCATGACTACAGCTCAAATATAAGGTGCTGGTAGAGACCTGGTATATCAGGTGCCTTGAGCTCAAAGACTGCATATAAAAAAAGATGTAGCCTATGAAGTATGATGGTAGTGGCAGGTGTTGTCTCTTCTTCACTAAAAAGTGATGTCAGGTTTGCAAATTCTGTGCCCATTTAGAGGTAAACCACAGAGATGTGTGGACACCAGTGTAATTGACAGCTGGCAGCATCCAACACCGAGACGTCTATGCACCTTTAGTTTCAAAACCTGACAAAGGGCCAATCAAATCGTGAGACTCATGACTTCACACTGGGAGTTAATCTGCAACATAATTTTTATATAAAATCTGAGCCAGAGCTCCATAATATGATACCACCATAATGTGCAGAAAACCTAAACACTCTGCTCTGGAATGACCACTAACCTCATACTCAGGTCCCTGCTCATCCTCCACCTCATACGACACCGTCTGGATCTTCACATCCTTCTCTCCTTGTATACAGTTTTCTGTCAACACTCCATCCAACACTGTGTCCTTGCCTTCTGTGAAAGTCGTCTCAAAGCTCTCACTCTTGGAGTCCTTGCTGTGGAGACTCACGTCATCTTTGCACAGGATGAAGTTGGGCCTGTAGAACGCCTCTACTGCAAGATGGAGGGACGTTGCGTCCAGGAACTGCTGAGTCTTATGTTTGCCATTAGTCCCAGTGTAGTAGTAGCCGATCAGGCTTTCCTGGTGGGGCTGGCTCGGGTAGTCACACTGGTAACCCTGGTAGTCGTTGTGGACCACGCGTTTACTTGTCTTGTCTAGCAAGGGGTTCTGGAGCTCACTGAGGCTCTCCATGATGGTGGCACGTTCACACGTCTAGTGTGTCAGAGGATGGAGTCCAGTGAAGGTTTGGCAGCTGGAAAAACCTCATGAGAGAGAACAAAGTCCAGTTCAATCATGGCACAAACTTGGGAAAAGACATAAACAAACATATGGTGCAATGAAACTATTCAGTCTGATCCATTCTTTTTCAGTGATAATGTGCTTTTGCTCTCTTGAAGACGAATTTAGTGGAAGAAATGTTCCTACCAGCTTTCCTGCTACAAACTCTTACTAGTCTGGGCCATAAAATCACCATCTGCTGGATGTTCAACTGTTGCATTTCACACCCACAGATTCATATAAACATGTCAGCGGAAAAAAAAGTATCTACCACTCGTCACAGCTGCTGATATTAAAAAACTGTGGAAAGAGTGTCAGGTGCTGCTGTCTTTCACACTGCATACTGATTAGTCTGAATCGTCAGTGGACTGGCCTCCTTGAATCCTCCACAGTCTTTTAAAATGCAACTGGAGAGTGGGACAAACAAAGCGGAAGATCAGTTATAAAATTTGTGGTTTATGTAAAAGATACACAGCGCTGCTGTAAGGAGAGGCAGTTGCTGGGGCAACAAGTCCACCAATTACAGAGTGACAGATCTGTAATCTTTGGGTCCCCCCCCCCCCCCGAGAGACTTCGTCCTGTAAAAAGGAAATTTTGTCCATCCACTGACTCACTCTTTATCTTCCACACCAAATGAGGGTCGCGGGAGATGCTGGTGCCTAATCCTAGCTGACATTGGGCAATAGGTGGGGTATACCCGGGACAGGTCACCATTCCATCGCGGGGCCACAGAGACAAACAACCATCCACTCTCCCATTCACACCTACGGCCTAATCCCCAAACCTGCATGTGTTCGGATTGTGGGAGGAACCCAAAGAAAACCCACACACACTTGAAGAGAACATGCAAACTCCATGCAGAAAAGCCCTGTTATCAACCGGGTCGCAAACCTGGGTCTTCTTGCTGCAAAGGCAAGAGTGCTAACCACTACACCAACCGTGTGACCTCACTTATATTGGCCTTATGACACAAGGTACCTGTCTTATCTCTTATAACACTGGAATATATTTTTTGTGCTATAATCACTGTGTGCTTGTCATATTTACATTGATATGGACCTATTTGTATGAAATAAAGTAACTTGTCTGAGTGATATACAAAAACAAAAAACAAAAAAAAATAAACAAAACTAAACGTCAGTCCCTCTTGGCCCGCATTGAATTTAAATCTAAACTATTAAATTCTTATTTATATCCAACATCTATTAATGAAAAGCAACTGAGGAACCTGTACATCTATGAAATATTTTCTATCTTGTAGAAAAAAGCAAATCAAGTCAGAGTCATTTCATGCTTTTTCACCCAAAGTCCTGTTGTAAAAATTGGAATTCAGGGAGGAAATGCATGGTACAATATAATGCTTTCTCACAGATTAGAAAAAAAAAGTGTGACATAGCTTGAATTTAGGTCTAAGGGGCAACTGTGATGTAAAAAAAAAAAAGAAATCCAGACATTCAAGTGCAACTACAGCCTCACAATTCGCATCAATGTCTCCCAAAAAAAATCGTATTCTTATTTTAATTAGAGTTTAGTGCGTTGGTTTACCTGCATATCATTTTCTCAGAAATGGCAGGAAACCTTTGACACCAAGAGTCTCTTGGTGTCAAAGGTTTCCTGCCAGAAGACAAGTGCCCATACTGGGACTGTGTAAACAGATTTAGGTCCCCACAACATAAGAAATACTCCCATTCATTTAGACAGCCTACACTAAGTATTATCCATAACCTTATCTTTACCACAATTGAAATAGCCCTAAACCTAAACAGCTCCTCAGAAATGAGGTTCTGCCTTATTAGGACCAGGTTTTGCTCTCTACGATGACTAATGTCCTACAGAGGTAATAAATACAAGTACACATTTTTGTACCGAATTCTTAGTGAGGCCACTCTTAGATAGTGCATTACCCCTTACCCTGACCCTAACCTTAACCATCACAACCTAGTCTTAGCACTGAACAGCCCTTTAAATGTGAGGAGCAGCCAAAGTGTGACCGTCACAAAAACGTTCTTGCTTCTTCATATGTCCTTTGGTCTCCACAAAGATATACAATACATACAGGTACACACATGCAGAGACTCACTCAGGCTTTACTGTCATCCTCAACCCTGTGACTCGTCTCTCACATGCTTCTGATGCTGAGCCACTCACTGAATAACAGAGAATTCCATTACACACTGCATTAAACAACAACAACAAAAAACACATTCCGTCCCCACAAATAATTAACCTGACATGAGAAGGTGTGCACTTAGCACATGCCAGTGTGTGCTTTAACTCCACTATTATTAATGAGCAGGAGCAGGAGCAGGAGCAGCCTCTGTCTTGGTGCCTTCTCTGTCTGTTTATGTCTGTTTACAACAGCTTCCCACTCTTTTTCCTCTCCCTCTGTGTGTGTGTGTGTGTCTATTAGGACACATTTCGGTTCAAAACCGTTGCTCTAACGACGTGTTGACACTGTGGGGACACTCTAGCAGGTCCTCACAACTTCAAAGAGCTTTCTGAGGCTTGGCTTCGGGGTTAGGGTTTTAGGGTTGGGGAAGGCATTTCATTTGAAATGTTTATGGTTATGGTAGGAAATGCATTGTGTCTGATAGAGTGTCCTCACAACTCATACTCACATTATGTGTGTGTGAGTATGAGAGCCACATAAAGCGCATATGGTGTTTCATTATAATATATATATATATGACATCATACTTTTTATTTCACATAAATTGCACATATTTGATCGTTTACATCGATGCATCTATCAATACTCTAGAATCTCAGCATACAAAAACATTTTTTATATCCACTCGTAGACAAACATGTCCGAGATTCATCTTACCTGTAGTCGAAAATTCTCCCGCAGGTTTGTTCAGCATCGTTCCTTGGCGCAGCTGAGTCGACGGAGAAGAACGAACCCACCTTTCCACTTCTTATCATCACTTTATTATCAGACAACGTATGGAGTCCGCTTAGATGGCAGCCTCTCCGGGTGTGGAGGAATGAGCCGTGCCCGCTGCCGTGGCTGTGGCACCGCCGCTGCGTATGACAGGTGGACTTTACGCACAGGATCACACTGAGCTCCGGCTCCAAACCACTCGGGCGGGGATTGGCTGTGTTGATGCGCGCTGTAAACTCCATTACCGACACTTCCAAACTGTGCTCGGACCCGCTCACGCGCCTTTCCTGTGTCTCACCATCAGGTGCCGTCTCACCTCGTTGCATAAACGGAGTCTTTCACATCACACGAAGCAGACTCTTGAGACGTGTGTCCACATTTGAGTAAGTCCACAGTGAGCTTCTTGTGACTCCCACAAAATAACTGATATTCTCCCAGGAAATGTAGAAAAACGCTTCTAAAAATATAAGTCTCCTATATATTTATTTGGTCTTTCTTGTTTAAGAGATTTGTTTGATATTTAATGCTCTAAATCCACTTTTTAAGTTGAATTTCTTTGAACCTACAGTGTGCCTTTGTACTGACTAAATAAAACACAGGAACAAGCCACTATTAAATTAATTGCACATTTATATTTGATTAATATTTTGCTGCTATCCCCTGCATTTATCATGAGCCTGCCAATTTGGCTGTGCCTTTACTCCCACTCTGTAAATCTGCTTATGATTCCATGCCACAATTTATCATTGTTTACATAACATTAATATAGATGTCTTTCCCATTTAAGCAAACGGGGGTGACATAATGGATTCCACACAGGCATATTAAACCCAATTTATTTAGATCCCACTGGAGAATAATAATGACACAACTTCAATATTTACAGAGGCAGAGTCTGTTGTTTGGACTCGTGCACAAACATGGAAAAAACATTTCTCATCCGCTCAAAGATATACAGGCACTGAACATTGGAAACATATCTTATTCAGGGGGAGCACTCGGTTCCACAGACTCATAAAAATGTCTGGAGTTAATAATGTGTGAGCCCAGGCTCTGTCACTTTCAGTGGGAGATGCATTAAGGTGCTGATGGACACTTTATGGGAGAAACATGGGGCTGCATTTATAAGAGCGGGCACACAAGAGCTGTGTCTCTTCTGGAGTCACCTTGTGTTCACATGCACAAGTCAACGTGGCATAACAGCCCTACGCTGTCTCCGTGATGGATACCACTCCCTCAGGGGACGGGTATATTGGAAGAGGTGGGTGGGGGGGCTGCACCCATATAGCCATCACTCCTCTTTCTTTCTTTCTTTCTTTCTTTCTTTCTTTCTTTCTTTCTTTCTTTCTCTTATTCCTCATCATCCTTCATAGCAGCGTTCAGAGTTTCTAAAAAGGATCTGTGTCAAAAAAAGGCTCAGGAACATTGGCATCTAAAATCTGAGGCAGGAGCAGCACAGCTCAGTGGTGCCATGATGTGTGGACTTTATGAAAAGAGAAGATTTCTCCTTGGACCAAGCTTTTGCTAGCCTTCTGTGGATGGGATGTGAATATTTATGGTCTTCACTGTGCCCTTTTCTTCTGCTCCATTTTCAGCTCTATATTTAGGCACAGTGTCACTACAGAGCAGATGCACTATTAGTCAATTTTCCCTCACGGGATGTTGTGATTTCCCAAAAAAAAAATATTAGAGGTAAATGTACAGCTTTAATTGTACTTGATTGACAAAGAGGGAAAAGAAGCTGAAGAATGATTTTACTTTTACTTCATGTGCTGACCTCTCTCGACCCTTCTTTCAAATTGCAGCCAACTCTGTGAACTTTCCTGAGGCCCCTTAACCAGCTTTAATCATTTAAACACTTTTGGGAATTAATCAGCCTAATCCGATTGGCAGGGAAAGTATCAAACCACTTAATTTGATCTGGCCTGGACAGCTTTTATGGAGAAAGGAGGATTTAAGCGGCTTTTCCCACATGGCCACCCTGCATTATGTTCTGTTTGATTAAACACTAGAACAAATCATACACCAAAGGGAACACCTCTGACCATGGTAGCAACTCGGGGACTGATGAAAAAAATAATATACACACAATATACATACAATATAAAATACATTTAGATCTAATATTGAAAATACAATATTAGATCTAAATGTGATCACGGGTGCAGCTTAATACAGATATATGTACACTCACTGGCCAGTTTTTTAGGTACACAGGATGCCTCATAAAGTGGCAGGAGTGGCATCCAATGTGGTCTGCTGCTGTGGCCCATCAGCTCTTATACCTTGGTTGTCATGAGTGGCTCTTTGAGAAACTGTCACCTTTCTGCCATTTTTTTAACCTGTCTGATCATTCTTGTCCGACCTCTGCCATAAGGGCTTTTTCACATAGAAAACTGTTCCCTGGACATAATCTCTTTTTCAGACCATTCGCCGTGAACCCTAAAGTTGGTTGTGCACAAAAATCCAAGTAGATCAGCAGATTCTGAAACTCTCAGACTGGCCTGTTGGTTGATGTTTGATGCTTGGTTTGAACTTTAGCAGGTCATCTTGTTCATGTCTACATGCCTAAATGCATTGAGTTGCTGCAATGTGATTGGTTGATTAGATATTTGCATTAACACGCATTTAAACCCTTGTGAAAGTGGCCAGTTAGACTGTCTTTGCAGCTCTGTCTCAGATTATATTTGTGGTTGAATTATTTCCTGCTTCTGACACCAGGTGCTGTTTTAGGAGCTAATCTTCTTGGCCGGAGAGGTTAGTCTGGGGAAAACAGTGGGACTTGAAACCCTGCGGCGCTGGGTTCAGGTGCAGAAGCAGAAGGAAGTGCAGCATATGAGAATGTTTTGGCTGAAGCCGCATCCAGACTTGGTGATATGGTGCACAGTGTTCTAACTGCAAACTCCACAGTCAAATGCTGCCTCACACTCCACCACCTGGCTCAGAGTACAAGGAAGTGGACAACCGTATCATATCCTGTCATGGTCAGAGAGAGAGAAACATTAGCAGTGGTGAGGAATAAGATGGAGTGTTACTTTAGGGGGGAAACAACAGATCCAGCTGTTCACCTTCAGGCAATGGTTATTTCTTCCACAGAAGCTATTTGAGCTTAAGAGCTGACAAACACAACAAAAGCTGTTTATAAAGCTGAGCTTGTTTACCACATAGCGCTGCATGCTATCAGGCTCCGACAGAAATAATTTCTTCACTTTTGGTATTTGTGATGGTCTGATAGTAAAACAAGACAGTGTAGGGCAATAAAGGAAATGAATTTATTGGCCTCTTACATCTATGGAAAATGAAAATGAGTTTGACCCGTTGTCATAATGAAATGCATAATCGTCGCGGAATGCCAACATTTTAAGAGGCAATTTCATTAAAGTGTTTGAAAGTTGCACAGAATGTGACTTTTCAACGTCCTTCTGCAAACAGTCAATCAGAATATTAACAATAGTGTCTGAAAGCTGGCCCACCTGTGCACAGGAAATGGATATGTGGGGAGTCCCAGGGGGCCAGCACAGGCTTTTGACTGCACAATTATCTAACACACAAATGCAATATGTGTCAAATTAGTTGAAAGTATTCCATCAGGAGGGGAAAGGTCAGCTATTGTCATCCACCATTCCAGACAGAAGTATCACTTTGTGGCTATACCTTTCATTTGTAAGCACACACTTCCCATTTAGCAGTGAATAAAAAAAAATACTAAGTGTGCAACTTGGGAGATCCAGCCTGGAGCTGCAGTAGTTAACGTCAATCAAAATTGGACTTCCTCCCACTGTGGGGAAGTGAATGAGGACAGTGAGGAGTTTCTCATCTTTGCGGATTGTTGGCAGTGTTACAGTAGCTGACCATTCCACTCCAGAGAGAAGCTGGGTTCAGATTAATGGCATCCGCTGTGGCAAGATTTGAAAACTTCCATTAATGGAGGACCAATGATAATTTATTTGGACAGCTGAGCTGCTTCCCTGTGAATAATGAAGTGGCCTCAGGATCATTAATATGATGGATTCCCGTTAATGTAGTGATGCTGTTCCAGAGGATTTAGCTCTGAAAACAACCACAACATAAAAAAGAAAGCTGAAATGGTTATACACATATTGATTTGTAGACAAAAAACCCCAGTTATGATTAGATTGCGACAATGTGCACAATCCTCAAGGGGGAAAAAAAAAATATTTTTATAGAAAAAAAGCACCTCAGAGGAGTACTGTTTAAAAGATTATTAGTGCTAACACACAGCTTGCTGTTAATCCTGTGGAGTGTGTTTGCAGGTGTACTAGGAGATGAGTCAGCCAGGCACAACAGTTGGCTGCACGACTTGCAGGCATATGGTTTTTATGTCATCTCATCAGTCCACGAAGACAAATTAACAAGTAAGTTCTCAACATCACCAGACCTGCTGTTCCTGATATGTCACAGGACCCTGCATATGCTGGAGCTTTTGCACTTTTGTCATTGTTCATTAAAACTATGAGACCATTAACAGAGCATTAGTGTTTAGTCTTCATTATGCTTCTGAGCAAAAACAGAGCTCAGATGAAGCCAGATTTCTCCCGTCTGTCTGCAGTTGTGGGACTATGTTGCGGCAAGGATATTAATAGGTAATCGTTTGGGAGCTGCTGCAGGTTTAGGCAGCTCGCAGAGGAGACTGAGGTGACTCATCTCCCCGTGTCTCTTCGCATCATGTCAGTTACACCTGTCACTGCATGCCCTCATGATGCAGAGTGCATCATGAAGTATGCATAATCCACCATATATTGTACATATTTACCCCAAATTATGACAGCAGGTATAATTATTAATTACTATAGATACCTTTTTTTTCTGTTTTCAGTGCCCCACAGCTAACCACAAAGGATGACTATGACCAGGATGACTGAACCTTCACAGACAATATATATAAGGTATTAAATGATTATATTTATCTGTAGGCAGGTTGATGGAATAAAACAAAAGATACAAGTACATACACAAGAAGAAAAGAGAAATTAATTCATAAACAAAAAAACAAAAACAACAATAGATAAGGTAAAACAGCACAGGAGACTGCTAACAATATCAAATAGGTGAATCGAATCATACGTTTTAAGGTGCTTAAGGGACCAAAACATAAAAGTGCTTATTTTATTGCACTTAGATTTGAAAGAAAATGAGTAAATTTCACACTGTTCTTTTGCATAAAGTTGCAGAGTGCACTGTTAATATATAACTATAAAGACAGGTTGGAGATGGTCACAGATTAGGTTCATATTGCCACATCTCAAACCCTGAGATGTCAAGCCCTGACAGGAATCACTGTTGTAAAAAAAAACACTTTCAGCTACTTTGGTTTTACATGTACTACTTTCAACTTAATTGTTTAGTTTGTTCATTGTTTTGGTTGTTTTGTCATAGCAGTAAGCAGATTTTTAGGGGTAAAAAAAAAATGCTAAGCAACAGTAGTACCTGCTAAGCAACAGTCAAACCTGCTAAGCTCATTGTTGGTGAACACAGTGGAGCGTTTAGGAGCCAGATATTTCACAGTGAACAGTGCATGTCGCAGTAACTTCAAGTGAACACAAACCTGCTAGGTTTAAAGGTTAGAAATGTGTAAGAAATGTAAAATAGTGGGCCAAAAAAGTGACCATCATGTGTCACCAGAGACTGAGGAAACATGTCACACTGAAATACTGGCTTCAATGATACCAATTACAATTTGTCTGTAAGGCCAACCATTAACCACCCAGTACGTCTAGTAGCACTTCAACCCACACTAGCTGCTGAGGCTCGTAAATGTTGAACGATAATAGACCTAAAAGGCCTTGCCACCCGTCTCAAAGACATGTTATGTCTGAAAATTGAAGAGTTAACTGACAATAGACCAGGGAAGCAACATGGGGAACTTCAGCCAAGATGGCCTTACACTCACTTTACCCTCTCTCCATCTCTCTCTTTATCATACTTTGTCTTAAAAAAAGAAACAATTTCACTTTGTCACTGAAAAATCAATATTTATAAAAACAAGCTGCACTGAACACACCCTCACATCGTCCCCAGGCACGGTGAAGTTTGCAGTGACCGCAATGGCCATTGCCAATAATTGGTCATGTCAAAATGTAAAACATGTAGACTTGATGTAAATAAAACAATGTTTGCTACTTCCTGTTGCCAGTAGATGGCGCAATGACTGGCTATGCAGGTTGTCATCATGGACCATCATGAATATGATAAAGAAAATAGAAGGGGTCAAAGCCTACTGTGTGATATTCCTGCAAACATACTTTTGGCCACTAACATGGTTGCCACGGTTACCAGCACACAGTTCAAAGGAAGGTGAGGGTAGCCTCTGTCTTAGTGGTGGCTGTTAGTGAGAACAGAAAATATGACAATGAGTTTTTAACTAAAAGTCCTGCATAAGTCATCAGATTGCCCTAGAACTCAGTCAGATTGAGATGGAACACCAAGTTTGGCGAGTGGTTGTTCATGGCAAGGCCCTCACTCGAACAGTGATAATGACAAGAAAAGTAATAATCAGAGCAAATACCATAGTTCCTTGCTGGCAATCGGTGCTCAGGCCCTAATGAAATGCACAGTGGGCCAATTATTTTGTATGTGCATGCACACAGTGTAAGTGCCTCCGGAATGAGTTCACTTCCTAAAACTCCAAATGTCACTGTGTATATTTTAAGCACACCACCTTTAAGCAAAACCATGACTTTATTAGCTTTAGTCTGAAAATAATCTGAAAATAGTCTGAACATATTTCCTGCTGAATCTTCTCATGCTCTGTCTTAACTATAGCTTTAGGGCTATTGGCTCCCCAGTCCTATTGCGATATTGGCACGTGGCACAAGTCTTGATAAAATGTGTGTTTTACTTGTACTTATGAAAGTCTAATGCCTTCGTGCATTCAGCAGCAGTGGAAATATTTGGTACAGTCAAACTAAAATGCTGATATATACAGATTGTTGTAGATTATAGTCCTCTCCACAGTAATGTGTTTGGAAAAACATAATGAATTGAAAAAAGTAATTATTTCATTCCACGAGCTCTGCATTATGTATATGCTATAAAGTGTCTCTTTGCCCTTACCTAATGTCTTCCTCTAATGTTCTTCTCTGAGCTGTAATTTTAGGTGTGTTTATCATCAGAGCCTAGGCAGGCTGCTGTTGGTTGGTTATTTAAAAGCAATTTTCTGTGCACACTGTCACCGCGGATGTCACTGTAAATGATAAACAATACAAGAGACCCTGTGTTTCCTGCTAAAGGCTCAGGTAATGCTACTTATTTATCTGTTCCATCCTGCCTCTTATTTTCAAAAGCCTCTAATGGACACACGGGAGAAGAAAGTCTTGTTTACAGTGAAGGCATAATTACAGTCCATGAGAAATCCATGATGCCTGGGGGCATGATGGTTTCTGTGTCAATTGCAGCACACGACTGCTCCACGGGATATGTGTTGACTTGGCCCGCCTTTTCGGAGAATCAATGCGCACATGTGTAACCCCTGGGAGAGGAGTAATCATTAGGAGCTAAGATGAAGAAAGATGAATTTCTGTAACTGCTCATCCATTTCAGCACTTTGATCCAAGGCTGTGCTCTGCCACATTAATTTGGTCATCTATCCTTTGACAGTTGTCGGCTGCAATAGAGCAATCCACTGAGAAGCAGAGCAGAAGGGAAAAGATGCTGCCGATGTTTTCCGTACCATCCCTTATGTCATCTCAGGGATATTCTGATACAGTAGTTTGGTGAACATAAAGCCATGACACAGGCAGTGACATTAAAACAACATTAGCAAAGTTCATTGGAAAACGTGAATTTTCAGAATCATCACAGAAAGCTTCTGTATAAGCTGGTCTTACTCTGGATGTCTGCACTGTAATTGACATAGCTTTCCCTTGTTAGGCTGAATAACAGATGACTTACTACTATGCATAATTCATCAGAAATGCAGTATTTGTGGATTTTCTCCCCTCTGAGTTCGAGGCTGGAGTTGTCACAGCCACCGTCACAGTATCAGCTGTCTATGGTTGTCATCAAGAGAGAAACGGATGTAATGAGAACATCACAGCCACAACTGGAGCGATCAGAGCGTGCAATACCACAGAGCTGCTTTGTTTTCTTCCCTCTTGTCTGAATGAGCTAAACATTTGCGCATCATATTATTCTTCGTGCATCCACTTTTTAAGGCTTGTGATGATCTAACTTTGAGTGCAGAGATGCAAGACATCTAAGAGTCATCTTAACACCAGGGACCGCTGCTGCAAGTATACATATTTTATTGGCAGATCTATATTTTATTGAAGTGCTCATTATGTTGAGTGATTGCCCAGATAGAGATTTAATCGGGTCCCTTTTAATTTCACATTCATTTCATTCACAGCGACCTTTTTCCCCACTTGACATTGAGTCAGAGGTAGACATGTTATTTCACTATGGCACACTGAACTGTCACTAAAAATAGCCATGCTGGAAACTCCAAGATGTTCCCTTCATCAAAGTCAAAACAGCTTCTGTTAACAATAAGGGTAATCGCACGAGATATTTTTGTTTGTTTTCCTCTTTTCCTTTGTGCTAAGTTGTAGCACACAGTACATTACATTTGATATGTGTTTTTATTCCTGTTTTACAGCTGTGGCTGAGATGGGGATGTTGTTATGTCCTTATCCTCCACGTGACGGTTTGCGGGTCACTGGAGCCAATCCCAGATGACACAGGGTGGAAGGCGAGGTAAACACAGAGACAAACAACTGTTCACTCTCACATTCACGCCTGCGGTTAATTTATATGTCCAATTAACCTCTGCATGTTTTTGGACAGTGGGAGATAACCAGAGTGCCCAGAGAAACCCCACGCACACATAGGAAGAGCAAGCCAACTCCATGCAGAAAGGTTATTGTTCCAACCTGGTCATGAACCCTGACCTTTTTTCTGTAATGCAAAAGCAATATTGTAAATTTAATCGTATCGCAAGTGCTTAAAAACATACCGAAACAAAATACAATGATAATCTGTATGACTCACTTATGATGCTTGAGCAGGGGTCTTCAACATTTTTCAAGCCAAGGACCCCCAGTTATTGTGCCTTCAATACTAAGCTATTTGAATAATACACATGTTCACATATTCATGTTCTTATTTTTGGCCATGTCACTGCCATTGATAAACATACCGTGTTAACTGATACTAGTGCCAATGTCAACAATGTCTGTCAATTGCATGATAATCATGCATACAAGCTATTTAAAATTTACATTTTTATTTTAACATAAATGTGGAAACAGAAATGCGTGATGGCCTATTAGTGCCACCACTTAACATACGATACAGAGCAGTTAAAATAATTTGGCACATTCATCTTTTTATTTTAAGCATACTGTACATGTAGTAGGGACAGAGAATCCTCAAGCCATGAGTGGCTTTATTTTGCAAGTGACACCAAAAGAAACTGGCAATAATTCAACTACTTGTTCACATACAGATAGGCGCAAACACATACTGATTTATACACAGTACATTTCTGCTTTATTTATCTCTGTCCTTACAAATGACTTGTACAGTCAACATTACATGGCTTGGTGTTATATTTACGCTGCATGTGCTTTAAAGATATTAACACCGGTCTGACATTACATAACTGAAAGTATCAGCATAACAGACAGAGTAGCTTCCCACAAGGTATGTGTGCTATTCTTTATAATGGCTGACAAAGTGACGCCTAAGGTAACCATGGTTACTACATATGAGGTAGAGGAAGAAGCGGAGCTGATATGTTATCTGGGTTAGTGCAGCTGATTTCCTCTGTTTTCTAGAGACACAGATGGTTTGGGCAAACACCCAGAGCTGAGGTGATAATCCTGTATGGCAGAGGGTGCTAATATTAAAATTAAAATTACCAAATGGCACAGATCCATGTAAAGGTTGCTGTATCTGCAGACTCACATCCCAAGTTGCAAAGTTGGCGAGAAACGGGAAATCACACGTTTTCATCAGGATTTAATTATTCTTATTATTTTGACAACAACAATTTGCTATTTTAAAGATTAAACAGAGAATATGACATAATAGAAATTGTATTATATGTGCGTTTGTGCTGGTAATAACCTGCATAATTTGAAATGTATCTTTATTGTGTCCAAATATGAGTAGTTTCTTAATATGTTGGCAACATTTTGCAAAATATCTGCATTTGATTCATATTTAATGATCCACTACATGTATTTTTAAAGTGAGAATCCAGCATTGGCTGTGGAATTCTTCCAGTGACACGCTGGACTGTGGCGGCTGCTTTCGTGACCCTCTGTTTGCTCATTATTTCTGTTATTTTTGTACCTCTCGCTTTCTTTCTCTGTCCACCTCTCACTAGACTCCCATAAGTGAGAAACTCCTGCAACTAATTGCAATACAGTTCAGCCAAAGCAGCAAATTCTCGTGTAGTGTGCTGATGAAATGTCACCGAGCAACAACAAATTAAGTACTGCAGATGAGACTGTACACTTTCCGAAAAGCGCCCTTGTTTTTCCTGTGCATATGCATGATTCATTTTATCCAAATAGCTTCAGAGTCACAGTGGTCTGCCCCTCACATTGTGCAGTTTTTTGTACTATATTCTCTGATTGCACTGGTGTGTAAGATTTTGAGGCTTCCTGACATACCAAGAGACAGTGTCCCTGGTGAAATGGTGCATAAGTGAAGAGCAGCAACTGCACAGGTTTGGGCTGTCGACTCACATTATTCTATATTTTCTCTTCCTCTGCTCAAGCAGGCGACGAAGCACAGGTGAGTTCAGGAATCAGCCCTTTATATTAAGATCAGACCATATGAGCAGCTCCTCTGACCCAGGGTTACCTTGCTTCAGCAACTTCACATACAGTATGTAAGTGGTGAGTTGTAGTGTCTCCATTTTGTCTGTCGATGAAAAAAATCTGCTCTGGTTATGAACGTAAAAAAAAATAAAGCAAAAGAAGATCATCTTTCAGTTTCCATTATTCTGTTCTTAACAAACTGACTGGCTACTTGGATATTTGTCACTCTCCAGGGAAGCGTGCAGGGAAGAAAGCATCAAATCACATTAATGTGAACAGTTGGCTGCTCCCTGTGGGTCGGCAGCTGACAGATGGTGAGAAGTGGGGTGTGATGTGTTCAACTTCTCTCAAGTTGACCCAAATTAACTTGTGCCCATTGCACTGCTGACGCCAGGGATCAACAAGGTGGTCCTTGATGACCGCAGTTAAAAAATAATGGTCTACAAGAGAAACAAGGGTCGTACAGGCTGGTGTTGTTGATTGTTGACTGTCCTTCAGTCAAAAATGTTAAAGCGGCATATTGTTTTTTTGGGTGCTTCTTTTTTTTCTGAATCACAGATGACTGAGGGGATCTATACCACTCTCATGTTTGGATGTCATATCCATAATTTAACCTATGTGCTTTAAGTTTCTAATTGAAAATTCATTTTTCACAAGTCATTTTTAACAAAAACTGTAATTTTTCCCCTATTCTTTCAACGTTTATCCTTTTTTCCTGACCATTGTCTGTCTACATAATTATTGCCTTTTTTTTTTTTTTTTTTTTTTAAGAGATAGCTTCTTCTCCCTATAAAGACTGAAAAGTGGCCTGAATGTAAAAGTCTGGCAAGAGCCAGGACAGTGGAGACAGGCTGAGTCAGTGAAGTGTAAAATAGCCTCCCATGGTTTTAATTGAGAATGAGATTATGTGCCAGATCTACAGTACTGTATGTGCAGGGGCACTGACTTTTGTGTATGACCAAAAAAAAACATGTGTCACTTTTACAGTTTGGTTCCAGTTTAATTAATAAAGGATAAAGTTAAAAGTGTTTTCCACGGGTGTGTTCAAAATCACAAGACTCCACCCACTACCTGCAATCAGCTGTCAGCCACAACAAACCACACCTCCTAAGTTATAAAAACCCAACCCTGAGGAACTTTGACCCCTGTTTTCCCGCCAATCAATTTGAAGAACAAAAACTTTGCTCCTGTGAGTTAAAATGCACCCCTTTTCACATTTATCCTGTTTATTTGTTTGATATATATTATTTGGTTCATATTGTTTTACCCTTGATGGCTTCCTTTGGTTAAAGACCTGACTGTTTCCGGAGATTATACATTTGGATGTATAATGTATTTGGATTACTGACATGTTGAAATCAAGTTGAAATCTTTTGATTTAATGTTACTACTTTGCTTAATTAGTCAAATGCAGATTTATAATGTCCCTTTATTTGCGTAAGGAAAAACCATCGGTTATCTATCGCCCATCCATCCTATACTGCCGTCTACAATAAACTGTTGAAGTGCCTTCCTGGATCCAGTGTTAAAATGTGCACACAACATCAGATGTTCTATGAGCCAGCAACACCAATCTCAGTGTAGTTTTCTCACGGTGTGTGCGACAAAGGAATCACTCTTATTTTTCTCACTGGTAGAATCCAATACACTGTCGGTAAAAATGGCAACTAAGTTCATCTCCAGGTATTTCTGCAAAATCATACCCGCTGTACTGTACCAATGCCATGAAGCCAGTTTTTTTTTCCCATCCTGCAGTGACATTATAGTTTTAGCTTCTCATTTCTACTTTTCATCCTGGGGATGTGACCTTCAAAGAGAATACAGAGCAGAAAAGGCAAAGGAATGATAGAACTGTCTCTACTTCTGACCTTTTAAGTGATGTATTGCCTTTGAGCAGTAAGTGATATCAATGATTTTGTGCTGTTATGATGTGCAAGGTACATATGTCACTATCCCTTTCAAGTTTTATTTATTTTATTGTATTTATTTTATTTTGGGTAGACGGTGCAGGACTTCTGAACGGGTCCTTACAGTGAGGGTCATCAGAGGGAGCAGCTCCACACTCTGCAGTAACAAGACGGTTGTTGCACAGCCTGCTGGCCTTCATTAAAGCTCCGCGGCTCCTTCAGCCAGTCGTGATGGAGAGGTGTGCGGCTCATGGGGTGAGTAAATGAACTAGTCTCCCTGTCTTCTTGCGCCAGTGAACAACTTATCATTATAGATGTAATGATGAGGCAAAACTGAAGCTCCATTTAACAAATCACCAAAAGTCCAGCATAGCCACAGTGTGCATGATTGGGTTTGATTGAAGCATCAACACAACATGGGGAAGTGTGAATCACTGACAGCGAGGTTGAGTTCCTGGCTGGCATTGTTAACTCGGAAGTTTGAAAACTAAAGGCCTAATTAGAGAGCTTTAGCTGAAAATGTTACTCAACTGGCTGCCGGTGATTGTAGGTATAGTGTTGTCCCATATATATTTTCACTTTTATATACAGATGCCTTTAATGGACATGTATAGCACATACTGCATGCGATTTATTTTATATGCCATCACACTGGGCACATGCCTCCGTAATTGTCCTTGCAGCTTTTATTTTTCAGTTTACATCTATGAGACCAATGAGTCTGCTCCTCTTGCAACACACATACTGGAGCACACTATGATTATTTGTTGATAACGCTGTGTATAATACACTGTCTACTGGCTGGTGTATGCAAATGAGGTGCAGCAGCTGTAGAGGTCTTGCCTCAAGGAAAAACAACAGTCCTGCTATATGAGAAGAATATGAGGAGAGAAATGAATGTGACATCGGTGTTCTCCATGCTTTTGTACTTTCTCTTACTTGGCAGTAAGTGAAACAGAAAATCTTTAGACTTGTAAATAATTCTAATGTGATGCAAAGCCACCTGCAGATTGATGCCCAAAAAAATAAAAAAAAATGCCTTCGGGCGGCTCAACATGTTTGATAAATAAGATTTTCAGCTTTATATTAACATTTACAATTATGTATTTGTCTCACCAAACAAGTGAGAGCGACTCAAATGCAGGCTCGGCGACAAAAGTAAGTTAATAACAATTTAGGGTCACCATATGGTTTTACAATAAACTATGATGTTAAAATGTGATGTGTTGCCGACACAGGACGAACTGAACAAAGGGAGGAAAGACAATGAGATGCAGGTAATCATAGAGGTGGGAAACACAGGAGGGCAGGAGGTGAAGACTCCAGTGATGTGACAGAAAGCATGGAATTGTATCTAAACTCATCACTTGGCGTCGAATTCTGATTCCA
The DNA here is from genome assembly GCA_016785285.1 of Brachirus orientalis. Classification (NCBI taxonomy): domain Eukaryota; kingdom Metazoa; phylum Chordata; class Actinopteri; order Pleuronectiformes; family Soleidae; genus Brachirus; species Brachirus orientalis. The sequence goes on along the minus strand of JAFBJR010000073.1, from coordinate 547,422 downwards.
GTGATCTGTGCTGCACGTTCTCTTTTATGTTATTGTACTGGGAGTAGCAGTCTGTGGCTCCTGTTTGGCGGATGAGGGAGTCCAGCTGTGCCCCCACTGCTCAGTGGAAATGGATATTTCGAGGGTTCGGATGCAGACAAGCACTTGATTTGCTCTGTATTACTCGCCTTCATGCTGTATACTCAGTGAGTGGTGAAACTCTCTTCTCCCACAACTTCCTCTTCTTCTCTCTATATCTGTCCCTTTGCTGCAGCACTGCTTTGTTTCACTTTCCTTTATCTGTTGTTCTGCTGATATTCCAACACTGCAGCATCTCGGCAGCACTGCTTTGTTTTTTTTATATCAGTAAATCTTTCTCTTCTGTCTTTCCGGTGTTTGTCTCTGAGGTGCCACACAGTCTTCAGTCCTTGGCTTGGGTGAATACATTCGTTACAACACACTGGGATAGGGTAGCCTTATAATTATCGTCTTGGCTGCTAAATGCACTTAATAAAACATGAAGCAAAGAGATGGGCTTTCTAACTGTCTGTTCCTTAAATGGGATCCTGCACTTATTTCATGCAACAATTCGATCTGGTCTTGGATTGCTTTGCCATCATGCTGCTTGCACCAAAGTTCACCTTGAGAAGCAATAACAGAGAATGCAAGTCAATCATAAATCATTGCACTGGTGCTGTTGCACTGGTGAACTGCGCATTAACATAAATCTCACATTGCCAAAAACATGTAACTGCAAGCTATAGCCCAATTTTTCTCTAATTTGTATTATATATTATGCATAAATGAAGATTGTTTCGGTCCCTGCGAATCCATCCTCCTGTAAGTTTGTTTCTTTGCAGTTGATGCTTGTGCGAGACTCAGTGGAGAGCCATTACTCCAGGATGAGAGGTTTTGTCTCACATGCATGCCAGCAAGAAAAATACACTGTCTCTTCATATGAATTATTTCTGCGCCCGCACACAAACCCAGCGGCTTTAGAGACTGAAGTGTCAGGTTAGGTTATGGTAAGTTTATGGTTACATAAAAAAGCAGTACAAATACAGACAATTTAAAAAGAAAGACAATAAAAAAAACTGGGCAGCATGGAGTTCTGTTTCATTCAGTTGAATTTAATTCATTCGAACACATTCTTAATTTAACAATTTCATTGCTCTTGGTACAAAGGATTTCTTTTAAACACTGTTTTTCGATCATGGGAGTCTAAAATGCCTTCTTTCTTTTTGATGCGCAGGTCACTGTGCTGTATTGACCACTCGCTCTGGACAGTTTTGCTACCAAGTTCCTGTATTGAAAGATACAGTGCAGTCTTGTGCATTATCTCAAGAGTTTTCAAGCTTTACCCAAAGTTCTTTGCATTTCTTAGCACCTATACCTTCATTTCCTTTTTAAAAACATAATCTATATTATCTATAAAAGCTACAAGTACATAGCTACAAACTATGCAGTAAAAACTACATGTTTGGCATGTAGTATTTACTGCATATGATCAGATCTGGAGAAACATTACATTACATCTTTAAAGTAATCACGCTCACCTTTCACCCTCATGTTTTCACCACACATTCTTAGTGTCTCCTAGAGGCTTTGGCTCTTTAATTTCCCTATGCTGCATGAACTGATGGATCTTTAATACTGTACGCAGCTGAAGACACATGAGTGGAAAAAAAGGCTAAAAGGGGACACACTCTGAGTGACGGTGTTTCTTCTGCATGGTGCTGCTTTTCTTTTTTTTTTCTTTTTGTCTGCTATCATCCAGGTAAATTAAAAAGTGAGAATGACTTCACATTATTATCAAACCACCTCCAGAAAATTTCCACAAAATGTATCTTTTCCTCCTCGCCTCCACTTCTTCCTCTTTTTCAGCTCCTCCACAAACATCCCTTGGCCATCATTAGAAGTTAATGAACTCAGTTTTATAATCAAGGGAATTAGCGTTCCTGTCTCCTCCAGGCATTGTTTGGTAGTAGCTCCTGTTTGCTGTGAGCATCACTGTGTGAGGTGTGTGTATTGTGTTCTTTTTCGTGCTCACCGGGCCTTACACTCTTTCAGAAAGACACAGAAGGATGTTCCACATCTTTCCCTAATTGGAGCATGTTCATTGGACGTAACAGATTTAGTTAAATATGGGTATCTCACAATGGCCCAATTCCCTCAGGTACACCGATGTCTGGGTGATAAATCATCCCTGTGTGCCCACTGTAATTAGACTGACTTCTCAAGTGCCATCTTTTGATTTTAGTGATTGTGCACCACTGCCATAGTTTTCCTAACATACTTCTTGAAATCTCTTCAGGCTTAATCACGCTACAATTATTTGTGTTTACATTCTCTGTTTGGCTTGTAAATGGATTTTCGACTGATTGTATTTATCTTTTATGATGATTGCTCTAGTATGTCAGGGTAAATACAGTACATTTCTTCCCTCTTGTGTAACAGCTGATGGAGGAGGAAAAAACGTAGATGGGGTATCATCCCATGAGTTTAACACATGTTCTCCCTGTCAGTTTCTCTAGCCGGCCACGATATTGGAAATAATTTTGCATTATCGTGTGCATGGAGCCTGGTAAGCTCAGGGTGTTACTCCCCTGCAGCTGGGTGTCACATTCAAATAGAAATAAATTAGCTGTCACCAAGGCCAGGCTTAGGAGCTGCTGCTATGCCTCAAAGACTATCCTTTATTCCCTGGGTTTCTGCTCACTGCCCAGCCATTGTAAGGCAACAAGTCATTATGGCTGCAGGAAATGAAGAAGCACAAAATAATTTGAGTCAAATGACTTTCTGCCTCTATAGAAATGTGCGCACTGAGCTACAGTGCCAAGAATAGCGGTGTGGAATAACCTGGTAATTGTACAACGGCTTAAGAAAAATGTATGGAATATGGAGGATTAGGCACTTGGTTTAAATGTGTGGCTCTCCGGCAGCAGACAGATGTGTCTCATTATTGACAGGCTTATGTTAACTGTTGAGTTGGACTCATTATGTACAGCTAAACCCATGGGACGGTGCAGAGTGGCACAGTCTTCAGTCAGAAAATGCCTTTATCGGTTGATGTCTCACAATCTACAGTGAATCTCAGTTTTTTCATTAAATTTAGTTTTTTTAAACTTTACATCACTGGAGCTGAACCCCACTATATCTGTGATTCTCTGCTGTCTTTTAAATTACCAGAAGCACACAGATAATTACAGTGCAAGTTAATCTGAAAAGTGAAAGTCTATAATCATGATAAGGAAAGCAGGAGGAATACTATGTGGCTTGAGAGACCTCCAGTGGTCAAGTGAAGTATCACAGAGAATGGCTTTATACAGGATGCTGTTTATTGTTACAATAAAAGAACAATACTGAGAGAGAAGGGATGTACTACAACGAAGAGGACACAGTGTATACTTTGTATTTACAGTATAATTATACATAGTACAAACACACCCATACTGACTTCAACCCATTCATGGTACAACACTGCTACAGTGGACAACTCAATAGTAAACAGGCATAACTGCACAATAAAAAGTATCAATATGATGCCAACACACGAGCATAAATACAGTAATTCACTGACAGTACCAGCAGACTGTACAAAATGTTCATTTATCTCACTCTTTATATCACTGGTTAGTGTTTCAGACAATAAATAGTCAGACGCAGTGGGGGAAAAAAAATCCAGCATGTACACCACTTCCTGCCCTCCTGAGTTTCCTGCCTCTTTGATTTCCTACATCTCATTGTCTTTCCTCCCTGTACAGGCATATGACATGAGATGATACAGAGCATGGATCGTGTAGATCTGAGGCCATTCACACTGTGATGAACTTTAATTCTGCTCTTGTAATATTAATGATGATAATAATAATAATAATAAGGAAGAAGAAAAAAACAAAAACAAAAAAGGCCTGTCACTCATGCCCCAGACACCTTGCTTTTAAAAAATATGAAGCTGTATACATTTACTGTGGCCTCTGACTTCCACTTTATGTTTAACATAAATATCTCAGGCCATTAACTGACCAACAACTGATCACTTTCTGCTATTTATTCACTCTAAAATACTACACAATCCTTCATTTAATGTTTTCTGAATTAAGTTTTCACTCTAAGATACTTTGGTGAGTACTACTCACTGTTATTTAATTGTTTTCATGTAAAACGACAGGGGGCACCTTTTGCTCAACACTGCAGCCTTTTTAACATCTTCATACTGTGATGTCAACTAAATACACAGCTTCTGTGTACTGTTACATATTTGGGGACACACTGACCGGCTTTTTCAATTGGCTGTGTACCATTATGGCATTAAAACGCCCTCACTGGCTATTAATATTGTATCCTACTTTATAACATATGAAGCCAAGATTCTTCAGTCTTATTATACTGATGATTTACCTGCGCTGTCCATCATGACCAATAAGTTAATGAATCCAGATTTCTACATACTGCCAGAGGGAGGCAGCAGCAGTCTCCCTGGAGAAGCTGCAGTGTACTGTCTATACATGTCTAGGATGACGAGTCGTCCTCCACAGGGTGGAGAGCGTGTCTCTTCAGCAGTGTCTTTAGTATCTCCACCTCCCGCTCTGTCTCTTTCAGCTTCCTACGTAGTGCCTCGTTGACTTTCTGCAGCCTCTGGTTTTCCTTAAAAATGCACAGACAAGATTTTGTATGACAATATGTAGCTGTGGCGCATTCAAGCACTGTGTAGTAGACAGGCAGATGTAAACAGGTTTCAGATACTCACTGATTCCAGAGATTCATAGGATGTTTTGTTCTCTTCCTCTGGCTCTTTAGGCTTTTGCACAACAGAAGCTCTGTTTTCCCACTTGACACAGTGTCGCTGTTTTCTCTGGGGCACCGGGCTTGGACATGATGTGAAAGTGGGTGCTGCTGGGACTAACAGACAAGGTTGAAGGCGACTGGCCTCGGGGGCTGCAGCCAATAATTGGGGTCCCTCAGTCTGGGTGCCACTGTGAACCCGCCGAGGCCTTGACGTGGGCGTGACTGGGGAATCTGGGCTCCATTCTTTGTTGTCATCTGGTGGATAAGGGAAGGGACATTCTTCTGAACCTGGCCATTGGGACACAAAATTAAGTAAATATTACACATGAGATAAATAGGAAATGAGATTGTGAAACGCAGTATGCCTTTACTTGGCAGTTTTCAGTATTATATCACATCTTTCATGAACTTTTTTTGTTGTTGTATGGGCTTACTGTGCCAATCCACATTAATTGATTTTTTTATTGAAAACTGAATTTGAAAGTCCTCTGATCTAATTATAATAGCTTTCCTGCAACAGGTGGGCACTTCAATATTACTGTAAGTGAAACAGTTGAAGGGAAATCACCCAGATGCTAAACCTTGTGCTTGAGTGTTGTCTACCTTCGGGTGTCACAAACTAATGTGAAATGCTGGTAATTCTGACTTTGGTGCTTTTTCCATGCAGTGTATGGGGTCAGTGATTCCCCCCGTGCAGTGTGAGGAAGGAATCCTAGCAACTAATACATGCGTCATTTTGCTTTACTGATGACTTAAATGTTAGCTTTACTCTACATATGCATAATATTTAAGTATGTGTGTGTGGGAAAGTTGACGTTTCAGAAGACCCCGATTAACCCAACCCACCATCTGGGGTGCTCATGGTGACGGGTGTGGAGCCCGGTGTCGGACTGTCGATGGCGTTGGCTGCTTTGGTGTTCTTCTTGCACTCAAACGCCACCTGGTCCTTGCACAGCTTGTGGCAGTTCATCCCGCAGTCTGTGCAGACAAAAGAATGCACAACATGTCAGAACAGGAACTAGTATCAGTCTTACTTTGACTAAGTGACTTCTACTGACTTCTCTATGAACACTATCCGTTCTGCAAATGCAACTTTCAGACCTTTGCATGCTTAATGTCAAGCAAACAAATAGTTCTCATGTCTCTTGAAGAATGGGGGAAGGGGGATAAACTGTGGTTCTGACTGCAGTCTCTGTCTTTTTTTTTTTTTTTTTTTGATGTCTTGCAAGCTTCAGCTAGCAATATGCAACACAGAAAACCACAGTACACCTTTTAAAAGTACCTTCATGTTACCTCCTACCAATATGACAGTGTGTGTGTGTGTGTGTGTGTGTGTGTCCCTGTATTTAATGTTGACCACAGACAGACATGTTGAACACTTCACAACATACAGTAGAATGCAATAATCACCTTTGCACCTATAGCCTTGTTTGATGACACCCCACAGCTGTGAAGAAGAAGCAATAAATTTCATTTAATACATGATTATCAACAAGCGCATGCAGGTTAAAACCTGTTTTGGTAACATGCCACAGCAGTGAATCGGTTTCTGCATTTCATCACATCGCCTTTATCCTTGGGTTTGTGTGCTGACTTACAAAGCCTGAGCAGTTGTCACAGAAGGTGGGTTTCATGTACGTGGTCTCCTGGAAGTTGTGGACAAACCCAAGCCCCAGTTTGGAGCAGATGACACTTGCCCGCATGAAATAAGCTGTGATCTGCTCTCTGCTGACAAGGCCTTCCCTGCATGACACCCAACACACACACAATATATGATGTAGTAGTGAAATTAACCGACATTTTTTAGATATCAACGTCATATTCCAGTGTACCCTACACATTTAGGACGACACCCCCTCATCTGCGCAACATGCTAAATACAGTTTACATTTCACTGTCACAGTGTACTGTGTAAACACGGTAACAGTATCTGAGTTGATTCACAGGTTTAGAGCTTGAGGAATCACATGCCTCATCTGACGGTCTGGGTGTGTGAGTGTGTGAGAAATAAAAGAGTGAAGTGAATATTTAGTGGTGGGTTGTATGGTTAGTTCTGCAGCTATTTTATGTTTCCTGTTGCTACACTTGCCACAACAAATACCACTTGTGTTTCCTCTGCGCTGGAGTCACAAATAAGCCTCGGAGAAGCCGTGTGACCTGTTGAACACTCACTTCTCTTTGTCCATGACACAGAAGGAAAAAGGAAAGCTCGCAGCAATTTTCTCAAAGTCCTCTTGAGAGATGAAGCCGTTCTCGTCGTGATCATAGTTTTTAAACACAGACTGTGAAAGTCAAGAGGCAGAATTGCTTATTTTTTTTTCAACTGTTTCAAGCTACAAGAGCAGAGTGTCACACAAACAACGTAAGAATAGGTAAAATGTAAGTATTATAAGTATTATTATATTAGAACAATCTACTTACGTCCACCATTCTCTGCACATGTTTGCTGATGGTTCGGGGATCAGGTTTGGGAGCCACTCCTGATGTCCAGTCCACAACCACTGGAGGTCTAGAGGGGGTGGCTGGCTGGTAGAAAATGAATCAGTCATTAAAAACTGGCCTGGCCAGGCAGATAAATACAATGTATAAAATATTTTCTGATAAATTCTACTGCACTCAATTCTACAAAGACGAGTCAAATAAAATTTGTTTTGAAAAGCCTAGGCAATGCTTAGAAGGACATTTACGCACCTCAATATTTTGGTCAGTTTAATTCTTGAGGTAAATGCTAAAAGTTGCATGCAAATGTGATATGAGTCTCACACATTAAGGAGCTTTTTACGGTTGTACTTGAACAAAAAGAAAGACAGCGGGAAACAACTGTTGTTAAATTATCAGTCTAGTGAACTGCAGAGGTGCACAGCCTGTCCGTTTTATCTATTTTCTAGACGTTCTGTTATGCTTCACAATCTATTTAGTGTAGAATAATTGAAATGAAAGCTGTATGAGCAAAATCTAACTCTTATATATATCTATATAATAGCATTATATAGATATATTCAATAACATTATAACAAAGGTTAAATAGACAGCATACATTTACACATTATTTTAACATGCCTTGAAATATAAGGCTTAAAAGATTCAAAACAGTTGACTAGGTTGTTTAACTGTCATAAATCCATCTTTAATCATCACACATTTAGTCATTTATCAAAGGTTTGGTAGTATCAGGTCTTACATCTGAGCTGTTGACTTCCAGCTGTAGTTTTGCTATTATTACTATTGGTAGCAGAATAAATAAATAAATAAATAAATGAATAAATAAAAATAAGTGAAGTCAAATCGTGACAGATCATGTGGTTTAAATAATTTTGGCTGTGAGCTTGTTGAAAGGCTGCATGTTTCCCATTTTTGCAGTTTTAAAGCCACACTAACATTTTATCTGTTACATTTACATGGTAACTAACAGTTTTCCCCTTTAAATGCTTTTAAGTCAGTTGTTAAACAGCTGCTTCAATCACTCACAGGTGCTTTGCAGTTCTTGGGTTCCCTGGCGTAAGACAGTTCATAGATCTCATCCTCGGTGTAGTAAAGGTCCAGGGACAGCTGTGGGCACAGACCAAATATCAGCACATGGCTTTGTAAACAGAAAGAGGGGGAAAAAAAACAGCTCTTTGTATGTGCCAAATTTCCCCTTGAAACATGTTGCAATGAGGGCCAACGTGGGTCACAGGCTAACTATTATCTCTTCATGGGCATTCTGTTGTTCAAGTACAATTAATTGTGCTGCACACAGATAACGCAACAATACAGTAATCTCAACATCGCTCTCATTCACACTCCAGTCCGTCACCCACACACTCATAGATCATAGACTCTCATCACACCCACACAAGTGCACACAATCCACATGCTGTAGCACACTCATTTGCATCTGTGCCCGTGTTCGACACAATGCAGTGATTCATATGAAGCTACGTAACAGTTTATGAGGGACTGTAGCTGAAAGGTGCGATACCGTCAACAGATGGACCAGGTCCTTGTTAGCATCCAGCCTAGGTGGGATCTGCTGGAGCTGGATCAGCTCGTTTATGTGGCTGTAGAGTGCCTGGAGCTTCTGGACATTGACCTTGTTGTCCTCCACGTAGTCTGACATGGCTTCATTGACTGAAATCAGGTCTTTGAGGTGGACGCCCACGATAGGGATTTTAAATCCTGTGCACCTGTTGTAAGCTTGTCTATAGTTGTCAAAATTTCTGCATGAGGAGAGCAGGTCTGTCATTTCATTGAGCACCTATGGGGAATGAGCAGAATTATTTTTAATGATTAATATGAGAATGTTTTCATCCCAGGCTTTTACACCAACTGGTCCTCGTGTTTAGTTGTCCTTTACCTTAGTGACCTCACTGGGTACATGTGAGGTGGTGTCTTTTAGTCTGGAGATGGAGCTGTGACAAAGACCTCCAACCACTGCCATTAGTGTGTTGTAGTTGTGCATGAGATGTAGACTCTGGTGGACACGCACACAAAAACACACACATCAGTCCACACATGCACACACATATAAACACGCACAACTTGTTCCAGGTATCCCTGGTTATATAATTCACAACAGTGTCATTACATAAGCCACTTATATTGTTTGCTTTTCTTGCTGGGCTCTAATGTCTCACTTCTTTTTTTTTTTTTTTGTGGACATGCTTTTCCCTCTCTTTTCAGTTCTAATTTGTGCTGTCATTGGAGCATCGTGGTGTGAAATTCGTTTCCACACCCGTGGGATTTGAGGTCGACAGCAGTATGCAACAGCAGACTAGTGCATTAGTGTTTGAGTACCATCTCAGGCCCTTGCAGAGCCTGTCAGCTCCCTGAAGCTAGAACATCATTTCTCAGTAGGTTGCATGAAGCTTCACATTGAAGTGGTTTGAACAAACAAGGTCTGATCAGCGACTACGCTCACCAGTCTCTCCGTTCCACTTTTACAAGCTCCTCAATGTGCAAATCTGCTCTACATGAAGACTCCATTAGCTTGCACTCAGATAATGTTTTTTTCCTACTGGCAAAATCCTTGGATATGCTAAAAGCCTGCAGCAGAGCTCTTGAGAATCATTACCAGCTGTCTGAATGTGCATTACGCAACTACCAATTATGTAGCATCTATAGTGTTTAGTGTCTACAGTGTGAGAAGAGACGGTCATTAGTTAGATAATGTGTTAAAACAATGGCACGTACAGCACACGCAAGCAAAAAGGAAAGGGTTATATATTGTTCCTTTTTTTTCCTTCTTGATCAGTGAGGAACAGAAATTGTGAGTGTTGTAGTAAGACGCTGATTTAACCACTACCTGTGCCACATGGATAAACTTGGTGAAAACCTCAGCTCTCAGCTGAGCGGTTGGTCGGCTCAGCACCATCAACTGAACCCACTGGGAGATACCATTACACAACGCAATGGAACGCTCCATCACTGGGATGTCCTTCATGCAGCAGCTGCGAATGTAATTCAGATAGTCTCCAAACTGACAAAAGAGAAGTGAGAGAGGAGCATGAACATGCTGCACGGAAACTGCAAAGCATTTCTTGTGCAGAGGAAATTACCAACAGGTTTTTTTTTGTTTTTTTTTTTGAATCAATGTGCAAGACATAGACGACATACAGTTTTGAATGTTTTTATACTCACTGATATCCTGCAAAAGGATTTAAACTCCAAGAAGGTGAGATGCTCAGCCAACTCAATGGGCTCCAGGTGATCAAAAAGAAGAGAGACTTTCCTCTTTTTGCTGCTGTTAGCTTTGATCTTCTGGCTGGCCTTCCACGACCAGTCCCGTTCGCTTCTATGGAACATGGCACAGTCACATCTTTATCAGTGCAGATAAATCAATAATAACACAATAACATGTAAATACAGTGGAAAAGAAGGCACAAGGCAATTGGCTGTAATGCAACTGTATTGATTGGATGTAATGCTACTGACATTAACAAGACCATTTAAAATCTAAATAGAGCTGGGACATTTCATCAATCAGCTAATTAATTAGAAGAGAAACAATATGACAAAATGATATGAACTGACTATGTTTAGGTTACGGTCTGTTGGGCAAAGGAAACCAAACTTTTCATCTTCAAACAATGTCATCTTGGGTCATACAGATTTTTCATTCTGTTCTGACAAAACAACGGGCAGGTGAGCAGTTTGCAGAACATGTATTGTATACTCCCCCTAAGCCAACTTAAACTCCCTAAAGTTAAAAATTTTCCACTGTCCAGTCTGCATCCTTGATCGTGACTGATTTCAAGAGTTTTAATGACTGAACAGACCACTGAGAGTCGTGTAGGCCTCGTGTCTCAGTTGCCAGCTGGTTAGAGATTAACACTTACATCCATTTGGTCTCTAGGAGAGAGCAAAGATGCTCCTGTCCCTGGTCTCTGATCAGCTCTCGAAACTGGTCCAGGCTGTCTGACAAGCTGTGGTTCAGTCGGAACATCATCCAAAATTCCTGGATCCAATGCCTGAAGGTCAGAGATGATACAATGTGACTGGGTAAAAAGAGGAGGGGAAGAAAACCAAAACAAATAACACTAGACTTTGAAAATGTGATGGTAAACTAACCTGATCAGGTAGCATATCCTCTGGCACTCTGTTGGCTGCTCATTGTCCAGGGCTGTCTTGAATGTGAGCACACTGGTTAAGGAATTCATGATGTTGACAGATTATGATTATTAACCAGAGCAAAGTGTGGTTTTATTGTCTGTAATTTCATACCAAGAGTCAGCAGTGTTTTAGTTTGGACTCATGCCTGTTTTTGGTGAAAATATCGCACCAGGAAATCTGTTGATCTTCGACATTGTTCGCGGCAGGTTGTGCTGTGAGTAAATACCGAACATATGGTCCAGATTTTTCCTACAATTTAACAACTACTTAATAAAAACTAAAGCAACTCAACTAAAAGGCAAATAGAAGTGACATTTGGAAATGTGGGAGGAGGCAGCTGCATGAAGCAAAACTCTGAAGAGCATCACAGAATGAATCATTCTGGCATACAGAGGTAAATGAATAACAAAATGTACAAGAAAATACAGTCAGTATCTCATTCAGTGCAGAACAACAGTTGATTAATATGCATTGTTTTGTGACAGGACTCGAAACTTGTTTTCACCAGGGCTTTGCACATCTTGACCAAAAAAACACTGTCCTGTGAAATTATATACAGTGCACAAAAAAAATCACCTTTTAAAAATAGATTCACACTATGCCTCTTGATTGGCAGAAATCAATTTGAAGTGATGCGCACAAAAAGGCTAATTGCGTCATGGGAGCAGAAGATTTGCCCACACAATCTCAAGGCCAGACTGTGATGAAGGCTGTTAATGGCCCTTGTTTCTCTTCCCTGATCCGAACCCACACACTGAATTCATTTGATGTATCCTTCTGGGGCTTTGGCCGAGAATGAGAGGGTTAAAAATAGCCGAGGGACCATTCAACGTTGCATGCTCTGACGTGAATTCATGTGAGCAGGGGCCTCTTTAAGCAATAGAGGGTCTGTGTTTATATATAACTGAAGAGGACTTGTATGTGAAAGAGGCAGAGGTAATTAACACCTGAAACCTCAAGGCTGTTCACTGGGCCAGTAATCTCCTCTGAGAGGGTTCATGACGCCATTGCTTTTTCCTGAATGGAAGTGCAGATTATTGGCTGTCCACTTAAGACACTATGGCAAAAAACATGTTGTTTTTTTTAACAAGTCGGGGGGTGGGGGGGGTATTCCAAATACACAATGGTAATTGATTCCCTGTTGTTAAATGCATGTAAGACACAGTGTCCACAGTGGAGGAAGTTTATAAGGCCATAGACAGGTTTACAGTAACTGGCAGCAGGAGTAAACATAAACCGCCACGTGCCCATCGGATCAGATTTTGTGCCGACAGCTACAGGCTGCACTGCAAGACAAATACCAAACTGATTGCCCGTTGCCAATGACAACGAAACAAAAGCAGCACACACAGCTAGTGATCTGACCCACATTATAGTTGTTACTCAAAAACTGGCCAATGCATGATTTCAAAAAACATCTCCCTGAGTTGTGTTAGCGGTCATAGGCTTATGGTGCACTGCTGAAGGATATAGAGCCACAAGCTTGTCCAGCAGATCACTGGACGAGATGAGGAGACGGTGCATGGTCAGGGTGATGTTCAACAAGTGGCTGCTCCCACAAACACAGCCGTCCGAGTCTGCAAGACAGAGAGTTATACACTTGAGTGACCCATCGTTGCAACAAAGTGAGCGGCATTATAGAGCATCGTGATGTCTCCTTAAAACAAACACTGATTATAAAGTGACGTTATATGGAATCCCTGTGATATGTTTTCAAAATGGGTCACATCTTGTGTGTGACATCTCATGTGTGAGATTTTTTAGTTGTGCTGTAATGTGCACCCATTACTGGGATGAATATATTATTCTGTAAGAGTCTGTGGTATGTGTCTAGACGTGAAAATTATTTTGTTAATTTGTCAGTATAGCAGCAAATGGGTTAGAAATCAAATGAATTCACAACTTAGACTGAGGTTTGAGAAGAGCGATCACACATAGAGCTGCATCTTTAGGATGAGATAGACCTAAGCAAAGGTGTGCAAAGGAAAGTGAAAAACGGAGGCAATAATGCTGGATACTGACTGTCAAAGAAAAGAAAGAAGAGCTGCAACATCTACCTTAATAGATTAGTTGATTAAGTGTGAAAATTCATTATCAACTATTATGAGAGCCAATTAATTTTTGTGTTTGTGTGTGTGTTTTTTAAGTGAAAATGCACAAAGTTCCATTCTTATCCATAAGTTCCATTCTCTAAAATGTAGATATCATTAAAAACAAATGTCTGCTATATGGGTGTGACAATGAAGATGATGAATAATCAGAGTTCACATGTTATTTGATGGAAAAATATAATTTCTGTACATTGATTTTGTACATACAGTGAACATATTAATATTTTGGTCTGGTGATAGGATGGACAGAGCTCATATTGTTGTAGATATATTGTTTCAATGGTACAGGAACGAACTGTTAGCAAATTTGACTTGTTTTTGGTTATGTTGCACTCACATCAGGACATGTAAACTCAAATGGTCTTTATGTTCCAGTCATAACACTGACTAAAGGTTGACAGACCCTGTTTCTGAAGATTTGCATTATGCTCTGACCATGGGAACCCCTGCAGCTAATTTGTCTCAAAATAAGTTTCACTTCCTTTCAATGAACATGTATATCTTGGTTCCTCTCTTTGTGACCAGACCGTATTTCCTTATTTATCTCATCTGACTATGCTACACAAGTGTGAACTATAAGTATACCTTGTGGTCGTGTGCCTCCTCCAACAAGTCAGGTTGCGGGAAACTCAGTCACAATCTCCACTTCTGTTCCCAGGTTACAGTATTGAGTAATGATGAGTGTATTTTTATATTATGATGCCATACTAAAGTAATAAATAATAAATAAAGTTGTTTTTTTTTACATAAAAGTTCATTATTGCATCATTTATAGAATTTTGACATAATTACTGGTTGAATCCCTAAGTTGTGACTCAAAATTGTATTCACAAGGGTAAAAACAGCCCTTGGTAAGGTCACAATAATGTTGTTCACCATTAACCACGGAAATCCAATGTTTAACCTTGCTTACAAGTGAACATCTGTCATACATGTTGAGAAATTCTAATGAGGTGTTTGTGTTAAAATGTGACAGATGGGCAGACAGACGTTGTCTCAACAGTAAAAAGCAGAAACCACTGTGACAAACTTAATTGGTGGCTTATTTAAAAAATAAGACCATTTAAATGTAGCCATAAAGCTATACAGTATTTTACAGTGTTCTACAATATTTTGGTCCATATGTACAAGGAATTTTACAAGTCAAAATCATTACATTGACAATGCAACAGAAGAACATGTAAGATTAATGACAATGATTTTAAGTTCTTTACATCTCCATTGCTTTCTTTGTAGAGGATTAACACACTGTGCTGAAAACCTGAAAAACAACATCACTGAATTGTCGAGCTGAATATCACTTTAAGATTTTACCAGAATCTCAACACCATCAAGGACATCAGGCGTCTGAGGGCCCACTTTTAAACTGCATCACCTTGGAAATACCTCAGCCGCCATGGCAACATGTTTTCTAATCTTTGTTATCTGTAAGCAACTCACAACTCCAGCCGCAGCTGACTAATCCAGCCTTCATATCCTGCAAGGGGTGTGTGTCTCTGTTTGTAACACACAGCCACTACCAGCTGAATCCAGCTCAAAATAAAACAGCTGTTGAAGTAGCAAAGCTTCAGTGCACTTAGGACATGTGTGAAACAATACCGAGCTCCTTGCTGGACTTGACTCATCGTTTTTCACCTACGTTTTAGCTTACAACCCAACAATCAGGTGAGAATCAGTCAAACTCAGAACTATGGCAAATGCTCAACAGGAAGTCATGACTCCCTGTCAAATAAACAATTGCTCCATCCTTTTTTTTTTTTCACAATTTTCCAACCACTAAACCCTCCCAGGGTTAATTGCAGGAGGAAATTCCCTTCCGGACTGTCTGTTAGTAGCTGGAAAATTAGGAAAGCTGTTGCCCGTCACAGTAGAACTATACAATACTGTATGGTTACAAACAAAGCTGAGGGTACACACAGCCTGGCCTACTTTTCAGGTTATCGCAGACATTAATCAGCCACACGCAGGCTTGGTTTGGCTCATTCATATTTCCTTGTTTTGACAGAGAGGCTGTCCAACTGGATGGTTCCTTTGTTTTAGAGGATTCAAAGTTAGATGCAGGATGATGTTTATCTCTCTGAGCGCTCCGCAGAATTCTCCATCATAAATCACTGTAGCTTTAAGGGTAACAATGTTTACATCAACTCTTTGGAGCCATGATTCCCTCAAAATGGTACTTACTCTCACTCATACAGCAGCTCAACTAATTTGATAAAATAGAAACGATTTCTAACTTAACCAAGATTGGAAGTAAAGAAGAAAAGAAAAGTAAGTGGTTTAGATAAACAGGTTGATAGCTTATTATACAACATAGCAGGAAGTAAAGAATAAAACTGCCAAAAGTAATTGAAAGCAATTAGACTTATCAGCTTACAGTCAGTGAATGAATAAGTGGTTGATGTGACCCATTGAGGTGTCTGGAACCATTTTGTCCCTCAGGCCAATAGAAAACTAGCAGGTTGAAGGTAAAAATGTAAATCTGTTGAACAGATATTATATTTAATGTATAATATCAAACTAGGTTGACACTGGTGCTTGTTCAGAATGCACACTGCAGCCCTGTGCACTGTGGTCTAGTGAGATAGAGAGAGTGGTGATGATGATGTCACTAGCTATTGATCCACACCTCATAGTGTTCTGCGATTCAAAGGCCAGTCAGCATCTGAGGACCACTGTTTGGGGAGCTGACCTTTGAGCTCAGCAGGGGCTTGAACCTGCCATCGGGTAATCCTTCAAACAGCGCTTACGTGCACTCTCGCATTTGAGAAGGTAGCAGGAGACCTGCAGACCTTAGGGGGTTTGTCCGTGAAGTGGGCCAAGAGAGGCAGGAGTGGGCTCCATTATATCAGGAGGAGCCATTCAAGAAAAAGCCCTGTCATTACACACTGTTCTCACAGATAATATCTTTGGCACATATGTTCATGAAGCTCATATTTTGCATAGTGACAGCAGCACTGTATGACATGATATTATATCATGAAGTAACTTTTTTGTTCCTTAAATTTTCCTTTGTAAATCAGAAAAGAGCGACAGGCTGCTATTACTGCTCTACCTCTCGACAGATAAATTGAGTTATGGGGATGTCATTTTATTTGCAGCCCATTGTAACACCTCTCCATCGCTCCTGCTCCATTTGTGTAACCAGGCAACAGCAATTTGAAAGCTTGTCACACAATCACCATCACTCTGAGAGCACTCCAGACAACTTGATGAAGCCAATGATCTTTGCTTGATTGATCCAACTACAACCTACTCAATCAATGAGGTGCTTTTTTTCCCACCCATACATGTTAAAAAAAAAAAAGCCGCCTTTTAATCTGGCGTCTAGTTAAAAAGGACATTATGCCAAATCACATTATCAAATACTGGCAAGCATCAGTGGGAATGATTTCATCTTCCAAAAAAATGCTACATTAAACATTAATAGCTGTATTAAAAGAATGGTTTGAAATGCCAAACACTCTCTCCTTTTTTTTAGAGGTCTGCCCAGTAAAGTGATCACACATTCAGTAAAGCCACATTTTACAATGTCTGGGTGCACAGTCTTGTTTCCCAGTGTCAGAGACAAGTACTTTACTGCAGAACAGCAATCAATAAAAAAAAAAGTCTAGAGTTATGAGAATACATTAAACTACAAAAGAACAACCAACCCTGCATCTGCTGTATAGTTCACTGCAGTATTCCAGTTTTTCTAAACTAAATCAGCACAAGTGCCAGCTGACAGGACTTACCAAAGGACTGTAGACAGGTTTGGATGAGCTCCTCCCAACTTGCCCCCTTGGTGAGGTGTCCCAGGGGCATCATAGGTTTGGCTGGGACGGGCTGGGTCGGGCAGGGTTTGTGGAACCTGTGAGGGCGGCCTGGAGGAGAAACTCTAGCCTTGGAGCTGCATCTTGGAGTCACTCTACTTGAGAAACAGCAACACAAGAAGAGGGAGGGACGGGAGGACAGTGTTGGAGGCAGTGTGCTTCTTCTCTGTGAGAATCTGAGGGTGTATTTGTGTTCTAAACTATGCTCTTATGAGATATGAGACAACAGATTAACACACACACACTGTATCAAGTGACTGTGTGAGTGTAAGCTATTGTTTGAAATTGCATCCCCCCTTGCATCTGTATTTGCAATTCATTGTTCTCATTTCCTTCCTTTAACTTGGGGAAACACCGGTTGATTAGAGCGGACATCCAGTTTAAACTTTAAAGTCACCGGTAAACAAGAAGGAATTTACTTGAAGCATGCAGTACGTCAGAAAGTTGCGGTGAAAGAGTCTGTTAACCTGTGGCGCTCTTGTGCGTAAAATCCATGGATGGTACGGTTTTTACCACAAAACGAAGACACACAATTATTTGTTACAGCTGCATTTTAAACTTTAAAAAAAAAGAAACCAAAACAAACAAACAGAAATAAATCATAAAACATCTGTGACATATGTTTCGCCAAAACCGCAGCTGAATTAAGCAAAAGACAAACGTGACAAGATTTTCTAACTTACGCATCGTCCCTTCTCTTCTCTTCCGAGGTGACACTTTCGTTTTGGTTGTTTTCCTTCGACTGACATCCCATGGCGAGGTACTGGGCAACGAGCGGCTGAACTAGGCTGTCCATCTGTGTCCTCCTCGACGGGAGCATCTCATCTCATCGCTCGGCTCGGCTCGGCTCTGTGCGCCTCCGCGGTCTCAGCAGCATTGTGCTGAGTCGTCAATGAACGTTCCACTGTGAGGATTCAGGGTGTGTGCGCGCGCGCGCCGGTATTTGTGGCCTTTCGAGGACCTTTTCCTCCATAAACGATGGCCCCTGTAAGAACCAGTAGTCCTCATGGGGGGGGAAGAAAATCAACTTCTGGACCAAAACTTGGTTCTAATAAGGCAGAGGAGCCGCATTTCTGAGGAATTCATTGACGTCAGAGCTAAGATACGAAATGTGATTAGGTTAAGGTTAGTTGGATTTGGTTAGGGTTTGGCATAACACTTTGTTTAGGCTGCCCAAGGCTGTTACGCTGCTGTTTTCTGTTTTTTAGGTGAAACATACATCCCAATTCCAAAAAAGTTGGTTTAAATGGACATAAATACAGAATGCAATGATTTGCACATCTCGTAGACCCATGTTTTATCCTCAAAAGAAGATAAACAGATGTTGAAACTGAGACATTTGATCATTTCATGAAAAATATTTGCTCATTTTGAATTTGATGGCAGCAGCACATCTGGCGTTGTAAAATAAATGAGGGAGCTGTCAATAATTCATTCACTTAAATATCATATTCATAACAAAAATTGTATGACATTTGCTCTTGGCACACGTGTGTGACATTTTGGGAAAGTGAGGACATTTCAGATGGTCCTCACATCTTTAAAGGGCTTTTTGTGGGTTAAGACTTGGTTTTAGGGTTAGAATTTGGTTCAGGTTAGGGTTAGGCATTTAGTCATGATGGTTAAGTTTAGGGTAAGGGGCTAAGGAATGCGTTATGTCTATGAGGGTCCTCACTACAAATACTGTGCAAACGCGTGTTTGTGTTGGGGAGGCGGTGTCCTTTAACAGAAATGCTATTTGGAAAACCTGAGTGATGTGATCCCTCTTGTAGTTTTTATTGTTTGTTCAGTCTGCTGAACAGGAAAGGGTGGACCTTCCTCCAAAGATAGCAAAGGTTCCATTATGGCTCATGTTGCATGAGGGATAACATTGTGGCACCGTGCTGTAGGTGGTCCAGAGAAGATGTTTCCTGAAGCCTTTCGACTGCTTTAAGGTGCCTGCTGGTGGAAGACTCTGTGATAAGGAAGTCTGTGTCCCAATACCCCTTAACATTTGATTTGTTGAACATACAGAGAACCTGACACGTGTTAATTTAGGTAAATACTGTAGGTTAAATGTAATAATTTCCCCCTTTTGAGTGTAATCATATAAACTTGTCCTTGATCACATAACATCCACTTGGAATAAGGAATACGCTTTGCATTTGCTCCTTTCCACAGAGAAATGCAGGCATGGGACAATGCCTATATAACGTCTTGGTGATGACAAAAGGAACAGTGCTGTCTCTCTGTGCCTCCTACACTCCAGAGCATCCTTTATTTGATTAAGTACCTCCCTGTCTACAGATTTGATTTGAATCCATGTTTCCATAGGCAGTGTGAATGCAAAGATAGTTTGATGAGACAGCTCGTTTTTTATCCCCTTCTGTTGTTATAAGACCAACAAGTTATACTGTATGCCTTAAGCCTGCCCCCATGTGGCTAAACACATATTTGAATTATATTTCCATGACACTGAGCTTAAAATGCTGGATTAAAATAAATAATTTAAATGGTCTTTTTTTTCAACAGATGAACGAAAGCAGCTTTGAATTCCAGTATTTGTGACTGTTGAAAATCAAATTCTGGTGAGGGAAAAACTGAAAGATGAACTCTTAGACAAAAAGGTATGCATTCCTACTGAAGAAAAGGCAAAAGGTATTATTATTATATGTCTCTGGTATTAAATCGAATTATTATTATTGATTATAAGCTTATGAACCACTCACTTTAGTGTTCTCAATCTGAATTTGAAGAAGTCAAAAGAAAAAAAAAACACTCAAAGTTACTGATGGAGGCAGTAATGAAACAACTCTCAAGTGGGCTTATATAAAATTGCTGCTTCTCTTGGGTTCAGGAGTGAGCTATGAACTTCAGTTGGAAAAGACTGTCTAACAGCCATAAAAAGTGACAAACATATTTTTTAAATATTGTAGACTTAGGCAGGCTCAGGTTTTCCTTTTCCGCGATCCTTTTTAAGTCTGTAAAATTAATTTTTCCCTTTGTCCCTGATGGCAGCCAGAGTATCAGTGTACTCTGGTGGCGTTCAACAAAGTCGTCACTGCCTCAGACAATGGCACTTCCCCTTTAATGATGACGTAAGATATTGTTAAAAACAACGAAGAACTTTTCAGCCCCTTAAATGTGATTATTTCCTGTTTTCTTTGCTCCACGTAACAAACAATCATTAAAGATATTTGAGCAAATAATCGATTAGGAAAATAATTGATAGTTGCAGGCCTAATGACCTTATGTCCGGACTTTCACAAGCTAACACAATACGAATAAATAATAATAATAATAATAACCATTGTAATAATAATAATAATAATAATAATAGTAGTAGTAAAAATAAAATCTAATTTTAAACGTCATCCATGCCACCTGTCACTCTCAAAATTTCTTATTATCCATATAAATGTGTGCATTAATCTCTATATCCTTATATGTTGCGCTCATAGTGTAAATTACATTATGTAATCAATAAAACTATATTGGGTTTGATTTGGTAGCGTTTGCCAGGCACCAAATACGTGTTTGCGGGAAAAACGGGGAGCTTGTGAACGCATCGTTAATTGACGTCACAACGCAAGTGCTCCGACAACATGTGGCTAAGCTAACAAGCTGAAGTCCAAGTTTTGAACCGGACGACCGAGGCAAACGCGTGGAAAGGCTTATAGCAGTTTAACTTCCAATTTAAATACTTGAGCTAAATTTTATGTGGTTTCCAAAATGGTTGTCGACGACATTCACTTCATGAATATCCTCAAGGGGAAACGCATCAAGCTGACCCTCAAGACTTCGTCGTACCTTGGGGTCGTCCAACGAATAAACCCGAACAAAACGCTGGTTTTGGCGGACGGTGAGTTAAGCGTTTTAGGTCTATCCTCGTGTTTAGGAGATGATATTGGGTTGGGCTACATGTTTGAATGTCAACTGTTCAATTAACTGCACTGCACCATTGCTTTTTTTGTGCTTTCAGTTGTTAATGCTAGTAATGGCTGTAAAATTCCCGGCTCCAAACTGTTCTTTGGGCATGAGATTCTCAATGGTGCGTACACTCATTGGTTTAGAAATGGGCTGAATATTTGAATGTTGAAAAGAACTTGTTTGAGACTAAAAATGTTATTGTTCACTTTTTGGCTATATATATACATATATGTATATATTTAATACTCATTTAGGCTCCTGAAAAAGTCATCAATCATCGCATGAGACACTAACAACATTAAAACATTTCCCTTTTATTAATAAATAATAATCATAAGCAACGAAATTATTCTGACTGGATTCATTGTGATTCACAATATTATTGCAATAACTGGCAGAAAATAAACTTTCTAGATAAACCTTATCTGACATTTTAAGATTGTTTTGAAAATTGTTTGCTTATTGAAGAAACTATAATAAAATGTAAATAATGAAACAACAATGAAATTTAGTCTTTTCATTAACAGTTGAATTCACCAGTGAAGCAAACAGTGAAAGTGGGTGAGTTAGCAAAACTTTCGTGGTGGTGATGATCCTTTGTTAATATGTTGTCAACAATGTAATGTGCTATTTGGTTTACAGAAATGTCCTTGACCACCATGTGGAAGTGGAAGAGTTTCAGCCATACAGGAAGACAATGACAATAGGTCAATTCAATATATATCAGAGGGCATTTTCCTCATCATTTTTATCAACAAATAAAAATAATGTATTTTGAGATAGAAAATTATTCATCACATTTGAGAGGATGTTTGCATTATTGCAGATAATGATGAGGATGAGGGACAGTGCACCAACTTTGTTGTCATCGATGAGTTTCATGAGAAGTTTGCACCTGCTGTGAGCACAAATCATTTAAATACACTTGACATGCTTTATTATGCTTTATTTAACTTTAGACTTGTATGGATAGTAAATAATTACAAAGGCATGTGTATGCTGAGACATTTGTTTTAAAAAGCGTGTAATGTCTTGATTTGCCTCCCTGTAGGTGATGCACATCAAGAAGCAACACGTGATTGGTGTAGGAGCTAATGGAGTTGAGGTGTTTAAGCATGGGAGACTGTGTTGGCTGCAGGTGAGTCCTGTGATGTATGTTAGATCTCTGCTGTGTGAATTTATTTAACATCTCATTTTCATTTTTTTGTAGATTGCCACTAAAAACAAGGTGTATCTGTTTGACATTCTGTTACTTGGAGCCCGGGCCTTTAAGAATGGTCTCTCTACCATCCTGGAAAGTAAAGACATATTAAAGGTAAGCAGCATAGAAATCATGATCAGTCAGTGATGATTATTGTCATAACATCTGTACTGTATTTTCGGTACAGGTGATGCATGACTGCCGAGCCATTGCTGGATGTCTGGTTGCTCAGTTTGGAGTAAAGCTAAACAACGTTTTTGACACACAGGTAAGAACATGCACACAGTAGTCTACACCTTTCTGAAGTAAACATGACAAGTGATGTTAATTCTTTACTGACTAGCACTGACTACGGTATGTCTCAGGTATTTTTTTTGTCTTATATTCTTGTGTTTTTTTCTGCATGTGTCAAGGTGGCAGATGTCATGTGCTTCCACACAGAAACAGGCGGGTTTCTTCCCGACAGAGTCTCTACTCTACAGGAAGTGGTTAGTCTCCATCTGAAGGTTCCGTCCTCGCAGCTCTTATCCCTTCAGATACAGTCTGAGCTCACCAAGGTACAGAACAGCAAACCCACATAATATGTAGTAATTCTAACTGCAAGGTTTCAAATATGTTATGCTAAGTTGGGTCTGTGTTCACTGTAGTCAGAGGAATGTGTCTTTTACAGGATGAAAATGAGATGTGGTACATGCGCCCATGTCCTGTAACCCTGCTGAAGGTAATGGCTCTGTCAGTAATTCACCTGCAGCCTCTCAGACTGGTGTTCATGGATACTCTTATGAGAGACTACATGACCCTGGTGGATTCATACATAAAGAGCAGCCACTTTTATCCTGACGAATTGGAGAATGTCGGCAAGGTGAGTAATTTATAAATGGGCAGTCAACATGTACACTTTTTTTCTTCTTCATTTTCAGCCCTTATGAAAAATATACTCATCTTAATTGTTGTAGACTGCTTCAGAAACAAGGTGTATCTGTTTGTCATTCTGTTACTTCATGCCCAGGCCTTAAGGAATGGTCTTTGTATTATGGAAAGTACAGTCGTTTTAAAATGAGATGTGCTACATGTGCTTATGGCTTGTAACCCTAATGGACTGTATACAGTTGATGCCTTCCTCTGGTTTGAAAAGTGAAGCCTAGGAAATTGAACAGAAGTAGCAGTTAGCCACCAAGTGGCAACAACCACTGGTTTCCAGAGCCCAGTTTGAATGGAAGTCTTTAAGAAAAAACCTACTTCTCACTTGATTTATAATGTCAGTAAAAGGATTTCTGAGCAGTTAATGGTCTCCAAGGTTTCCCATACATTGATCAATTTGTGGCAGGCCACCACAGAATCAACAGTGACTGCCACAAGTCCTTTTTTTTTTTTTTTTTCAACGTGAATTAAAAACACTGCATGGTTTTGTGCATTCGTCTCATTGCAAAGCTCTCTCTCCTTTTCTCTGTCTCTCTCACACACAACGGAGACGCACATATTAAGTCATGCACAAACACAAACAACTGATTCTTCAGCCCCTCTTCTCCACACATAGTGTGTGCAGCCAATATCAAATGATAGTGAGAAGAAGTGGGATGTTTGGCACAAAGAAAAATTCTGCAAAATCTGGAGTTTACCTACAGTATTTATCAGTGGTGTACTCTATGCTGGGAATCGCCCTCCACTGCCACAAATTGCTGGCTGGTCTGTGAGAAACACTGATCTCAACTTGAGGTCGACTTCAATAGAATATGATGCCAGTTTTGAAAATGATGTTCTCAAACTGGTGCTGCTGGTTACTCTGATGACAGACTATATGGCATATACTATAGTATATTATTTTAATATATAATATAAAAGCCCCTATTATACATGTCTCTATGCTTCAGTTGTAATAATTTCATTTAAAAAAACATTTAGGGTTAGCTTCTTAATATTGAATTATAATGCTATTCAGGTTAGTGTTTAAACTTGCTGGCTACCTATTTACATCCACAGAAGAGTGTGTTGGCATTGCCCAGAGAGCTCAGGCAGCTGCAGCAAATGCACCATGAGCGTCATGAGTGGGCAGCTAACCACTACCCTGTCACAGACGAGGGTCTACTGGCTCGCTTCAAACCCCGAACCAAGTCTCCATCCCAGACCTCGCCCTCGCCAGAGGAGAACAGTCAAGCTCAAGTAGAATCCATTGGACCTGCCACTGTGGAGGTACCTTCATCAGCACAAGACCCCCTTCGTTACCAACAACCCACAAGCCCTTCAAAGGTCACCAGTGTTTCATCTTGTGATGTCTGTCCCTCTTCTGACCCAGCAGCTCATGCACCAGTTACAGCCACTGTGTCAGCCTTTGGGAACTCAGTTCCCTCTATCAGTACCCTGTCTGTAGACATAGGATGCACAGAGGAACTGATGAAAACAATAGGGAGAGGAAAGCCTATTGGAAAAGAGCAGTCAAGCGCATGTGCCTTACCTGGTATAGGAAGAGGCTTCCTCTTGCAGATGCCACCAGCCCAGATCCCCAGACAGAGTGCTGGGGACATTAAAAGTTCAGGCAGGATGGAGATGACTCCATCATGTCCCAGCTTCACACCCTCCCTGAAGACAATGCCACAGCCAGGCACTGGTGCTTGTGCTACTGACCTGCCCAAGGACACATTTGACTTGAGAGGAGATCTTTCTCCAACAACTAATGAGTCCCTCTTACCTTCACTGACACAGTCATTTAGATCTTTCCGACATTAAAGGAGGTGTCGTAAAGCTATGTAAAATGCAGTTTAAAAATGTTTGCTCTTCCAGACTGTATTTTCTTAGAGTGACCAGCAGATGGCAGTAAATACCCTGTGTTGTTCCAGTGTTTGTTTTCATCTCAGGTGTTATGATATGCATTCATTCAAGTGAAACAGTAAGTCTTTTTGGACTTGACTTGTCAGTTTACTCAAATAAATTCCTATTGTTTCAGTAAATGCTTCTCTGTGTAAACTTTTTTTTTTTTTTTAGCATTTTAGCATAGCAATTCACTTAATTTCTTTGCCTTTCTGGTTTAGATTATGGGTAAATTATTACAGCCTTGAATTTCACACCAATATAATTGATTATGATATGCTGAGGGGGAAAAATGTAAACCTGTGTAAGTGGTAGTTTGGACAGTTATTTCTCACTCAAACTAAGGAAAGTTGGATCATGTACAGACTATAAAACCCACAGAGGCAAACTGATTTGTGAATTTTGGCCACACAAATAATACTGATTCAGTTTACAGTTGATTTTTCATAATGAATGTGTTTTCCTATGGAATAACACGGTGCTTCAATGTGCCAAGAAATAATAGCTTTGGCTTGTGGAACTCAATCTAAAACCAGAAAAGGCACCACATGCCCATTAAACCACAATGTGCTAAGCTTAACATGATTGATTATCCATACAGCTTGGCTTCTGTGTTGCAGTTAATTGATTGTGAAAAGCAGAGGTGGGCATTGATGGATTTGCTGTTAATTGAGCAAAAACACTGCAAGCAGACACTTCATTTGATTTACTGGTGACTAGGAAAAAAAAGCCTCCAATAAACTTGGCACCGGCTGAACAGTGATGCTGACTCTGCTGTTTCAGTCATCACTGCAGTTCAGATGTACATGATCGCAGGTGGCCAGTACCTGTCATGTCCCACAAAAGCCAATCTCATTTATGTAATTTGCTGTCTGAGTTGCTATGTGGACAGTGCAGAGAGGCACTGCTCTACAAGACGGGAACATGACAGCAGGACGTTGCTGCAACCTGCAGTGCCAGTGCACCCCCTTCTTTATTAATCACCTCTTATTGCTACGGTTATCTACATGCTAGAGCTTGGGCCCTTTCCAGCGCTTTCTAATTGAAAGCATGAAACAGATAAAGTAGGATTTTAATTAACTGGGAGGGAGCCCAGTACAAAGCCTTGAATCTCTCTTAGCAACCAGCTCCTCCTCAGCTTCTGCTAAACACAAGCACAGTGGATCCTACCCACATGCTGTTAACAATTTCAAAAGCTGTTGTGTGGTTAAATGTGGAACAAAAGGTTCAACACATCCTAAAGCTGCTTTTCTTTATATAATCTTTTCTTTCTTCCTTTCAAAACCTTCAAAAGTTAATGTTATGTTACCAAGTGAGCACAAACTGCATTTATTTATTTAAATCTTCCTGTGTGGATGCGGAATGGAAACTTGTTTTTATAAATCTGGATCTCTTGACAATGAACCTATGGTTGTGAGAGGGGAGGTGATGAGTCCGGGGCTTTCGGGTCTCTGTGGGGCTGTGGAGGACAAGCTGCTGTCATTGACAACCAGATTTGGGTACTTATTTTAGAGGACCTTGCATTTCCTGTCCGTCACAATAATGCCTTATGTGCAGCACTTCCTGTTTCTCAGGCCTGGGAGGAAGGAACAGGGCGCTTGTCACACAGTAGTCACGGCTTCCTCCCTCCCTCCTAGCTCCCATCCCCCACCCCTCCTGCTCCTGCAAACTTCAGACACTGTTGTGTCCTTCGGAGAGGAAAGATGACTGCACCTCCAGCATCATAGCAGGATGCAGCCAAATTATTTTTAGACTCAAGTCGGAAAGGTAGCACACAGACATAAACACAAACTTTAGGATGTTCACCAGCTGTGTTGATTTAGCATCCAAAAATGGATGTTCGATGTGTAAGGCCAGTTATTGTTGTGACTAAGCAGTGGTGATCACAGGGCCTGCTGTTTGCTCAGGGTGTAATGGACGAAGGCCACACATGAAGATTCATTATCACTTTTGTTCCACATGCATTTATCTGTATTGACCAACATAACATCTAGCAGCTTTTGACAGCATCCAAAACAAAGGTATTGTGTCCCCTCCAACTTATTTACTTTTCTGCCATTTTACAATCTTACTGCAGGAGCTCCAGTTACCGCCAAATAGACAAGGTATTCAGAACAGGCTAGTGCTCCTAGGCAACCCTTCCTCAGGATGAGTGTTGGGCTACAGATTTGTTCATAATTAATCATCTGTCTTTAATTATTAAGGGTCGAAGGGATGATTTACAAAAACAAACCACTCCCTTTAAATGGCACCTTGTTAGCATGGTCATGTTGGTTTGCTCTGCTAAGCACATCATTAAAATTCATTGCTGAGTTTGCTGACTAGGTGCACGTTCAAATCATGGTGCATTTCTTTCATAATGCTGAAGGGACAGAAAAAGTCTATCGCAGAGTTTGAACCACTGGACTGTCAGTAATCGAATTGTTTGAGCTTACTGTGTGATTGCAGACTGTCACGTAGACATTTTTCAGCCAGTTTATTCCATGTGGGGTTTGAAATGAGCTTTGGGTAGCAGAATCGGTTGCATTCAACGTCTTTGATTGGCTTGTTGAAAGAATGTGATCTGTTGGTTTTACCTGACTAGTGTCACACAAAGATACAGATTTATCAGCATATAAGATGTTAGGGTTAGGGTTAGTGGCACAACAAATTAGATGCATGACAACAAAGTAATCTGATTTTCATTATTAATGTAACCACATGTCATCCTATTGTGTTTCTGAGGAGGAAAGAATTTAATTAGATATCAGCTTCCAATGTAATACTGAACTACGTTTGTCCCTGCAGCACAATATTTTATCTGTTTGTAGCCATCTTCCACAACCACCACCTCTACCCCTTTTTCTTACATTTCGAAATTACCCTCTTATGCTGTCCTCTGGTCATATTCAACAAGAGGATACATTTTTAATTTGAGAAAGGGTGACCCATCCAGATGACCAGTCAAGTACAGCAAAAAACATAAAGTAAAACACAGAATCAATATTTCAGCCAGCCTCACCAGTGGTATGTGCTGTATGCCTATGTCGATGCAGTCAGGAAATCCAGCTCCGGAAGACCCCTCAGTATACACTCATTCATTCAAACACACACACAGATGCAGCAACACAATATGCATCTTTATTAACTGCTGTGCCATGTTTACTCTGGCATCAGGACCTCAAGGGCCTCACTAAAGGAATTGGCCATTATGGGACCTTCTGCTGGGATAGAGGAGCCCAGCTAGAGAATGAGTGACAGGTGAGGGAGCAGATGCGTGTTTGAATGATGTTAGGCACATCAGCTTGCAATAAAGCTGGTTAAGTCCGAAAAGAAGGGAGAGCTATTTTCAAATAGGACGCAAGGAAGATCCCATTCTTGTCATTCAAAATACTGTTGTCATGCCCTTTCCAGAGAAAGATGTTTGTCCTCCCAAAACTAATCATATGTACGGTATGTAATTCATGGTAAGAGGCTGAAATAATGGCAGGATTGAACCACAGAAACTCACATCAGAGCAGCAGCTGAGCACCTCTGAGCATTTTGGCCGCCATCTTACCGGAGCCCGCACTCTCATTCAGGAGAGACAATGACAAAGCGGGCAGGATGTTAATGATATGTGCAACCAACATGGACATGTGTCAGTGGCAAGCATGCAAATGAATGATACAAGACTCCCACTGAGCTTGTTATGTCAAGTAACAATTCTACCCTCTGCTCTTGTTGTAGGTGATAGATGATGTTTTGGCCACATTATGGTGTCGCAATGTTTTATTTAGGCATTAGAGGGTCTCATGGTGAAGAAGAGTGCTCTCGATTTATAGTGTTGCTGGCCGTTGAATGATTTTCTGGCTTTGCTTCATAGAGAGAGGCCACCACTGGTCAAAGGAAAAAGACAATAATTACTGGTAATCTGTTATTAGAATGGCAACATCCCCTGCTACAAATGTCTTTAGCAAAAAAGATGGGAGATTAGCTTTTGGCAAGTTAGTCTTTATAAAGGCCGCATGTGTACATGTATGTGAGGACATGGATGAGAGTTGTAGCCACAGAGATGGTGTGGAAGAAGAAGGGATGCAGGGGGGGTGGTCCTCTGGCTGTCTGAATTAGTGCCTGCTGGTTTGGCCTGGCAGCTGCGCTCTGAGTTTGGCATGTTGACAGCCTGGCACCGTGGCATTGTGTTGTCAGGGCCAACCGGTAAAATGGTGGTGGCAATGCCAGGCCCACCAAACACAAACTCTTTCACCGTCACAGGCTTTGTTTTCCAACCAGTCATACTTGCGTGACTTGTCATGGCAATATCATTGGATTAATGTGAGATTAGATTAGATAATTAAAACGGGACAAATTAATATTGTGTCAGTTGGGGAAATCTAAGTGCCACACTAAGCCAGTTATGACATTTAATCTTAATGAAAAATGTGACCATTGTATTTGGAAAGCAGCGCTTGGTTCCACAACAGTCAGGTGCCACATTCACTGTGCTGTGTCTTGGCCAAGTAAAAGAAAAGTGTGTCTGAATGATAGATGTGAGTGAAATTCAGATTAATTTTAAAGGCTTTGTCACAATAGCTAACTGCACTAAATTAAATGTGATACACAAACAGGAATTAAAATAGGAAAACCAGTTTTGTAAACATTTATATTTTTTGTTCAAACTGAAGTTCTGCTTACAGATACAATATGTAACATTTCTGCAGTAGTGTACTCACAATAGCTAAAATGTTTTCCAAAAATGTCTGTTCAGAGTATTGTTCATCATTGTGTTGTGTTCAGAGTATTGTTTATCATTTTGGTTGCCTTTTAATGAAGTTGTCCACTTTACCATCTCTGTGAGGAGGGAATTATTTGGTAAATAGTGTGTTGTCTTTTTTTCATTTTACTGCCATTTGCTGTGCTTTCTCTCGCCAAAGCTCTTCCTGTAAAACGCAAATGCACAGGTGAACCAATAAGACAACAAAACAATTTCTATGATTCCATGCTGCTTCCTAACTTACTCAAATAAGTTTTTCTGTGACTGTTTTAAATCGAGAGCCTCCTAGCTGGAGAAATTACATACTGTGCAGTTAAATAAAACTAACAGTGACATAATAAATATGTCATCATATTTTATCTTTTTTGTTTTTTCCTTTTATGTGAAGCACTTTAAGCAGATATTGTAAAGTGCTATATAAATAAACCCTGACTGACTGATTGATCACGTGTCGACTCTGCTAAATGTGTTTATTGAGTCTTCGACCACCCTTGAGTAGCAGAGGGTGTGATTGCTGGGAGACTCTGGGTTTGGATGGAAATCGGCCTGCCAGGCCTGGCTGGGCCTGCTATGGCCCAGATGCAGCGTCTTCTTTCCAGGCATGGCACTGGGATATCTCTGGGACCTAAGCACACCAGCTGCTATCTCTGTATCACAGACAGCTGTATCTGAATATTCATACAAAGTGCAGATTAATGTGTGTTTGTTTGGCCCCACGCATTGTGCCGTCGTACAGGCCAAGGTCTGAAAGTGTCCAAAGACGTCAGGAGTTGAAGAACTGCATCTGTTATTCTGTGAACAGTTGAACAAAAATTTGGAATTATGCCGTACACAATATTTTAAATAGATTACACATATTAACACATATCACAACATAGTATTTGGCGATGTCACAGTGGGACACCTTGTGGATTTTCCTGGGTCTGTAATGCCTATTATTACCTAAATCCAACTTTTGCTTTGTTTTCCATTCAACTTAACATACATCCACTAATTCACACATTCAAAGCCTTTGTGAAAAGGTGTGGCTTCATCTACCTCTTCCTTGAGATTTGTTTTGGAGGGACTTTGGTTAAGTCAAATAATCTATTGGCTTCTTGTGACAATACGACCAGTGAGTGTTTTTTTTTCTTTTAAATACTGTAGTTGTATAAAATGAGCAGATGGTCTTTACTTCCCTGCCTGAATGAATGGATCAACCAGTGGGCACACAGAGGGAAATTTGTGGGCAAACTGTTTTTTTTTTTTACCTCCCTTCTCTTTGTGTTGTAATGGGAAAGGCAAAATGGTTGCTAACTGCTGGCGTACAATGGCTCGTCCCTAATGAGAGCAAAGTGTTTTGCTGCTTCTTGTATAATGAGGATGAAGTGGGGAAGCTAATTATTGCAACCATCTAAAGGCATCAGAGCCAGATGAGTCTATCATTTGTTTCCACCACAATAAATCACAAGTGCTTAAATTGTTAAACACTTTTTATTTACAAAAAAGTATTCATGTAACATCTTTGAATCAGTGCAAATTTCTTTTGACACATGAAGAATGAAAAGTTTTGAGGACAGATGTGCTTGTTTAGCTAAGTGAAACAAAAAGCAGGATCTTATCATTAAATAAGCATCCATTACAGGATTTTAAAACCATAAGGTGATTGGGTATATTACAGTGTGTTTGTTCAGATAGGAGTTCTACAGCTCTTATCTGCTGTCAGGTCACTCTTTAACCCCCGAGAATCTGTCAGGCCAACACAATAACCAATAACCAACCACAGTAACACCAGCTGTAAAACCCACAAGCTGTGAAATCTCAGGTAAAGATCTCCATGGTAGCCATATTTGTCTGGTGGTTTATGGAGGAAATGGAGGAAAAGTGTGTGCGAGTTCGTCTTCTGTTGTAACCAGTGTCCGTCACTCAGCCGCAGCTGAATCCTTGACTAGAGTCTTTAAGGGGTATTATATTTGTTAAAGGTTGTTACAGGTCACAGTCAGTACCTTTACATGCACAGTTTAATCAAGCTAAGGCTGGATTTCGACTTAGACAGGCAATTGGACCATTTGCTGAGTACAAATATACACACATGCGGAATAGAAAATTGATTTATTGTCTGTGTAGGTCTGATTCCGCCTCACTAGGTGGTGCTGTATCTCTCTCTATAGGCTAGTGTGCATTGAATCGGTTTCCTGTTGACCTTTACCTCACAAAGAAACAAACAGCGATGTTAATGTTAATCGTGATACAAATTAGATCAAGCGTGGTTGCTGAGTTGTCTGAAGAAAGACGCCGGCGCCGTATGATTTCCAGCAACAGTACTAAATTTTATATGTTGTCTCCTTCTACCTTCGGGACAAAGGCTGGGGGGGAGGAAATTTTGGTGCGTGCGCAGAACACCAAGTCCAACTCCAGTCCGATTAAGCATATACATGCAAGAGTAATTAGACCAGCTCAATTTTAGTCAGACTAATGTGTTTACATGACATTAAGAAAAGTAAATTATTGTCCGAATAAAATCTGACTTTTAACGTGCGTGGAAAGGCACTGAGTGAGAAAACACAGGTGAAATGATCAATTTAATGAAGGCCATATTTTGTTTAGCTTCCTCAGTTCCAGTGTGTTTTCTTATTCTAATTGTCACATTGTCCGCCCTGACATGCTGAACTGAGCAGAACCTTTGTTAATCTTATCAGCAACACCTGTGGTTATATAAAAGTGGACTTAGCCTTCTGGTTGCAAAACAAACTCCTACTTTGAAACCCTGAGATTCAAAATTTGACCAGCACAATGTCACAGACATCACACACATTCACAGACGTTACCTGCAATTTGGAGGAAATTGTCTGTTTTCTGTTAAATGGGAATATAATTATAAAACTAAACTTATCTGCCACTAAAGAACTGAAACTAGTGATTGAGAGTTAGCCATTCAGGAAAGTGTTTACTGATGTTATAAATCAAGTGAGAAGTAGGCTCATTTTTGCATAGACTTCCATTCAGAGTTCTTTTTGCAACCGGTGGAGTCGCCCCCTGGTGGCTGACTGCTACTTCCACCCTACATCTTAGGAAGACTGTGTCCATTGTTATATACAGTCTATGTTTTTTTCTGCTGACACACATATCTGTGGTGAAAAAGGCCCATAATATGACGTTTGATTCTCTAACCATCATCATAGATGAGTATTGGCCCATCATGGATCATTGTAGTTTGAATATGTCACCCAGGAAACTTTATTTTATTTTCAGTCTGTGATGAATGACATTATTTCACTGTAATCACCCTGTAATAATTTCTGAGTTGGGTTTTGTTTCCAGGACATAATTGACTATAGGTTGATTACAGAGTGGTTTATATGCTTGGATAAGCAATGTGCACTCTCCTCATCAAAAATAAGCTTGCAATGATTGCTCTACCAGAGCCCTAGCACAGTCAAACTGGAGGCTGATTGCCCTTGTAGAGTGGCTGCAACAACACAAACAACTCATTTATAGACAGAAGAGGTCATCTTATTAGAATTTTTGGAAACATTTTGCGATTGTAAAGTCATGGGGGACACTGACACGGCAAAATTAAAAAACCTTATCCTTATTTTCATCAAATGAGCACTTCATTTTATAACAATAATGATTTAAATGCACAATTTGAAAAAATAAATTAAAAAAACAAGTTCAAGTTGACGTCCACTCTAGACTCCAGAGACTCATTCTCATTCTTCTTCATGAAAAAAAAAACTTTATATTGTGTAAATAAAGATAAGGGCTGCATGCTATTTCGTGTTTTTAATTTATGGTTGCAGTGTGTGGGTGTAACAGAGCTTGCAGAGCCCTAAAAGGAGACATTTTTGTAAAGCCTCACAGTTTCCCATCAAGCTTGTGCCTTCACTTTCTGTGGCAACAGGGCCAGAGCACTTTTCTGTCATTATGAGGGCTTCAGGGGAAAAAAAGAGAGAGAGAGAGAGGCAAAATGGTTTCCAGGTTTGACTTAAATCTGAGGAGGGAGGGCGTGTAGGAGAGTAGTGGGTTGGTCACAGGTACCCGTGTCAACTGTGTGAGAGACTCGGGGCTGTGGGAAACCGAAAGGAACCAGAGCACGGTTGTAGAGTGGAGTGGGTCACGGTGACATCATGACGTAATACAGAGAAAGAGAAGGAGCTTTTCCCTACCTCGTCCAGCACACACATACACACAAACATATCTCACTGTTAATATCACTCGTATATCAGGCTGTCAGGCATTAGAACAATGACTATTGTGATGTCTGATAGTGACAAACCCCTGCAATTCTCTGAGCCACACAGGGGGATGACACCCATTTGTGGGGGAAATGGGTGTAGAATTGGCAAGGAAATGACACAATTTCCAAATTTCTTTTGTGTCACAGACAAAATGACAGCAGGGGTCTTGAGTTTCAGTAAGTCTCATGTCAGCAGGATTTTATAGCAGCATGACACCATTACATTGAAAGTGCTGTTTTCTTCTCTTGTACCTTTTACTCCGTGTTTTTGCCCAAGTTAAACAATAAAGATAAATACATGTTTAAAGGGTCCCGTAGTGTAGATAATGATCGCATCAAATGTTAAACGCTTCTGGAAGACTTTGTAAGACGTTCACTCAAAATCAGCACTCTCAGCAGACAAGATGGGTCCTCTGGTAAGATTCCCACACTGTCCCCTGTCCAGAGGGGAGCCTTATTGTCTGAGGAGGAGCCATATTGTCTACAGAGGGTCCCATTCTCCTTTGTGCCCTGATAGGTTTACCAGCAGCCACAGCAAGGAATCAGGAGCCACACTTTCCCACAGGACAAACAGGAACCAACCTGAATGCTTATCTGTTTCTCCCATGACTGCTGCCTGTGCTTTGGAAATTAAATGACACTAATGCTCCTCTGACATGTCCGTCAGGCCAGACTACACCTCAGATCATGTATTAGATAAACACATACAGTATGTCATGATTAGAAATCACTAGTCTGCACTGACTATTTTATTCATACAATACAAATGTTTTTTTAGCGTCAAATTCACTATACAGATGTAAAGTATAGGAGTAGTAGGGATGTTTCAGTCTCATTTATAAGTCAGCAAAATGTGCTACAGCCTGTGAAACCAGTAAAACGGAACAAAAAGTCATTTTAAACCATTCATTGACTGTCTTCCATCAACTTTTATTACTGGCATCTGATCGTGTCTCCGGGTTGAAAAAATATCCACCTCACACATTTGGGATGTCCCAAGAACACTGAGCCAATCTAGTAGACACACTTGGTGCTAAACAAGTGTGAGCATGACCTTCTTTTTATGCTGACAACTCATGGCTGACTATATCAACTGAAATTAAATAAAAGAAACAGTGTATTGGATCTAAGCTTTTATTTATTTTATTTTTTTCCCTTCACTGCACAAAGACAACATAAGACCAGTAATCAGGGGAGAGAGAAATAAACGGAGGACTTTCAATAGAACAATATGGAACAAAATATGTTGCCCACAATAATGCTTAAGTAAAAGTGTTAAAGTATATGCGACTAGACCTTAAATTTGTTCTGTTGACAATCTTTGATTTGAAGTTTTTTTCTCATCCCCAAGGCTTAATCTTAGCTGATAAGAAAATCAAGAGCTGCAGAGCTTAACAAATGCACACTCATTCCAAATTAGATAGGTCGTATTTGTTCCTGCTCAAAACTAAAATCACTCTTGTGATGCATTGTGACATAATTTAAAGCAAACATGCTTAGCTTTGCATAAACAATCTAAGCTGTAGAACAGTGCTCTCTGCTTTAAGAAAGGAACTTCCTTCTGATTTCCCCTACACTTGCAGGAATACTGTTATTTTACAGAGGGGGAAGTTGTTTTCATACTGAATCACAGTCATTTTTCATGCTCCTGATGACTGCCAGCATCCCCTTTCCCTCGCCTTGAAGCATTTCCTTATCAAAGCAGTTTTGCAAAATGGTTACTTATTTGGCCTTGTATCAAAAGCTGTGTGAGGTTCTGCGTGGCTAATCTTAAGGTTGTGAACGCAGCTTAGTTGGTTCCCAGCATAACTCAGCCTGGCATGAGGTAACAGTGAGTGACCCAGCTGACTCATGGGTGACCCGTCCCTACTGTCCCTGTCCAAGGGGGAATGACTGCAGGCATAGTTTGGGGTGAGGGGTTCCCATGTCACAGTTAAGGCCATGCTGATGTCATGAGCTTAGTTTACAGCATGTTTTTATTTTTGCTCCTCTGACCAGCCTCTTGACTCTTTAGAGACTTTTAATTCCTGGTCCCCCTCTGCTCACTGTCAATCTCAGCATCCCTGGGGGTCATTTAAATCCATGGGAACATTGGATGTGACGGCAGGATCCCCAAAGGAGATGGTATAGGGAGAAATTTGATAGAAAGGCATAGTTTCACAAAATCGCTGCAGCCAAACTGAGGTCATTTTGTGGTTCCCTGTATGGACTGTGTGTTCCTTCTGGGAGACCTATAGGAGAGTAAAAGGATGTGTCACCTCTCCCTAGAAAAGGTCACTGTTGCGTGACCTTGATGATATAGGTGAGAGCATGAGAGCTGATGAAGGGCCAGGATGTGCGTGAGACATCCTCTGATGTTCAGGAATTCCCTCATTAAAAAGGGTCGTGTTGATGCTCAGTTGGAATCAGCCTGCGGAATAAACAGGGGCGAGTCTTCCAACAATTTCAAATAAACACACTTTTCATTTACTCAACAGGGAAATGTCGCTCGCAAATATGTACATTTCCTAATAGTACGACTTCCTTTAGTCTCTGCCACAAATTGTGTGGGTTCCATTTGAATCATAGAGGTAAATGCCTTTGTGCCGTTGTGTAAAGTAGTGTACAAGTAAGCTTATATTTTCAGTTTCACTAGCTTGTCACAAAAAAGTGATAAATATGGAAACCTCATGGAACTGTAACAGCCTCATCCCTTCTGAGTGAAGTAAGAAATTAAAAAATTTCTTGTACTTAGCAGATTGCTGAGCGCTCTGGATAATGCTTTTCTTAATAGCTTGATTTGCAGCAATTATAGAGTCCATTAACATATCTGTTCAATGTATGGTTCAGTGCAGGGGCCACATCGGGGCCCTGATTTTGTTGTTGTTTTTTTTCCTTCCCTTTTCCTGGCTCTCCCCCTTCTTATGTCTGACAAATCGTTTCCAGCTAATTTACGGTGGTCAAACTGTGGGAGAACAATGCCCTATGGACGTAACACAGTGCAAGCTCTACTACATGTCCTAGAGAAGAGTGAGGTGCTCGCAGGAAACACTTGCTGAGATAACAAGATAGTAAGGACAGTAGGGCCACTGAAAGGCCACGCAGAGGGCTGCAGTACAAAAGCTAATTGCTGACCACCATAAGGCTATTGTGTGCAGTATTGTGCATTATTTAAGTTCAGCCTCATGTATCTTTTCTCTCTTCATGAACATTTTCAACAAATTGTTGTCTTCTGTAGGGTACATTTTTACTGAGTCATAACTCAGCTGGCTAAGATAAAATCCAGGACACTGTTTTTAAAGTCTATGATCCACTTGGATGAATGTTAGTTTGTGATGTCAGACCAGCTAGAGCTGTGCCAGGACAAACACATCTCTACTTACGTGATGGGGCAGCTTCTGCAACCAAGAAGGGAGCCACTGGAGAGTTGGTATAAGTTGTTCTTCCTTTGTTTCCCTTGCAGTGCTCAGCCCTGCTTTCTAGTGAGAACAAGCATTGGAAAAATAAAATATGCATCTATAGACGTTGGTTATACGATAATCATTTGTCGACCTCATGTGTGGCATAATTGCAGGCTGCACCTGTGCTTGGCCCAGCTGCAGTCATTACCATGCATGCTAAGGTTTTTTTTTTTTTAATTATAATTATATCATTGGGGGTAAGGGAAACATTCAGCAGCAGAAAAACTCAGTAACATTATGATTAAAATGCTGCAGTGTTTTTTGCCGCAAGAGGAAAAGCGCAGTCCCAGTAGGATTCCTGAAAGAACGAACAACCAGAAACCAATGCATGAAAACATTTTGAAACCCTGACATTCTGCAAAACAGTGTTAAATCTTGCCAGCTGGGTTAGAGTTGAGTTATACAGGTGACGTGCAGGCCAGCAGGATCAAGGTTATCGGTCAGGCTAATTGATGAGCCTATTTGTTTTCCAAGTATAGGCATGAGGAGGAAAAGGAAGGTAGTCGTCAAGGCTGCAGTGTTTGTGTTGTGAAGACAGAGGTGAGAGGTCAGACAGACACGTTTTTTGAATGAATCCCACCAGTTTGGTGAACTTTGTTTCTTCTCCATACACTCATTCCAATGGAAAAGGAGAGACAGGGAAGCTGCGAGCCTTCTTAAGATCAATGAATGTGGTGGAAAAAGGAGTGGCTACACTCACCCAATAGGGGCGGGGCCACAGCGAGCAGAGGGGAGATACTGTAAACAAGGAAACCACCTGATGTGAGAGGGGTCAGATAAATGCACAGCTCTCCACATGGGCAGGTGCTTCCTGAGTCCTGCTCTCTCAACTAGTTGAGCCTCGCTGGCCTCCTCGCATGCTTTCCTTCTCTGTTTTCTCCATCTGTCTCCAAGAGCTTTCGTAAAAGTATAATTCCAAGCCAAATGTGTAAAGTCCAACCCACAATCACCGCTTCTTTTCTCCTTGCTGCAAGATGCAGGGATAGTAAATTCTCAGTGCGCTGAGGGTCAGTGATGATGATCAAACGGGCAGTAAAGATGAGACATATCTTGCTGTTTGTCACTAGTTAACATGTGGTGCATAATGCATGTTATGCATGTGGTTGTAGATAAAGTACCTTTAAACCTTTGAAGGGACAGACAGGTGAATATTGGAGACTGCAGAACAAAACCTGCAGATGCAGATCGAGAGTATCCACACTCAACTCTCCTCCTGCTCTTTTCCCCTTCTCTTTCTTTTTCTCTTTGCTGGTTGGTCTGGGATTGTTTTGTGCTGTCCAATGAGGAAGGAAGTTGGTGTGAGAAAGTGCCTGTTTTTTTGGGACCAACAGGAATTGGCCTCATCACAAGCAGTTCCTTTTTTTGCCGCTGGAACAATGCACTGGCGTCACACCCCTCGACTGGACCTCGGCATTTCACATGGAAAAAACGTTCCCAGAATTCCGCTCCCAGGCTTGGGGTAAGGCCGAGGATGGGGTGAGGGTGAGAGGGCGGGAGGTGGAGGGCGGAGGGTAATGGCTGTTTGCTGAGCGGGCGACACACAGTGACCAATGGACACTTGTCACTACCGCATCCAGGGGTAGCACATTCAAATCGAGATCTGACTGTCAACAAAAACAAAGCCTTAAAAATCCAAAGTCCTCATAGGAAAACAGTTTTATTGTCCGCCGCATCATGAAATTCTTAAAGACATCTTACAAAATAAAACCCTCATCCCACTCACGTGCACGAGTCAATTTTCTTTCAGAAGTGACACCACACCCCATCGGACTGTACCATGTAGTGTGGAGCCAGCATCTGGCCACATGGATGAAAGACTCAGAGAGTTGTATTGTGTGACAGGTCAGCTGAATGCTCCTCAGGGGCTAAATAAGCTTCTCAAAGTACCGTGATTGTAATTGCCGTGAGAGGGTACACACTGCGGCTCTCTCAGACCCTTATCAGCTCTAACATATTATACAGCATTTGTGAGCATTTCAGTGACATTACAATATTGCAAATGTTGGGGCAAATTGTATCAAATTCATTTCATTTCAATACAGATGAATCTATTGAATATGATTTATTTCTGAGAGTCTGTTTTGGTGATTTCATTAAAAGTATGTGGGCCCTTTGCACAGTAACCATATACTGCAATTATGGAAACACAAAGGTGCTAATGATAATGTCAATTTTGAGCTTAATGATACACACCTGCAATTTTACTACTGTCACATGTCAACATGGCCAATTTCAGGATATGCTGGTTCACTGTCCCACTGCCCTGATGACTTGAACTGGACAGAGTCATCGTTAAGGTTATCAGTAACACTTGTGCCCAATTAGATTATTTGCACCTGTGCTATTCCTGCGGTGAACTGCTAATAAAAAGTCTAGTAACACTTGGAAACTGGATTGTTACGCTGTACATTTTCCTTTTAAGTGTTTAATAGCAAATGTAGAGGCTTCCCATATTATGTCATTACATTATTACATGGCTTCTTTACATGTATGTTAAACAGGTGGTTTGAGATTGGAGCAGTGTTTACATTCCATGTAAACACTGAAGAACAGTGATGTTCCCCTGCTTTGATCCCCAGTAAAGTGTGTATGTGTGTGTGGTGCAGTGCTTTAGTGGGGACTGTTTGTTGAACAGAAGGTTTAATACTGCTGCATTTAGGTTTAAGTACTATTTTTTATTTATTATTTTGTCCTCACTAAAGTGTGTGTGTGTTAAGGTACTTTTTTAATCATTCAAATTGGCAAGGTGGTTTGTATCACATTTTCCTGTGAGGTGACAAAGTCAGAAGAGTTTTGCAATGCTTCGAACACACTTTAAATTTTCCCAGCAATGGAGGGTTATTATGAGGGTTATTACTTTTTTTTTTTTTTTTTGGCTATGCATAGATGTGACATGAGACATATATGGTTGGCATCACAGCATTTAGTTCATCTCATAGAGCACAGGGCTGCAGCATGAACAAATTCCAGCCACTCAAATGTGCTGTGTCTGCACCCACATTATCAGCGTCATTCATCACTTTAGCCAATAAATCATCATGGAGAGAACACAAACCCTGAAAAGAGAGATTAATTTTCATAGCATATTTAACTGGTCATATACATCCATTAAACATGGTCTAGTTTTGATTAAAAAAAAAAAAAAATTAACGTGTGCATCAACAAGCATCGTACTGAATGGTGATGAAGAATCGTTCCTCAACTTGTGCTGTGCCATTTTCCCACAAATGGAAGAAATCTGTTGTCAAATGTGTTTCAAAGAGATGCATGTTTTAAAATGATGATAATAAAAGAATGGTGTAGCCTTGAGAGCAAAGAGTTCTTGTGAAAGATTTCAAACACTGGACGGAGACATGAAAATTGACTATGAGAGCCAAATCGGACGGGTGAGGACTGAAGCAACTTGGGAATCAGTGGGTCAAGCTGGAACAATACTCCACAGGCCTGGCAACGAGGGATTTCCTCCTGTGCCACAGGCCTGATTTCTGAAATCAGGCCTAAGGCATCACTGCCGCAGCCCGCTATAGGCCCTGTGAAAACATATTCATCACTGTATACATTAAGCCCTTTGACACAGTCGCTTCTGTGAAGATGCCGTCTAAATGAGCCTTTACTAGAGAAACAGGCTGCACCCAGACTCCTCATCACTGAGAGAATCAATCAAACGGCACGCAGTCGGCCCCTGTTGTCTTTATGCGAGGCTGGTTAAGGGATGGACAGAGGTCTGAATGATGTCAAACATGGCGTGAAGCCCACTAACTCATTAGCCACAGGAACACAAACTGGCTGTGGAAGCATATACATCTTCCATCTGTGCACAACACTTCTGTTAACATCATGTGCAGGCCTTATGTTGACTTGGATAACAATCACTCCACACAAAAGGGTTTGGATCTCTTGTTTGTCCTGTGGAGTGGAGATGGGTTTGTGTGTATGTACACAGTGAGCAGTTATGGGGTCAGACATAGTTCATATAACTACATGGAAGTGAGACAATTGGTCACATTTCGCTGTGATTTCTGCCTAAAATTTGTGACAACTCTTAGATGGGGGAAAAAGAAAGTCCTTGGATGGGTGCAGAAAAATGACACGTGGATTTCTGAAGGTTTTCATTCTTGTGTCAAATCCATGTGCATTTTTCTCATACATAATTACTTTCCCACCTATGATACCAATAGAACAAAGAGTCCCACTGAAGGTGGGACTTATGCACTAAACTTTGTTGTAAATAGGAGATAGATTTAAGATAGGAGATAGAGGAACTGCAAACCATCTGAGGGAAAAAACAAAATGCCTTCCTAAAATAAATCTGTTTGTTTATATAAATAAACAATTAAAAAAGTCTTCTGTACTCCAGCCCATGTGGCTCTGGCCAGGAAGCGGAGGAGGAACAGCAGATAAGAGATCATTAAGTTTCTGGATACTTAAACCAGAATCACAGACTCTTATCAAACCAAAACCACAGCAACTAACTGCTTGGCATGCCAAGGTGAAATTACAAGATGTTAATGACACTGATGGTGTTATTTTTGTGTTATATTTCCTGTACAGAGACACTGAAGCCAAAACCCTTGCAACTTTGAAGATTAATAAAGTATTGGCTGTTATTTTGATGGTTTTCCCCACATTTCACAGAGCCAGGTGAGTAACAGAAGCTGTTTAAAACCGTCTTCTCACTGCTGCCAAAACCACTTTAAAAAAACAACGCTGCAGCACATAAAAAGCATGCACCTGTTCACAGCTCATATTAACAGGTAGATTAGTGGGTGAATTCAGCCAGTGAAGCCCGAGGATCCATCGTCTCAGGATGTTTTTCCTCATTGGCTGGACTGGTGGGGTTTTAACAGCCCTCTTCACACCAGCACGCTCTTCCCTCTCTTCCATTTATCTCTTTCCTTTTCCTGCAGGGAGGTTTTGTCTTGCGTACAGCAATGATGCTTTGACTCTGGCCAGGGAGGATTTCCTTAAGGTTTCTTCCAAACACACAATCAGACCCTGTGCTGGTAATCATTCAAGAAATGCTTCTAACATGTTTGTCTTTCTGTGTGCTCTGCCTGGGAGTGTCCTTCGCATATTTATTTTCTGTTCAAGTGCAAAACAATCTGCAGTAACAGGAGGACAATGAGAAAAGTGGAACTGCATTGGTTAGGGCAAAGGGTACAGTGGCAGATGTGGTGACGCCTGTGTTCCCTGCTGACAGTCCATGTGTCACAGGTGGAGCTACTCTGTTGGGATCAATATTGATCATTGAACAAGTAGTTGTTTCTTCTGTTTTGGGCTGCCTGAATGGTAGGAGGGAGGTACATGCACACTTCTGTGTCTTGGCACACTGGCACCCAGACAGCTGTGACACACATGGCCTCAGATCAACCTGACAATTCATGCACTTTGGCCTAATCAGACGCCTTGAAAAAAAAAAATGTTGTTGAGCCATAAATTACGCCCCAGTGTGTAAATGATATTGTAGCTCAACCACCCATCGGACGTCTTTCCAATGACCCAGCATCTTTACTCTGGTGAAGTGACACCTACATGCACCACAACATGATGCCAGTAACCTAAGTGTGTTGTTGGTTGCACTGTAAGGGTAGAGGAGTGCTGACATTGCAGTGTTTTGTCAACAGTTTAAGAACAGGGTGGCTGGAAAGTTCCAGAACAGACCACAGGCTCTTGTTACACATACAACCATAATGTCAGGAGCACAGAATCCCACCCAATGTCAGCTGAAGTTTTAGGGGCCTAAAATGAGTGAAAGCAGCCATCCATGATGTTTTTTTAACACTTGGTAATGTATCACACATGTTAAAAAACTTGCAAACATACATGTATGCAAACACCAGTTAGAAATCACTTTTAGGGAAAAAGTCAGACAGATTGAATTATATTAACTGAGCTATATGCCTTAAACAGTTGTGCTCATCAGGCTGCCTCTAAGTTTCTCAGTCCTGTTTTGTCTGTTCACATTGAATCTTTTGCTACAAACATAAATTATCTCTAGAAATTATGTTTACACTTAGACTGAAAAAATTAAGTTCTTCCAGTGAAACAAAAGTCTGAGGAAAGTTTCTCTTCATCTGACAGCATATTTGATTCAATACAGGATGTTATGGTGCTGTGTGTGATGAGAAACACCCTTTGCCTTTCTAATTGATGCAGCGACATGCTTAGATGCCTCAGATCCATTGGAAGTGAACACCAAAAGCCCCATTGATTGGCCTGACAGATTGGGGCATAGAGATCAAATGTGCTGTAAACAAGTGTTAAACTGCTGTGCATTAAATGGGACAGATTTCAGCACTAAAAAGTGCCATCTGTTAGCTTCTTGGCTAATTTCCTTTTACACTTCCCCACATTGTTGATAATAGTGAAACAGTGGCTAGAACAGGACCAAACCAAGTGATGGAGGGCAGCTAAAGCCTGAGGGACAAACAAAATAAATCGAAGGAAACACACTATATGAGGGTACAAAAATACTATCCTCAGTTAAATAACTAAATAAATAAAATTCATATGTGACAGAATATTGCTTTCAGGTGAATATGTCACTGGGGTCACTGATTTAGTATTTCACTCTCTGTTGCACATTAACAGTAAATAGATATTGACATTTAGCAGAGGACACTTTAATTCTAATGCTCTTTGTTTCCTGGTGAAATGATGAGGGACAAAGATGATCTTTGTGTGTTTTGGAAAAAATGAGTATCAACAATATGTTGGTGGACTGCATTTTGAGTAAATGTATGAGTCAGTCACCTATGAGAGAAGTACAATGTCCAAAAGAGCCTGATTTCTTTGGATTTAATTTAATGAGTGAGAGTAATACAGCTTGTTAAAATGCATAACTTTATCCTGGGAATAAACCTTAGAAATAACCAAACAATTGCATCAGGAATGGACAAGAATCAGATAGCTCTTTCAAATTTCTTCATTTTCCAATAAAAATGTTATTATTAGGGTTTGGACAGCAGCTGAAAAGCCACTTACCAGAAACAGAAATCAGCTTTGTAAAACAAGTCACAAAGAAAAATGATGTCCTACACAAGACTTCGA
This sequence comes from Brachirus orientalis, assembly GCA_016785285.1. Classification (NCBI taxonomy): domain Eukaryota; kingdom Metazoa; phylum Chordata; class Actinopteri; order Pleuronectiformes; family Soleidae; genus Brachirus; species Brachirus orientalis. The sequence continues at coordinate 502,788 of JAFBJR010000073.1, read as the reverse complement.
GCAAAACAGCAGTGGGCCGATGTTTGTTTCCAAGGCTGCATGTGTTTATTCTAGAGCCACGCAGCAGAAAAGAGTATTAGTGTTTGCATTGGCCAAGAGTAAATAACTCATACTGCTGAGGACTCAAATGCTAATTAAGGCCAGGTCTTCTGGGTATTTATGTGCAAAAATTTTTTTTAAATAAAATAAAACAGCAGTAAAATCAGGAGATTGATATGTAAATATTAAGAATGCCTGTTGAGTGCATCACCACATCTGAACCAAGCCAATGTTTCCCTTCACTGGATCTTCAGGAAGATTCAATTCAAGCATTGCTGCTTGTTTAGCACTGTCCCAGGCTTTACAAGGAATTGTAACCTGAGCTGCAGTTGGGAAACCTTAACCATAGTCCATCAAATATTAAAGTGTATGGATGTTTTGATGTACATAAAGGAATGGCAGGAGCACCATCACTCTTCTCTCTAAAAAGAGATGATGAGACTAAAGAGTCCATATACTGTAGACTAGTAACATGCCTCATTAAAGTGATTTTTTTAAGAGAACAGTAATACTGGGTTAAATCATTGTAACAAGGCTGCATTGATCCTCCACAATATCTGTGGGATTCAATGGTGGGAACAGAGAGTGCTTCAATACAGCAGAGCTGTGAGATGTCCGGGCCTCTTACTCACACTGCTCCAGACTCAATAGTCTATTGTCTCCGCTCTAATATGGAACCTCAAACCTAAAAGTCAAAGGTGGGGGGTTGGAGATGAAGTCATCTCGGCAGGAGAGCAGTGCAGCCACACACCTTCATGGCCAGGGAACACGTCCTAAATCCTGTTCCCTCACTGTAAATCCTCCCAGACAGGTTGGCCTGCTGCAGCGCTGATAAAGGCAACAATGCCTGTGCCCAGCATATGGCATTTGAATTTATTTGCACAGCAGATTTTATATACTGTTTTGAGTTCATTTTTCTTTCCCCTCTTGGAACAATAATTCTTTCACATGAAAGGAGAAGAAAGTTATTCCAACTGACCCAAGTGGAAGTTAGTTCAACAAACACTTTTATGCCACATGACGGATATAATCTTGACTTTAATTTATACAAATGGGCTTTCAATTGAGGGTATTATGAGTTGTGATTAAGATTAAAGTGCACGAACAGCTGCGTGCTTGCACTTGTTATGGTATTGTACTCCAAAATAATAAACAGTAATTTAACCTAAAATAATAGTCCTTCTCCTCCATGTGTGCAACATAGAATGCATGTTGTGCACATAACTACACATCATGTGTACGCGTGTTTCTGTATGTAAATATCACTAGCTTCCCCTATGATAACAACTCAAATAATAATGATTAATTATAAAAAAAAAAAAAACAATAAAGTCTTTATAAGTATATAACGGCCTATTTGTGTGCAGTCAGTCTTTTTGTGGGCTCCTTGGCGAAATCCAAACGTTTGTAGTGTAAGCATTATCATATAGCTGTTGGGTTATCTGTCTTTTATCTTCTGTATCTAAAATAAACACAAGTAACAACAGAGAGGCTGTAAAAATCGAGCGCGTAAAAAGGCGCGTAAAGACGCGCACAAAGGTTTGGCACCAACTCGTAATGATTCCTGGTTGTTGGAGAAGACTATTTTTAAGTTTGTTATTCACTGCGTTTTTATTTCATTCATTTTTGCTGCATTTACCACAACTCTCAACCGGTATGGTTTAATCTATAATCAATATTAACAATCTGCATATAAGCACAGAAAAGTGAAAAGCGAGAAAAAAAAACCATCTCCTCCAAAATAACAGTGATCGCTGATGCTACAGTCCAAGCAGAGAAAAGACGGGGAGGAGGGTGGGCGGTGTTTACAGACCCACAGTGTGTGTAATGACACTACACTGCGGTATATAATCAGGGAGGGACGTCAAACCCCCCTCACTGGGAGTCACCGTGCGCTGATGCTCCGCCGCACGCTCGCATCACCGCTGGCAGCGCAAGCCTCGCATCAGCACAGCGAACTAAATCCAACTCTGACCGGCACGATGGATGGGCAACACAAAGACCGCAGAATGACTCACTTGTGGATATTGACGTTACTGATATTTGTCTAACCTCTCCTCATCACTGGATAACTCTGTCTTTTTCCAACTTTTTATTTCTGGATACGGATTGTGGAGCCGGATTTTGTCCCGCGGGCTGTTAAGGATTATATTTATTCTGACAATTTTATCTGCCATCACGTGGATTAGGAGCGTTTTTTTAGGGAGGACAGTTTTTTAAGGATACGCGCATTAAACTCTAAAGGATGGCCGTTTGGTTCACCTCTGTCTTCACCATAGTTATATTATTATTTACTCAGGTATCTTTCGCTTTTTTGCCAATCGAGGAAAGCATTAGCGTTACTTTTGCATTGTTTTGTGTTGCTCACTCTTTGTATCCTTGTAGGTTCTGGGATCAGGTGTGTTCGAGCTCGATCTCCATCACTTTCACAATACTCAAGGTTTGCTGGCAAACGGACTCAGATGCAGCATGAGCGGCTGCAGGACTTATTTCAGGGTTTGTTTGAAGAACTTCCAGACGGTGGTGTCGCCCGGAGACTGTATATTTGGCAAAGTCACCACACCTGTTCTGGGCACAGACTCCTTCAGCATCCAGCAGCAGGACGCCAGGCTGCGTCTGCCGCTCAACTTCACCTGGCCGGTAAGAGCATCTGTCTCTCTACGCGGACCCCAGGAAACAGAAGTGTGTCAAAAATCCAGGATCTTTTTCAAAGCAACAAACTGCATTGATGTAAAGGGAAAAGAAGTACATTTTATTTATTCGTTTTAATGAAATAAAAACCATTAACCGGCTTAAAAAAGCAAATTAACATAATCGTTTAATCAAAATGAACTCATTATATATCATAGAAATGGTGATGTTAAATGATATTATAAGATATCCAACATTAAGTGTACTAAAAATGTGCGTAAAGGTGCATCATTTCTGTTCTTGTCGAAGTTAGATCAGAAAGTGGAAAATATGAACGAATTAACTGCACATTTTCTATACGTCTATGTGTGGATTACATGAAATGTTGAAATGCTTATTTCCTGTCTGTCTGTGTCCACAGGGTGCTTTCTCGTTAGTTATTGAAGCTTGGTATTCTCCTGCAGCGGACCCACCTGGAGGTGAGGAGATGCACTCTATCTATTCACCACTAGAGGGAGATATGCCGCACATATAGCCCATACAGTAAATGGCTTCTTTATTGCCTGTCACGTATTGTAATATGTGTAACCCTCACTTAAAGCGTTAAGAGCTGGCAAATGCATCTGGGAGCTCAGCGTCCTGGATCCGGGTTTATGAGTCACACTACAATTCTTTGCAGTCAAACACAATTGCACTTCCCTTGTTTTATTTTTAACATGCATCATGGGAAAGTGTGCAGGCCTAAGTGAGAATATGTAATTCCATGGCAACCTTTTCCTGCATTTCACACCTTCATGTCATGTCACACATTGTGTTTTCACACTATGATGGTTTAAATCCACTTTTCTTTTTTTAAAATTGCAATTCACCCTTTCCTCCCCCCTCCCCACAGACACCACCAACCCTGATTTCTTGATTAGTTCTTTTGCCATCCAAAGACAGTTGGGAATAGGGCTTGAGTGGTCCCAGGATGTGCAGAGCGGGACGCAGACGGAGCTAAGGTACTCATACCGCTTCATCTGCAATGACAATTACTACGGGGACACTTGTTCCAAAATATGCACTCCGAGAGACGACCATTTTGGCCACTACACCTGCAGCCCTCAGGGGCAAATAGCCTGTCGTCCAGGATGGAAGGGAGAATACTGCCAAGAACGTAAGCAAGAGTAAAGACACCATAAGGACACTTTTCTTTGTTCTAAAAGGTCACATGGGTCTGCACTGGCCCTAAATAAAGTATATTAGACCTGACATACCACAACTCATTTTTTATGACAGAAAACAGAAACAGACAGAAAACACAGAAAAAAAAAAGATTTTGAATGAGCTGCAAAGTAACTTTATTTTGTAAATATTGAGTATGAGAAGCATTTCTAGCTGTATTACCTGTTTCATAACCTCAGGTGTAATATGGGGGGGAGGGGCTTTGAACAACAGCTATTTTTCTTAAAAACAGGAAATAACATGTATTAGTGATCACATCAATGGTGGCCCCGTTCAGTCAGGAAAGTGAACACCTCTGACACTGAGGACGCTCCAATGAACTCATTAATTGGATCACCTCATTAATTTACACCTGTTATTTTCCTACCACCACCTGCCAAAATGGCTGCTGTGCGAAAGGACCCCCCCTTTTTTTTTAACATGACGCACAGTGAGATATGAGCTGCCACTGAGGTGAAATTTGAAGACGCACACGCCGCCTGGCGCACTTTCTCTGTGGACGCCAGCAGTTTAATCCAGGGCGGCGGTCGCTCGGCAGCACGCGCCGGGGTTAATCGCGGCATTATCGCCCGCCACGCGCCACTAAATTGCGGCCCGCTATTGTTAAGGCAGCGTAGAGCAGCAGCTGCAAACGGGGCTCGAACAGCCCACCGATAAACAATGGGGCAGCTGTCCCGCTTTTCTGAATACAAGCATCTGCTGCTGCTGCGCACTAACCACTCGTTTAACCACCACACAGAGTCACGCAGAGGGCAACACATAATGTTTGTCCACTCATATGGTCCGGTAGCAGGTTTTATTAGAGCTGTTTTAAACACATCCTTACCTACTGCCGGTTATAAATGTTTTATTGGGAATTCTTAAAATGTAACATCCTTTATTTTTTTTTCTTGCAGCACTCTGCCTTGATGGATGCAACGAAAGGAATGGAAACTGCACATTACCTGGAGAGTGCAAGTGAGTATTCCAACATGAATGCCCAAAGCGCAACGATCAGCAGGAGTGTTCACAGACATTTCAGGGGCCAAGTGAAAAGGGGCACCTCCTCACAATTATTACAGAGGGAAAAAAATGTTACAATTAATTTTATAAAAACGATAAGGGCATTATCTTACCTTTCATACCAGTCAGGCAAAACATTAAATTGGCAAGTGGTTTAAGTGTGGTGACAGCAATTATTTTAGTCATGCCATGAAACAGTGGAAAACAACTTAAAAAACCCCTACACAATAAGTTGTAAGTCACATTATTATTATTGTGACAGAATAAAAGCTTTCACCTCTGTTTGTGCTACAACACACGTTTTACAGTTATGAATGTGAATAAGAATACAATGGCCTATATGAGTCATTTTAATGAAATCACTTAAATATACATAGAAAATAAGCCTTAATGTGAGCCAGCAGTCATGTTGTACTGTTTTGTGTGTGAACAGGTGTAGAGAGGGCTGGCAGGGACTCTTTTGTGATGTGTGTAAACTCCATCCGTCCTGTAAACATGGTACCTGTAAAGAGCCGTGGCAGTGCACCTGCAAAGAAGGCTGGGGAGGCATCTTCTGTGACCAAGGTGTGTAAAACTATATTTTTTTTTTCTCGGTAAAGAAGCAAGAAGGTGAAAAAGCAAAATAAGTGAATGGTGTGAAATGTTAGTACTGTAAATAAAAACCTGGTGCCTCCCTCTGGTTTCCCTTGTTTACAGATCTTAACTACTGCACTCATCATAAACCCTGTGTCAACGGGGCCACGTGCATGAACACAGGCCACGGCAGCTACACCTGCACCTGCCTGCCAGGTTTCACTGGGGTCAACTGTGACTCAGAGGTCAGGGAGTGTGACAGCCAGCCCTGTCACAACGGCGGCCACTGCTTGGTGAGTGCGGAAGTCTCTCTCTCTCCTTTCCCACAACACAGGCTTTCCTGTTTTTGTTTTTTCCTTTGTCTATCTGCTGGTCCAGGAGGATGCTATCGATTGTCAAGTCAGTAGATGACCCAGTTCACAGGCTGTGCACTGTAAATAGAATCCAGAATGGGATAATAGGGTTCGTTGGGGCAGTCTCGGACAGGATATGATAAAAAACATCTGACAGTTAGCTTTTTTTGATAAACTTTATATCTTTTTTTTTCTCTCTCTCTCTGCAGGATTCAGAGAATGGTTATAGGTGTGTGTGCCCGCCAGGGTTTGAAGGGACACGCTGTGAAAACAAGCTGCTGACCTGCGCAGATACACCCTGTTTCCAAGGTGGCAAATGCATAGAGAGTAATAATGGGAACAGCTACATATGTCAGTGTCCAGCAGGATACACTGGACTCAACTGTGAGAAGAGGGTGGACAAATGTACCTCACTGCAATGCACCAATGGTAATCCATCATTGTCTCGATATGAAAGGTAATCTGAGTATTTCTGTATGCTTGTGTCGGAAATGTTGTCTAAAATGCTGCTTTTGTTTTGCACAGGTGGACATTGTGTGGTCCATGGTGACCTCCGACTGTGCCACTGTCGCTCAGGCTTCACAGGATTGCGCTGTGAGATCAACATCAATGAGTGTGCCAGGAACCCCTGTGCGAACGGTTCCACGTGCATAGACCGCATCAATGGCTACACGTGCACCTGCCTCCCTGGGTTCACAGGCCGTCACTGCAACAGGCCGACAGACCTCTGTGCCTCTCTGCCCTGCCTGAACGGCGGGACTTGCATAGTGGGAGCTAAAGGCCGACCTACCTGCATCTGCCCTGCCCATTACAGTGGATCCCAGTGCCAGTCTGGCGACGTGCCTTTAGCGAACACACCCAGCCCCAAAGTAGGTTGGGAGCCTAGTGATAAGCTGAGCTTGGTAGCAATCAGCATTGGGGCAGGCCTGGTGGCTGTTCTGGTGCTTTGCTGCATGGTGGTGGTGCTCATACGTCACATAAAGAGGCAGAGGACCAAGGAGCAGGACTCGGAGACTATGAACAACCTCTCCAAGGTTGACTTTCAGAAAGAGAACCTCATCTCTACTACAGAGCTCAAGAATACTAATAAAAAGATAGACCTGGAGGTGGACTGTCCCAGGGAAAAGTCAAATCACAAACACATCAACCACTACCATCTAGACTATAAAACCTCCACAGGGTACAAGGACGAATTGTCCCTTCTGGACAAGGATGAAAACTGTGAAAAAATGACAGAAGACAAAAAGCATTCGAATAAAAAGTACAGGTGAGTGGACATAAAAGGACTAAATAAATATTTACACTTGGAATGACATGTGGTGGGATTGGGAAAGTAAATTAAATGTTTTGTGCTCAGTAAGTGACATGACAACTCTTTGATTCACAGTGAAAGGCCAGGGTGTAGAATATCAACAATATGTTCCCCCAGAGATTCAGTGTACCAGTCTGTCTTTGTAATAGCAGAGGAGAAAAACAAATGCATCATTGCAACTGAGGTGAGTGAATTCATCTGCTTGTTATACAACGAACCTGCATAGTTTCTGTTTGACTGGATTTAGGGCTGATCTTTATTTTATCCTGAATCTGTCTATCAACTTCTGTTTCAGGTATAATTCAAGGAAAATTATTATTATTATTAATTCATCATCAACATGGGATTTCTTCTGGACTGTTTACATATGTGGAGGGACTGGGATTTATTTAAATGAAAGTTGCTGCTCTTGAAAAACAAACTTGATAACTGGATGGAGCCGGTGCACTCGTCGAATGCAATAGTACTAAAGCTACTAAACTTTGTGAGAATGTAAAGACTGCAGCAAATAATGAGCAACACCGACATGCGATTTATTCACTTTTAAAAAATCAAAACTGTCTGCTCTGTCCAAGTTCATCGAGGGGCAAGATCTGCCTGTCTGCCTGCATGTTGGTAAGAAAGAAGAGGACTATCTCACGTACTTTCCCTGTTATTGCTTTAATCAGCAATCGACAAATCAACTGACTGCCAACAGGCCTGTGGAAGGAGCCTTTTCCCTTTTCAGTGGCCTGCAATGCGCTATGCAAGGAGAGAAAAAAATCAGCATTGTGCTAAATCAAAAAGGGATAACTACTGAAAACGGTTCATTTTTGAAAAATAAGGTTATGAGTTAACAGTTTTGTAAATCAAATCCTTTTTTTAAAAAATATAAAGAATGTATGCAGCCATGATCAGACAGCCTTAAAATTCATGTTTAAGAAAAACATTGTTTCCCGCCTTATCTTGATTCCTTTGCACAGCAAAATGGAGGTAATTGAAGGATCAAAAGATGCAATATGCTACAGCGCCATGCAGAGAAACTCATAACACGGCCTTGTTTGACTTTATGCAAGACCTTAAAAACAAAAAATGCAAAGAGTGACTATCATACCAAGGACGCCTTCAAAGGAAATTACTAAACCAATAATGTTACTTTGTAAGATTAGTATTTCATTAGTAATTTAAGAATATGAAGCACTATCTTTGTCTTTTTATGTTTTATAAGATTGTGTATATACTGTATATTTATATGTTCAGATTAGAAGTATGAGTTGTTTATCTCTCTTTAAGTTGATGCCCCCAAAAGGTGAATTTATTTTTAAAGTGTCAGGGTTTTGGTTTTTTTTTTGTTTTACAGTATAAGAATATATATAAAAACAATGAATACATATCTGGTACACTGTTTGTTTCTTGGTCTTTGATGGTCAAGTGTACATGTGGTCGGATAGTGATTCCAACATAAATGTTGGAATGATTTTAGAAACCTTCATTTTGTCAGTTAGTGTGGAAATGGTGTCACTGTCTATAGATGCAGTCATATTTGGCCTGGTAGCAGTTCTGATGATTTCCCATGTATGTTGACAACTGTGTCATTGTGGTGTGAAGTCAGTGTGCTAGCAGTCAATCAGTGGACATTGTAATTGGCAGCGTTGTAGGGAAATACACAACGAAATCTATATTTGAAAATAATAACTATGTGAAAATAAAGAATCCTTGTGGTCTTTCTACTGTACTGCTTCTCTCACATGCTTCTTTGTATCTCGTTATCCTCATCTTTATGCTGGGTTGATGTCAATATTGAAACCTGATAGTGGACCATGGCCCAAAATTTTTATTTTATTTTTTTTAATTGTAAATAGGATGCAACTGAAGACACCAGGTCTTTACTTAAATATTATTTTTAGTTAACATAATTAACAGAATATTGTGTGTTTTTGTTACAAAAAAAATGTTTTTGTAGGTTTTTTTTTTTGTTCATTACATATCAGTTTTTTAAGTGCAGATAAATCAATTTTAAGCAACCACCAAGTGCACATGAGGATTTAATGCTTATTTCCTGCCCTCCACCAAATTATCAATTGCGCTTTTGCAATATTAGTGTCCATTAGTGAGATGCAGGATGCTGGTCCTTGCCTTTCAGGTGTCTATCAGTGTTACGCATTCACTGACAGATTGAGAACTTTTAAAAAATAATAATTTTAAGATTATAAACAGTGATATTACAATTTAATTTATATATTATATTACCCTATAAAACCCTGTGGGTTCCATTTTGACAGTCCTGCCTAACCGGAACACAGTATTCTAGATTAGGAATGAGTAATCCCTCACAAGTCTCAGAGATGTTAGGAAGTATAGCCATTGAGAAAATCTGTATCTGCCCTTTCCCTGCAGTGAACAGTGGCCTTTGCAAAGCTGTGCTGCTGCTGCTGCCAAGTCTCCATGAAAAAAGGAGAAGCACAACACACCAGTTAACAGGCCTGTGGTGTTTTTATTCAACTCCACTCAACTCCTGTGTCTTTTACTGCCACACGGGGGCAGCAATTTTGGTGTGAAGTTGCAGGAAAGGAATGTATTTTTCAATGTTTTGTCATTGCTCATCAAATAATATGTAAAGTAAAGTGTTCGGCCTGTATGGGCGCCAGCAGTGCTTGAGTCATAGATGCAGTACATCTGTACAGAACACAGACACTAATGAGCTTATGAGAGAACAGATATAACAGTGCAGGCTATTTAGAGGTAATGTGATTATTCCTGCAGGGCTATAACTGACTGTTTGACACTGATGGGATACAAGTTCTCCCACAAGAAAGAATACCAGTTCAACCTATATATCTACTAATTTTTTCTTTAAATTTACCAATACAGTTTATTATTTTTTTTATTTTTACATTTAATAAATAAATACATGATAACTAAAAATTCTAAAACGAAACAAAACATTATATAGATATAAAGCAATGTGTTCTTTTTTTAATTTTTTTTTTTTTTTTTAATAAATTTTCTATAAAAAGTTCAGTCAGATTCAAATTGCAGAGGGCTGTCAACCTTAAAACCGCCAGTCAACCTCCTGAAAGACATTGCAACACGTTTTCTCAACCTCACCCAACATAACAAAGCGTCACCATACTTGAATGGTCCTGATTGGTTGATCCATTATTTAAGACCGCCCCCTTTATGGTGTGATTGGTCGAAGCCGTGTTGCTGTGACGTCAGCTGGAAAACAAACACACGTGTTTTTAAACGGCGAAACCAGTCAATTAAAGCTAATTTAATGTGTGTATAAAATAGTAACGCAACGTTGCGATGGGATCATTGTACGGGACACAACAGACATCATCTACAAAAACAAGAGAAACAGAAGCGCGTCTTCTTAAGTCTGAGTCAATTATGCCGGATAATAATAATAATTTTGTTTTTGGTATGTTGTCGGAGTGACAGCCTTTTGCGTTGGAATGTACAAACGGGGGAACTGGTCGGAGAGCCTTTTTGACTAAAGCGTCTCGTTTCTGGCAAATGACAAGGGTCAAAAATGAAACTACAAGACAGGGTGAAGGAAAAGAACAGCATGTGGATTTTTGGATATGGCTCTTTGGTGTGGAAACCTGGTTTTGCTTTCCAAAGGAGCAAAATTGGCTTCATCAGAGGATACAAGAGACGCTTTTGGCATGGAGATGATTTTTATCGAGGGGACAAAGAGAAGGTGAGATTAGTTGAGATATTCAACCACTCATTTATTGATGATAATATTTTTTTTCCCCCTCTATATTTGCATTATTGCAAGGTAAAACACTTGCATGTTTCTGATTGTGTCTTTGCTCTCTGCAGCCAGCCAGAGTGGCCACACTTGTAGAGGATCAGGAGGTAAGTGGAGTATGTTCTTGTTATGGAGTTTATGTAGAGCACAGACAGTAGTAACTTTCATTTCTCTACCATTATTTATTTGTTTTTACAAGCAACAACAGAAGGACTTTGTTTGACAGGGAAGAAGCCAATGTAGATGAGTGGAAATAAAACAGTAAAATTGGGGTTTGAAACATTTAAATTAATATACCATGAATAACAGATATTTAGTTGGATCAGTCTCAGAACTTATTCTATTGGTATTGTCTGGTTTTTGCACGTGTGTTTACATATATGGGTGTCTATATGTTTCCCTCTTTTCTTTAATAGGATATATGATTACTTGATTAATCAATTATTAATTGTTAAATAATTTTAAAATCAACTTAATGATTTGGATTTATTTTTTATTTTATTTTTTATTTTCTGGTTTCTTTGCTCCACCTAACAAAGAAATCATTAAAACTGAATAATTGTGGTTTGTGGACAAAACAAGACACTGGAGAACATCATTATTTCCAGGTTTGGGAAACACTGTTCAACATTCAACAAATGATTAATAATCGAAAATAATCGTGAGTTACAACCCTAATAAGGTACTTTCATTTTGGGGATAATGTAGGACAGGCATGTTGCATTTTCTTTACCATTTACGTTTTATTGTACTGCAAAAATGCAGTGCTAAAATCTGTTTGTTTTCCATGCAGGCTTGCACATGGGGCGTGGCCTATGAGGTCACCGACTCCCAGAGTGAGGAGTCCCTTCAGTACCTGAACATGAGAGAGGTTGTGCTGGGAGGCTACATTACACAGACGGTGGAATTCACCCCAAAGGCGACAGACCAGGATCCACTGCTGGCCCTCGTCTACATTGCTACACCCAACAATCCCATCTACCTCGGCCCGGCCTCGGACGAAGACATTGCGGCACAGATTGCCATCTGCAGTGGCAAAACAGGCCACAATATTGAATATGTGGTCCGTCTGGCAGAGTTCATGAGGCTCTACTGCCCAGAGGTAGAAGATGAACATCTTTTTTCCATTGAGGCGGCAGTTTTGAACATTTTAGCAAGTCTGGAGGGATCAAACAAAATCCCATACTGCTAAAAGCTTCATAAAAGCCACCAAAAAACATTCCGCATTATAGAGAGGTGGGTTTTTTTTTAACTAGGTGAAAGGGAAATTATGACCCACAACACATGTTGAGGGGTATCTAGTGTTTTACAATGGCAGTGTTTTGCTCAACACCTTCTCAGTTTCATTTTAAACATGTAGGATACAGACACACTCTGGCCCTATCTAATACTGTACACAAGCTCCAAAAGCATGTTACAGGTGATTTCATTATTTTACATCTTTGATGCAAATGCTCTCCAAAGCTCAAAAGATACTCAAATTAAACTACAATTGTGCTGTGGGCCTATTGCACAGCAGTCATTTTGGCAGGAAAAGCACAGGTGTTACTGATCTCATCAACAATTGCTCTGTTCAGGTTCTAAAAGTCAGAACAGTGTGACATTGAAGAAGCGTGCACCCAGAAACTAACCTGTGATTTTCACACTGAGACTCTGTCGAAATGGCTGTAGTGCAAAAGGCCCATTATGTGCATATTAATGATTCACAAAACACACTCCAGTTGATGTTATTTTGATGCCAAACATGTTCTTCTTGGTGTAAATAAACCTACTGTAAGTGAAACAGCCGTTGGTGCTGCAGATCAGAGTGTGAATGGTCGGCTGTGAAGGGAAACAGCAGACCAAAGAGTTTTTTGGGGGCTTAAGGTGGGGGGAGAAGATAAGGTTGCATTCCTTGTCTGAGGTGTGATCACATGGCTGTACCATGTGCAGTGAACAAAAAAAGGAGTTATAGCCATACATGCACAAGCACATGTTGTAGGTGGTACAGTAGAGCTCTGTGGTATGAAACTTCTTGGAAATCAGCAGGAGAAATAGGTGAAAGGTTTGAGCTGCGGAAGCAGCAGAGTAAGGGAACCACAGAAGATACGCTCACATGTATAGAACATACATGTACATACAGTGTACACTCATGGAAACACATATGCACAGCTGTGATCTGTCATCCTGTGACAGCAGAAATGTCTTTGGCTATAGGAAAAACTGACACACAGAGAAACTGCGTGTTCCTCAATGATTACCTTGAAAAAAACACATATCAGTGATATGGCAGACATGAGTCAACAACACTGTTGTTTGTCTGTTGCCTCTTACAACACAACATAGTAACATAGTAACAACATGTAATCACACAACATTCTGGACAAGTACCACAACAAACGCGATAACATGGGGAACTTCTATGTACTCTTTGCTGTCCTTATCTGTTCTGTCCTTGTAAAACCAGAAAGTGGCTCACATTGAAATTGTTATTAAATATTTGTCCCTGTTTTAATGATGTTTCTTATGTATTTTTATTTAACCTTTATTTGAGCAGATAGATTCCATTGAGAACCAAAATCTCTTTCTAAGGTTGACCTGACCAAAAGGTCAGCAGCACATTCCATTGTAAATAGTACAGATTTAAGAGACAGGTTACAAACAATAACTTTTGAGAAAAATAATAATTGAACATATGATAATGCAAACATGGGTATATATGTATTGTAAAAGCTGTTATGTTTTTATGAGGACTGGAATCAACATTTATTGTATTTACTCAGTTCACTGTGGTGTCTATCAATATAAGCCCCCACCACACTGTTGGGGCTCCTTGGAGGGATGTAAAGGGAAATATTTACTCAACTATGTCTCAATATATTGACTAATAAGACATTTACATGGTTAGACTGTGCTCCTTGTGCACTTTGATCCCCTATTCAATATTATTACCCCTCCTGAGGTCCTTTGCTCTCCCGGAAAAGATGTCAGTCATTATCATCTCAATAGAGACACCGATTATGAGGATCACAGAATACTGCAAAGTGGGGGTAGAGGTCATGTCCTCAAGATGTGCATTTGGCCTATCACTGCCCAGAATTGGTCAAACACTCCAAAAACATCACCCGTACTAATGCATTTCAAAGCCTCCACCTGCATGCTAATGTGCACCCAGCTCGAACCCTGACATACCACCCCTTGGCTTGGCCTCTGCGGGCCTGAAGGTCACTCTGAAAGTGTGTTAAAGAGCTAGTGAATGATCTTCTGATGGAGGCCATTCACTCTGGCCCTCTTGTTTTGACAGTTCGGCTCTGTCTGCTGAGGATCATCTCACCCTTCTATGGGTGAGCTCCTGCCAGTGCAGTATGGTCACAGAGGCCACTTCACCAAGATGCACAAACAATGGATAATGATTTGACAGTAAAGCCCAGGCCTTCTTTCAAACCATCTATCAATAATGATAATAAAACCCCTGAAACTAATGCTCCAGATGTTACATATTTTACTTTTAGGAAAGGTTTCCCAATAGTTGGATCAAGAGACTGGATCTGCTTTGTGTCTTGAGCATGTGCCACTGCACATTTTGTTTTCCTGGTGCTGCGGAGAAACCACAAAGTACAGACTCATACATCATTATGCAGCCATAAACACTATTCTTTCATCAGTTCAACGTCACCACAGGTTGATGTGTAAACTCTTTCTTCTTGTCCAAACAGAGACATGACTCATGCCCCCTGGATCTTTTAATCCAATCTGTTTGGAGCAGGACTGGGGACTGAAGCAGGCTTGACAATATTAAAGCTCCAGCCAGAGAGCAGCCTCCTGCTTCATTAGCATGTTTTGTCCCCAAGGAATGGCACTTTTTGTGGCTCTTAATTTTATTTCCCTAATCTCATTTACACTCAGAGTCACCACAGCTGCCTGAGCCTGGCAGAGGGAGGAGCAAATGTCTCCGTGAGATCAGTTTTGAGTGGGCCTTTGTATCTGTTTCAGCTTTTTTAGACAGTTATATATTGTTTTATGTTGCTGTTAACAAGCTGTATCTGGAAAAAAAAATGTGGCAGTTAGAGTCTGGATGTCAAAAATAGTTCTGGACCTCAAGAATATCCGTTGTCCTCATGACAAACAAATGATGTAACAGTTTCATGTGGCATGATGAACATTACTCAGACAGGAATTCACATGTGATTGGACTCCTCCTGTTGCATCCAGGGTGTTAGTTACAGAGTTAGAGTTTGTCCTCGGAGCTTGTTATGTTTCGGATTGCCATAACAGTGCACGGGACGACACGTATTCGACAGCGATCAAAATGAAGAGGTAACAGGGTGTGCACGTGCCTCCTCCGCTGCTTTGCATGAAAGCCAGGAAATGTCTGTATCCAGCTGAGTAAAGCAGAGCACGTAAAAGTGTCTGTGTGTTGTTCACAGTGCACGCGAGCACTTATTATTAATATAATTGCACGTTGGCGAGTCAAACAAATAACAGCTCTTGTGGTGTTCAAGTTGTGAAGGCGAGACAACTGGGTGAAGCCGGTGGCCAAGTTTAGTGCCAGTGACTGAACAACCACTCACAACTGAGAACTGTCAAAACTCCCCAAATGTGACACTTTGTTTATTGATCATTCACCTGCTTCCCTTGTCTGAAAGCCCTCACATAATGCTTTTTTTTTTACATCAGTCACCTCTGTGCTGGTAAAAGACTCTGGGTCTATAGTAAACACACTATTTCCAAAGAAAATTGGCATTTGTTTTGGTCAAAACAACCCACTGAGTTTGTTATAGCAGACTGCACCACAGACTGATCGGGTGTCTCAGTAAATTATGTCTCTAACCTTTCTGTCTGGAATGTCAGTGTGCGTTAAAAATAAAATGTTTGCACAACATTTCCCCCCCTAAGGAACATTTCCCCCCCTAAGGAACAGAACAACTGCTAAATGTGGACAGTCAACGCTGAGCAGCAACCAGTACATCACAGAAGGAAGATGGAATAAGAGGTGGCAGACTTCTTAAAATTATGTTTAACACTCCAGTTGGAAAGCACATAAGTTCCATTAACAAGTGCCTCCAACTGGGAACAGCCATAGACCAAACAGAACATTTGGGTACTATGATATTTGTAGGATTGACTGGCATCTAGTGGTGAAGTTGCTTATTGCAACAACCTGAGAAGAAAGAAGAAAATATAAAGGGAAACTAAATCTTTAAACACAAAAAAACATATTCATATACATATAAGCAAATTCTTGTACTCTACTGTACTTTATAGACCTCTGTTTCAGATTTAAAGGCAAGTTCATGGTTGGATATATTTTGGTTAGTATTAAAATGATTCTTGATTGAAACTAAATGTTATGTTTTGAATAACTGTTGCATTATAAAGAGCATTTCATGATTTACATTTGGTCAAAAATGAAACGAGATTAGTCAGTGAGGGACATTTATTCTTGATTCAAGGCTTTTTACCACCACTGGGTCCAGAAGAAAATTGACATGGGGCATATACTGTATCAACAGCAAATACACATCAAATAAAGTACATAAGAGAGTGGTAAAGTAACGTGTTGTATCTTTGCCTTTATGTGCATAAATTCAGGTCTTAGAAGGTCTCTGGCGAATGCCACATTTATTCCGTGCTCACCGCACATACAACAAGAAGCGTAAAGCTCCGGATGCACTGCTGCTACTTCCGGTGAAGGAACGTGACAGAACGAGCACCGCTTCTTTACTGAGAACAAGGCGTAATTAATCGATTGCGAGTGGCGTTCGTCAGATAGATAAACAGTTTTGTTGTTGTTGTTTTTTTTTGGGGGGGGGGGGGGCGTGTAAAGGCAGTCAAAAGAATGTGTGTTGTTAGGCCTGGATGCAGTCAGACCACGCAGGTGAGGTGAGTTGCGTTGAGTTCCCATCATGTTTTCATGTCACACAACAACATACCTCTTTCTCTCCCAAGCCTTTAAGGAGAAATTATAATGGCCTTCTGTTGGAATTAAAAAGCAAAACTCGAAATGAAGAGGACTCAGTCTGAGGTAGACATGGATAAGATCAAAACTATTAGTTTTTAATTCAGTTTACTCTGACAAGTCCTTTTAAGTCCTACACTGTGAACCTTTATGGGGAGAATGTACATGATAAACTTCACTCACTCGCTTGTATCTGCCCCATTGGCAGATACAAGCTGATGTTACACAACCATATTCAAGTGCACTATAAAATAAAACATAATAGCTGACAGGCATCATGCTTTATGATAAACCCCTGCACTAAATCCAACCCGCCAGGGATGTTCAAATAATAACAACGACAACAAGAACATGTTATTTATGAATCCTTGTTGCATTTTCTTACCCACTGTGACTTTTGAAGATGGCCCTGACACTGAGACTCTGAGATCCCAGGTATTCTAGACTCACTTTCTTAGCCTAAATCAAAAGGCCCTGCAGGTTTCCTGCCATTTTCCTCTGGAGTGTTTTCTCTCAAAGGACAGGAAAGGGAACTCTGTTTCCCACACACTACAGTATATCAATGTCAATGTATTCAATATCAATGTCATGTTAAAGACTCCAGCCCACAGTTCGAGCAGCTGCACAGGCATTGTGACACTCTCTGTGCTGCAATACCAGCCTGGCCAAACAATGAGAGGATAGCGTCTTTGCAAAAGTAGGATTTTTAAGCTGCAGTATGTCATTTCGAATGAGTTTTTGTTGCTGTTGATGTAATTCTTCTGCCTCTGTTTGATCTTCATGAAGTCACACTCCAACTAGTTTGAAGCTGTCTTGTCTGTCTGTCACATAAAATGTATCATGCCTTGTGGGAAGTGTGGGAATGTCACTGCTTCACTGAGAAACGCACACAGAGAGAGAGAGAGTCGTGTGGAGCTGATAGGCTTAATTAGAAATGTGTGAACTCATCTGATAATGGGTTAAGTTCCCTTTTTTGTTTATATTTAAAAGTTTTGCATAAGAGTTTTCAGCTCACAACACATTTGAGTGTTGACATTTGAGGTCAGATAAGGATATATACGTTCAAGCATCATTTGTTCCTCAGTTAAGTCTCTTCAGAATTACCTTTTATCATCACCGATGCAATTTACCAAAAACACATTTCATCTTGGTCCGTGCATCGTCTGTTCATTCATTTATTCATTTCAGCCCGACAACCTGAATAACAAAAAAGCAGTGGAAATTTTGTTTATTTGTTTTCTGGTGGAACCAAATATCAGAAAAGGCTGTTTGTTTTCCATCTTCTCTTTGAAAGGACAAATCAAATATGCAAGGAAACAAAAACAAAATAACAAGTTGAATTTACATTGTTCTTAATTTTTATCTTAATTTTTTTTTCATTATTTATCATGTCATTCTGCTGTGTCTCCACACCTCCATCTCACATGAGCAGAAAACTGAAAAACCACAAGAGCGTTAACAGTGGGTCACTAGGGTCTGGAAATCTGATGGCGTCTCTTGAGCAACATATGCCTCTGTCATGACTGTCATCCATACATACATAGATGATGACATCAGGCTTCGTGCTCACATTTGAGTCTTGGTCAAGAGCCCGGTGTGACTGATGCTCGTTCACAGATGTCCACCCTCTTCAATAAATATCTGTTTTTCTATAGCCTCTGCTACAGTATTAACAATGATCAGCACATGATTTTTTTTTTTCCAAATGCTGACATTTTTGAAATGTTACACCAGTGAATGTGATTCAGTTATACTCCTAGTCTTGTTCGTCTCCCTGTCACCTGTGCACACACACAAACACACAGACAGTGAGCAGATCTGTTTAGCTTGACTCCTTTTCAAAACATAATTGTGATCTTATAAACCAACATGGAGCTATTTCTGATTTTTATATCAGAGCAGAGCCAACGTAAATCCAGAAATAACTGCGTCAGTCTCTGACGTGCTACTGATCCACTCCTTCCTCTTTTGTCCTCCAAAGGTCCGTGGGGACAGACACCGAGGGCCCATTCATGTTCTCCACTGAAGTGGTGCGAGAGCCTAATCCACATGTCCTGGTGAAGAACAATTAGAGTATTGTTTAAGTACTGAGTGGTGAGTATTGTGACCTCACAGTAACTCACCTCAAATATAAAAAATATCACATGTTGATCTTTGTTTTATACTATAGGAGAGGCTATAGAAAAGCAAACACAAAATTAGGTTTTAGGCAGTGGGAAATGTGAAACCACAACAGGTCAGAGGTCAGCTCATTGATTGTGCCACTGCGTTCTGATTTGTTTGTTTTGGGTTATGAATTGATCATGCAAAAATGTAATTGAACAGCTCAGTAAAAAACAGAGTTATTTACCGAAGAGGATGGACATCTGTGAACGGGCATCGGTGCAGATTTCACTTTGCCCTTAGCACAGACACTAGTGACCTGCTGTTACCAGTCTACCGGTTTTCCAGTTTTCTGCTCATGCACAAAGGAGGCATGGAGATACAGTAAAATGATGTGATGAATAATGAAAAACATTAAATAAAATGAAGATAAAAATAGAGAACAATGTAAATTCTACTGGTTATTTTGTTTTCGTTTCCTTGCATATTTGATTTGAAGGACAAAGCTAATATTTCTGATATTCAGACAGAAAAACACAATTTCCACAATTTCTTTATTGTTTTTTAGTTTGTCGAGCTGAAATGAATAACTGAATGAACAGACCCATCTTCAGTCCAGTCTGTGGGACTCGCTAAAGTCATGAAATAAATTACACTTATTTCAAGTAACAAAAAACTTAAGATCTCATCAGCAAGACTGAGAGTATTCCTTCTCGAAACATAAACAGAATCATCAGCAAGCCCCAGTTAACACGTTTCATTGCCAACATGAATCAAATATTCCCTTTGTGTTTAATCGAAAGGAATGATGCTTTGTGTTTGTTTGGAAATTGTTTTCCCTTTGAAAAGATCACGTTCTCATGTTAATCAGCCAATTGCGACAGAGTTTCCTGTTTAAACAGATTCTAATCATGCTCTGTAAGAACATTTGCTGCTGTGTGGATTGATGTGGAGCCAATTGAAACTAAATTTAAAAAAAAAAACACAGATGCATTAAAGGCCAAAGGGTGAGATCCTTGTTGATACTGTTATTAGCTCCCTGTGATGCGAACATACAGATGTTTAGTTACTGATGTATTTATTTGTATGTTTGTATTGTGGCCTCTACAAGAGACAGAGGAGTTATTGTCGTGTATATGGGTATCATACATGATAATGCTGCACTTCATTATAATCTTACTCTTGACAAAATCTGTGCCACCACATCTGATCCACTTAGAAACAGAGCAACGTGGGTTTTGCTGCTGCATTCTTGAATTATTTAGCCTCACATGACATGATGTTTTAAATAAGAATAATAAGTGGCCATATTTGTACTTATCATTTACTTTTGAATCTATTTATCTGCATTTTCCATCTGCCAATTAGCTGCTCACAATTTGATCATTAAAACGTTTCATATCGATTTCTAAATGATTGTTCAAGTAAAGTCTCAACATTTTTTCTTTCTTGCCGAGACTTTGAGAATATGTACTTGTATATAGCCTATAATATAAAGCTATAGTATAGAACAGCAAGTTAGGCTCTGTCCAAAGACACAAAAGTGCTTTATGTTCATGTGCTGCTTAATAAGAAAGGTTTAAGGGCCTATAAATGTGTGTTATGTGTGTAAATTTGTCATTTCATCCCAGTGGACAACACCAAGCATGTTCCATCAGAAAGATTGGCCTGACCCCACTGAGATTAGTGTGCTGCTCCTGGACTCCTGCCAGGGTTAATGGAGCAGCAGCTAGACTGACAGCGATGCTTACCGACCAACAGAGGCCCCAAAACACTCAAGCTTTACTTAAAAACTGGGACAGGCTGGTTTACCCTAAGCTGGTTCAGATCAAAACGATACAAAAACAGTTATGAATTTAATTCAGATTAACTGCAAATGCTCTGATTCACCAAAAAAAGGCAAGGAAGTATATCCTGATTCACACGATCACAATGTATTCACAGTCAGAGTTTATGCTTTCCTGCAATAACTGCTGGCTGTGGGTCAAGAATGTGAACAACAGGGGGTTGGATGGGAGGTAGGGCAGAGGTGGCGGAGAGTCATGGAGAGCCAAATTCCCATGAATCTCTTGGAGCATGACCAGTAGGTGCTAGAATACAAGTTGACCTGAGAGAGGTTGTATCCCACAGCTGCACTCTTTTGTCACAAAATCCCTCAACTCACAATAATTGGGATAGAAATGAATTTAGCTCCAGAGTGAAAAAAGCACAACAACAACTGGCTGGATATGGAATGTTGTACAGAGGATGAATCCTTATGGCTTTGGTGATCAACTGCTGTTTCCTCTATCACCACCTCAGTGTTGCTATCTTCATGGCTGTAGACTTGTACAAGAATCTAAAATTAGATGTTCAGTTTAGATGTCAGCTATGTGGTGCATCGATAACAAGGTTAAAAATTTAATAATAACTATTGTTGATGTTTATCCTGCTTCTGTTTGGTCTTTGTGAACAGAAACCATGTAACATTATTTGTAATATGCATCATTCATTTTGTAATGGGCTCTGTCAAGCAATACTATCAGACCTGACTGAGGGAGCAGTCCAGACCTAACTGACCAAGCTTTTTACCTCTGCCAAGGAGGTTATGTTTTCGCCAGCATTGGTTTGTCTGTCTGTTTTGTCTGTCTGTTAGCAAAATAACTCAAAAAGATATGGACGGATTTTGATAAAATGTTCAGGAAAGGTGTGTAATGGGACAAGGAACAGATTTTGGTGGTGATACGGATCGCCATCTGGATCCAGGAATTTTTTTGAAGGACTCTTTATCATTGCTTGGCAGAGGTCTGCACTCTCCGAGCGCTTCTAGTTTAAGCAGTAGAATTGACTTAAAAAACAAATCACTTCCTGTGTGCAGTGCACAAATGTCACTTGGCAATATGAAAAGAAAATTACTTGTACACTAGCTGGTAGGCTTAATCAACATTGTATGAACTCATTTGACTGAATGTAACATGGCATTTGCTGGCATATTTAAAAGTTGCAAACTCAGTTTTAACCCTGCGAGCAAGATCAAAATCAAGGGACACAAGGCTTCAAGTTAATCCACCACAATCTTTGTTTTGTGTCAAATTCATGTAAGCAGGTCACAATTTTTGACGCCAGGCTGCAAACTGTGTCAAAAGATTATGACGAATATATTGTATGTACCCTGCCTTTTGCCCTTTGTCAGCTGGGATTGGCTCCAGCTCCCCCTGCAACCCTTACATACAGAGGATAAAGTGGTAAATAATGGATGGATATTGTAGGTCTGACTTTCAACTAACTCTGAAGACCTACAGGAGAGAGACAGTGTTTCCATTATATGCGGTCTGACCTGCTCTAATCCTCACCACTTAAGACCCCAGGCGGTATCTACTTAAAGTGATATTATGCAGGGAATGTTATGCAAATCAGTTGTTTATCGCCTCATCTACGTTGAAGCTCCCTCCAATAATAAGCACAAGGCCCGAGGTCATGGTAAAAAAAACGGGGTTTATTCCATAAACCCGTGAGAACTGGGATCAAAGAGAAAATAAATCAAAATAAATGAACAAGAAAACAAAACTACACACAAGTATGTATATCTTCAATTACAAGAGCTGGCTTTAATTTACACCACCAATTTCTACACTCAATTTACACTAAAGCTTACAGTTTACAGCTTAAACATAAGATTTGGTCTTTTCATAAGTCTACATAACATTTAAGTAGTATAAAACCAAATACTTGAAAACACCACAGAAAGTACTTCAAATTAACCTTTTGCACATTAAATATCACTGAAATAAATGATGCATACCTCGTAGGCTGCTTACAACTAAAGAGGGGCGAATCTTGCGTGTCCTTATCTTCCTTTTTTCTCTTAACGTTATATCTCTAGTTTCATGTCTTATTTCTTCTCCAGCTTGCTTGCATGGCACTACATTTTGCAGAGTGCATTGCTTAATTTAGTCCTGGCAGAAACGCAGGTCTGCAGTAAATAGTTCTGCCTCTATAGTAATGAATCAGCCTAAGTATATACCCAGAAACACATAAATAATAATGATTAATAATAATAAATAATAATGATTATTTAAAGACTTATTCCTGTGTTTGACATTTACCTTGGATTAAGGAACAGCGTAATGACTCACAGCTGTCAGAGGTGAAGCTGGGGAGGTGAGGTGGCAACACGACTTTCATTGGGCAGGGGAGGGGGGAACAGATGTTGTCCTCTTGCCGTGGGGAATAAACTCCATCACTCACACTGCAGGTGGTGGGAAAAGGAGGGAAAGAAAGAGAGAAAAGAACGATTGA
Source organism: Brachirus orientalis (assembly GCA_016785285.1). NCBI lineage: Eukaryota > Metazoa > Chordata > Actinopteri > Pleuronectiformes > Soleidae > Brachirus > Brachirus orientalis. The sequence goes on along the minus strand of JAFBJR010000073.1, from coordinate 479,596 downwards.
GTGAGAAACAATGGCAAACAGGAAGTGGAGACCTTACAACACAATGCTCGCAGAGTTTCCTGCAGGCTGAGACAGATAAGGAACAACACTTTGTTTAAAGCTGCATTTTTACCCCCAAATGTTTCCCACTCTCTAAAACCACATCTTACAATGCTTGTACAATTCTTCTGCACCACAGCTGTGATACTGTGGAGAATGATGTGGATTGCAAGTTCCTGATCTCAAGATAATATCAGCGGGTTGGTTCTATATAGAAGCAAATTGTGGTCTACTTCACAAGGGCAGTGGCCAAGCCAAAACAAAAAGTGCCATAAAGGTCCTGCATGCTTTTAAAAACAGCTGTGCAACAAAAGTGGTTTAATGAAAAAGAGGCATTTTGTGATGGTGCTATCATTGCTATATTGCTATGGTCACGAGCAGTATTTAATGAACCCAGTCACCCAGAATGACACAGGATAAAACATGGCACAAGACGTCTCTGCTGTCACTTTTGACAGTCTAACAATTCCCCCTCCCTCAGCTGTTATCTTTTATACAGAGAGTAAGCTGCTTTTTGGCTTCCTTCCGAGCTTTTCTTCTGGAGTAAAGACACATTTGTGTGATGCTGATGTTCGGGAGCATGGGATTTTAAAATGCTGTGCTCACACATGAGTAAATGGAGTATGAAAAATGTCACTTTGGCTCAACCAAACATAACAAAGTCACTGTGCAATAAACACTGGCAACGAAAAGAGAAATTTGAAGTAACAATTTGGACACAAACCTGCAGAAAAGGATGCTTGAACAAGGACCCCCTCTGTTGGTCAGCAGTGGTTTTACCCCTAATTATTAATCAGCAGTCCTGCAGTTTAAATACACTGCAGAAAAATATAAATGCATCTCTTTTGGGGTTTTTTTCTTCTATTTTTGCATTGACTGAAGTGAAAGACTTCAGATATTTTTAATTAAGTAGAAGTACAGATATCTGTATAAAAAAACGGTCAAAAGCAAAAGTATTTAACTTTTTTACTCAAGTGAATATAAGAAAATGGTGGCTTTGAAATGTAAGTATTAAAATATGCTATTAACAATTCTGTTTTGAGAATGTAAGAAAGTACTGATATTTGAATTCATTGGTGGGATGTCTTAAAGAAAAATGAATACTCAAAGTACAGATACCTGAAAACTCTATTTAACTACAGTAACAAAAAGTATTTAGACTTCATTACTTCCCAACTCACTATAAAGTTGCATTAACATATTTACAGTCAAGCCGGACATGTACTCGTTAATGCTACACTGTATGTTCTAAAATCATTGGAGCTGACCTTTTAAGATCGGTCATCTCCTCTCTTTTGGTGGGAGTGACCATGTAAATCTACATCAAAAGGAAACAGTCAAAGTGTTGGGGAATCACTCATCCGATTGGTTGCCTTTGTTCTTTCAAATCGAGGTGTCCTCCACCCTTTATTAGCACCAAGAGGGCCTCGGGGGAGAGGGCATCTTTTACAGTAGAGCTGCTCTCCTGCATGGATTTGTTGGGATGATGGAGAAATAATGCAAGGAAATATGTCACAGGCCTGTCAGAGACGAGACAAACCAAACAGGCTAAGGGAGGAACTGAGTTGCATGCTGGTGGGTGATGGAGCTGTGGGCAAAACCAGCATGATTATCAGCTACATCTTCAATGGATACAACAGCGAATACAGGCAAACAGCTTTTGATGTGTTCACCGGTAAGTAAAAGTTTTTTTTTTTGTGTGTGTGTAAAAGTCAGCAGCTGCTTGACTCAATGATGAAACTTATATTCCTACTTGACTCCAAGGTTTGGTTCATGTAAATGGCATCCCAACACGAATCAAACTGATCGACACAGCTGGACAGGTACATATTCCACACCAAATTATGATTTATTCCACATTCAAGCTTTAGCCCTCTTTCTGATCCATCTCATCATTTGATCTGCCAGGAGGAGTTTGGTCATCTACGGTCTCTGTGTTATGCCCATGTGGATGTCTTCATCCTCTGCTTCAGCCTGGTCAACCCTGCCTCCTTTGATAACGTCACCTCCAAATGGATCCCACAGATCCATGCAGGCAACCAAACTTCTCCAATTGTTCTTGTTGGAACCCAGTCAGACCTCCGGCACAATGTGGAGATCCTTATTCATCTGCACCAGCGGAGCACAAAACCAGTGCACTTCCGCCAAGCCAGAAGGTTGGCTCACAGGATCCGAGCTTACGATTATGTGGAGTGTTCAGCTCTGACACAACACAACCTCAAAGATGTGTTTGACTGTGCTGTATCTGCCGCCATTAAGCACAAGCACATTGACACTCAGTCTAAAAAGTTAAGTCTGCTTAAAGGACTCAAGAAGTTTTGTGTTTCTGGATGGACTAAAATCTTCAGATACATCTGACGAAATGAAAAAAAAATGCATTTTTACTGACTCTACAATCTCCTTGACCCTCTAAGAAATGTGATAAACTGTGTATGAATTTCGTCACCTGTTCTGTTCTTTTCCTCTTGACCGTTTATGTTTTGTTTTTTTTCTGTTGTGTTGTTCATATTTTTGTGTATGAGTCAAGGTTTTGAAATAAAGGTACTGTTTCTTTAAAATCTGTTCGGATCTTCTCTGTGTTCTGAAAATGATTGAATGAATGTAAAACAGTTAGATACTGCACTGGGAGATACTGTCAGTGAGGAAATGGAGGGAAAACACAAAGTGCTATTTGGAACAAATGGTCACCTGCTGATACTTTGAAGTGCTGGTTTACAAGACAAAAGCCATTTAAATCTGGCGTCTGTGTGTAAGGCCATCCTGCAGCATTACCAATTAACTTTAAACCACCCACCAATAATGAATTTTCTTAGATACAATGATAAGGTAGTTTAAGTACAGATGTAAAGATTTGCCCAGTCATTCATCCGAATTTTGAGTTCTCTTATAACAAACTATACAATAAAAATAATAACAATAATAACATACATGTATATAGCTCCTTTATAGAAAAGAAACCCAAGGATGCTTTACAGTACAAAATTTCCCTAACAACCTACATGAGTAAGTAGTAGTTTCAATTTCATTTTATTTATTTCTCTTCTTAAGTTATTATATAATTGTATCATCATTTTTTAAAATAGATATTTTAGTTCGGATTAAACGCAGAAAAATAAATAAAAAATGGGGGACAAAACCTGTTGGCAGCTGCATCAAATACAACCAATGGTCGCAGAACTACGTTTCCCATCATGCAACTGCACTCCACCCTCCTCTGACCCTGTGACTGAAAATAATCTGATCAGCTGATCTGACCTGGCAACAAAATAACGTAGCTAGAGAACAAATCTGTCAGGGAGGGGGCTGAAGAACAAAACAATGACACTGCTCGGACGGATTCAAATTTAGTGACACTTTAAAAGGGACTTTTAAACCGGACAGCACGGATTCATCAAAGTCAAAGAGTCCACGTATGCCCTGAACCTTCTGACGTCGACTAGATTTTGTTTTTGTTGATATGTTGTTGCAGCTCATTTAACAGACCGCAGGAGGCTAGCTGCCTGTTTGGACGGCTATGCATTTACAAAGCTATCTGCCTCTGTAATTACAGCTTTTATTTGGAAAAAGTTGAAAGTGTCCGTCAGAACCAGCTCGCTGTAAGCTAAGTATTTCATGCTTTGGGTGGCAGAGTTTGCTAGCGAGCTTGTGAGGGTCAGTGTCTAGCTAGCCTGTTGTTAGCACCAATAGTTGCACATTCATCTCTTCCAGAGAGAGTTTATTGTCTCGGTTGGTGCAGAGTATTTGCCCAGGTTTATGTCGTATTCTATTGATCCAATCATTAAGCTTCGATTTGTTTTGGTAACATTGCTGCTAAAGGCTAACTTGAATATCCCAACAAGCTAACTGTTAATATAAAAAAGAAAAAAAGATATCACTTGTAAGGCGTCTTTTCCAATTGCATTGGCTTATTTTAATAATATTTAAATTACCTATCGTAATAAGACACTATTTGAACTGTAATAAGGTTTAACATTTGTATAGCAACAATTAATTTTATAATTTATACATATAGTCGACTTTTTTGTCATTTGGTTTTGTAATTTAGCATTTGCCCATCTCAGCTAGCAGTATTATCATATGTTGTGTAGTTTCCTTGATTCTAATTTGATATAGCTGGTGTTGTTGTCAAAGCTGTCACAGTAAACACTGCTCTGTATTCAACTTAACCTGGTAGGAAACGATGAATGGGCATGGCTCATCTTCAGAAAAAGGAGTTAACACTAATCTAATATGTCAAGAAAGTTATGCCTGTGGTGGCTCTGAGGAGGCTGCATTTGAGTGTGATGACTGCAAAAGCCTGCAGTGTGTTCGTTGTGAGCTTGAGGTCCACAAACAGGAACATTTGAAGAATCATAAGCGGTTTCAGATCAGCCCTGGGCATGTCCCCTTGTGTGATAATTGCAAAGGAGCCAATGGAGACAATGGCAAACGCCACAGAGCTGTGGTCCGCTGCCAGAACTGCAAACTCAACTTGTGCCCAGAATGCCAGAAACGCACTCACAGTGGAAGCAGCAAGAAGAAACACCAGCTCACATCTTTTCCTCCACCACCTAAACCTGCAGAGGTCAACGCTGTCCAAGCATCCGTTCAGCCTGATGTTCAAATAGTAGATGAAATCAAATCTCAGAGGGCAAAACTACTGGAGAAGGTGTCCAGTTTTCTCCTAGTTGATGAGAATGAAGAAATGCAGGTGAGTTGTACAAAAGTTTTGACCTTCAAAATTCCAAATGTGTCATATACAGCACTGTGCAAAAGTCTTAAGGCACCACCAGCTTTTTTGTTTTTATGTCTGTCAAATTCTGTGGTCATTGGCATTTGGATTGGAATGATGTGACTAAAAGTTGGTTTTATGTGTTAGCAAGCTGTTAATAAGTGAAGCTTATACAACATGTGTAGGTAGTGCTCAAGCATGTCTTGAACAAACCTGGCGATATAGACAGCAGATAATTTCTGACAAAAAAAGTAGGACAAACGCATCTGATGCAGTACCAGTAACATTTATTAGGGTTCCACTACAGTTTCAAGATTGGCAGGGTCATGCTATTGTTCGAGGTTTTATTGAAATCTTAGGGAACAGTTGCCAATTTAACCTGTTGAAGCTGTTTTAGTTCTTTTTTTTAATTGCATACATGTTTCCTATTATTGTTGTTGTATGTTCCAACAAAATCATTAGGGGGGCTTGAGACTTTTGCACAGTAGTGTTATTTGTAGAATAAAGTGACTTTTCACTTAAAAAAAAAAAAACATTTTCTCCTAAGGTAAAAGATGAAGCTTCATTTTTGAAGAGCCTGAGCTGTACCCCAGACCAGCTGCTGAAAGTGGTGTCCATCTTCGGTAACACGGGAGAGGGCAAATCTCACACCCTCAACCACACATTCTTTTTGGGGAGAGAGGTCTTCAAGACTTCTCCGACACAAGAATCGTGTACAGTGGGCGTGTGGGCAGCATTTGATCCCATCCATAAAGTAGCAGTTATCGATACAGAGGGTCTTCTAGGAAACAGTTCGAAACAGGGACAGAGAACCCGTCTGTTACTGAAGGTGCTAGCTATCTCTGATTTCATTATTTACCGCACCCATGCTGACCGGCTTCATGATGACCTCTTCAAGTTCCTCGGCGACGCCTCAGATGCATACTTGAAGCATTTCACCAAGGAGCTGAAGGCTACGACAGCACGGTGTGGGCTGGATGTTCCTCTGTCAACCCTGGGTCCTGCTGTGGTTATCTTCCATGAAACCGTTCACACAAAACTGCTTGGCTCAGGTAAAGAATCTAAACATTTCATTTTGGTATACAATTAGCCAATGTTTTATTTTTACCTAACATTACCTAATTTCCAGCGGCATAGCACATTGTCAATGTCCGGAATGCAAGTAGAGGTGCTTTTTAAACTTTACTACCGATGCAACAGTGCAGGTAATTACAGGCTGAGTAAATATAGGCATGCCAGGTTTTGTTTTGTTCTTCATCACCAGAGGGAACAGTCAAAATTCCAAATTTTGAGAAAAGTGTGCACGCTACAGTTTGGTTTTAACAGAAAATGTCAGTAAAGTTATAGTTCAGTTGGTAGTAATAAATTATGACTTAAAAATTGCCTTACTAGTTGCTGTGATATAATCAACTAGCAGAGACATGCAATTTGATAAAGTGATCATCATGTCTACTTATAGCCTCGTGGGTGTTCCGATGCAATGCAACAATAAAATAACAGCAATTTAAAAGGACACAATCAGTACTTATGAGGGTAAAAAAAGATATTCAACTATGAAAGACATGTCATAAACCAAATACAGATACAGTGCATGATTTGTTGCACAACAAATGTAACAAGCTGCATGTGCACATTTTTGTTGGATGGCTGACTACACAACATTTCCAACAATTTGGTATTTCATGAACACAGCATTTGTTCATGAAATACCAAGTACACTACAGCACATTATTCTTACAAATATGTTGTATCTGATGCACTGAAATGCTAATAGAACTTTTGTAATATATTCGTAATCGTAGTACACCCCTTATCTTTGTATTGTCGTAGGTAAGTCGTCAGAGTCAGTAGACCGGCTGCTGTTAGAGCGATTCAGGAAGGTTTCTCGTTTTCCTGAGGCCTTCAGCTCAGTCCATTACTGTGGCACGCAAACACTCAACCCACCTACCGACTTCCATGGCCTACAGAACAAACTGGAGCAGCTTTTGGATAACAACGCTACCCGATCCCCACGGACTCCTGTGGTTATCTTCAAAGCACTGCAGGTAGGGCTGTATGGATTCCGCATTGAAAGCACTTTACACTACAGTTTTGCCACTCAGTCACACACATTAAGTGTCTCAGGTTTGCTTTTGGAGCCGGGGATTGAACAAACAACCTTCCAATTGTAGATTTTAAAATGTTAGTTCTATCTGTTGGCTTTCTCTTGCAGGCACTGAGTGAGCGTTTCAGTGGGGACATATCTGGTGAGCTGGTATCCCACAGCTGCTTCTTTCCTGATGAATACTTCACCTGCTCCACCCTGTGCCTCAGCTGTGGGTTAGTACTTGCTTTTACCATAACTTTTATCCATAGTGGTCAGAATCATCTGTCATCCTGTTGCTTATTTCAACTTTTTTCACATGTAAATGTAGGTCTGGCTGCAAGAACAGCATGAACCACATAGCAGAGGGAGTGTGTCATAAGGCAAAGCATCGCTGTCGTTACTCTGCTCAGTATGATAACCGCATTTACACCTGTAAGGTAAAGAGATTAATACTAAGACACACCTGAGAATTCTCTGTATACCACTGGCTTTTATTAATTACTCTGATTGCATGGTTTTTCACCTCAGGTTTGCTATGAGGGAGGAAAGGAAGTGATAGTTGTCCCTAAGACCTCAGCTTCCTCCGACTCTCCATGGATGGGCCTTGCAAAATACGCTTGGTCTGGGTGAGTTGCAGGAGAATGACCTTTAGGGTCACATGTAGCAAGAATTTTGTTAGGATTATGTTACCTTTACAAAGCTTAATGTTAGTGCTGGTATACTAGACTCTGAGCTCAAATCTAATCGCACTGACCTATTGCATATATTTAGCAGCAAATAATAATACCTCAAATGTTTGCATAGAGACTGAGTTGTACTTATTTGTGTGTATTCAGGTATGTTATCGAATGCCCCAACTGTGGAGTCATCTATCGGAGTCGTCAGTACTGGTATGGGAACCAGGATCCTGTGGATACAGTTGTCCGGACTGAGATCCAACATGTATGGCCAGGAGTAAGTGAAACAAGCTATTTGATTTATTTAACTAAACTAGGTTGCATTTAATTTGTCTTTCTTTTGTTTGTCTTTCTGAAATCTTATACTAAAATACCAAACACAGAAAGCCCTTGTGTTATTAAGATAAAATTAAAATTAAAAAAAAAAAAACACACAAACAAATTATGTCTGTATAGGTGTTACATACTCAGTTCCACATTCTCATATTTTCAGAAAGTTCTTTTGCAGTCTGATTGAAAAGGTTATTCTTTTTATTCTATACACATCATAAGCATAAACAGTAGGTATTTCAGGTTTCAGTTATTTTCTAGTCCATGACTTTCTTCCAAAACAATCCAAAATCCAAAACAAATGTCCATCCTCAGAGGTCAGACAGGTCACCAAAATCCAGTTTAGATAGAATATCCCTCCAGAAAGACCAGAATATGTGATAATGGTTAACCTCTTTAGCAGATACTGTAGAAGATGCAGTTTAATGACATAAAAAACAACCTGACGATTCGTAAAAAATTGTTAAACCATTTCTTCTCATCATCTTTTTGTAGTCGGATGGCTTTTTAAAGGATAATAACAATGCAGCACAGCGTCTTCTGGATGGAGTTAACCTAGTAGCTCAGTCTGTGACAGAGCTCAGTGTCAAGCCTGCCAAGGCAGTCACCTCATGGCTGACAGATCAGATCGCTCCAGCCTACTGGAAACCTAACTCCCTCATCTTGGTAAGTGACACACAGTCCCACCCGCCTGTAAAAGCCAAGTCAACACTTTAGAGTGCAGAGGGATGTTTACTATCTGTGGGGGTGTCGGTGTTTCCAGGTCATAAGACAAAAACATGGATAGACTTTGACTGTATCCTCTTCCATCCAGGTGGTCATCAGCAACTTCTTTTCTTATTTTTTAATCTTGTACAAGGTGTGTCATCAGTGTCACGCAGTCTTCCAAGATAACGACACCAAGCATCACTGCCGTGCCTGTGGAGAGGGCTTCTGCGATGGCTGCTCTTCCAAAGCCGCACCCGTCCCTGAGAGAGGCTGGGGTCTTGACCCTGTCAGAGTCTGTGATGTCTGCTTCGAACAGAGAGCCTCATGTGAAGGTATACACTCAAATGTCCCCTTTTTTTCATCATCTCTGGGTTGTGAAGGTATTAATTTTGGAGTGATATTTTGTTTTTGCAGAGCGGCTTGAAACAGAGCTTGACGAAGAAGAAGGTGGAATCCTGGCCAGGAAGGTTGGAGAAGCAGTCACTAACACCATAGGGGTTGTCGTTACTGCTATTGACATCCCGCTTGGTGAGTGTTACCCACAACAAAACAGTGTTGTTATGGAATAAAGGACAGTAAATATAATTTAATGGGTACATTGCCCTCTTGTGGAAGAAGCGCATTGTAACTATTTATAGCTGAAATGAAAAGTAATGGTCTTTTTTTCTAGTATGACCTGTCAAACATGTAATGTCCTATTGGCCTACTTGTTATAGACCTCAAGTACCATAACTAAAAAAGCATATGGGTCTCTTTTCACTTGCTGTACACTATGTTAATTATCACCAGTCAAATGATGCATACATGTAAATGGATTGTCAGGGAAGTATCCCCAGATGAACTACATTTATATATTCAAGTATGCTCAGTTTCGTTAAGCATATTTATTTAAACATATTTGAAGGCTTTAAAAGGCACTGGTAACTGTTTGTCCTATTCACTGCTGTCAGCTCATCAATCATACTGATGTTTACAAGTTGCTGACATGACATGCATGCACAAATATCCGTGATCAGAGAGCTTGTTCTGTTTGTCAGTCACTTCCACACACTTAGCTGCACTAACATTTGGAACACACTTCTCTGTAGTTATAAAAGACCATTTTTATAACGGCTTACATGACACATCTCTGTCATATAATTCAGAAGCACACTGCGAAAAGGGGCTTTGTGGTGTGGAAAAAGTTATTAAATGTCACAAAGATGAAACACTGTATTCCCGTAACACACACTGGAAGTCATAGTCCATATTTCATCTATAGATCATTATTTTATGTGTTTCTAACCTAATCAATCCATATTTATTTTATGATTAATATGTATTATGCATTATGCTGTCACATAAGCCTACTGTAGTGCTATGTTTAGTGGTAAAGGATGTGAAAGATGGACATGTTTTTGATAACTTGATATGCTGCTGACAACTTCTCCAAATATAACCTAGATCAAGATTTCACTCTAATCAAAACAAAATTAGCTTTCTTATTCTTACATGGTAACTGGAGCTGAGTTTCACTGCATGCTCGAGAGTGGTAACCCTTGGCAGCAAAGCTAAGTTAAAGCCATGGTAATTAATAATTGTAAGTGTGTTAATATTGAAAGTAAATGCAGCCGTTACTGCTGCAAGTCGGATATTTAAATACTGTCTACAGTACTGCTGCTCCAATTTCGATGAAGATGAGTGGTATCTGCCTCCATATTAAAGGAATATCTCAGCATGTTGGGGGTTTAAATACAGGTTTTACAAAGGTTTGTTTACCTGGCAAACACAGGAAACAGGATCTGGAGTCCAGGAATTAAATAGATTTAAATCAATAAGATATGACATGCTAATATGTGAGCTTTAGAGGCACACTAAAGAGAATAATATTTCCTTCGTTCAGACCCAGGCTAGCTTCCTTAAAAAGTGGCTGTTATTTCATGTTAAAACTAATAAGGCCCTGTTCAGATCTGGTATGACAAATGACAGAGTGAAAGAGAGAGAAGAGCTGAGTGAGTCAAAGCTTTACTCACACTGGAAAAAGAAATGCTTTTAACCTTCCATTCATTGTCGACTGCTTTATCCTAAACATGATGGTCACGGGGTGCTGGAGCCATTCCCAGCTGACATAGGGTTAGAGATGGGGCACATCCTCAACTCTCAAATACTGTCACACTCACACCTGCGGTCAATTCAGTGTCCAATTAAACTAATCCCCATTCTTGCATGCTTTTGGATGGTGGGAGGAAGCCGTAATACCCGTAAGAATGTGGCCACATGCATCCTCAAACCACCTCTGAATGTGATTTCTGTGACTGGATATAAGGGGAACATTTAGGGTGCATTGGAAGTGTTCTGAGTCACACCTGTACTTTGCGATTTAAAGGTACACAGGATGGATGTTAATACCAGCTCTGAATGGGGCTAACTGTGTGTACATCTGTGTACAGGATGTTATACAGAACTGTGTGCTTGTTCCCCATAGGTCTAGTGAAAGATGCAGCCCGTCCTGCTTACTGGGTGCCTGACCAGGACATCCTGTCCTGCCACAACTGCCAGCGTGAGTTCACTGCCAAACTGTCCAAGCACCACTGCCGCGCCTGTGGCCAGGGAGTGTGTGACGACTGCTCCCCAGAGCGTCGGCCGGTTCCGTCGCGGGGCTGGGATCATCCCGTACGCGTGTGCGCCAGCTGCAACCAGAAAACAGGAGAACTTTAACAGGAACGGTCTTCCTTCCTCAGAGCACCAGAGAGAACCAACCACTCACACAGCTTGCAGTCTATCACTGCTTTACCTCCGTTACACCAATGGTTCTGCCTCGTATCTGTGGCAAGGAAGGTTTTAGTCCCATATATAGGACATTTAGCAGACGTGGGATTTCAGAGTTCCTGTGGCCTTTGTAGAACAGCCAGAACATGTGAGTCACTTGAGTGAGTGTGAAACCTATCTTTCCACTCCACAGTGATTCTTAATGACACAAATCCCAAATTTTTACATTCAGTACAGCCGTTCAGCTATTTTTCTACTGTCCGAAAATATTTTAAAAAATTTATAATTTAAAGAATGCTAGATAGTTGAGAACCCCATGGGGTTGGCGTTATTAGTTTCCAGCAATTCTTATTACTGAGCATTGTTTTTCTGATGTAGTGCGTGTAATGGCAAGAGGATATATATACTGTGTCTCTGCAAGTATATATCTGCAGGCTCCATTGCATGCTGTGTTGTAATAATTTTTGTTTTTGCACTAAGCCTTTTTCAGCTGTTAAAGGCTGTAGTTTACCATGGCTAAAACCCATATATCCAGATTATTAAGTATTCTGTCCCTGACTCATATCTAAGGTCTAGAAGAGAGTGGATATCTGGTGTGCCAAAAGTCATTCAGGTCAATGTGTCTGTGCTAGTAATGTCTATTTTTTATTATGTAATTTGTGGTTGTAAAAGACATAGAACTATGTTAGAGGAGTGTAAATTTGATGTTTAAAATTATTTATGTTTTCAAGAAAATTGCTTATCTGCACTTGTGGTATGCATGATAGTCTGAGAGATCCATGGCCTTTTATTTGTTCAGAGCACAGACTCCGAATAAACCTCACTTTTTATTTTACCAAACAGCATTTTAGTGTGTACACATTCTAAATTCTGTGTATTTCATGTTTCAGTTTATTTCATTTTTTTTTTTTTTTATTCTTTGCTCATATGTAGTGATATGGTTTTGCAAATGTGAATATCTAACTTAGTCTTCAAACCAGTTTTGTGTTACATTCATGCCTCCAGGTCTGTCTGACAGGATAACAAAGCTCAACGTGTCTTTTGTTCAGCTCATGAAAGTTTTGGATTAATGTTAGATTTGTTATTGAACGAAATTGTAATTTTATTTTTTCTGTGTTTTTTTTTTTACATTAGTTGTACTGTATGAATATTGATATACTTTATAGTTACCATATGTAAACGAACCTTTCCCATATTTAGTTTTTGTCTGTCATCATACACATAAAAACAGATGCTGAAACATAACAATGTCAAAATACGGAACCCATGTCTAGTGACTGAGCTTTAACTTGTTTTGCATCATTGCTGTTTTTGCTTTATTGAGTAATGAGTCACGTGATTGATAACCATACAAAGCACAAAGTGATGCCTTTGAAACAGATGGTTGTATATTATTTTTAAACATGAGCAAAAAAAATCTTATTTGTTGAATGTAAGTTTTGTAGATAAAGTTAACACTATCTTTGCTCCTTACCTGGAACTTTTTGGTTCTGCTGATAGATGTTGTCTGCCTATCTCAAAATAGATTTATCTGTATGAATGTTGCATCACCCACACATATGCTGTCCTCTGAAATACTAATATTGCACAGGATAGAATAGGGAATATATCATGTCAGATCACTTGTACAGGAATTCATTCCCATACAAATATGAGTGGTCTGTTGATCCAAATATTCTGTGTGGTGTCCTTTTTTTCATGCTACGTGCCAATATGAACACTCATAACCTAAACACTACAAATCTAGCAGGATTGATCGACTCTGTTTTTAAAAACTTGAAAACTGACTTGAAGCAGTGATGTAAAACTAATGGAAGATGTGCATATGATTAAAGGTGCATGTGGAATTGTCTTCCAGTTTTTAAAGTGTGTGTATGAGTTTTAAATCTCCTTGTGTCATTCCTCTATAGTGCTGAATGTGTCAGGGATGTGTGAATGACTGTATTATGATCCTTGCTTTCACTACTTTTCTTCACTTCTTCAGATTAAGTTGGGCAATTATTTTTAAATAAATAATTAAACCAGTTTCCATGTTGATATCCTGTGCCACTTGCACTGCACTGACTCGCCACAGAGGGGGATTGCTCTTGGTATGTCTCCAAGCTACAGTGAGAGTCTCTTTAGAAAGTGCTGTTATTTAGTTCTGCCCAATTTAAATAGAAGGGAAAACCCTTTAAAATAATTTTGACAGTTTACCCCATTAGACCACGCCCTGTCCTACTGTGCTGCATTTCTATTGGTCCGTGGATTCGCCCTGAGCCCTCATTGGCCAATCTCCCTAGGTTTCCCTCAGAACTGCAAGACGCCGATATTGCGTTACATTGTGGCAAAATGGCGGCTGTCATTCAGAATCCACTAAAAGCGTAAGTAATTTAAGACATTTAGGAAATTGTGTGTCATTACTTTGTTGCCAACTCGTACATCGTGACAGGCTGCTCGCGCATATGATTTCCTGTCGTGTGCACACGACGCATTAAGCTGTACAGATGTATTTTGTGTACTTCTTGCATGGCAAAGTAGCCTCGTATACTTCTTTTATTCCACATTTAGTCTTAAACATGTGCGTTTGGCTGCTTGACATTTTGACTACACGGTGGGAGCTTCCGCGCGGGTTAACACTCAACACGGGAGAGTGTCGTCTTCCTTGGGCTGTAAATTTATTTGAAAACTGTCGACAGCGTGCCCCTGCGCCGCACCGAATAATAAAAAGCCGATTTTTTTTCGGTGTCTGCCTGGACACAGTGGCGGACATATCATATGACATTCCGAAAGTCGTTTGTAGTTGGTGTGAATTGTCGACATGTCAACTTTGGCTCCTACGAGCGCAGACGTGGTGAGGAGGACCCGGCGAAGCGAAGGGAGGAGGCATTTTGTGTTTGCATGCTTGCTGGCGAAATCGACCAAAGTGTCAGCAATTTGAGTCGGCTGTTGGAAATAGACTGACACTCTGTGCTCGAATGGGCCGTGCAATGGTCACCCCTGTCCCTCAACTTGAAAGAAATGGTGCACCTTTTCTTTCGCTCCCCATTCCTCCTTTGTTCTGTATTGTTTTACCAATTCCACTGGTAGACATGCCACTGTAAGTTAGACACAGCCAGCCTACGGTCCTCCTTTTCTCGCTGCACGAAATTCAGACCAGAATTGAGCATTTCTGGAAACGCATGCGTCCAGGTTGGACGTGACAACAGCAGCAGGAGGCAGTCAGCCCGGGCTGATGGGCTGTGGTGCTGCTGCTGCTGCTGCTGCTGGTGATGATGATGATGATGATGGCTCCTGTGGAAGGTAGAGTAGGCGCTCCGCTGTGCCTTTAAGTGGAGGAGTGCTGGAGATTAGCTTGGACCAGGATCCTGGGCCCATCTGTCAGTGAGATGCTCCGACTGAGAGGAAGTGTTAGGCACGAGCAGGAGAACCATCTGCTCCTCCACAGAGGTACAGTGGCACCTGCGTGGACTAGACCACACAACAAGACGTTGCACCCTTGCATCGCATCACATCACATCACATCACCCACGAGTATTGTTATCACACACTGGAAAGGTTGCAGGGAGATGTTTTTCATACCTAATGTGTTGGGTTTAAGTAAGGGTGTAAAAAATATCTGTACACTAAAATATGACTCATGTAGCTTTCACACAGTAGCTTTCATGGCAAGCTACTGTGTGGATTCTTTTGTGTTATATATTATAAATAGTGTATATAATTTTTTGACAGTAGTTTTGTGTTCTAATCCTTGGCAGCAGGCTTTAAGCCATTTGAGCCTCTCCCCTCCGCTCCTCACTACACCGCGAATAGTGTTTCTTTAAAATAGACAGTATTTGGGCAATTTCACTATATTGTTTTGCTTATAGTATATGAATATAAAGCAGTATATCTAATCACCTGACCTATACACATAATATTCTACAGACCGAAGAAAACAGCTTTGTTTTTTTATAGAGCTGCACAAATATCACACAGTAATCATTTTAAATATTTTATTCCAATGAGAATAATTATGTAAAGATTACCATTCCCTCTCATATTGCGAATCACAATTAGATATTTATATAAAATCGTTCGGCCCTACTTATCACCATATTCTTGCCAATACATAGCCCTACTTCATTGGTAGAAATTGAATATGGTTAGTGTATAAGCCTTTCTAAATAAAAGCAGTTTTGTTTTTGTAGGCCCAGAGAACGCCTTCAATGTACCATCAACAATTTCCTTCGGGATAATAAAAGTATTCTGGTTCTGATTCTGATGATTATGTGTTGCTACATTTCTACAGCAAAACACGTTAGTGTGCATTTCGCATTTTTGAAGTGAAAGCTTACTAACAAAGGATGAATGACATCCTTTCAGATCTGCGAAGGCCACTGTAGTTCCCTGACATGCTTGAGGAAGGGAAGGATTAATGGAAGAGTCTTCCGTTTGTTACATTCTGCAGTCTCATCGTTAAATCTTACACAATGGGCCTTTAACAATTAATATGCCCTACAAGTTGCATTTGCAGATGAGTGAACACTCATGGAGGCTGCATGTACCATCAAAGTGGCCTTTTGCAAGACATCCTCCACATCCTCCTCCCTCCACCTGCACAGTCATTGCACGATGATGTGGAAAAAGCTGCTTACTAAACAGAGATTTTCTCCTCAATCTGTATTAACACTTGAAGTCTAGCGAGTTTGCACTCATATATTGTCTCTCCTAACCCATGAGGGAATCGCTGGAGGAAATCTCGGCCTCCCTCTGCTGGCTTAAGAACAGCTCAGTGAAGCAGCTCATGTTTTAAGTGTTGGATGTTAATGTTGAATATAATACACATGTGCAGCTCGTTCTGCTCTCCTGCTTTGTATGAATCACACACTTTTTCATTATTAGTGGAACATGCATTTCACATTATTACCTTGTTTGACTCTTTCCCTCTTTGTCCCAACAAGCTTCGTCTGCTGTCAAGCTGCCATTTCATCGCTGAGACGTTTTAGCATTCTGATGTGAATTGTCTCCTTGCTATAAGCTGTGCTTAATGAAGTGTTTCAGTCTGCTATAATTAGCCTGTGTCTCGGGTTTCTGACTTCATTTCACAAGTTTGTCAGAATTATAATTATACACACTTGGCACTAATTGGATGTCGCTCCAGTGGACCAGTTTGACCTTTTTTTTCATATTAACTACGTCACTTAAGGGAAATTAAAAACACCAGACTGATTTTGTTGTGCAGATGTTGCAGCACATGGAACTGCAGTGTGCAGGTCTGTACACATCTGTGTGAAGTCCATCCCATTGTCTGAGCACGAGAGGATGGTAATCTGCAGATCTGCTGATTAAAATGGAGTGAAATATTTAATTAATAAAGCTGCTCATTAAAATTTTTGCCACCACTGGAGTTCTCTACAGGTTTGACACCTCAGTTCGTTTCTTCCCCATTTCGTTTGCTACCTTGTCGTTCTAGTTGAGTCGACTTTGAGTGAGTCAGGGTGCTTTTGATTTGCATTTCAGTGTGGAGGTGTATGATCTGGTGTTACTCCCACCCATACTGTGCAGTTCTGATTGGTGTAATGAGACGTCGTTGTGACGATACAGTCACTCAGTATGACCTCCTCCTCTTCCTCTCCCTCTCTTTTTATGTGGTTGCTGTAGTTTCCTGTAAAGCAGCAGTGCACCTGCAAATTTGAAATACCCCTGAACAGAATTGCTGAGACTGAAGTCATGTTTGTCGATCGTCCTTATATGCTCTTGAAATCGCATATCTTGAAAGGTGGGCTGTGGCCTGTGTTTAAATGAGCGCAGAGAAGTTTATTTTGTGGCTCCACATTGCTTCACCTTTTGAGTTGCTCTCTTTCAAAATAAAGTTTGTCATTAGATATGCAAAACAAGTGTGGACACATGCTGACATTATGGACACAGCCATGTGACACGAAGAACAGTTGACCAGTTGACGGCAACACGCTGATAACAGAGGCCCCACTGCCCACGAGATTTGCCTTTACTCCTCACTCTCATGCACACACTCAACTGGAAGATATTAAGGAGTAGCACATACAGTAGTGCTGAGGCACATTTCTTTTATTCCCCGAAAAACATGAAATTAGTGTTGGTACAGTAAAACATAAAGGTATGATATGTACATAAAAATGACTATTCTAGTTTCATATATATTTAGTGTACATACATACAATTGTTTCCAAAGAGAGAAGTCTCTAATTTTATTATAATATATCCATTGCATTACATTTGTTCACCTGTCAGAAGCCTCTTATCTGTCTGTGTATGCATCAGTGCTGAGGTAGCCAGAAACCGCTATAATTAGATTCACTTAGATCAAATCAAGTTTTATGCCACATTCTCATGTTTCATCTTGATGTTAATTGTTTATTTTAACCCGAGGAAGTATTTCAGTCATCGGACATTTGGATCATAGGTTGTCAAAGAAGTTGGTAGCAGTTAATTTTGAAACTGAAATTTATTTATTCTGTGTTTTTACTTGCCAAAATCACCAGGTCCATTAATTTTGTAGAGCAGGAGATTTCAGTGACAGCAATAGCTCCAATGATCCCATGCTACTTCACCACTCTATTTTGTTGTCTTGATGGAGAGATTATTACATATTGTGCATTCAAAAGAGTAATTCTAGTTTATATCTACCTGTGACCAAATAATCTTGTTTCTCATATATCACACTGTCAGACTGGTTGTAAACAAACATCAGGGACACAAGATGGATTGCAGGGTTTTAGATATGATCGAGAGAAGAAATAAAAAATAAGAATAAGGGACTGATGCAAGATTTCAGCTGCTGGAGAAAGATAAGAATACAGAATATCGGAAGTGGGGTCATTACACAAATCATTTAACACCACTACCAATCAACCAACTGCAATTGACCTCTGCTAAACAATATTCTACTGATTATTGTTCTTAAGAATCTGTAATTTTTATTTTGTGGATTTATTTATTTGGTTGTTACAGCTCATGGCAGGGATCACACTATCACGAAAGGTTGGAAATTACTGATCTAAATGTCTCTGTTTATGAAAGAAACTGAACGTAAACAATGTCAACATGTTAGTAATAGGCCTTCATCTTACAGGAATACTGTCTGCACACAATATTGCAAGTATGGCAGGTCAAAGTTGAACCAGGAAGCTGGTTTGTAATCTGTGAGGGATGTTTACAACAGACAGAATGACACATTTACCATAAGTAGTAGGACAGTGGAAAAACAAAAACTCATACCAAAAGATGTGGCTGCAGAATGTCGTTGCGTAGAGAGACTACACTTACCAGGCTTTTGTCACTTACTGTATTTGCTCCTCCAGCTATCCTCCAACTGCCCCTGCGCTTTTAACTTGAGACTGATGACAGCACTTTTTTTCACATCATGCCGCTCAGTTCAGGTGATCTCATGAGTATCTTGGTGGCTCTCTATGAGGAGCATGCACATGTAGCAGGCTCCTGGGAACCTTTGCAGTTGGATAACTTCTGTATTAGTAAACTGATATGTCACACATTGCATCTTAATGTTACTGTGTGTCAACAACAAGGAATGACACTGAGACAAACTGGTTAGTTTAACAGGCTGGTTTTTAAGGAAATCATCTGTCAAGTTACTGGTGAAAATGTCATATCTGTTTTCATTAAACCAGTGTTATTGCTCTTGTGAAACTTTGTAGATCTTAAAGCCTGAGAAAGTCCCTCTCAGCTGTATAACAATGTATGACATTTACAATAAAGCCACCATCTTTGTTTGATGGTTACATGCTGAAACAAAATTCCCATCGTTGTAAGTCATAATTTGCTCCTTGCCTCTTAACCTTAGTTCTCACTAACCCCGTCTTGCTGTTTTTGTTTTTTAAGTCACCTCATCTTCCTCCTTTATACACCTCCTCCACCCCTCCCTGCACTCGTTCTGTACCTGTGACTGTTTGCTCTTCTCAGTCACACTGACACGAAGCCTCCCTTTTCCCAGGACACCTTGCACACTGTGGCTTTGTCTGGGCTTTGTGTGGGACAGCATTCCTAACACGGCTGTTCGTCTGCTAGATGTTGTCTTGTGGAGGGGATATTGGTAAAGGGAGAGAGAGAGAGAGAGAGAGAGAGAGAGAGCAGGATCTGGAAGACGCTGACAAATCAGCCCCTGTCCTCCACCTCCCCCACCTCTAGTTTAAGATTCCAGGCTTGACTTGCAGCCCGCAGCTCATTAGTTTCACTTCAAAATGGCTGTCTTTCTAATGTAATGGAGAACATGTGGAAGAACTTAATTATATGAATGTGGAGATGCTCATACTTGAAAAACCAGTTACTTCAATCATATTTGCTCTTTCTGCTTTAATAGTACATTGTCATAATCACACACAAAGCACACCTTACCATGCTTTTTAAGTCGCAGCATTTACCCCCATCTTTGATGTAAGGCAAATTAGAACCTGCCCTTGTGCTAGACACTCTGCTGAGATTAATTAAGTAGGCTAATTACCATACAAGGCGTATGGCAGCGATTGAATGTGAAATATCCTCCCCCATTTCACTCTGAATATTAACTCTCGACACCCTGAGGGACTGCCAAAATCTGAGTGGCACCAAGAAAAGTGGAACTAAAGTGGGAGAGTCTTTGCTGGTTTCTGGTCACAGGAGTGATTTTCCTTGTCAGGCTGCAGATTTAGTGTTGTGATGATAATCTAAATCACCAGCCCCACTCATGGCCTTTCTACAGGTCGATCTGACAGAGGCGTCATAGGTAATGAACATAATTTATCACAGGAGATGGGGCAGCACTGGGAAATGCATTGTCCCCAATGACAAAGTTAGAAAGAAGACAGAGACTTAGTCATAACTCTGATACTAACAATGAACAGGGCTGATTTGGGTTGAGGAGATTTACTCCCATTTTAAATAAGCAGCAGATCTCCCTTTTGGTTGTATTAACCTGCATTTTGTCATGTTGTGGCTCAGCTAACTATATTTTTAATGAACTGTAGCCTGTAAAGCAACAGTTATCAAAAAGCTAATCTGATTCCTCAAATAGTCATATTTATCACTAGTGACAAGTCTTCTCTGGACAAGCCCTTTAAACTAGCTGCCACATATGTCACGGAAAAGGTGTTGAGTCAAACGCCATCAGTCGTTTTCACTGACCTCTGCCACTAACGTTATTCCCTGCAGGTTGGGCGACCAGTTCTATAAGGAGGCCATTGAGCAGTGCCGCAGCTACAATGCCCGTCTGTGTGCAGAACGCAGTGTCCGCCTGCCATTCCTGGACTCTCAAACTGGCGTGGCCCAGAACAACTGCTACATCTGGATGGAGCGACACCACCGCAGCCCCGGTGTGCAAAACACACACACACAGACTTGTTTGTACAGCTATTCTTCTTGGGACCCTTAATTGATTTCTGTTCATTTGGACAGCCTTAAAAAAAACGTTATACCTAATCTTAACCATAGCCAGTTAATGCCTAACCATAACTTCAACAAATTCAAAACTTTGCCCCAAACGTAACCAGTTTCTTAGTAAATATCACCGAAATGCTTTACGAAGCCTATGCACCACTGCTGTCAAATGACCAGAATGTGAGTGAGGACAGCATACTACCACATTGTGGTAGGCAGTAAGTCTGTGTGGACTTTGGACTGTGTAAGATATCTGCTTCTTTTATAAGAGGAAAGTTTTAGTTACATGTTTTAGCTGCATATTTTTAAATGGCTTTTTTAAAAAAAAAAAAAAAAAAGTGGCAATAGACTTTTAGTCAGATAAAACAAATTAGGTGAACATGCGTTTATTTGGACTAATACAAAACTGTGCATCCTGTGTAATCTGTATGTTTCAAGGGTTGAAACTGTGGTTTTAACATGTAGCACTGTTCTCATACAGGGGTTTCAGCCGGGCAGATGTACACATACCCTGCCCGCTGCTGGAGGAAGAAAAGGCGACTGCACAATGCCACAGATCCCCCTCTGGGCATCTACGGTCTACAGCTCGGTAAGACCCTGCTGCCTGTTGTCCTTAAGCTACCTGCGCATCGCTTCCTGCCTCTCTCACTTTCTCTTCCCGCTCAGCCGTCTCACTCCGCCCCTCTGCGCCCCCCCCCCCACCTCCTCATGTGATTACTGGTGATGATCTGGAATAATCTAGCTAAAAGCATATCACTCTGTCGCCACACACTGAGCTGACCAGACTGCCAGTCATTTTACCATGGATGAAATGTGGCTGTGTTCACCCTGGCTGGTAAACTTGTTTTGTGAGTAGAACATGTAATTAGATTTACCACTGCTGGGAGCAGTGAGACAGAGTTCGGCCACTGCAGGCAGTATTTAATAAATGTTATTGAATGTAGTTTGGCTCTCTCGAGTTGCCACTTGAAACAGCTCACTCAAAACATTTACAGTCCTCTACATTATATTCTCCCTCTGTCCTGTTTTCTACTTGCCATCTCCCTTGATGATTGGTTTTGTCTCTTTCTCTCTCTCAGCTCCTTCATCTCTTCCTATAAGTTGCTGTGCAGTCTGGTGTGCTTTGCGGCCATTCTTCCTGAGCTGAAGTAACTGGTTCAGTGTGTTCCCATGGTTTGTGTACACACTGGAATGTTTCAGTATCCTAATGAACAATGACAACATGGAGAATTTTTTTTTTTTGATTGAAATCTCCTTTGTCTACATGCTTTGCATGGTGGAAGGACAAATGTTCAGGAAGTTGAACAAATAACAAAGGAAGATAGCCTGGAAAGACAAAGCAAGATGGAGTGATACCACTGAGAGAGCTAGAACCGAGCCTTTGTTTCCAAAACACATCCCATTGTAGCCTATTGTTTTCCAGTGAGGTGGCGCACCACTACCACCACCGCTCCTGCTGTCCCTTTACTTCTCATACAACACTGGATTGTATGTGCTTTCTGCCAGAGCCAGAAAGAGGGGACATGTTCTGTAATTTAACCTGGTGTATCTTATACAGAACACGTAGTGCAGCTGGCCAGAGGTGGTGTCCAGCACAGGGGAGCAGCCACAGTCTTACTGCCTCTCTATCTCGTGATTTGCTAGACTGGGACTGAATGCAGAATCAGCTCCCTGCTGCAGGCTGCTGCTGGCTCTATTTTTAGCCCCCCCCCCAGCTCCTATGGGTTAGGAGGGAGGGAGGTGTGTGTGTTTGAGGGTCTGTCTCGTCGCGGAGAGTTGAAAGTCAACGAGTGCAGACACAATAGTGAGGGGCTGCTGCCACATGGTGGAGGGGACTGTCTTGAAAAAGCTTGTCGTATATGCTTGTCATGCCTCCAGCTTCCATCCACCTCTTACCTATTTAGGCTTCTGTTGTTTCTACACTTCAGTATTCTGCGAAAGTCTTTCCCAGTGGGCAGAGTGGCTAGATAAAAGGCTGATAAAAAGCTGGATTTAGAGAGGCAAGCTTTGAAATGTGTCCTTTTTTCAAACACCCATGGAGCAGCTGGATGACCGTGAAGTGCTCCAAGGAGAGACTTTGTAAATAAGACCCATGGATCCGACTGACTATCAAAGCTTTCATTTGTTCTGCTCAACTTGCTCACCTCCTACACTGTTTGTTTAGGTCTTCAGCTTACTGTAGGATGAGATATCTGCATGATGTGTCCAGTTTTAAGTGATAAGCCACTTAAATACATTGCACTTCGGAGATTCCTGTGGACTGCCTCTGTGTGATGTCTGCATAGTGCAGCATTAAAACGATAACAATGGCAAACCAATGACACTGCATTCGCTGTTGAATTTTAAGTGTTTTCACTGTCAAAGAGGAATTTGCCATAGGTGAATAATATCAGGTGTTTTAATTTTTTGTCAGAATGGAAACATGAGTTTTCAATGATACAGTGCTGGGAAAACAGTTGAGATGACACATTCTGTTGCAGGAAAAATAAATGACGGCTGATTTAACAATACAGTTGCTCCAGCAATTTGCCACATGCTTTTATGAGGTTGAGGGTGAGAGGAAGACGAGGATAATTATAATATTAATGGTAATGGAATTTTGCTCATTGCAAGCAGCCTGTAGTGTTGATTATTGTCAGACTTATGGTGGATGCAGAAAGAAAAACAGGACAGACAAGAGGACTTTCATCATATACCCGTTGTCCATTTCTATATGAAGTAAAGACCAGCAGCAAAAACACTTGGCTAATTTATTGGTTGAACCTTGATGAGTTTTTCTCTTTGTGTAGACGGCGGCCTCATGTCCAAAGATGCCTTGCCCACTCAGAGCACCACACTGGAGGCCCTGCTGCGAGGAGATGCCAAGAATGACGAGGAGAGTCTGCTGGAGATCCAGGTTGGTTCAGTGTTTGTGATTCTCTGGTTAAACTAAACAAAATTTTAAATGTTCACTTATATCAGTCAAATGACTGAGGGCCCTGGTACTGATAGTAAAGTGTTGCCCTGGTTGTTAAGGCAACTTGCCAAGTTTTCCCAGCTGACCTGCAGGGCTCATTAGCCAACTGCTGTCTCACTGAGAGGCAGTTTGTGCAAATTGACTACTTCAACTCTGATTTCTCATTTCCTAACTAACTGATTGCAAATACATGTATACTGTATATATGTATATGAGAATAATGAGTTATAATTGCTCAATGATGCAAAAGAGATTTCACATACACTCTCAGTTTTATTCACTTTAATCTGATCCTGCAGTCAGAAAAACTCATATCTCAACATCACACATTCCACTAATTGTAACTGTGAAAACATACTTTATGTGCAGAGAGAACAAAGTTTGAAACTTCATGGTTTCTCTGCTTAATGTGTCTCTCTCTTGCTCTCTCGCTCTCACACAGAGGGTTCTGGAGGCAGATGCAGCAGAAGACGCCTTCAACGATGACGATGACTATGAGGTGGACACACCCAAGAGGAGACATCGGGGCAAAGGCAGAGTAAGGGACTGTTCATATGCAGCACCTAAAAACACAAGTTAAAGCACATGAAATCCATGCATGTTTTTGGTTTTTTGCTTGTTTGTTTTTTAACCAACGCACACGAGAGTCACGCTCCTTTTGCATTTGTTTTCACCAAGCAATCAAAACCTGTTAGTGGCTGAGATGATCTCACTCACTCAATAAATTAACACAATAAACTAACAAAAATCATACAAACTAGCATCATGGATTATTAACACTGATTTTCCCTCACAGTAGTATGTGGGCCGGAAAAAACCAAAAACATGCCCTATCTGTGTGCACCCTCTTCTTCACCAACTGATTCTAGAGCTTTGTCTGGATCATGGTGGTTCATGGAGTTTATCACAGAGTCAACAAAGACCAGTTTGACTGACTTTTTTTGGTGATAGTATCAAAGGAAGTGTGCTTGCTGCATTCCATAAAGTTGAGATTGTTCATCTTGATGTGATAAAGATGCACCCAGAAAAACAGGCGCGTCGTCACAGGTACGCACTGTGACTAATGCTGTTGTGCACATGTCTGACGCACCACTCCATTAAAAAATAATAACCGCCCTGAAGTTACCACATGGGCTCCAGCAGTTGAGTTACAGCTGTTGTGCAGCAGCCAGGACTTCATAATAAGTTTAAGAAAATCTACATTGTCAGATGGTTTCTGTTTATTCCTTTTAAAATCGTGTGCATGTTGAAACCTGTACATTTATTGCAAACAGTCAATGGAGGGTTTTGTTTTCCTCAGGGTCGGGGTTCAGGCCGCAGGAGGACAGACCTGGATGATGATAAGCCATATGTTTGTGACAGTAAGTGTTTTTTTTTTTTGGTTACTATTTGTTAGCTCACAAGAGTATGGGGTTGAGTTAATAATGTGATGACTTTTTGTCTGATCACTTTTCTTTTTTATTCAGAGTTGAAAAAAAACCATTATTTGTTAAGTCTTTACAAAAAACTGCACTTGATGTTGTGTCTATAACAAACACATTTTTGCAGAATATTTTACATATTTGAGATCAGTTTCATTTCCATATCTCTGCAACATCTAAATTACAGCCATTTTACTTTTACTTCATCACTGACAGTTTAAAACCTCAGAATGAAAGCATTAGTACTGTTTCTGTTGTCTTAAGTATTCCTGTTTTATGCACATTACATGTAGTAAATCCAGGTGAGGATTGTTGGATTTAACTTTTGTTATTGAACACACATTAACAAATATTTTCTTTTTTTCCGTGTCTGTTTCAGACCGATACAAACAAAAGCAAAACTCAAAGTCTTCGACCTCAGGTACCTTTTACTTGTTGCCTCTTTTGAAGTGGATGGTTGTTTTATGGTCTGTGGTCTATTTTGACAGATTGTTGTGTAGAACTGTTGCAAGTACTGTGCTTATTGAT
The DNA here is from genome assembly GCA_016785285.1 of Brachirus orientalis. Taxonomy (NCBI): domain Eukaryota; kingdom Metazoa; phylum Chordata; class Actinopteri; order Pleuronectiformes; family Soleidae; genus Brachirus; species Brachirus orientalis. The sequence continues at coordinate 454,023 of JAFBJR010000073.1, read as the reverse complement.
TCAGCCCCTATTATCTTACTTTTCTCAAGCAAAGTGCCCTTGCTGCTGTGAAACTGAGATTGTTATTATGTTGTCTGGGGTTTTGTTTTATTTGACTGACTGTTGCAATCAGATCCTCACTCACTCATTTTCTACCGCTTTATCCACTAGGGGTCGCGGGGGGGCTGGTGCCTATCTCCAGCTAACATAGGGCGAGAGGCAGGGTACACCCTGGACAGGTCGCCAGTCCATCACAGGGCCACATAGAGACAGACAACCACTCACTCTCACATTCATACCTACGGGCAATTTAGAGTCTCCATTTAACCTAGTCCCCAAATCTGCATGTTTTTGGACTGTGGGAGGAAGCAATCAGATCCTAAAACACTTATTGTTTTTCCCTTTTGGAGCCAGCAATTTAATACTGACCTTCTTCAAATGCCACAACAAACTAGCATCCTGAGGTGCAAAATATAAGTACATGTCATTTTAGTCATTTTATTTTGTTTGTACTCACTTTGCATCCATTATATATTATATTATCAAAGAACATTGCTTATTTTTGCCTTTTTCTGGCCACTTGTGTTAAGGATAAAAGACTCACTTATCTGGATAATGTAGGACTGAACATGTGTCTGCTCTTTGTTGTAGTTTGTGCAAAGCGCTACAGGAACCGTACGGGGCTAAGTTACCACTACACCCATTCCCACCTGGCAGAGGAGGATAGAGCTGGAGAGAGGAACACGGTGGCGTCCAGATCACCCTCTGCACCACAGACTGACAGACACAAACGTAAGAAGTCCAACTGCTCTTACTTCTTATTGTGTAACATACGAAATTGTTGGGTTGCTTGAAATGGACACATCTGCCATAATTAATAACTTATTCTCTTATATAAGTGAATTATTCTTTTAAATACAATACATATTAATTTTAATTATAATTAATTTTTGTAGCCATAGAATAAGCTTTGTGTATGTAGTTAAGGTACTAAGCTAGCTAAGGATGGTAGCCCCATGTTTCCATAGCAGCCTAAATGGACATGTGTTCTGTTAAATTACTACACAGACAATGGTGTATAACAATGGTGCAAAAAAGGAAATGACAGCTTACATCTTTTCTGGTATACAAAAGACACAGATAGTTCCCTGATAGATCTGGGAAAGGGAGGAGGAGTTGCGTGCACTCTTCGATATCTCTAATACTCAATAATAATAAATAAATTCATTGATACTTGTATGGCATTTATTTTGAGTTTTCTTTGTGTATTAAGATAACGTGCCTGAAAATCTAAACACATAACACAAAGTAGAAGAACAAAGAACATGTGTATTATATTGACACATGCAACAGAAAGTGACTGACAGTTACGCAGCATATAAATGTGACACATGATCGTTGGACTTTTTTGTCAATTATTCAGATTTTTGAACCAGCTTCTCAGCTTCAATCTTCACACATTGACCTCTACAAGTTATAACTGTCTGGACAGGTTTTGGCTTCATCTTGTTTCTCTGGAAATTCCTCACAGGTTCAAAGGGTCCAGGTGGGACCAGCATTCCCAGTAACTACTGTAATAAATGCCAGGGCTCAAACAAGAAAATGGGTAAATCTGGGTCTCCCTGCTCAGGCTGCAGATGTACAGGTGAGTTCATATACATTATTTTTTGTGCTGAAACTGATTCATGATTTAACTTAACCTTTCTTTATGGTGCTGTCATTTCTTACCTGTCACCTGACTGCTTCCTGTATCCCAGCTGACATCGGGGAAGAGAAGGACGATGGGACGTTCACTGGAGCTGAGGAGTTGTTTGGCACCACCTCAGAGAGCGACACTTCCACCTTTCATGGCTTTGAGGACGACGACCTAGAAGAACCTGCTACAAACAGCAATGGAATAACCAATCGACACAGATAAAGCAAAACCTTTTACATTTCAAGAGACTTTTTTTTTAACATGGATTAACCTCTGGCAAAAAAAATTGCTGCTTCTTTTTCAATATTTTTGTTTGCAGAAAGCACAAAGTGATAATTTCAGGACATAAATGCAAGTGGTATTTTATCTACTGAACATTGTTGAATAATTTATGAACACCTTTTTATATATAAATATATATATATTAACTTTAAAGGCAGTGAACGACTCAGTGTTTGCTGACAAGTGACTTGGCCTTCATGCAAAACAGAAGGATTTGCTTTTCCCCCTCACTGGAGCAGAAGGAGCATAAATATGAGGAACAAAAAACACTGGACAAATCACAAAATTGAACAATTTAAATTTTTGAAGGCAAGAATGATGCATTCAATGGTTGATTGAATGTCACTGTTGAACCTTACTTGAGCTACTGCGTATATTTTTGTTTGTTGTTTTGTTTTAAGCAGTAGTGGCTATTACTATGAAGGCCTCTTTTTCTGCTCTAACTTTGGATTAAACTTGTATGAAAATGAAGGAACCAATGAAAGGACGACCACAGGCCACTGGAAACGTTTTGTCTATAAGTCAAACATAGACTTGGGAGGACTTAAATGAAGGGTAAGGAAAAAGTTGTTCTCTAGATCATGGATTAATTAAAAAAACTGACAAATACATTTAGGTGTATTAAGTTTTGTCACAAGTAGTACTGATTTTTTTTTTCCAATGATGCAAGCCATTGGAACAAATCCTGCAAAATCACAGTAATAAAAACAGGATTCAGAAATTATTCTAGTTATGAGCTTAATGCTTCAAGGGGCGGATTAACAATTTATGAGAGAATGAGCTTCAATGATTTTTGCAATCCCTCTGAAGAATTCATGCACCACCAGCAAGTGCTTTCTGGTTTGCATGTTCTCCCAGTGTGAGCGTGGGTTTTCTCCAGGTACTGTCTTCCTCCCTTCATTCAAAGACATGCAGATTAGGGTTAGGTTAAATAGAGACTCTAAATTGTCCACTGGTGTGAATGTGAGTGTGATGATCGTATGTTGACGCTGTAACAGACTCTTGTCTCTGCCATAGTTTGCATATAAAAATGGATATTGTCTTCCCATTGCAAAACAAATTCATGTTTTGAAGCCTCCAGATTTGCGATTTGATGACAATTCAGAGACATCACCCCCAACTGGGCACCTATAGGATGATAACAGCTTTCAATTACACTGGTGTCCACTCATAAATGCTATACTTTATTGTCTTTTTTTCCACTCTAAACAGGAAGATCATTTTCAAAACTGACATTTTATCGAGGAGCTAAAACTTGTGATCGAGACCATAAAACTGACTTAAATAAAATAAGAATTAGGCTTATTTTCCCAAAGACCTCTTTTCTTTTTATAACCAGCGGACGTGTCACCTGGTGGCTAAGTGCTACATCTGTCCTACTACTGACTGCCTTCACTTTTCAAACCAGAAGACGATATCCATTTTATATACAGTTTATGGTCTTGCTCTGTCACCACTGACAGCTGCAATGTGCTCCAGCTTCCGACTCTCAGTAGACAAATTATAGAAAATAATGGAACTTTGGCATGCTAAGTTAGGCATTGTGTTTATTATCTAATTATTCTTTTTTTTTTTTTTTACATTTTACATTCATTATGTGCAGGTCTAATCCAAATGTTCTGTGTGTGATGTAGGAGCACTCAGCACATCAGCCCGGAAGTGGGAGTGACCAGTGAAGAAACGGATTTAGCCCAAACTAACTAATGAGCCTTCATATCCCTCCTGACCTGGGCCTAAAATAACTATCTGAAATGGATGAATAGACATCCACCTATTCTACGGGTCATATGGCCTAATTGAAGCAACTGCTCCCTTGACAATATGTATCGATCTCTTCTGAACATTTGATATGTGACTACATCCAGCGCTATTGTAACCTCTCTGCAATGAGCTGGAGTTCCACTGAACTATGGGAACACTAAAGGCCGGGCCTTTGGACTTGTTAATGCCCAGCGGGGGCATTTGGGGCCCTTGTGGTCGAGTCTGCCCACTCCTGCTCTCTGACTGTGTGTCTTCTGTGTGATCTGATGTGGCACTGAGACGTCATTATCCTCATCACTGTGCCAGCCTGCCGCTCTGCACTGGAAACCAGCTCTGACAGCCATGACCCTCCAACCTGATTGGACCAGTGACCCTCTGACCCTCCCCCCCCCAGCCATAGCGATGGTGCTCAAAGCCACCTCGATTACTTGCAGACCTCTGGACTATTGTATTATCACTCTGACATGGACACAAAGGTTTTCTGCTTCAGTTCCTGTCTGTTTTTTGCTATATATTTTATGCCCTGCTCATCTCTAATGGTTCTCAGTAATTTAGCTTTTTTTGTTTATTTTTTTTCTTGCATCTTTTCTCTGTTGTATAATATTTCTATGTTTTGAACTCTTTCAAAGTGGAATTAGTATGACTTCTTAGATTTGTTCAGACTGTATTGATACCTCTGTCCTGATCAGGTGCACAATAGCCACAGCTACTCAGGCATCTTTCATTTCCTCTGCTGTTGATTGTTCAACCACTCTTAGCCGTAATCAGTTTTTTCAGTCGGCGAGGAAGGGCAGTAAGGCCACACAAGGATTCCCTAATACTCAACTCCCAGAATGTTTTTTTTTTTTTGCATTGCTACAGTCTCATGCTAAAAGGAAAATAACCATCTTCAACTTTTATGCTGATTAAACCTGGTGTCACGGTTTCATCCCACCCACTTTTGTTTTGAAATCTGCATCCTTAGTAATTTATCAAGAGTGATATTCATCTCATGTTGTTGCTGGTAGAGGAAACCTAACTGCTCAGATCCGCAGACTGCGAGAAGTGAAAACTAAAAAAAAAAATCTAATTTATGACATTTCTGCTGAGTGCTTTAGAGAGCCTGGTTGCTTTGTGACATTTAGAAGGTGCTTTAAGTACTGTAAAAAGCCTTTTAGGTCTGTAAGTTGCACATGCTGCACAAGAAGTCTTTGTCCTTCCATGTAATTATTCAGTATCACTGCTAATAGCGGCTTAATTTTTTGAAGCTAACCATTAATCCTAAATGTTTGTGATGACTTGCTTGTCCCTTCAAACTAACTCTCTTCACTTCCCTCAGGGAGCCTTCACATCGCAGTTCATCTCCTCTGGACAAACATTGAATCAGAGACTTGTCATTTATCTCGTCTTCTGCTCTTGTACCGGTTTATGTGTGTCTCTACAGTAATGTTGTGTCTTTTATCTCAAGTTGCGCCAGTAAGTGAACGCATGTGTCATCAGTCATAACCTGCTAAATGTTACCAACTGTATACAAACAGGCTTAGCGTGATGCAGGTCTAAACAAAAAGGATAAGCTCTTAACTGCAAATGTCAGTGATGTCTGCTTATAATTACGTGTCACCAATCATTAAATAGCCTGTATACCTCGTCAAAGACACAGCAATAGGCCCTGTTACTCTCTTTTCAAACCTGTCGGGTGAGCAGAGGGAGGATCGGGGAGGGAACAGAGCCAAGAAGAGATGAAACGGACACGACTGGGCATTTGTCTCATCTTCAGCTATAAATGCAAGTTGAAATGGAGAGAATTAAGAAGTCCTCGTTTGTTAAACTATTTTTATTGTTCTGAAAAAATAAAGGAAAAAAAAGAAGAATGAATGGTAATGCTCAATGCTGTTTTTCTGACAGAGGATGTAGGTCATTTTAAAAAAGGCAGCTGATGAGAAGGAAAAATACTCCACTAGATCAATATAACGGACTGACCCTTAGACACGGAGGAAAAAAACACAGTTTGTGAGGAAACTGTGGTAGCTCAGGAATTGGAAATGGGAAGGGGGAAAAAAAGGGCTCCACTGTGGGGAGCTCATATTGATCAGAGTGTCTGAGAAATGAACAGCAAGTCTGTAGAAGTTGTAGCAGATTTTGACTGCAAATAAGAACATTTATCATTTCATGGAATCAGAATATTAAGTTAAGGTACAAAGTAGGAAGGTTTGGAATCTAAGATTTTGAATAAGTTTTTCTTTTTTACTCATCTATTTTAATTCTCTGCATGTAGACTTTTCCACAGATTCAACGGCATTGATATTCTGAAAAAAAGGGGAGGGCAGTCCAGCACGTAAAACTAATTAAGAACCAAAGAATAAGCTCAGAGAGCATAAATCTCCACCAAGGCCACTTAGTTTCAGTACAGTCCCAAATCTTGCAAGATTAATAGCTGTTTTTCCTAGATCAACGCAAAATTATATTTTTCCTTGAGCCATAATCTACATCTCCAGCCCCAAATCTGTGTTTCTCATAATTTAAATCACTTTTTCTTTAGGACTTTCATGAATGTAAAATGGCATTTTCTTCCAATCTCCTTGTTATTTCTTTCATCTGAAAGCTAAAGGTGATACAGTCGTGATGACATGAAGGTTATTTTTGCCAGGTTACCAGGAGAAATGATATAGCATTCATATAGCTTTTATTAATCTAATGCCATTTTGCTTGCTTTTGATTTTTGATTGATCAACCACTTTAGTGTACATATAAATTTAACAACCACAGGTTTGTAAATTCTGTAGAAAACTCTCCCCCCAGTTAAATTCAAATAGCCTAAGTATTAACCATCATTCCTTGTTTTCTATTTGTCTACCATCAGTCGAAGATAGATCTTCATCTTATGTTAAACGAGACATAGAACGGCCTTTTTGAACCAAAAATCAAGATTACTGATGTCTACTTAGATAAACTAAATAATATTTATGGTCAAAAACCTCAAAGTCTCTTCAGATTAAGCCAGTTTATTGCTCATCTCTGACAGCATTTGAACACGCGCTCTGTTTCGGAGCTAATGCCCGCCCCCCAGAACACTGAGTCTCTTGCGATTGGCCAGCTAGCAAGCGCATTCCCACTCGCCTGTGATTGGCCAGCTACGAGCGGACTAACTGCTACGCAGTGCTTCGCCCCCCGGAACGCAGGAGTGTCAGTTTGAGTGCCTGCGCGGTTTAATTTACATATTAAATAAACCATTTTAGTAAAAGTTGTTGCCTATGCACACGGTTTCTCGCAGCTCATGCAGCGGTTCGCTTTAAAACAGAAACAAACAAACAGAAAGCACACACGATCTCTGCCTGCCGCACAGTAGTTAGCATATGTCCTAAACCGAGACACTCGCAAGCCAAAACACAAAAATACACACATTTTCACACAAGTCATGCAGCGTTTTGCTTGTAAACAGTATCGTGGAGCGGAGACAAACACTCACTCTCACTAATTTTTACCGCTACTGAGACAATCAGAAAAGACGAACACACACACGCTGCCTTACGAATGAGGCTACAATTAGCTGTCGTTAGCTAATGCTATTCAAGACAAGAAGCAGTCAAGCCACAAAGACATTATTACTTCATTTGGAAATACTTACATTGCCTTCAGGAAATCCATTGCGGATTGTTGCTGCTTCCTGCTGATGAGTCCCGCGTTGTATTGCCCAAAGTTTGTATAACTATTCACTTCAAAGTGACTGCTACAAACAAACCGCATTTCTGGAAGTGTAGCACGAATATTACTATCAAAAATGAAAGATATCCATTCTGCTCTTTGTTCCTCATTAGAAGGGAGTCTACGAAGCGTCTGGTGTTGCTTTGGACAACCAGCAACAATGAACTGAACCCTTCTTCTGAGACACGTTGCTCTCAACAGATACAACAATTGAAATGGCGGAAGCGATTCAGCTTCTTCTTCTTCCGGTTGAATGTTCACGCCCATGACCGTGAGTAGCTGCTGGGGGAGGATTCAATGCACGTCAACTGTGCTAGTTGCATAACTAAACTCGACTTTTCAAAACCACTTGCTTGAGCATAGGTAAACAGAGAAGCCCTTCTTAATTCTCTAGTTTATTGCGACACTTTAGTGATGTTCAGATACGGGAGGGACACGGGGACACACCAAAAAACATCAGAAATCCGATTTAACAGTGAATGTCCTCTTTAACTTTTGTCCTCAGCTGGACCCATAATGAAGCAGAGTGAGATGAAGATGAGACACTGGACAGAGGACACAGCAGACAGGTCCAGAGCTTTTATTATTTGGTACCCATGAATAAATAGCAGGTGCTCAAGTGTTTTGTTGAGTGCCAGTAGTTGTCTTACTGATTGAGAAACTAAAAGCACAAAATGCCCTGATTATGTTACATGCATAGTTATGTGCCCATATCATAATAAAGTGTGCTTTTTTTTGGATAATGAAATGTTGCCACTTTACATCTACAATGCACTTTGTACACAGTGTCATTGTATTTGTGCTGACAAGAACATTTGGTACATCGAGTAAAGCATCTTTCTCTCTACCTTTATAATCAAGAGGTTACTGGTTTATGATAATAATGATCATCACTAATACAACCTGTACAGTGCATCTAAACAATAGAAAAGAATAGATGAGTCGCATCGTTGTTAAGCAGCGACGTCTGTCATTGTAACAGTCGCTGGCCTCGTGGGGGGGAGCTGGGAGAATGTCCTCAATCAGTCCAAGCATTATTTGTCTGTAGAAGGCTGAATCCAAAGGGAAGCTGAGAGGCCCCATTATTGTTTAGTGTGTGACAGCCATGATGGCTCAAATGTGGTTCTCAGTTGCAATTCAGGCCTTTGATGACCCTTCGCTGAAGAGTGTTGCTCCAGTGTGGCGACTGTCCAAGGAGAGTTAAACCATCGTCCCTTAAGTTAACACAAATGGTGCAATAACATGCCGCCCCCCCCCCCAAGACTATTTGCTGAAAATAAAAAATAAGATGGGATAATAATCATGCAGTACGAAAACAACATAACACAAATGATCCCATATCAGGCAGCAGGCCTCAGGTTTATCTCCATGACTGGAGAAGAAATGCTTTTGACATGACAATGTTCTTCAGTATGATGAGAACGAAGCAGGACACATCATGTAACACTGTTGTTGCTGGTCCTGTGGTTTTACCACCACTAGATGGACCCATGGCACTGGACACTTGGAGAAAAAAAAATAACACTCAGTGATTAATTTGACTGTCGTACCTGTAGGAACTTGATACCTGGAAGTTGTTCACGGAGTGTATTAAATTCATCTTTAATCTTTCACTCTGCACTGCTGTGGAGACAAAACATAAAATCCTGAACAAAGACATGTGGCAGAAACATGCAACCGTGCTGCGTGGATGCTACATTAAGCCCTTATGTCAGATTTTGGAATGTAATGAAGCATGAAACATTAGAACTTCAAAAATCAGTTTTGGAGGTGTAATTATCGGACAAAGAAAAATGTGTATGGTTGAATATAGCCAAACCCTTGGTCACATAATCATGTGCTTTATAAGAAACAGATAGAAATTTCAAGGTTATTAAAAAAAGGGTGGATATATATATTTCTTAAAAAAAAAAACATAAAAAGTGGTCTCATGCTTTATTTATTGCTAACTGCCTTTTGAGTACAGGGAAACATTTAAAATAGATTCATGTCTGTGTTGATGTGACTGTTTATTTAAGCAGGCATATTTGTTTTAGGATTAGCTGTTCATCATTTAAAACAATGGTAAAGTTTTTGGAGTGTTAAGATGTTTTGTTTTGTTTTGTTTTTTTAAATTGGAGAATATTGTTGCTTTTAATATCAATAAAACATGTATAAAACTAATTGAAAGGAACAAAAAGCCTGACAACATGTTTGCCAACTACATGTAAGTGAACAAAGGAGGACAGCCCTACTCTGGATGTGCTTATACTGTATTCTGCATGCCATGTGTTGCATTTGCTGAGGTTCCTCTCGTCACCATTGTCTTTTCCTCAGTGGTTCTATTTAGGTTGTTCACCCCATCAGGCTCAAAGCTGCACCACTAGTATGGCAGCAGTCCTTGGAGCAGTGTCTGAGATCAGCAACAGCAGCTGTGTCCAGCCCAACTTCACTGTTCGTGGCTCTGCCTCCACCACTCTGTGGTGGTCACCCTTCCAACAGGGTCCGGCTGAGCTTCTCCAGCACAGGCTGTGTCAGGACGACTGCATCAGGCCTGTCAGCCGCTTTCCCGTCAAAGACTTGCCCTGGAACATCAATTCATATGAGAACAAATGACCAGACTGGGTTGCCAACTGTTGAAGTACCTTCTAAATCACACAGAATGCCTGCAAACAGATCATTCTAAGGTGCCAAGTGGCAACCATTAATGTGACTATAGCATGTTAACTTATTCACACATTCACTGGTTTAACAAGCCACAACAGAGTGTAATATGGTTACAACTGCAAAAGCCACTGATAGTGAGGCAGCCAGTGTGGTTTGTGATATGAACAGCCCCAGCTCCAAATGACTTACCACACTGCGGGTGAACTTCTCCAAGGAGGTGCGTCGGCCCTGCTCAGTGTCTGCTGGCTGCTGTTTTGGGAGGGGGGAAGCAGGGTGAGTGTTCGGGTCAGGTATGGGTGTTTTGACGGGGGAAGGTGCGAGTGATGTTGTTAGTGGGGTGGGGGGGGGGACCAAGCATTGCAGAAATGAGGGCCAAGGACAGTAGAGGAGGGTGGGTTGCATTTTTAGGAAATGGAAGAGTGTCAGTGACAGGCCAGCAGAGGGAGCAGTGTCCAAACAGGGAAAGGGGCAGAAAGCAGCATGAAAAAAGCAGCTGTGATTGGCTGAAAGGCTCCATATTACACAGTAACAGCTACATGAGTGTTTAGCATGTCTTATGATGGCATTAATAACCTGCATGGCGAAGTGAATGATATAAAATAAAATGAAACATCAATAATATAAAGAAAATAACATTCTAAATCATTGGTTTCTCAAACTTTATATATAGGTAACCACTTTTAAAAAATAATAATAATAATAATAAAATAAAATCTTCTGTGAGACAATTCACAAGATAAAGGTACCACAGCGTATAAACAGTATTTAATAAATAAATCACAGCCTCATTAGTATCATGCAAGCTATTTAAAATATATGGAGGGAAACAACCCAAAAAACATCAGTAAACCAACTCTTTCTCTGGGCATGATTGTGCTGTAGCATCAAGCCTGCGTCAGAAAACCAATTTTTTACTTAATTGCTCTGTTATATACTGTATTCACTTACACTGACAGAATAATCATTGTTCTTCTACCTCTGAACACTTTGTTTGTCTTTGGTTTTTCACAACTATCCCATGACATTATTTTCTTTTTTCCATTTTTCCTTTGAGCATAGTGTTTTTGCTTCTTTATTATTACTTTGGTCTCATGTTGCTTTGAACACACTCACACACTGTATCAAAAAGCTGATTTCTAGAGCTTAGTAAGAGCTGGCTAAAGCTGCAAACTAACAATAGTAATCTGAAAGTGTGAACAGATTACCATTAAGTATTAAACCTCCATGTATTTGAATTACTCTGCCCCTTCTAAATGCAGTATAATACCAAAACATCACTAATAATGTTTTTTCTGATATGTAAATCTATTACAGTTGTGCATACTATAAAAGTATGAACATGTCAGGGTAGAAAAGCTCTAAAAATTAAAAAAGACATTATTGGATTCTATTCAATGATAGGCTAAATAAGCATTATTAATTATGCAACTATAAAGGTTTGGGCTAATTATAAACTAAATTGCATACAGTAAGGTACCTGAGTTTTATAATAAAGGGGAATATTTGTGCCCAAAATGTAGCAGAGGTGCTAAGCGGAAAAATTGAACCAATGCAAACAAAATACATGTTGTAAATTCTAACCACTGTCACCAACAGCATCTACTCTTTGACACTGTATGCACTAATGCAATGTAACAGCTGTGATGTCTTTTAAATCATAAAAATGATCACAACCAATATGAGAACTGCAGTATAAAAAAAGACAAAGATCAGTCAAGATGTCAGGATCAGTGGGTGCAGCTCACCTTCTTCCTGGCAAACAGGAGGTCCTGGTAGATGTTGGATCGCAAAAAGCGTGCATAGCTGTCACTTTTCATTAGCTGGAATATGTGCTCCTGCAGGGGGGGGGGGGGGGGGGGGGGGGGGGGGGGGGGGGGAGGTAATCAAATTAGAAAAGAAAAGTGTATTAACATGATATAAAGAGGTTGCAAGCTGAGTGTGTTGACATGGGCAGCAGATTCCTGTGAGACAGAGCTGAGTAATGTCCTGCCAGTGGGAGGCGTTCCACGTCACACACACCACCTACCCACTTTGAAATCAGAAGAATCCAGGGTGAAGCAACCAAACAACCTATTCATGGCATTAGATGCCTCATTAGATCCTGGCACAAACACACTCCCTCATTCTTCTCTCCTTCTATTCCTTCATCTATCTCATTCATTCATTTGTGTAACATGAGAGGGATGTGAGCATTCACTGTGTTTGTGTGTGTGTGTTTGTGTGTGTGTGTGTGTGTGTGTGTTGGAGTGAAAGAACCTTTATTTATTTATTTTTTACTTGTAAATCAAAACTAATACATACTGACTGACTGAAGAATGACGTTTGGCACCTTTTTGCACCATGACTGCTATTACTTCCTACTGTATATGTCTGGTGGCTGTTCAGCCTGGTTGTAAAGAAACAACATAGCCCACCTGTGCGTCCTCGTAGCTGTATCGTCCCGGGTCTTTGAGGTTTTGGCTGGTGCGCTCATAGCTGTGAGAGTCCAGGTTGATGGAGCTTGGTGCTCCTTCCGCCAGAAACTCCTGCCAGATCTCCTGCGCCCTGGTGGGCACATCCTGGAGCGGCCGTCGCTTCAGATCCTGCACTGCCAACCAGAATCTACAACAGTGACGTATGTTGTCAGTATCAACTTTCCAATTACACCAATACAGTATATAAAAGTGCTTTTCATTTGTGTCATTTGGCCTGATAATGTCAGTAATAAGAAGTAATGATTGATATATAAATTTGCACAGATGTCTTTTAGTAGACATATTTACAGAAATAATAAATACAGTGCTACTTTTTAAACCTTCAATACATTATATTCACAGTGTGGCAGGTTTTTATATCATGTTTGTGAATAATAATACAATAAATAATAGCTTTAATCATTTATTCATTTATTGTCTACAGCTTTATCCTCCACATGAGGGTAGCAGGAGCCAATCACAGCTGACATGGACCCTGGACGGGTCACCACTATCACAGGGCAAACATATAGAGACAAACAACCACTCACTCTCACACCTATGGTCAGTTTAGAGTTTCCAATTAACCTCTGCATGGTTTTGGACTGTGGGAGGAAACTTGAGAACCCACACACACACACACAGGGAGAACATGCAAACTCCACACAGGGAGAACATGCAAACTACACACATAAAATCTTTATGTTTATATAAAATATGAAAATAATAACAGTACAATACTTTCTTTGACATAAAGTTCTATTTTAAATGTTTCCAACCAGTACCAGCATTATTTCTGTGTCAACTTGTGAATGCAAATGTAAAACACCAGACCTTTAAATGTATGTGAAATAAAATGCTAAAAAAGAGATCTGGACAACAGTCTCACCGCAAGTTCTCTGAGCTAAACTCTGACTCCAGGAACTTGAGGAACTGGTCACGTCCTACAGGGTCCTTCAACGCCTCCTCCAGAGAGAAGCCCCATTTCTTCACACGCTGCTGACTGGGCTCACGACTGCCCACAAAATAACAGAGAAGACGAGAAAAGAGGAGGATAAAACACACAGCAGACAGTGAAACGTCACATCGCTGTCATGTTTGATGTGAAATTTAAACTGACACATCTCTCCTATCATCATCAGTACCATTGAGGCCTTTATGCATCAGTTGGCCTCAAATCAGTTTAAACATTTTCAAGCATCAGTGAACTCTCTACCTACATCCCAATATGGCTCCTCTGAGCTCACCTTGCATCTAAGTCCCAGAAGGAGGTGTCGTCACTGATCCAGGGGTTGGAGGGCTCTATGGCCGACACAAAGGGGTCGTACTCCATAAACTGGTCTGTGAAGCTCATGAGACTGTCAGCTACTTTGGAAACCTTCATACAGTGTCTGTCCAGCTGGATGTTCAAGAAGCTAATCTGGTGGAGAGGGACAGAGAGAGTGATGAGGACACTAAATTAGGTGACAGCTCATCTGTCTCCACCTCGACTGCCGTTGATGGGTGATGACGGATGCATGAGGAAGGCAGCAGGTAATGACCTCAGGAGAAGACAGTCACACTGAGAATTACCTCCTTCTGTACATCCTCTTTGGTGGCCTTCCTCGGCTGAGAGCTGCTGTGGATGGGGCTCGGCTGACTCTGGCCATCATCTGGTACTCCATACACCGACTGGAGAGTCAGCAAACAGACATGCTTATTTATTTTCTTATTTTTCATATCTAAGGATAAACTGTCTTTTTTCTTTCAGTGACTGTGCAACGATCAACGGGTTTCCTTTTTTATTTCTTTTGTGCATATATGGTTGGTGCTGTGTTTGTCCCACTGTCCAAATTATTAAGTTGACAACAAGTAAATACAAAGAAGAGCAAAGACAATAACAAAGGAAACAGCAGGAAAAAAAAAGAACAAAAACCCTTATGTAAAAAAAGAAAAGAAAAGCCTCACCATGTCTGGAGACAAACATCCCACACCCACTGACAGTAAGCCAAATTTTATATCAGCAAAATATGTATAATGAAGCTCGGAGAGTGGTAAGCGCAACATTCTGGCTTTGTAAAGCTGTTTGATATTTTCTAAGATTATGTCAAATAATTCTGTCAACAGATAGGAATGAACGCAAGTAAGAGACGTGCTTTTTATTGATGCCACTGTTGCTTAGACAGACCAGGGACTCAATGCTGCAGTCATATTAGTATTTCTTATTAGTTATTTCTCCGTGAGGACACCAATTAATATATCACATTCCTTCGACACTAATTCCAACCATAACTTAACCCCCAACCCCGACCTGAAGTCTTCATACACTCAAACAGACTTTTGAAAGCTGTCCCCAACATGTCCCCACTCCTCAAGTTCCATGAGTCAAAGTGGTCCTCACAACGATAGAAGTACACACTGCAATAATCAGTGACTGCATCTGCTTAACACAATCTATGTATTTCATAAAAAAATAATTGCACAGATTTAACAAAATGTTATTCATTCATTAATTAAAAAATTAAAACAAAATTGACTTAGTGTGAAATTGATCAGGGAAAATTGTGACTGTGGCATGAGAATTTTTTTTGTGTGCTTTTTTTGAGACACTAATATTGAATTTGGAAAGCCACACAGTTTCCGCTGCTCACCTTTTTCACCCTGTGTGGGTTCCTCTCTCTTCTGCACTTGCGGATGTCCATCTCTGTGGTGCTGACACAGCCCGGCTGTGGGAGGCAGCAGGAGACAGCATGTGTTTCTGGGTCAGATACAAAAGGTTCTCCAGCACGTATTGTGTTCTCCTCAAACAATGGGACAGCGTTTCTCTATTCAGCACTGTCATGCTCACAAAAGGCTCATATGTAAAGTGACTGGCACCAAATCTGATTCTTCTACCAGCAACAAAGCAAACTCTGAGTGGAACAGTGTGTGGAGCTGAGTCTGCAGTTCCTCAGGCTTTAGGTGCTAAAAATGACTACTGATATAACCATTTTTTCTTTCCTTCTTTTTTGTTCATTTCCATCTTTTTGGTTGCAGCAACCAACCATTTCCCCTCTTATTTTTAATGACTTAAAGGTATTTATTTTGACATTTTTTCTTTTTTTTTTCCACTCTGTTTTGACCAATCACAGGTCAGTTCAGAGAGAAAAGCAACATTCGTACTGGCATCTTGTCTGCATACAGTCCATTCCAGTGCTGGAGTGTCATACGATCAATGCAAACAATCAATATCTCTAACAGATTGGCAGCTGTGCTGATCTGGTAAGAGAAGCTCATGACAACATATGAGTGAGATTAATCAGTCAACTATTTTTAAGCAATCCTGTCCACTGCAACTTTAATTGACTCACCACCGGACGATGGACATCCCAGAAGGCCCTCTCCTGGCTGTCCAGGATCTTCCTCTCCGCCTTGTCCTTCTTTCTGTCTATTCTGTGAACAGAGGACACAGGACACTCATATAGAGCTCAGATCTTTGAAATAGCAGGTCAAACAGCATCAGCTCAATAAATCATGTCTCAGAACTGAGGCACAGACTCAGACAAAAACACAACCGGGTCAGACTAAAAAGCAAAAAGCTGGGTTTTAACCTTTCTGCTCACTTCACCCAGTCATGCCTCGTGCTGCCACTGGTGGGGCCAGGCCATTACATAACTGACTTTTACCCACTGGCCCTTGTTCGGCAGCATTTTCTCTCCCGATGTGACCAGGTGTACTGCTGTCTTTATCAATCTAAACTTCTAGTGTATGTTATTTCCCTGAGCATTTCCTTTAGACCTGTGATTCTAAAATGAGGGTCTGAAAGGTTTCAAGATTCATTATTCCATTAACATTGTCATATTACATATAGTCATGTGTTTCTAACCTATAAGATTTCACAGTACAATGAGAAATAAGTGATTATCAATTGTGTAATCTATAATAGTTCACAAATTATTTAATTTATTGTGAAATTATTCAAAGACATTATTTTTAAGTAAATATTTTCCCCAAGGTCCCCAGAATATGAATATATATATATATAAGGGTGTCCTTTGCTTCATCCTCATGTTACAAAAGGCAGCCACCAGATGGCAGTATTATATGAAACAAAGATCAGGGACAAGTCTGTGTGTATGTTTAATTCCATGGGGAAACACTTGGTGTATTTAATGTTTGTAGCCCTCCAGTCAGCACAGAGCATTAAATCAGAGCAATAAAGAAAACTGCATTTATTCTTCCATGGAGAAATAGCACTCACATTATGTATAAGCCCAAAGGTTGATGTTCATGCATCTGAATTGATCACCCTGATTTCATCAACATCTCTCCCTAAAATTGCTCCTCTACTACAAGTTTGTGCACATTATATCATGATGCTGACATCAACAGGTGACATGCCGTGATCAACTTGTACACATAACTCACTTCACTTGAGCCTCAGCTTGCATAAAGATGAATTCCCACTTCCTGGCGAAGGCTCTCTGCAGCCGGGCAAGGTTCTCCTGGAGGAACCAGTCAGGCTTAGAGTTAGAGGAGAAGGAAACCCGAATCCATGACCTTCAAGTTAATATTCACTGATATGGTGTGTGGTAATTTTGGATTAATGTAGCTTAGATGGAATCACATCTGATAAACTTGTCTCAGATTCATAACTAAAACATTAAAAAAACAATTACCTCAACATTTTGTAAATTACATTTTGCTCCATCGTTTATGCCTATAAGGAAGTTCAGTTGATTTATTTCACTCTCATTTCCATGTACTAAATATAAAGTCGACCCTCTTCGCCCGTAGTTCGCTTTACAACATTGACATGTTATATCTTGCTTGTTTAATTCTAGAAATCCATGTTTAAGTAAAAGCTTTTGTTTTTTCCTATGGGGTTATAGAGTCATTGTGTTAAGATTCACTAACCGTTTTAATGTTTATCTCACAGATATGGAGGTGATATGGGTCTCTGTTTGTGTAGGTGGTGAATAAACAGATTTCTGAAACTGTCAAAGTCCTTTTTAATATTTTCCTGTTTTCAGGTACAATAGACAATTGAAAATATACTAAAATTCTACAGGTTTAATTTGACCTAATATAAATATAATATTTTTAAATTGTGATCATTCCACAGACGTAGAATATAATTTTCGTTTTGAGACCAGCCAGAGATGAGGAGGGGATGTAACAAATGTTTTTTTTCCCCACTTTATTTCCACTTAACATTTTTAAGGGCAAAGCTACATATTAAAGTGTGTGTGCTTATTAACAAAGCTAAAAAAAAGTATATGTCCAAGAAACAACAAATGAACTCATCAAAGAGAGTGAGGGGGAAAAAAAACAGGCACGTAACAGTGAGAGCAATAGGTTTGGAGGTATTAAGTGACCTGAACAGGAAAAGTCGGCTGGGCAGTACAGTAGTTGCAAAGTAATTTAGAATATTAAAGTACAGTGGATTGATATTGCGTAATGGCAAGAGATCAGCACTGCAGTGTTGCATCCTTTGAGACTATATTGATCTAGACGTACAAATATTTTGTTTACATTTTAGGCTTAATGACTGTGACGTTCTGCCAAATTGTACTGCTGAGAAGAAGAAGAAGAAGAAGAAGAAGAAGAAGAAGAAGAAGAAGAAGAAGAAGAAGAAGAAGAAAGCCTCTCAGAGAAAATTGCATTATCTCTTTTATTCTTCTGCACTGGGAGCTTTTTGGTAATAAATAAAAATAAACAGCATACTTACAGCCTCATAATCAGCCAGTTCAAGCCGAGCTTTATTCTGCATGGTGCGCTTGCACAGGTAAATGGCTGGAGGGGAGAGACATGAAGAGGAGAGACTAAGGGAGCGGTAGGTCATCAGTTTTACACAAAAAAAAAAAAAGTCTCTCAATGGCTGGTGCCCTTTTTTTTATTGAGGTCTCAGCTGTGTGAACCAACACTAATGAATGTTACACTGGCAATCGGTCTGTCGTCTTCTGAAATGACAAACTTCAAATAAATGTCATACAGAGAGCAGGGGTTGTGGCCATATCAGTGACTCTCCCTGTTTTGTTAGGCTAATTATATCCCAAAGGATTCTGTTCAGTCAGGGCTCCTCAGAGGCCACACATACAGCACATCACAGGGAACGGTCCTGTGGATCAATACTGATCTACAGCATGAGCTGTGCTTCAGCTCTAGAGGAAGACTGACAGCTGAAGGCATTCGCGAGATCACACTGGCTTGGAGAAAGAGGCACAAACTGACAGACAGCATGTGACTCACCATAGTCTGTATTCTCAGGCTCCCAACAGTTTGAAGGCCAGAAGTATGGAGACTGATGAAAGCAGAAGGGGATAAAACAGAAACAGATTTGGTTTACTCACTTCTATAATCATTATTTTCCTTCCACAATAGTGGAGATGAACAATGACATTTTCCAGTATAAACGTTATAATACTACAGCTCCCACCACACACACTCAGTCTTACTACACTGTCTTATATGACGACTCTTTGATAAAGATCCTCGACGACCATGTGCAGGGAGTGATGGCACCTATATTCTCTTTATCCATATTTAATTGTCTATTGCAGCTGATATTACACATTCAAAGTTCATTTCCGAGTCCATTAATAATAGATACTCACATTTATCATGCATTCTTAATAACGGGGCAGAATTAGAACTTGGTGATACTTTTTCTTTTCCACAATTTTTCATATCGGTAATTAGCCAAAACGCAAGAAAGTCTGAGGGTCGTGAATGTGCTAAAATGTTAACATGCTCCCGTTTAGCCCTGTGATACAAACCAGAGAGGATAAAAGTTCATTTGTGAGCCTTCACATTTGTACGCACTAATCATAATAATGTGTGACAAACAACTGAAGACAGTCATTTAATCTGGGTCCTCTACCAAAAGTGGTGTCTATTTTTAGACCAGGAAACAAAAATCCCCATTACTGTTCTTTACAATACAGCTATGTAGCGACGCTGAAAACATTTTAACGCACAGTGGACTCTTTTTAGAGGTTCTGGTGACGTGGGCCTGTTGCATCACAACAACATCATAAGGGATATTTTTAGCCTTAGCTGAATGAGCAAGTGTGACACAGGCTGCCCTCCCTGTGCGGGCACAATGATGGCTTTTAATCTTGAACAACTGAGGTGATGATAAATGCATACAGAGGTAGGATGTGGAGGAGGAGCATGGACAGTGAAAAGTGCGGAGCCGGCGTGCAGCTGGTTCAGAGCTTCTCATTGGGGAGCCTACATACTGCCGTTGGCTGGATTAAGATGCTAATGGCTCGGTCACAGTAATGAGTCATCATGAAGCCCATGGTCATGAGAGGGACCTGTCAAAGTTCATGCTGGATCAGATCAAGTGAAGTAAAAACAACACCCCTCGAGCGTGCTGCTCCTGACCCTCAGGCCTGTGGGTCAAGCCTTCCTCCCGCTCTGACGCAGCGTCCTGCAAGGTTGTACAGTATCGACCTTGCTGGGATGAGTAACAGGCTTAGAAAAGGATTGCTCTCGTTTGCATCACACAACATATCCATCTGGTAAACTACCATCAACTTATTATTATTCTGTATTCAAAACCTCCTGAGCCACAGAAAGGACACTTCTATGGTGGAGGTTTGTGTACCTGAAAGCGATAAAGGGTTCCATCATCTTTGAGTGTCAAGACGTGGTCAGAGATGGGGAAAATGTAGCCGTGTGCAGCAATCAGACTCCCGAGGTGGATGGCTTCAGCTGGTGACGTGAGAGAAGAGACAGAGAGAAGGGAGGGGGTGGATGGTCGATTTGAAATTGTCTGTCACTTCAGCTGAGACTCTTTTGTGCCTACATGTGATGACGAGTTTCCCAGCAGGCATACCTGGATCCTCAATGGAGAGGTTTTTCATCAGCCACTGAACAATGTCTGCCCCTGGTGTTGAGAGAGTGACACTGGTTAGAAGTGGCATCACAGACTTGTGTCTGCAACAGATTTAACAACAGCTACAATCCGCAAACACAAACGGGCTTCGAGGAAGTCGTTGTGGTTTGTCTTTGTGCAGAGCTGTGGGTCAGAGCTGTCACTGTCAAAGCTGGGAAAGTGTCAAGATAATTTTCACAGGTTTACAGTGCTTATTCTTTCTCGCTGTGTGTGTTCCTGGAGAGCACAGGCACTGCCTTTGCGCCTGGCAGAGGCTGCTGAGAAAGAGCGTGAGGTAGTGCGGCCTGAAGGAGCCATGTAAAGGAGTGACTCAGAAGCAGCCTCTGGGTGAGAGGGGGAAAGAGAGAAAGCAATTCCCTCGTCCAACACTGGTGACTCATTTTATACACAAGCACACAAATGTACGGACACACGCAGGAGTAAAGTGTGTACACACAGATGGGTTCAGACAGAAAAGAGAAGGAGCCTTTCTGCGGCATGACAAGGGCAGCATTACACCGCAGGCAGTTTCCCCCCACTGGCTGAGGTCTTCACTGCAAATGCATCATCTGCTTCTAACCATGGTGGCAGCAATTAAAATTAGCCCAAAAGGTCATATTGGCTTTATTGAATCTGACTCGTCCTATCTTGCCAAGACCACTCAAGGGTTAAGGCAACAAAACTCACACATATTCATACTAATTTAAGCAGATCGGGTGAAATCAGCACAATCTTCTAAATTAATGAGCAGTTCCACAAAGTAAACACATCTACTGTATACACAAATACTAACCTGAGACCACACTGGGGATCTTGGAGAGGAAGCTTTTGACGGTGCGGATGGCTACACCTCCTGCTTTCTCATCTTGTATTCGTGTAACAATGTCTTCAATCTATGAGGAGGACAGAGGAAGATCATGTGTGAAGTTCAGTCCCATACAGTAAAGTGGTATGTTTTTAAAAATTTCATTCACATCTTTAAGTGATTTATTCCTTCACTATGCAGTAAAGTGAGGCAGTCCAGCAGAAAATGCAAATTCTTGCAAATGCTTTTCAGCTCATCTTCGTTGCCTTGAACAGTATGTTTTCTCAAATTACCAGTGGAGGGGGAATCAACACCAAAATAACACAAATATTAGCTGTCAATATTAAACCTAGTGCACAGCAGACTAGTTCAGCACTGAAAGTCACTAGAGGTCTCCCTTAAAACAAATAAAAAAATAAATTAATAAAAAATAGTTTGATGACATCAGGAAGTAGCAGGGAATCATGGGAATTTTTGTCTTGTCACACTTGCTTCCCCTGTGCTATGACTGACAAATGCCTGCAATAAAATGAAAATTAATAACATAACTACAGTACTCAACAAAATATATAACATTAGTCATTTTAAAAAAAGTATTTTAACACAGAAATGTTACATATCATAATCTTTAAGTTAGGGTTAAAGGTTTAACACAGTTGAACAGTTTACTGAAACCCTCTCACTGTTCATGGTAATCACCATAGCCACACACTGGTGTGAATTAGCTTTGGCCAAATGTGAAAGGCTGTCACAGCTCCTCTGAAGAGGCAAAGATAAACGTCGCACCTCTGACGCAGCCAGAGCCCCAAACACATCACACTTCAGCCACCTAAAATTAGTCACGGCATTGCTTACCACTCAACACGGGGTGAGAATACACACAGTAAACAAGTAAACATCCAGTCACTCAAGGACATGGGCTCACATGTATGTAACTGCAATACATATACGTATATACTGCACACACTTGTAAAGTCTTGGATATACAGTAAAACATACTCAGCTCGGCTCAGGTCAGATATTGACGCGAGTGTGGTGGAGTCTTAGTAAAAATCAATCTACATCAAAAAGAGTCCGATTTTGCACACCCTTCTGTAACATCAGTTGCCAACCATATCCAGCACACTGGCTGCTCAGGTTGTTGCACTGGCTATTAAATTCTTTATGGCCCCCACAGCAGATGTCTCATAAGTAAGCACACATGCACACGAGTGCACACAGCCTGCTACAGCATGAATTTAAAGGGCTCAACTCCTGGGCTCAACACTCTGAATTTAAAGAAGCCATTGCTGCCTCCTCTCATCCAAAATAGCTTATAGCACCATCCTTCTCCCACCACCTCTACAGTTGACTTCATATCACAATCAGAGGCACTCGGCATCACGCCGCGCTCCAGCTCGTGCCTCTCCAGCATAGTTCGGGGCCTTCTCTCCCTCTCCTCTCTTTCCTCGATTCATTCCTCATTTAACACAGTGTATCTGTGAGTGTGAGTTTCATTCATTTTATAATGACAACAAATGTTGTTTTCTTTTAAAACTGACACTCTCTGTCTAGAGACAAAGGCACACTGCTGAGGAATCGATTTCAGTGAAAAAAAAAATCACTAGTTCGCCCGCACCACACCCTCTCTTCTATACTCAGTCCAACGATGACCAAACCACATCATGAATATAATAGGCTCCATTTGCAAAAAAATAAAATAAAATAAAATAAATAAATAAATAAATAAATAAATAAATAAATAAATAAATAAATAAATAAATAAAGGAAAGATGACTATTTTCAGCTTTGGAGTATAATGGTGTACTGTACATGTATATGGGACTGAATCACATGTTCAGCATGGTCACCCAATGAAATTAGGTTTTAATATAGCTATATTCTAAAACGTAGCACCATTAAACAGAGAAAAAAAACAATGCATGTAACAATACTTTGTGGTTACTGCCATTATATTTAATTACACCCTCTATGTTTTATATTGTATTGGTGTTAATGAGCCACTGTGCACTGACCAGCATTCAGTACCTTCAGTCAAATTTAAGCTCAAAAAAGCTCAAAACAAGCTTTATTCCTGCACTTGTACTTCCACATGCATGTTCTCTATTCACTCTTATTTTTATCCTCAGATTCATTAAAACTATTTGGAAGAAAGAGCCCAGGAAGAACGGCACACTGACTCAGCCCAGCCACCATAACAATCAAATGTAATCATTCTACCTGGCAAAGCATTAAACGGATGATTCATACAAGCTCCCAATAAATCTACAACAAAACACTCAGATATATATGAACACATAATGCAGAGCAAAGAGAAGACAGAAAGCACAACGTGGCACAACAATTACCAATCTCTCGCAATAAACTCGAGCGAGTCTTGGTATGAATTATTGAACATTCACTAAGAAGAAATACTGCTTCAACTTTGTTGATAAAGGTCTCAGAGGAGGACAAAGATGAGAGACAGAGAGGGAGAGAGAGAGAGAGAGAGAAGCTGCATCTGCCCTCTACGCTGTGATCAGAGCTTGGGGATTTCCAGCCTGTCTTCTTTTACATGTGAACGTAAAGGGCTTTACATGAGCACAATCAGATGCACGACAGATTAACGCTGAAACATAATAATCTTTGCTTTGAAGCTCAACAATCCATGAATAAAACAATGCGGACAAAGCTCTGAAATCAGCTGCATTCGGCCCACCTCTGAAGGACTCCTCAAATCCGCAGGGACACAACATGGAAGGGATTATGTCCTTTTTGTTTTCGTGTAATAATGTACCTTGGACTGAGTTATAAGGAGAACTTGTTATCTCCCTATAGGTTGACAGCAGACAAGATGTACTTGGAACAACTATAGAAAGTGCACATCATATCTCCTGGATGCAGAAGCTAATGGTGTTTGCAACTCGGTGTGAAGGGCTTTGGAGAGCTGAACGTCACTGCTACCCCACGATAACGGCACTTTGCCCGTCGCTCGCAAGCTCTATAAATGATTATCAGGGACTCGTGTGTCTTTGCTACCGTGAATGTATGTTTGCAGTTGCAGCACACACATGCTCAAATCTGTCCCAGCACACGGCTGTGTGTGTGGCGTGTCATCTGTCCCTCTTATCTTTTATAGCTCTGAGGACAGCACTGTCCTTCTGTGTGACACATGAAGGAGGGTAAAGGTCTGAGGATTATTTGAAGCAGCAGCTCAAGGTGACGCAGATGTGCAACGCAACAAAGGCCACCACTAAGTAGTTACTCCACTTTAATGTCAGGACAAGCCAGGACAATGTTTAAATCTGTCACCACTTCCTGTTATATGTTTTTTTGATTGGCATGTAATGAACTGAAATATCCAAATAAAGCAACAAAAAATAAATAAAGCTTTGGCATCTAACTCCAAGTACAAACGTGTTGTCTTTTTCCAGAGAGGGAAGCTATTAAAAAACAGGCCCAGTCGTCAGAAATGAGAGCGCTGCTTCTAAAAGATGGATCGGGCGGTAATGGCATCATTAATGATTCAGCAGTCATCAGCAGTCACAGACACACTGGTCATTGTTGGAAGACATTCACAACAGTGAGGACAGTGACGGGCCAAACACTTCAGTATTTCAGGGGATTATGGTGCGTCAGTGGGACGTGATACGGCTTTCTGCTAATGAATGATAGAAGCCACCTCACTCTACTTTATACTTAGAGCATTTCAACTTCTCCTTTCAAAAGGGTAAAAACAAAAATCAAGATTTCTCTCTCTCTCTCTCTGATCAGATTTACTGATACTTTTTAGATCAATGAATGCTGTGTGGTGTTGGACTGACCTGTCTTACATTTTAACTCTCTTCCTTCAAAGTGTATAGACGCAACTGTACCAAACATGAACCATGTCTCAGAGAACAGGAGCATTCCCAGTAAAGTCCCCTGAATGGACTTGCTTTAGTTTTAATTTAACTCAGGCAAATCCAGTTACCTAACCAATGCCTAACGATGACTGTGACCTGGATGACAGAGAACCTACACAGACACCTGACTTTTTTGTTGCTAAGTATCTTTTCTTCTATTAAAAGAGCATGATGTGCAGGTGTGGCTAAGCCACAGCCCCTCTGTAATCCAACTTCCAATCCAATCCAACTTTATTGATAAAGCACTTTAAAAACAACAACAGCTGAAGCAAAGTGCTGTACATTAGAGATAAATAAATAAACTACTGAAAACGACTGATACTAAAAGATAGACAAAACAGTAAAACACTGTAGAGTGCACATACAGTATGTACACACATATACATTACATCCGTGCAGCAGGTGAAATGGACTATATACACACATACATATGCACACAAACATGCATGCATGTATACATACATATACAAAATATATACATATATACTCACACATACACTCTCTCTCTCTCAGTCACACACACCTACATATATACACAAACAAAAACAATAAAAACTGGTAAAATCAATGCCTCATACTGGGTTGAAAGCCAAAGAGTAAAAATGGTTCTTAAGATGCTTTTTAAATACAGACAGAGAAGGGGTCTGTCTAATATGTAAAGGAAGATCATTCCACAATCTAGGTGCAGCAACAGAAAATGCTCTGTCCCCTCTGAGCTTCCGTTTAGACTTAGGTATCTGTAGGAGCAGCTGATCAGCTGACCTCAAAAGACCGAACGGGAGTATACGGATGAAGCAGCTCTGCGAGGTATGGTGGGGCAAGACCATTTAAAGATTTAAAAGCAAATAGAAGAATTTTAAAATGAACTCTAAAGTGCACAGGCAGCCAGTGAAGTGAGGTGAAAATGGCAGTTATGTGTTCCAGTTAAAAGACGCGCAGCAGCATTTTGAACAAGCTGAAGACGTGACAGGGACGACTGGCTGACTCCAGAGTAAAGTGCATTGCAGTAATCCTGGCGAGATGTAATAAAGGCATGGATTACTGACTCAAAGTGCTGTTTTGAAAGAATATGTTTAACCTTCAATAACTTTCTTAAGTGAAAAAAGCTGGACTTCACTACAGCACCAATTTGACGGTCCAACTTAAAATCGCTGTCCATTTTAAAGCCCAGATTTGTGACTGTAGGCTTAACATGCAGTTCCAATGGGCCCAGGTCAACAGGAGGGAACTCACAGGAGCTATTTGGTCCAAACACCATCACTTCCATCTTCCTTTCATCGAACTTTAAAAAGTTCAGGGCCATCCAAGCTTTGATCTCCTCAAGACATACAAGAAGCGACTTGATTGAGTAGGCATCCTTGCGCTTTAGGGGAACATGAATCTGACTGTCATCAGCATAACAGTGGAAGGAGATGCCATGTTTCCTAAGAATGGACCCCAAAGGAAGTAAATACAATGAAAAGAGTAGGAGCCCTAAAATTGAGCCCTGCGGGACCCCGCATCACAGGGGGAGCAGAGGAGGACTCAGAACCAGCAAGCTGTACACATATAGTTCTATCTGCCAGATAGGACGTGAACCATTCTAAAGCAGTACCATAAATGTCCACTAGCTGTTGTAAGCGCAATAGTAATATGCTGTGGTCCACTGTGTCAAAAGCAGCAGTAAGGTCAAGCAGGACAAGAATAACATAGTCACCAGAATCAGAAGCAATTAAATACCTTTAATAAAGCTGATTCTGTGCTGTGAAGGGTTTTGAAACTGGACTGAAAAACCTCCAGGATATCATCCTGGTCCAGAAAAGACTTCAGCTGACCATAACCAATTTTCTCCAAAATTTTAGAGATAAACGGCATCTTGGAAATGGGCCTAAAATTAGCCAACACAGACCTGGTTTCTTAATCAGAGGTTGCACTACCGCAGGTTTAAAATTTACAGGCAACACACCAGAAGACAGACTGCTGGTAATAATGGCACAAACTGACTGACCTATGAAAGGGAAAACATCTTTAAATAATTGAGGAGGAATTACATCATAAGGGGAACCAGAAGGTTTGATATGGATAACCACATCCTTTAAAAATGACAGACTCACAGGCTCAAAGTGTTCAAAGACAGCAGAACAAGGAACATAGACCGCGGGGTCAGAAACAGGCTGTAAAATGAGCACCCGAGCAGTAGAAACCTTTTCAATAAAAAAGTTCAGAAAATTATTGCACAATTCAGGGGAGGTTTCCAAACAGATAGCCTGTGGGACATTAAGAACAGAGTTAATCGTTTTAAATGATACACTTACATTATGGCGGTTGGACGAGATAATGTTCGACAGATATTCCCTTTTAGCCTCTTTTATAATGTTGTGGTAATGGTGCCAGCAGTCCTTCAGTATTTGAAATGATACCTGCAGTTTGTCCTTCTTCCACTTGCGTTCAGCTTTGCGACACTCCCGTCCAGCTTTGCGGCATCTGACAGCACGAGTTCTGTCGTTAAACCAGGGCTCAGGTTTAAGTTTAGGCTGCTTGGTTTTTAATGGAGCAACCGAGTCCAAAATGGTTTGGCAGGAGGAGTGGAACCAGGCACTGAGCTCCTCAGTATCAGACAGAATTCAAGACGGAGCGACACAGAAGTGGTTAAAAGCAGCAGAGAACTGGGCAGCAGTCAAAGGGTTAAGAATCCGACATTGTCGAGCAGGAGCGCGAGTTTTAAATGTTGTGCAGGATAACTCAACCTGAAATAATACGGCCTTGTGATCAGAGAGCACATTGTCGGAGATATCCAGGTTTGACACAGGCAGGCCACGTGAGAGAACAAGATCCAAAGTGTGTCCATGATTGTGTGTGGGACCAGACACGGAACCAGACTAAGAGAGTCAATAAGGCTTAAGAAGTCTTTCACCAGTGGCTTATCAGCGCAGCACACATAGATATTAAAATCACCAATATTAAGAACCCGATCATAGTTAGGAATAATTCCAGCTAAAAAAAACGAAAAACAAAAACAAAAAAAGTCAGAGAAGTCATTTTAAAAAAATCCTCATGATATTTTGGAGGTCTGTAGATGACGGCGCACAGCACCGGGTCAGTGCGACCCACCTCAAATAAAGTCATTTCAAAGCTGAAGGAAGACGATGCTTGCATTTATTCTTATTTTTATAAACAAACTGCGGGGAGTTAAAGTAACCACAGCCAGCCGGTAAAAGCTCGGAAGGAGCGCTAGACTCACCAACACAGCCACGTCTCCGTCACACAGAGGAAATCCAGATCACGGGAGATGAAGAAATCCCAGAGGAAAAAAGTTTTGTTTGCCAGCGATCTAGCGTTTACCAGGCCGATCCTGGCAGGGATTGGGACCAGTCGTACATCGGACCGGGGAGCCCGGTGCAGTGGCCTCAGGAAGTGGACCCCGGACCCCGGTACAGGTGAGCCGGGATCCCTGACAGGAGCGAGGGCAAAGTCTTCTGTCCAGCATTGTCAGCTGTGACCAGATCCTTGGCAGAAAGTCGATGATCCGGGAGAGTATGTCGATCATACACCAGTAGAGACTTGATTTGAGGAGTGACGATGGTCAAAAACAACAAGATAGCGAACCACAGAGACAGAAGTAGACGGCCAGCCACACATACCGGCGCCATCTTGCCCAATAATAACCAATGTCTAATTAACCTCATTCCGAGAGACCTGCGGTGACACCAAGTCTGTTGCCTGCCTTTTGGTTTGGTATAAACTCTTTGAATTTAAAGAAGATTTATTTACATTTTACATCCATCAGACCACTGTTGTAGTCAAGCCTTCTGTGTTTTGTAAACATTCAAATCCATGTCCTAGTCATCAAGGTTGAGTCATCAAAGTTGGGCTCCAGCTATCCTCTTTGGCATTTTATTTAGATAGCTGACAAAAAAAATGAGTCAGACTGGCTCATTTGACACACATTGACAGGTTGTTGAATGGTTGATCGTCTCTGTATGTTGCCCCGCGATGAAAAAGTGATCTGTCCAGGGTGCACCCTGCCTTTCGCCCTGTGTCAGCTGGGATTGGCCCCAACAGGGATAAAGCAGTAGATAATGAGTGAGAGTGAGGAAAAGAACAAAACCACAAGTCTCTCTCGATTAAAAAGTCAAACTTCTCATGTTCAAAGTCCTAGACTCAAGTAGTGCAACACTGCATCAGCTATCCAATTGTTCTGTTTGCTGCAAACAACTGATGTTTAAAGGTGTTGTCCAATTGTGCAAATAAAGTGAATTAAACCGTGGCGTTATTCCTTGATGAGGAAATTTCTCCCCATTAACTTTGAAAGCATTTCATTACAGTACAGAATTATTTTCTTCCTCAGCGTCACTAATAAATTTAAAGTCTTCATGGTTTTTTTTTTTTTTTTGTCTAGACAAAAAAGTAAACACTTTTTGTAAGTAACACTGCAAAAATACATGTATAATAGTGAATATCCACTGTTTTATACACCAGAAGTGTTTGACTGTCCACAACTTTACCCAAGTACACAACCTGTCACACAATACTTTGTTTGAGTGCCACTTTGACCTCTGTGCCAAACTGGCTGCATAAAAAAGTGAGCTCCAGCTGGCGTGTGGAGCCCTGGGGAATGAGGTGAGAATAAAGGCTGCTGGAGAGTGAGGGGATCTCCCTCCTCTTTCTCTCTCTCTCTGTCTCTCTCGTCTCTCTCATCTCATCTCAGCCAAATGCCATCTCCATACAACTCTCTTGGCGTGCCATGATGAGGGAGCTGTGAGAACTTCTCAGCTGGATCTGACGCTCTGAGGAGAGAGCGAGACACTGACAGCCACACGGGGAGCAACACAGCAACCGCAGCACCGACCAAGTGCGGTGGATGGAAATTTATACCACTTTGGAGATACTGTATGTGAATGAATGACAACTGCCCATCCTCAATCACACCCTGATGATCACATGCGCGGACTCATAAGACACTGATTCATTCATGCCACAAAAAAAGACTAATGTATACACATAGATGGAAATGAAATGAAAATTAAATATAAACAAACAACTGAAGGGGGACGAAAACTGTGTTACTCAAAACAGTGTGTATTGTTTTTTGTCTTGCTTGTTCTACCAGGGTTTCTTCTGTTTTATTTCGTCTTGTTGTGCGTTCTCTCCTCATTCGTCTATGTCCTGTATTTATGTCTGCGATTTTTTAAAATTTGTTTGTATATGAGAAAGAAATACTGTAGTTTGTTGCTCCACAGCTCTTATGTATTCTCATCATAATCAAAAAAAGAAAAATGCCACATTTAAAATTGCATTTGCTTGTGGCATAATGGTTCTGCAAGAGACATATTTGCTAAATCCATTTCTATTTTTTTTTTTTAATTGCAATCTCCATCGGAAAGCCATGAAGGAGAAGCATTTTCATTTTGTCATAAATAACTATTCCCCATCAGGCCCTGCAGCTGAAAAATGGCTTTTACACTGCTGGAGAGCCATTTTCCCCTTTGCCAATACCTTTCATAAGCAATCCTCAGTGGTCATTAGTATCTCTGCGATGGATATGCGGGAGTTGATTGGTTGATTGAGCAGAATAGAGGATTTTCTATTCTGTCAGATTTGCTGAGGGTTAGCTGTTGGGACATGTATATGTATTGCCCTGTTGCTGAATGTCTGATTCAGATTTTCTCAAGCGGGGAGGTAACACATAAAGTTCCGGTTTCGTGTCAGTAAACATGTAAA
This sequence comes from Brachirus orientalis, assembly GCA_016785285.1. NCBI lineage: Eukaryota > Metazoa > Chordata > Actinopteri > Pleuronectiformes > Soleidae > Brachirus > Brachirus orientalis. Next base: position 423,293 of record JAFBJR010000073.1, on the reverse strand, counting down.
TGGTGCATCACAGACTTTCACTACATTCATTTAACTCTAACATCCAGCTCTGGCAAATAAGTCAAGGTGTTTGTTCAGTGATATTCTGTGATTGCACATGTAATTCAAGCAAACAGGAAGCACTAACGGCCTTTTTTTAGCTGAAGTGGTCGGCCACAACACAGTAGAGCGTGTCCTGACAAAGAGGCTCGTATGTACACAACAATAGAAAGAGTTGAGGGGAGTTGATGCTCCTCAGGGGAACATGCTGAGCTCCAGAAGTGTTCGACTGAGACGCTGTGCTTCACTTTGAACCAATCAGACACCTACTGTACGATGGGACAGTTGCTTGTTTGAGCCAGTTAAAGATCCCTGATGGTAACCCACTTAAATGCAATGTGGATATTTTGGAAACAGGATGGGTCACTGCATGTCTTTGTGTGTGTGTGTGTCAGCGTAGACTCTCCATCTCCATGGCAACAGCGACATGGGCAGCTAAGCAATTAAAAGTTTGTCGAGTTCATGGTCTGGCATGGGCAGTATGCCAGCTTGACTAAATTACAATTACAGATGGAGCTCTTTGGAAGGAAGGGATAATCCTGGCAGAGTTTTTGACTCTCTTGAAAACAAAAGAGGAAATAACAAGCCCGTTTTTTGAGCAAAATGCTTTAACGTCAGAGCTTGAGTCAAACTCTAGTAAGTAAAATGTGAGTTGAGTGGAAACACAGCTACAAGCTACAACAGGTGATAAATGGAGAGTATGAGCTCGAGTACAAATCACAGTTACTCTTCAGATCACATCTCTGCTGATGAGACTGAAGGGGGGACAGAAAAAGATCTCCCCTCTTGTAACTGTCTGTTGTTAGATACTCCATGGGTTGCTAAGGGCTTAAGTGCTGGGAAAACAGGAGTCTGTCTGAATAAATAGTCCACTCTAAAACAAAGTGCCCTTTGCAGATACAGGGGAAGAGACCAGTGTCTGAAATGAAAGGCATCAGGTTCCTTTATAGGCTGTTTTTGTTGTTGTTTTACTCTGCCGTGCGAGTTTATAACTATGCTTATTTCATTACATGTCAAAAATGAACCACAGCTACGGCAACAAGCTGCAAAAGGTCATTTCGTTCACGAGGGGAGAGAATCAAATTACCCGCAGTTCACCAGTCTGCAAGATTCAGCTTATACCATTCACTAACACCAATTTACATGCAGGGAGGCGACGTCCGCTGCAAACAACTCTAACAGCATGGGCACTTTGAATTCCCGTGGGACTCAGGAAAGGTTCAGACTCTAATAAGGTTCACTATCTTTATAAAAAACAGCTTTCTAAGTTGGGGGGGGGAGGGGGGGGGAGGACATTAACTGATGCAAAACATCTGTCGCAGTTTAAAGTTCTATCAAAAGGGCCTTTTTCTCTTTTCTTTGATCACTTGCCAGCTTTTTATTTCTTTAATTAGCCTCTGTCCTTTATACTAAAACATTAACTCGCCAATGGTATGACAGTGTAAGGTGAGAGGCAGAGAATAACGCCATCTTTTTAAAAGCCCATATTAATCTTGGGCACAAATTCTACCAACCACTGAGTGTGTGGCTCACGGAAGTGACTCTTACTCACCATCGCTATCTGTGTGAGAGAAGTGGCAGTGAATTTGCACTCGGTCTGAATCTTTCCCACTATCTGGCTCAATGTATCTTCATCTTGGCTTCCTATCTAGGACACTGCACCAACTAATCATGTAATAATAACTACGAGAGATTGGTTTGACTTTGTTAAACCTCAGGACCATCTGTCCTGATGTTGGCATCTTCCCCTGACACACTGCTCCCATTGCTCGAGACCGAGCAGTAATTAGGTTAGATAGAGAGTGAGAGAGACAGGAGAGAGGGCACTATCAAGTCCAGGTTTGCCTTGGTCCTCACTGGGCCCACAAGCCCGTTCTTGAGGCCTGGGACATGGGAGACAAACTCTCTCATTACAGGAGAAAGGAGAGGAGAAGAGCGGAGGATACAGGATGTCGACAAGAAAACACCTGCCTTTAAATACGGACACCAATCGTTTCCTTTTGCTTCTCTAGTAACAATCAAATGGGCAGATCTGGGTCTATGGATCCCATCTGTGCTCCGCTCCATCCACCACAACACATACAGATGGTTCTCGAGTCTGTCATTAGTAAACTGTTGAATCTGTGTGTGTGCAGAGCCACGCTGCAGCTGACAAATGCATCACATCCATAGTCAGATTAGCCAACTTTTAATCTAGAGGAATGTTTTTTTTTTTTTTTTTTTTTCCTTTTTTTTACATCACGATTCTATAAAACTTGCTCCGAGTTCCCTCGCTCTTATCGGTCACAGTACGTTTCAATCCTCTACACTCATGGTTCTGAAAGTGTGGTACATGGACCAGCAGTGGTACACAAGCTTCTTCTTTTGGTACGTGGAGGGAGAATCTGTTAAAATTATGTTCTACTGTATATACAAGATTATGTCATCCAAGTGGAGCTGAGCTGATTTTGACCAGAGTGCATAGAAAATTTAATTAAATAATAATTAGTCATCCTATCTTTCACTCCATCCTAATGTAATTTGGCTGTATGTATGAGGAAGAGGAGGATGATGAGGGAGCAAATTATCCGTAAAGTCCCTAGTTTATTTTGCTCGGCCTAGTTACACCACTGTATTTTAACGTTTGCAATAACGGTGTTAATATTGCTCGATATTTTCCCAGGTGGTCTACAAGGTTTGAGAACCACTGTCGTACACCTTAAATACCAACACTCTTTATTATTATTCTGCTCCTCAACTCTGTTCCTCATATGCTCCTGTGCTCACATGCGGTCCGTGAGTGAGAGAGGCCCTTGACCTTTCAAGATACATAGATTTTCTGTCATGGCTACTTTAAGAGATTATTTTATAGCTCCACTGTGAATCATTAAGCTCCAACCCTTCCCCACTTACATGGTACAACTGTCACACATTGCTTGTTCCACGAAACCTGACAGACCTATTACCCGTGCTGCTTTTCTCTGCAGGTGTGAGAATGCCTGAATGCTGAAAGCTTTTAGGGCAAATGAGTGTGACAACAGACAAACTAAGTGAAAGGGCCTATTATGAAAGAAAGAGAAGGCGTAGAGGAGAATGGGGGTGGGGGGGTAAAATGAGCCTCCGGACCCTCAGTGTAACTCAGACAACCTGCTGTCAGACAGTAAGCAGTAGTCCTGTGTGTGTAACAGCGAGTTGGATATTTTTCTTAGAGCATCATTTCAAGTCTGGAGAGGTGTCATGAAAACAACTCTGTTCTCGCTGGGTGACAGATTTCCAATGCTGGCAATAAAGCCTTGTTACTTCCAACTTTGCAGGTACGAGTAATGAAATTCGGGCAGCGGGACTGACAAGTGGAGGGAAAATCTCATCTCGCAGGGCCGCGGGGCAGCAGTCAGCACCTCACACCTGCAATGTTCTCTGCTGCTGAGTCCCATGGGGAATGACTTCTCTTCTCTTCTTCCTGATACAAACCTATAGAAGAGATGTCAGCAGCACTGGGCTTTATCACACTTCATCATACAACCCTCGTCATATTAGTAACCTCTAATCAATTTTTAATAAACCTGAATGAGGCCTGCAGTGGCTGGGGAAGCTCCAAGTAACATTACAGGCAAAAAAAATATGGCAGGACATGTTTTCAGGGTGAGTTACCTTAAAGGTATCGTGACTGACTGAATCAATAGATAGGGAAGTGTGAGCGCGACATGAGAGTTGTTTTATTACATCAAATCCAGACTAAGAGCTGGCTGATTATCTATTATGTCAACAGGCCACCTTCAGAGAGCGCTATAAGCATTGACAACATTTGCTCATAAATCTTTTATTCCTTCACTTCAGGTGGAGGCAAAAATAAATAAATATATGAAAAGAACCACCTATTACATCTGCAAAGGCTGAATTTGCAACATCACCATCAGGCCCTCTTGAATTATTGAATAAGCTTCTATTCTTTGTGATCTAATGTCCTCTCAGCATATTTCAAAAAGAAGTGGAGTGTCTGTTTCTGCCTTCGTCCTGGACTGTGCCTTATCTGTGCGGGACAGTTGGCTGTAATTTAGCGAGGGTGTGTGTAGACGAGTTGCTTTTCCACACCTGCTTTGAAACAGTTGAGTTATTTCCCGCAGTACCACAACTATGCACAGAACTCTCCTGACCGGGGCTTCGGATATTCCTATTACAGCGTATGAATTAAACATTACACAGACAGAAACTACCAAAAAGACAGAAGGGGAGAAACAAATGATGAAAGATTTTCTCGTCACAGCAGTGAGAAGTTTGCCAACTTTTCCCTAAAATTTGATGATGTTGCATTATTTACATGAAACTCTGCCAAGTCTGAGACACGGACTGCTTGATCCAAAGAGTTAACATGTGCTAGTGGACTTTCTTCTTATTTAAGTGCATTAATGATTAATGAATCATGACGTGCGAAACGTTTATGATAAGTGCTTCTTAAAGTATGTTATTTAAGCATTATTTACCATGTGTTTTCCATTTGGATAGATACAGGAGTTGTACAGCAATGGGTTGTAAGCCATAGTTTCAGAGACTGTATACAAAGTGAATGCAGCCTTCCAGTTACTTGAGATTCACAATTTTACTGGACGTCACCTGAAACAAGACTTTTATTGACTGATATCTACTGGTGTCCACTCATATGTTCCATGCCTTATCTTATAGTTTCTTCTAAATGGAAACATTATGTACAAAATTGACAACATGTTCTACTGAAGAAGACCTAAAACTGCAATTGGGACCATTAACCAAAAATGTTAACTAGCCTGAGCCATTCAGTCTGCAATCAACTTAAAAATACCTTATCCAAAAACTGTACTACAGGCCACCAGTCTGAATATTGATATTTCCATTATCTTTGTGTATTTCTACATCTGAAAGTCTGGCTTTAGTCAAACTAAGACAGTAATTTGCCATGCAAACACACTGAGTCCAAGGCCCCTCTGTGACACCGTACACGCAAGCTTGTTTCTTGTTTTTATTTGTTTGTTTTTGGCCTGTATGGGCTTTTGTATTTGAGGACAACAATCAGAGTGAGCTAAAGCTGCGGCACCAGCAGCACATCACTTCATGAACCTTGCACTGCACTATTCAGGGCCACAGCCCCCCCTGTGGAAAGCGAATCATGCATCTATGAACGTGCATTCACTCCTCGCTGTGTCATGTTAGAGAACAGGGGAAAACCATGTAAGCGTTGTCTCGTGTTACCACCCTCTCACAGCATCACCGCTGCCTGTCTCTCTCTCTCCCCCCTCTGGTCTCGGCTCAGTCAGTTCTGATGATTATTACAAGCTTAAAAGCTTGGCCACTCCCTTCCTATTTTCTTTTCCACTGATAAAGACGAGTGTCCATTTAAAACAAACGCAGCGGTGTCAGATTCAGTGCTGGATGTATTGGAGTGTGTAAATGAATTAGGCTCATGTTGCCTGAAACATGTAGGTCGTTCTGGAGGAAGGGAGGGATAATTTAATGTTTCCCACTCCAATAAGTGATATACAGTAGGATAGTAGATTTAGAGGATTCTTCTGTGCGCTGCACATTCTCCTGAAATCTGAAAATGCAAAAACAAATAAATATGTTTCAAGAAATTGTGTAAAAAAGCAGGTGTAACTGTCAGGCAGCAAAGCTCAGAAGGACAAGAGTACAGGTTGAGCATTTTCCATTGCTCAGGTTTTTCACCCACTCAGTCTGATGAAAGTAATCATGGCTTTGTTACGGATTTGGCCTCTACCATATGAGTTATTGATGGACCAATTGGAGTGGAAATGGGAGTCGGAACAAGGCAAGGTCTCCCACAAGGACAATTCTATTATTTTCAAGCTGAAGAGGCAGAAATAAGAAAATCTGCCAACGATTACCTGACCCACTCACATAATGCCAAATAGTGCAATCTCCTAAACATCCTAAATCTAGTTTGAAATCTCCCTGCATGCCAGAGGACATCAACATCATTTTGACAAATGGGTTCTGGAGACATTTATGACAGTAGCAGACAAGCACAGAGAGACATTTGTCCAATCAATTTCTGAATGCTGGGGAGTGTAGTGAAAGCGTGCAACTTAATAAGCTTAACCAAGACATCACAAGGGATACAGTAATAAAGTCAGGGTGTTAAGAAATGAATCAAGAGTGGCGATGTGGTTTAGGGGACGAGGGTCATGTTCTGGAGTGAAGCCAGGTCGTCTGATTTCTCCCCCGAGGGGCCTGTAGTCTGGCTGACCAAGGTGATTAACATTTGGGGACCTGGGTGACTCAAACCAGAGACAATTACAGAGGGTAACAACACTCCAGCAACAGACACTCCATCATCACCAGTAGTTCCACTCTCTCGCTAACTCTCTTCATCAGACCTGCCTTTTTCATCACATGTAAACGGCACAAATGGGAGTGTTGGCAGACAGCGCTGCAGCTCCAGTACATTTGAGGGGAAAGTGTAGTTGGTCAGCATATTTCCTTTACAGTTCTCATTGTATGCCATGCTCTACTTCACTGTATTGTGCTCTTTGTCGGAGGTAATTGCCATCCGTTGGAACGCCGCACGAGAATGAGGGAGACTTGATTCTTCTTCTAATTTTTCACTCTTAGGAAACTTTGTGGTTTCTGAGCAGAGACAGAGCTTTCAAAGAACTCTGACAAATCTTGTAAACCGGGCAAGTAGCTTTTGTTCACTGGCAATTATACATTAACAGCTCTATTCAGCCTTGAAAGAACACACTTGTAAAAGAGGAACGGTGGAGCAGCGCTGAGAAACTGCTGAAAAATATTTCATGCAAATTCACAATGCTTTATTTTAAAACATAAAAAACGGCAGGGTGTAATGTGATTTGTTTTGATGTTAATGTTGTTGTGCCTCTGTTTGGTCGTCTTAGACCTGCATCTCAAAACCAGAGCTGTTAAAAGAAACTAATAGATCTGACCTACTGAGGCGGGTGGAGACAAGGAGTGTTTATCCCATCAAACTATTGAGCGACCAGTTTTTTTTCCTGAGCGGCAGAAATCACTTCTGAGAGCTTTTGCAGTCATCTCAATTTCTAAGCAAAATGTTGCTGTTGCCTTAGTCTGCCTTGACATGAAACAGATCACTTCCTGCGTGCAGTGTGGGAAAAGTTGCCAAGGAAATATTAGATATAAACACTGCTATACTGAGAAACACAGTGAGTGTTGACATGATAGGCCTAATCAAGCATCATGTCAACTCATGGATCTTTTTTTACATTTAAAAATACACACTACAGTTTGCACACAGTAGTGGTTAGCACTCTTGCCTTTGCAGCAAGAGGTCCCGGGTTCACAACCCGGTTGGAACAAGGGGCCTTCTGCAAGGAGTTTGCATGTTCTCCCCGTGATGCGTGGGTTCTCACCGGGTACTCCGGCTTCCTCCCACAATCCAAAAACATGCAGATTTGGGGATTAGGTTAATTGGACACTCTAAATTGCCTGTAGGTATGAATGTGAGAGTGAATGGTTGTCTTCTCCATGTGGCCCTGTGATTGACTGACGACCTGTCCACGATGTACCCTGCCTCTCACCCTATGTTAGCTGGAGATAGGCACCAGCACCCCTCGCGACCCCTAGTGGATAAAGCGGCAGAAAATGAGTGAGTGAGAGTTTGTACACATTATAGAAAATTTGTCCACCCTGTGTCATCCCGGTCACAAACCAATCAGTGGAAACTCTTCACTGAGAATCATCCTGTTTTTTTAATAAATATTTTGTTATGTTTTTGAAAGTGACAGATAATCCACTCCTGCATCCTCAGTTTAACTGGGTAAAAGCAGACTTGGGCTCATTCTGCAGATATGCACTGACAAATGATTCGGTTAGTCATTTTTAATGAGTTATATGTGTAAATGAGTCATCAGCGTTGGATGCTGCTGCACCCTTGAAAATTCATTCACAAAGTTAATCCATCTCTGTGGCCCAGTGACACAACATTGGTTGTAAAAAGAGAGAGAGGGGGAACAGAACAGAAGCGCTTTATATAATTCGAACACCCCCAGCATTTCTGAGCAGAGAATATTGCTGAATTTTACTTGATATGAGACCTAATGTCAAACGCTTAGCGACTTTTTTTAATCATTCAAATTTGGCAAGGGGGTCAGTAACACATTTACCTGTGGGGTGACAAAGTCAGAAGAGTTTTATCTCCACTCACATAAAATATAACGCATAAACTAACAAAGAACAAGTTGGAAATGGCAGACACAATTCATAAAGTTACACTCGGCACAATCTGCAGTCTCTCAAAATTTAAAAACAATTCACAAGAGGTTAAAGGTCCAGTGTCTAAGAATAAACAGCAATGCCACACGTTTGCTACCTTTATCATTGTTAAACTGTAAATTTAATTTAATTTGATTCCACACACTATATTAATCAGCTGCTCAAAACATTTCTAACTTGTATAAACTGTCTTATATTGAAAAGGCTGTCTATCGTTCCTATTTCAATATCAGTAATGTGAATTTTTATTTGACGCACCCATAGAGAAAGTTCTAAATGGTTTGTTAACTGCTGCATGCAAACTTCAGCAAATCAGATTTATAGAATAAAAAAATGTCAGTAAGGTGTTAGCAGCTTTTTGCTGCGAAAAACATCATACAACTCTCACCTTATAAAAGCATTGCTCTTTATAATCCACAGCGCAGCCTTCAGCAAAGCTGCTGATGTAATTTTAATTGACTACCTTGTGGAAGTTTGGGCTGAATCCCACTTCAGTAGGATCCACTGAAACCACAAAAGTCAGCAGATGTCACCTGCCGGGCTCCTACATGTCTCTCAGTGTTCAGACTTGGCAACATTGCTCCTGAACAAGCAAAGGTTCCGTCTGGACAACACAAAGCAGTGCTGACCTTTCAGGTCTGTGTGGGGCAAGTCTGAGATCCTGCGTGGTGTGTTTTTCTGCATAACTATATTCAGTTATTTGTATTTGAATTTAACATTTTAATCTCCTTTAATCACTGTTTGTATTCCTGAAGTGTAGGCCTGTATCACTGATGCTGTGGACACATTTTTTTTGGAAATATGAGACAAAAACCATGTGGGACTGTAAATGCTTGTTGTCTTTGTTACATAATATAATTCACTGTGTCAGCACTCCCACAGGCCTAAGGTTTGCCCAGCATATCAGTGCTGTCAAACATGTCAGAGAGTCGCCCTCAGGCCCTGAGCACCAGCAGCTTTTAACAAACCAATGTCAGAGCCTGTTCCAATACGCCATTAGCATTTGGAGCACATGAGGTACAAGAGTTTATTCTTCATCAGCATCATCAACAACTGTTCAACTGGACTCGACTGCTTATTTATTGCTGCTTACATCATCCCAAAGGCTGTCTGTGTGATTTGTATCCTATGAGTCTGTGCCCCAAATTTCAAATATATACGGTACATTTCCAGTCTTTTTATATGATCGGCACTTTCCGAAAACAGTGACCACCTCAGTGTCCAGCAGAGGTGTGAGATTATTCAGAGCAGAGTAGGAGGTATGGAAGGTGTGATGCAATTCCAAACAGTCTTTGCAGAAAGCAATAAGTGGGAGTCGTGGGGGGGCTTCGGAAGGCATTTGCAATTTGGACACAATGTTGCCAGCCAATTCCCCTCCTCCAAGCTCACTATTAACATCGACCTATTGCCTGCATATAGACTTAATAAGAAGTACAGAAACACTGGCTATAATATTGAATGTGCTCCTTTAAGGGCATATTGTCAGCAATGTGCAAACAGGCAGGGAGAGCAGGAGATACACTGGCACAGGAAGGATTTTACTCTCTGGAGATAAAAACCTTTTATTGCAGTCACAGTGATTCTCCATGGATGAGGTGAATTATCCTGCCAACACACTGCTCTGCCTGCCAAAACACCCTGAATTATTATCCCATTATGATTTATGTTTCCCGGGACTTCCAGGATTTTCCCGTGTTGCTTTCCTCTGCTTAACTGGGAAGGAAAAAAAAAAAAAAGACAGACCAGAGTTGGTTATGTAATAGATATAGTTTTGCACTGTTACTGTTGTTTTAACTTATTGACCTGACTAGGAAAGCAACCCACACTGGCACTTAGAATACAGTCACACCAGCTTCAGCGTGACCCTGATAGTTCAGCCCATACCAGCGCCTCAGATAAAGGCTCCCTGGTGCAAGTGGAGACCGTGTTAAAACAGTCATACATGATAAAGCACTGGCAGCGCTCGTCCCCACAGCTGCAGAGGTGATATCCAGAGCATTCAGCTGAACTGTGCTATCTTAAGTGCACAGAGGAACCGAGGATAGTAGCCCATAGACACTTGGGATGGAGGTTGGTTTTGAAAGAGGAGAGATACTGTATACCATGAGCCTCTGTGGCACTTCAGAGAGAGAGAACAGAGTGTGACTCATGGACAGCAGTGAGAAGACAGGCAGGCGAGATTCCTTTAGACCAGCACAACTGCAGCTCTTTAGTCCTCTTGGCCCCACAAACCCAACCAACTGTCAGTCCCTGCTGTTGACAATGTGGGAGTTTGCAATTTACAGTATTTTCATCTTTACCAGTAACGTGGTCAGTGTAATTTTTCTCCATATTTGTAACATTTTCGTCTAATCCACTCTGCAGGAGTGGAGTTAACTCCCCGTGTCCTGTTTCTTAATCACCCCAAACCCAAACAGCTGACACTCACTAAGACGAATGGTGTGGGTGATTAAAGTTTGCACTGACAGTAATTTTCTTTCTCCTGCCACTCGGGAAATGTTAGATTCAACATCTATCCAGTCTGAAAAAGTGTTATCCTTTGTTCTTTTCTCCATAAATGCACATGCATGGATAAAAATACCAAGTGATGATAAAGAAAATGTGCTGGATATGAATAAATGGATGCGGCATAGTGATCCAGATATATTTCCAAACATGAAATGCTTGACATTACACTCAATTATTAATCAGTAAGAAGCAAGAACGAGAAAAATAAGATGTCATTAAAACAGTGTAGACAACAACACGGCACCAGGAGGCAATAGATGACAGAGAAGATGAGGAGGATGGTGGAACTGAGAACAGCGAAGCAACGGATGATTCAAACGAAGGAAGTGAAACAACTTTATGGATGCGAACCACCTTTATACACTTCGACTAGCAACAAGGCAACAACAAATTTATCACCAGACAGGAAGAAATAAAATCCCACTGCAACCACTGATGTAACAAATTGTCATGGACTCATCTCACAGGACTTATTTCATTAAAGTCAAGACAGAGTAGCACACCTTAGAGGTTTTAAACCTTGAAGTTTGACAACAAATGTCAGTTAACAACAAAATAAAAGGGGACAAATTACCTCAAATGCAAGGAAGGAAATGTCTTCTACAGTCAGATAATCAGCAAAGCCAGGAGGATTCAACATCTAATTACCACAAATGTACTCCATCCAATAGTAGTTATAGAGGGCAGACAGCCTGGACCACCGTGTTGGATTGGTCAAGTGACAAACTGACACTCTCTCCCTGGAGCCACGTTCATAGCTTGGCTACAAAGTAGGGTTTTTTTTGTACCGATTTACTGCACAGATGGAGTTTTTGGAGAACTACTCATTTACATCCAAGAACAAGCCGAGAAAATCTTGGGAGAGTGTTGAGCTCAATAAATAACACAGTTGCAATTATCAACAAAACTGCACTCTCTGCTAATTGTGTGCCAGCACATGCATGCATCCACAAGCCACTGGCAGCAAGTGGTGCCTTTGAGCTTCCCCTCTTGGCTCATTACTATTTACCCAGCAGCAGCAGCAGCAGCAGCAGCAGCAGCAGCAGCAGCAGCTGCAGCAGCAGCAGCAGCAGCAGCAGTGCACTGACCTCCAGGTACTGTATAAGTTGACTGCCAACAACTATACAAACAAACTAAGGAATAAAAGTGTTCTCCCTGCATGGCAGAGCACAAGTGTTTCACTCTGACAACAATTAACTGAGTGTCCAAAGCCAGTGTAATGTGTGAGCTTTACCCACAAATTGTATATAAAAAGGACGTAGTCTTCCAGTTGCAAAACAAACTCCCACATTGACTGGCACAGGACACCGGAAAATCACAGACCTCACCGGCAACCAGACACTTGGACAATTGGAAAATACCAGCTGTCAATCGCACTGGCGTCCACTCATATGTGTCGTGATATGTTGTCTCTTTCCCTCTAAATGGGAAAATCATTTACAAAGTCAACATCACATGCTACTGAAGTGGACCCCAAATTAGTGAGTGAGACAACAAACTCTTCAGCAAAGTGTTCAGGCTCATTTTTCCCCCACTTCCATTCAAACTGAGTTCATTTTGCAACCAGCAGAGTTGGGAATGAGTTCCTTTATGAGTGTGCGTGTGTTTTCATTCATACTGCATAACCTACTTCTGTTGGAACAAAATTCAAAAGGTCTTGAGGCAAATAGACATCCTGGAGTTGTTCTGCTTGACTTCCTCTATTTGAGGGAAGGAGGGAGACAGAACAAGATGGTACCACAGCACCTACAGACAGTCTCCTCCTCCTACATCCCCCTTTCTTAAACCACATACATAGTAGTTTAGAAAAGATAATATACACATAATTGTATTTTTTTTTTACCCCAAACTTGAATTCAGTTCTAAAACATACTCCTCACATCTCATGACCGGAGCTGCTCTTGTAAGATGCTGAGGTCCTCCAGCTGACAGGGGCTCGTGCCTTTGGGAAGGAGCTGCCATTGCTTTCCCAGGTGACTGGACATATTTGTGGCCATCTGTCTCTCTCTACAAGCAGCAGCACCTTCACGCTGTGCCAAGCTGCCCACCCACCAAGTCCAGAGGCCATGGTTGCTCTGTCCTTAAGAGTCCAGCTCTTAAGGACAGCTACTGTGTAAGCGGTCGCGTAGCTCAGTGTCCGACTGACACTGCTCCATTTCAACACAGTCATCATTCTTCAAGTAACACCTGCAAAGCTCAAACTCTCAAGTATATTATCCAGTTTAAATGAAGAAAAGTTTTGAGTTTACCTCAGAGATCGGAGTGTATAGTATATTGATCTTGTTAATAAGAGAATTTACATGGCACAAATGTGAGACACTAAATGATATGAAGCCGTTGTGGGACGCTGAACCTGTGTGAAAAGTGAATTCGGAATTTTCCATTCTTGGTGAGCACCATTCAGACTTGCTTTTCTTGCTTTTGTTGGTTATTAACAGTTATTAAATGAATTGTTAGGAAACATGTCTTTCTTTAGTAGCTGTGAGATTTTTAATTGACACAAACAGTTGAGTGTAAATTGTGCAACTGTCAAGTATTTTTGCAACGTCAACACTTTTCAATGTGCTCTTACGCACTTTTGTCCAGTTTAATAACATTTTAAATTCCAAATCTGTAAAAATTGTGCACTCCCTGTACGTTATTTATTTATTTATTTATTTTAAAAAAAGGAGGTCTTGATTTGTAATTGAAGCTAAACATTAAAAAAAATAGCAGAACATCACCTCACCAAATGAAGATTTGTCTGACTTGACAGGCTCAAGTCTAACTCAGTGGTGAGCCTGCTACACACTAATGATTATTCCTTTATTATGCCTTTCCATTTAAAAAAAACAAACAAACAAACAACAACAAACTAACAACACCACAACAACCTGCATTGCATAGGCAGATTTCTTCCCCAGAAGCCTCAAATGAAAAAGCCCAGTTTCAAAGCAGGAAGCGTAGAACTATCCTGTCAGTCTTGAAGTCATTTCTTTGTTGTCACTTTCTATGACTAAAACATGAAATGACAAATATTCCCTAAGGCAGCAGCCTGACAAGCAAAAATGAGCCTCTTAAATGCGAGGCCTCCAGGCACGTGAAGCGTTACATAATGACGATTCAGTGCGAGATACATGAAGAGATCCAGGCAGAAACCCAGTAACACGTCCAACTACACTCTCAGTGAGCTCACCACTTTGAATACGCTGAGCATGATGACAATGCTGCATAAATAACGAATGCATTTGCATATAGAAGAACACCATACAGACACTTTGGGCAGCTGTGTGACACCTGTCACGAAATCTTTCCGAGGGAGGAAAAGGAAGCCATTTATAGCTGTGATTTTATAATTGATTATCATTTCCGGCAGAGACCTGAAGTGACTGGAGATGTCAGCTGCTCTGCTCTAAAAGGGTTTGTATTTACATTACACCTGTGATTTGTTGCTGGCAATGCACGTCCTCTTGCCTTTGTGCAGCCTAGAGCTGACGTGTGACACTCACTTCATAGAAATCCCCATCAGGAGTAACGTCAGCAATTTATCACCTTTCAGAGCACAAAGGGGGTCCTGACAGCTCTTCCAGTGGAGCTGCAGTCTGGGGGAGTTTTTTAGGTATGCCACTCACAGTTAATAACGTACAGTACATGAAGGACTAGCACACTAGCACTAATCTATTAACCTATATGAATAGACGGTCATTAGGAACATGATTAAAGCACAGATTTGGGACAGTGCGATGGGATCTGTCGACTGTGGACTCACTTTATTTTTCCTGTCCTAATCAAGACGGTAGAATCAGCACTGACAGTGATGAGACCGTAGTTTAAATCTGATCAAAAGAAGCTTTTTTTTTTTTTTGTCTTTTAAGTGGGCTGTCACGTTGACATTGCTGGCAGAGAAATAACAATCTATTCCTAGGCTCAGGCGTAATAACCACCTCACTGGCGGTTCCAAATCCTTTAGCCCTGGAGAATCCGCCGCTTCCTCCCAGATGAACATCCACATAATTAGTCACCAATGCTGCCCAACCCCTCTGATCAAACCCCTCACTGAAAGTGAGGTGCCATGGATACAAGGTAATCACCCTTGACAATGACACAACCCTTCACCGCCCAAAGAAACCCGACTGAAGGAACCTAGACTTTATTCTGACATTTTTAGAATGATGGTGACCAGATATATAATTAAGAAGAGGGTTCGGAATCTCAAAGTAGGGAAAGATGGAAACTTCAGTTCTGCTCGGTGACACTTAAGGCTGCAGTGTGTAAGTTTTGGTGATTATGATTCTGCCTCTGTTCAATCTTCAGGACCAGAAACAATATACAATTATTTGTATACTGACAAAGGCTCTATCAAGCAATACTGTCAGACCTGGCCGAGGGAACATTGGTGTGTATAACAGGTAGTAATATCACCCAAAAGAATCCCAACTCCCATTACGAAGCCTCCAGAATTGTTGTTGTCATGTTGACATTTTGGAACTTCAGAGGAAATCACCTGCAACCAGGCTCCTATTGGATGATACCAGCTGTCAATCACACTTGTGTCCACTAATATGTGCCATATTGTCTGTTTTCCTCTAAATGGGAACATACATGCAAAATTGACATCATGTGCTACTGAACAGGACCTGAAACTAGAATTTGAGACCATTGTATTCTTAGAAAAATGTTAAATTACATGAATTATACAGATCTACTTTCTAATGGTCTTCACTCAGGGAACCAGAAGACTCCATCCGTTTTGTTTGTACCTTTGTGGTGTAAACAGCAGCCGTGCAAGAAGTGCAGGACAGCCGGGGTTTTTCTTCTTGAGCAGTAGATATATCACTGCTGAGACTTTTCGCTGTGCATCTTTGCTTTCAGTCAACCTGTTTACAGTTGTCTCACTTTACTGGAATAGTGCAGCTGTAGCCCACTTCTGTCTTGACATTAGGGCTGCAACTATTGTCATCAATTATGATCATTAATCGTCAACTAGTCTAATAATCGATTCATTCGGCGATTTTTTATTTTTGGCTTCCTAAATGTGAATACTGTCTGGTTTCTTTGCTTAATGTTAAAAAAAAAAAATCATTAAAAGTGACTAATTTTGATGTGTGGGCAAAGCATTTTCTGACATTTTTCACATTTTCTGACTTGCCATGAATCAAATCATTACTTTTTGCAGCGTGGGCGACTTTTGTTTATATTTAAGTAAAGTTAAGCACTACAGTTTAATTTTGACAGTGAAGCATGCGTGTGGTAGATACACATGCTGTTACAGACCAGTAGACCTGTTGAGAGCCTGTCTACGGTCATTACACCAGAGCCCATTTTTCCCCAGTTCCATCATGATGCTCAGAAACTGTGGCAAACACACACACACAACACACATGTTTGCGCTTCTATCAGAGTGAGGACCCTCATAGACATAATGCATTCTCTAGCCCCTTACCCTAACCTTAACCATCACAACTAGATACCTAACCCTAACCCTTACCCTAACCCTAACCTAAACCCAATTCTAACCCCAACCCTAAAACCAAGTCTTTACCCTAAAAAAGCCATTTTAAGGGGTGAAAAAAGGTGAGGACCAGCCAAAATGTCCTCACTTTGTAGGAATTATAGGAATTTTGGTCCTCACTCTGCAGCAAGTACAAGAACACACACACACACAGACTCGGCCTTGCCTTTCTGTAGACGATCATATTGGGGGAATCCTCCTCAGGATCAGTGGTGCCCGTGCCTCCCTGGTCTCTGGACCCCTCCGCCATTTTCAGTCAGTCCTGATGAAGAAACAGATGAGCTGCATGAACACAGCACCCAACAGAAAAAAACATGAAATGACAATCTGGTAAACGTCAGCCAGCATCGTCTGTTTTCTCTGGCTTCTCGGCTTTAATCAGCGGCTTTTTTAAATATATGGTGCCATAAGGAGCAGATAAAAGAACGCAGGTAGGGTGTAGGGATGCAGTTTGAATATTTATTCAATTTAATTCAATTCAATTCAATTCAATTCAATTCAATTCAATTCAATTCAATTCAATTCAATTCAATTCAATTCAATTTTATTTGTATAGCGCCAAATCACAACATACATTATCTCAAGGCACTGTACATAATAAGGCTACAAAGTACAAATATTTAGCTACAAAGTAGAATCATAAACATTATATATAGTTTCTTTTTTACACGTTTTAGGGCACCGCCAGCTTTGTTGTTGTTGTCTGTCAAATACTGTGACAGTTGACATTTGCACTGGAATGGTGTGACTGAAAGTTGGTCTTATAGGTGTCAGTGAGCTGAACTCATACAGTATGTGTATGGAATGCTTAAACCCTTTTCACTGCAGATATTTCTCAACATGAAACAGTCGGTCTTATCAGTAACATCAGTTGAAGCTGTTTTTTATGCGCACTGCACACACTTTACTGCTGAAATGACAATTAATGTAATATGACTACTAGTATTACTACTACTACAACTTAGCAGTGGCTCTTAACAGAGGACTTAATGAAGGACTAAGTGGTGGTGGAGTGTGAAAACTATTTGTCCCGGGGGGGGGAGCTTCAACTGATGGGGGGGGGGGGTCTATAAGGTGGAGATGGATGGTAAAATTAAAATTTGCCCTTTCCAAAATGAAAGTGTTAAAAACACATCATCGAGTCAAATCACTTGACAGTGGACGGCTAGTAAAAGAATATAAAAATAAATAAATAAAAAGCAAATGTTGGGTAGCACTGCAGTGAGGTTTCTTAACAAATAAAACAGACGTCGGAAAAACACTCAGCGGGGCGACACTGATGGTTTAACTGTGGTCACTGCTGACCACGTTATGTTTGCTCTATGCTTTTTTATGCTGACTCCATTAACTGCAATCATATAATGGCCATCTCTGATCTGCTTGCACTCGGCACATTAATGCCCCTCTGCCTTTGCTGGGCTTCATACTTTAAGAGCTGCTGTTAAAGGATTTATTTACAGCCTCTGAACAGTCCTCCATCACTTTCTCTTGGCTGTGCCCCCTCTGCATCCCTCCCCCAGGAGAAGTGATTGCGTTTAACGTAGGATTTCCGTAACCTATGCTCATGTCTGAGCTCTGACGTCCCCGTCGGGGGGGGGGGGGGGGGGGGGGGGGGGGGGGGGGGGTTGGTGAGGCTGCGGATTACACAGTTCAACACATTCATAATTTCTGGTACTTATAAAAGTGTGAGAGGATAAAGCTAACAGGGAGGGGGGGGAATTAATCACACAGCCCGGTGGTCCTCCATATTCACTTTAAAAATGTGTTTGAAAAAGAACGGCGAGAGCTTCCGAAGGGGAGAGAGCGCAGAGGATGGAGTGTGACAGGCACAGTATGAAATCTCCATACATGAACTGGATTAGTAACACTGCATCTTGCCAAGGGGCAGCCACTGGCAAGGCATTAGAGCGAATAGTTGAATTACATAATTGCAGCACTGCAATGTTACAAGTTTTAACTGAACATAATGGCTGTTTTATTTTGAATTTAGCATGCCACCAGGTCACGGTCATGCAAAATGGCTTTACTGCCAGAACACTTCAATCTATTACACCACATGCTGATGAGCATGAGTGAGCGAGTGAATAAGTAATTGTCCACCTGCATCACCGTTTGTTGTCGCCACCAGGAGTGCAGAGTGCACATTAGACAGGCACTATGGCTTCCATAGCACTTGCTGTAAGAAAACAGTAGTGTGTCAACGTGTCCCTTGAGAACAGAGAGGCTATAATTGTACAAAACAGCTTCCTCTCGTTTGAGCTGCATGCAAATCAAAGTCCAAACGTGGCCTGTCCAAGATGTTGAAATGAGAGCATGTGTCAAAGCGAAACAGAGTGAGGACACTGACAGCTGCTGGAAGGCAGCCGGAGAGCACTGACATGTAGTCCTGTGCACTCATGAATGTGGATTTATCAGGGGCCACAACCAAGAAGAGACTGCACAAACACACGCACGCGCACACACAAACACACACAAACACTGCATTTACGAGGCAGAAACCCTCTGCAATGGCCCAAATAAACAAGTCCACCGGCTCCCATTCAACTGCAACAGACTGGCAAAGAGTTGACACACAAGCATGCACCAAAGCGAGGCAAGCTCCACATACACGCAGAACCACACTGAGAATCTCAAAGCCCACGCTCAGTCTCAGCAGTCAGCCGAGCCGCCGAGTGCAGTGCAACATCTGTGACACCTGACGGTTTGGCTGTCACTACTGAGGCCTTCATTACCTTAGAAACAAAAATAATGGCTGGTCGACTCTGCTCCCCAAGTTGGCTCCCCCTTAGCAACAAGCAGCAGGCAGGTTCATGGTGTTATTGGCAAAGGGGGTAGAGGAGGGGATGAAGAAAGATGTGTGTGTGGGGGGGGCAGATGAGAGCAGTGAAGCAGAGAGAAAAGAAAGAGGATGGATCTGTCAGGTCACCGCAGTATTCCTCTATTCCTCCTCTTCTCCTTTCTTCACCAGTCCTGCCTTGCAACAGCAGTTCGGGAGATCCTCACATGTGCGCACCTCGTTCATCCCACCTCTCCCTCTGTCTGCATGTGCTTCAGTCTGAGTGAGAGCACAAGAGTGGAGAGTGTGTGTGAGAGAGAGAGAGAGGGAGAGAGAGAGAGATGTGTGGTAGAGAGGGGTAGATCAAGTTGGGAAAGGGGTAGGGAATGGGATGGAGGAATTAGAGAGAATATAAAGAGGAAAATAGAGGGAGGAGTAAGACAGGCACATAGAGGGTGTGTGTGTGTGCGTGTGTTTGTGTGAGTGTGAGATAGAGGGAGCTGTGAATGCAGAGTGAAGAGGAAAGGAGGACAGAGGGAGAGAGAGAGAGAGAGAGAGAGACATGCACACTGCAGCAGCGCCCACTGATGCTGAAAATAACAAAAACATTTCATTAGAGAGATAATGAAATGCTAATTTAAAAAACGAGTTACTGCTACTGAGCACACAAGCGCACACAAATGCCGACTACAAATATACAGTATTTTACACTCTCTGAGGAAGCGTCAAGTTCTGTCCAAAGCTTTGTGAGCAAGAGGCTGCTCATGGCTTGTTTTCTTGAGCAGACTGTGATCCACAGTCACACATTGCCACGCAATTCCTAGTTGTATTTCTGGGGCTTATTTGATATCATATTAAATCTTGTATATTCCCTATTTGAGGCAGGCAAACATGCACGCCTGTCACTGTTATCCACCAGCCAGTTCTGCCCTTGCGCGTCTATGCTCTCTTCTTCCTTCCTTTGTTCCTTCCTTCTTTGGTTCTCCTTCCTTCCTCTCTCCTCATGGAAACCCTGGGACCATTCAAGCTTAAATGGCAACACAGACGAACCAAGTTTTTTTTTTTTCTTTTTTCCTTGCTGTAAATGAGATCCCAAAAGCCCTCGAGGAAGATACTACAGAAATACATGGCATGGCCAATTTGTGAATGCATGCATGCATGCATGCAGCATGAACACGCACACACACACACACACACACACACACACAGACGTTTATGTTGACAGAACCAGTTCACCACTTGTCAAAGAGCATTCTCGCTTCTTGCACGTTTCTTCCTTTTACAGCCGTGTGTTGTTCTTTAAGCATTTCTTTTCACACACGGAAAAGACCTTGACTGCAGATTTGAATTCAGCCAAAAAACAAATAAATCTAAATTCCCATTAATGAAAGTACAATTGTTTTCCCCCCTCAAGGCACGGTAGATTTTGATCAACTCAAAACTGCTTTTCTCCATAAATGTGGTAACCAGGGGAAACCGAGGTCACACAACCATGCGAGTGTCGTGCCTTTAGAGTGCGACACAATTCGATGGCCCACGGTGCTTAGCCGACACATCTCTCCTGCACTTTTCACTTTTACACTATCAACTATACATTTCCTTTACTATTTACAGCTACCATATAGCAACCTGCCACAGCTACATCCCCCACCCATCCCAGCCAATTACAGCGAACCACATACACATACACACACATGACCCACAACGAGTGGAGTGGCCTGTGATCAGCATATCTTCCTGTCCCATGAGCTGCTCTGGCATTAAGGAGTGCCATCATTAATAAGGTGACTGACAGACGGACAGACAGGGATGAATCTAATCTGCTTCAATGGGGACAACCCTGCTATAATCTGCAATAATGCTGAATTATTGCACAGCCTCTTTCACAGGCACATCACTGTCAGAGAACACCACTGGCCACGCACATAAACACACAAACACACACTGGTTTCCAGTTGACTTACATTCATTTCAAAAAGACTTACCCTAACCTCAGTCATAATTAACAGTGCCCTAACCTTAACCCTAACCACAGCCCAATGTTAAAACATGTCTTCATCTTAAAATATAGAATTTTTACATTAGGGTGACTTAAAGGAGGACAGCTTAAGGAATACCAGGTTCACACACACACACACACACACACATACACACACACAAACACACACACGCACACAGATCCTGCCTGTGTTTCAAGCAGAAACAAAGGCAGTGAAGCATCTGAAAGCAGAAGTGGTATGAAATTATTTAAAGGATAAGTTCCCAACATAAATAAATCAAAACAAAATCAATATGCCTATAGTTCAGTGGTTCTCAAACCTTTTAATACCAAGCACCACCTGAGAAAATATTAAGCTCTCAAAGTAACACCGTTATCGCCTACGTTAACATACAGTCGTCTAAAAAGGCTGAGCAAAGTCAGCTACAGACTTTTCCCAGGAGGCAGATTTATTCCCACTGAGATAATCTGCATTCGAGCACGTGCATTTGTAATGTTGGAACTTGTATTGGAAACTGTAAATCCCTCTTCAGTGTGAGTTTTTCCATTCAAAAGTTTGTGCAAATAATTCAGCAGAGGCTAGTGAAGAGAAATTGGTTTGGCCAAGTAATGACCCAAATCCAACAGACATAAAGAAATAAGTCTGACCAAGTATGGTTTCAAAATCCCAGCCAGACATGCGTCTGGGATGTGAGAGTGAACCAGGATTGTCAAATTTAAGATAGTATTTCAAAGCTGTAAAAAGCCCCTGTCTGCAAGCAACAGTCTGTTTAACAGGGTAAAAAAAAACACAAAATAAAAAGTAGTCAACACCACATCAGTTCTTGGAAACACACGCAGTCTCAGGTAACCTAAGAAAGACAAAAACAAGGAGAGATACAAAGTAAAACAACCAATGTTATTGTTGTTACAAAAACAAAGCAACATAAACATGTCCTACTATGATTGTGTCAGAGCCTAAACTCTGCTCCACAGTTTAGTCACACAAAGCTAAATATGAATTCTTTAAACTTACTATTTGCCATTTTTCCACCACAGATAAGCGATTTTGAGGACTGAAGTCGTCGACTCGATTTGATGATTGATTAAAACTAAATAACCTTGCTCATTCTTCCTTTGATTCAACTTAAGAAACGCATTCTTGAACAGAACCTTGAAACTGGAAAAATTGCAAGGGATCATGTCAGTTACAGCCAATATTTTAAGTGTGTTTTGTTTTTTTTTTCTTTGAAGAAAATACGAACCTCTAAGTTAGATTTTCAATTTAAAAAAAAATAGCATTTTGTATTAAATCTATCAGAAAATGGCACAGCAAAAGGCCACTCATTAAGACAAAATGTAATTCAACAAAATATCTTTAATAGATACAAACATTTGTACACATCACAGCTTAATGGAAACAGAATGACATGCTTTCACACATGTTAAGAATAAAAGGTGCAGGGACGATCTGCTGTGCTGGGGACCTGGGACTCTTTCCATCAAGAGTCTGACTCCCTCGTCTTCTCCCCTGTTTAGCTTTCATATTGCCACAGTTGCTCTCCACTATAGCCACTAAAGCAGATATACATCAAAAATAATCTTGGTGCAAATCTGATGAATATCAAATTCTCCTTATATACAGTCGCACAGTATTTTGAGTACAAAAGGAAAACAGTTACAGGCTGAAATAAGGACTTTGTCTGGTCTGGCACGGACCAAACCTAGACTGGGCTTCCAGGGAGATTCACACTACAGAAACCTGTAGGTGGAGCATCGGGATACACACAATATCTAATTTATTCTCTGAACCGTACCATTTTAATCTATAGTGGGTGTAAAGGATCAGATTAAGGCCTTTTTGCATGCTATGGGTGGAGGAGGGGGTCGGTTCCATGTAGCATTTTACATGTTGTCAGTGTTCGTGCACTGCAGCAAACAGGACTGGAAATAAACTGTAAAGATTCAACTCGATCAAAACTTTGCTTCTCCTGTTTAAAAACCTTTGTTTTGGGTTCTCTCATTAAGGAGGCGGAACATTATAGGTACATGCAGATCTCTGACTGCATATGGCTGTTTTTCTAAAGTTGACCATCATCTTTGTCATAAATACTCTTTATATATCAAGGGAAGGAATGAGAAAATAATTTCATGTATTTACAATATTCTGAGTGACACAAATTGTACGTGTTCATATGTATGGCACCCAAGTTATAATATATATTTGTTTTCATCAGCTTTCATCAGACCAGTGGTCCTGTACAAGTTTTTCCTTGCTTTTACACCTGTTCAATCTTATTACATAGGCAATATAGACAGGCACTCAACCATTTAGAGTTTTTATAGTATGTGCTATGCAAAGTCTCTCTGTCTGTGTCTAGTCACTCATGCTGCTACTGTTAAAAAACAAAACAAAACAAAAAAAACATCTCATATAGATTTTTTTGGTTAGTAAAAAAAAACAAACAAACCCGATTATCATTTCTGTTATGACTGAAATGTGAAAACTGGAAAAAGCCTTAAAGTCTATAAACAATCATTAATTTACAACACACTGTCACTTCATTCTCAGATTGTGTCAACCTCTATCAGGGGAATGCAGGGCTATTTTCACCAAACTTTAAACTTTGTGGGAGCTTTTTAATTGGAAATCTGCTCACTTGTAATTAGGTTAGCTGCAGAGCTAATTTGGTACGGCAACTTGAAATCCCTTTAGGTTAGTTTCAACTTGCTCTCTCTGACATGCAAGGAAACTGACAATCCATTTCGATTGGACACAAAGCAACATATAATTTTAGTGATACTTTGATGGGGGGGGGGGGGGGGGGGGGGGGAGGGGGGGGGGGGGCGCATGCTGATCGACTGCCACACAGATAAACGACTGCTCTTTTTTTTTCTGTGTTCCTGTTCCATTTCTTGTAACGATTCATCCTTTTTGATGTTGATTATACTACACATCTGCTCATGGATGAAGGTGGATGGCATGTACATCATGTTTAGGTTGGCACTGGTTTGTGAAGGCCCGAGACAAATGGTTCATGTCAGCTTTTTATGAACAGATTTTGCATGATTGACGGACAATACAGTGTGTACTATACTGAACAACCAAGTTTCTGATCAGCTTGAGTAGTGGTCAAACTCCCAATACAGAGCAGTCAGCAGCAGCATGCATCAGTTCATGTCGATGGTGTTGAAGACCCACTCGGTGAACTTCTTGAGCTTGGCTGAGGCGCTGTAGGACTCCTCTAGGAGACGCTGGTTGTCCTCTCGCAGGCTCTGGACCTGAACCTGCAGTGAGGCCTTGGCCTCCTTCTCCTGATGATGACACACATAGTTGGTGTATTCATTTTGTGTATTAATGTAATGAAAAAAATCCTGGTTTTACAATGCATTTAACATATAAACATAAACAACATTGGAGGGACGTAATTCGAAAAGTGAGGTTGTAAAGTTTTTGTTTTTCCTCCTGGTTGTATTCTCAGGGAAGAAAATACAAACTCGTCCCTGATCAAAACTTAGTCATTAAACTAGGACTTGGTTAACCTGCTACCTACATTATACAGTTATTACATTCAACTTTCTGACTGAAGTCTTACACACCTTTTTCAGATCTTCCTGTAGTGCCTTCACTAAGGACTCCAGTTGGCTGACCTTCCCCATCAGAGCAGCTGGAGTCTCTCTGTGAAAAGGGACAATTAGGACATGAGCTGCAGCAAAGGCTCTAACCTTTAACCTTTATGAGTCTAGGAAGCCACAGTGAGATGAAAACAGCCTTTACAAGCTGTGTGACCTGTGACTGCCTCGTGAGTAGAAAAACGTGCCTAAGATAACCTTATATTTTGCTTTTTGTGCTGTTTGTAGTCTACCAATCCATCTGATGAGTGAATTCAAAAGATTGTTCTTTTAAATGCATGTGCTCCATCAGGAAAGAGAGCTAATTCGTGATATGAATTGCAGGCAAATTTGACTGGAGAGGAAATCTAGAGGTTCTTTGTTGATACAGAGCTGGACACGAGCGGATTTGTGGAAAGACTTTTACCCAGGCGAGGGTTGTCTCGGTGGAGCTGCCTGAGGCTCAGCCTGCTGGGGGCTGCTGGCTGCTGCGCTTTCAGCCATGGAGCTCTCCTCCTGCGCTGCTAGGAAGACCAACCGCTGCTCTGAAAGGTAAACAGTTAAAAAGTAATTTTCGACTTTGAGAGGAAAATAAATACAGTGAAAGAGTGCCCTCTTCTGGTAGGAATAAATAGACTAGTTTCTCTCCATCTGTCTTTACTGTAAAAAAAAATATCAGTAATTGCCCTCTACTTACATTACTAGGGGAACAATTCAACAATGCGTGCCTACCCTCAAAGGCCTTAGCAGCATCTACCAGGTGGGCCCAGTCCAGTGGGCCATCTGCCCCAGTGTCAGGTAGAGGCATGAGGGCAGGCTCCTGCAGCTGCTGCCTCTTCCTCTCCTGCTCCAGCTCTGAGCTCTCTGTGGCTGTCAGGTCTCCTGAAGAGAAACAAAAGTAAAATATGCCGGACAGCATTGTTTCCTTTCCCCCACAAAGGAAAAAAAAGAAAAAAAAAGAAAGAAAAAGGACTATAGTGACCAAGAGTAATATTTCATTTATTGGAAATGTTTCTCTTGAGATTTTTTTTTACTTTTTTTATTATAACATTAACTAAATAAACACTACTTCATTAATTTGGTCATGCCTACAAACAGTTTATGTATCATACTCCAACCTACTCCATAATCCCCTTTAAATAAGATTAAGCAGAAGCATGAGATTCACCCAAGGATTTATGAGATGCTCGCCGGCTTGGTCCGTGGCGAGCGGTGGGTGAGCGCGGCATGGTGGAGCAGCTGAACAGAAGGTCAGTAGGCGTGTCATGTCCACTGGAGGGTGGCTCCCTCTGCCCACTGTAAATACTCTCATCTGACAGCGTCCTCTGGATGATGCGGCGACTGGGTGGTGGACCCGGAAATGGTGGCTTCAGATTTAACAGGAAATGAAATAAAATGGTTGCTCTCAGGTTAGACACAGCAATAATTTTAGTTTAGATTTTTATTTAAGTTGTGTTCAGTTCAAGTTTCCAACTGCAGAAACGCATAACATTTCAAATATGAGAATTCTAGTTTATCCATGTTTCCATCAAGTGTTTTATGTGAATACTGGGTATTAGTTCACTGGATTTGCAGCAGGTTGTTATCCGCAATAGGATAACAATGTGAAACTGGATAATGTAAATAGCAAACACCAATAGCTGTTGATTTACGGTCATGTTTCTTGGCCGCTTCAATTCGCTATTGTTGAAGAACATTGTTTCCTCATCATTTCACACTTTCCTCCTCTCCCCCACTGTTTCTGCTATTTTTTCCATTACAAAGAAACGCAAATGCAGGAGGAAAATTCCATTCATGTGATTGTTTTGTTTGATAAAACTGTATCCACTATTCGAGTCGCAAACTATTCCACCTCCCTTGCACATAAAGACTTTCTGAATCTAGTGTTTCCATTCAGTTGTTTTAAAGCGCGCAAAAACATGTTGATGGGAACACACACACAAGGAGGCCTTTGCCTTTCTCAGTCACTACCTTCTCATCACTTGTAACAGGTGGAGGGCTGTCAAGTGTGATGAGCTTCTTCAAGTCTTCCTCCAGGCTGGACTTGGCGGTGTGCCTCTGAGGCGACTGGGAACCACGGAGGTTGGCCCTGAGTTGTGGTTGGCCGCCAAGAAGACCATCACTCTGGTGACGTCTGTTGAGGAATCCAAACCACAGCTCAGTCAGACACATATATTTATAAATGCAAATATATATATATGATGTTTTCTGAACAGCAGGAGGGTGTAAGTACAGTGGTTGTCATAAATAATTCAAGGAAACACTTTTTTTTTTTAAATCAAGGGATTAAATTCTGGTTTCTTTTTAAAAGTAAGTAATTTCCTTTCCTGCATTTAAACCTTTATTATTTTTTTTCCTTCTACATTTTATTATTTCTACTATAACATGGAAAGAGAGATTTGCAAAGTAAGAACTGTGTGCATGCTTTAAACTGCTGTGTTTGTTACTGTGACAATTAACTTCTTGTTACTTGTCAACTTGTGTTCATTTTGTGTAAAAAGCCAAAAGGAAGCTTTGTCACTTTTTTTCTGGCAACCTGACAAAAAAAAACCCCAAAAACAAATAAAAAGCTGCTAACCACAGGGTGGCAGTGTTGATCAAATATTTAAAAAAACATCAATACTACTGAGCAGACAAAGTACTCAAAGCTTCCTGTCTGTTCCATATCGACGCTATATGTTCCATATAAGTGTTTCACAACAAACAGCACTTCATCTGACACAGTATTTAAAGTTGTTTGGTGGAAATATTTCTATCCTACTTTCGAGAGCTGCCAAAGTCCACAGAGTTCACGGTTCCCCCAGGCTTCCTCCAGCCAATCAGGTACTTCGAGGTTGCTCCTTGACGAGGGTAGAAACTCTTAGCCCCCGGTGACTGGGAGTTGAGGGACGTGGACAAAGACGCTGTTGCACCTGCCTCGTCCTGTGGTGACACGGGGCTGCAGCCCTGACCTGGACTCCCCGAGTGGCCAGAACCTAATGTGCTGTAGGCAAGAGATGATGGGAGATGTTACAGAATTTGATATTCTTGTGATTGTAAAATTCACAAGCAGAAGTGGCAGTATTTACTTGTTTTGGAATACCGTTTTAGAAATGTATAGAAATTAAATATTTTTGCTGCTACTGCTGTTTGCATATATAACAGTCAGATTTTCCTAAAACTAAGGGTAAAGTTGTTCTTGTTCCACTATATCACTACTTCTGCTGACACGATCCATAATGAATTCATAAATAAAAAATAGGACAAAAAAATCCTTTAGGTTCCTTTTCCAGCACCTTCAAAAAACATTTCTCTGTAGACATAAAAGCTTAGATTTTCAAACTACTTTTTTTCTTTCTCAGTGTATGCACATGCTATAAAATAAAGCTGCCAATGTGCAGATCCGGTAGAGCGGTTATTTCTGGTAGAACGAAGAAAAGAGAGAGGAAAGCTTTGGTTGACTCAAAGGAAGTGGAGTTTAGAGGAGAAAGAAGTTTGTTGAGCTCAGTCTGCATTTGAAACAACTGATTTCTACCATGGATACTGGGATACGGAGATACAAATGCAAAACATACACAAAGAGACGCAGACACAATCCCTCCATTCTCCATTTGTTAATGCCAAACCACAAAGCTTTGGACTTTTCCATCTGGGATATCAGGATATATCTGAACAACAATGAATCACTGTCTGTGGAATGAAACATTCATGCGAGGGCACAAATTCCTCAGCTGACGCTAACAGAAAGTGCAGCACACCTGGAGTGGGCGGTGGCATCATTCGGACCA
Source organism: Brachirus orientalis (assembly GCA_016785285.1). NCBI lineage: Eukaryota > Metazoa > Chordata > Actinopteri > Pleuronectiformes > Soleidae > Brachirus > Brachirus orientalis. The sequence goes on along the minus strand of JAFBJR010000073.1, from coordinate 394,905 downwards.
TAGGAGCCACTATCAGGACCGAGCGGACAGGCTGATGGGCTCTTCGCTGGGATGTCACTATTGCCAATGGCAGCAAGGGATTCTGGTGTTTGAGGTGAATTGTCAGCAGCCCTCTGGATGCCTGCTGTCTCTTCCTGCCATGGGATTTTGTCTTTGGCCCTGAAGGCCCCAATGGAGGAAGCTGTGCTGCTCTGGGTGGCAGTGAAAGAGGTGGCATCTATGCCGCTGTCAGTGGAGGCACCCTGAAGGTAGCTGTTCAGCTCCAAATCGCTCCGTGCACCCGAACGTGAGCCAACTTCATACCACTTCTCGTCACTGTGGGCAGAGCTGGAAGCATTGCTTGAGAGTGTGTTGCTGCTTGACTGGCTGGATGAATATGGAGCATCCCCCTATTGATAGAAGATAAACCAAACATTATTAAACTTAAAGAATATGGTATCTCCATGTTTTACTGTACATATGCAAGGAAATTACATATGGAGGTCATTGCTTCTAGGTCACCTTAGTGCTTTTGTTTGGAGACATGTGGTTGCTCTGTTCTGCCAGCTGCAGTCTAGGAATTACCACTTTGGAAACTATTGTGTCTGCAGGAAACAAAGACATAGCAAAGATAAGTGAAAGCATAAGGGAGTTACATGCTATAACTAATATTAAGAAGAAATCCAGATATTCTTCTACCTGCAGTGGTTTTGTCCCCCACTCTGCAGGCTGATTCAACCTCCCCCGTTCGGGACCATCCGACACCAGTGCTCGAGCTCACTCTGATCCCGTTGACCCCGTCACCTGATACCTGCCGCACAGATACCACAGGGGACTGGCAGTTGTTATTAAACCTGGAGTGGAGATGAAGAAGGTCACCTATACTGCCAGGTGCAGGAAGACAATTTATTGCATTGGTAAGTAATCCATTACAAGAAAAAAAAAGTACCCATCAGGGGCAGACTTCTGCCTCCAGTGAGTGGAGCTCACGGCATCAGTGTATGAGAGGTTAGAGGGGGAGTTTGAGTTGTGCAGTGTGCGTCCCATGACGATGGAGCAGGCCAGAGCATAGTTGTCGTTTCCTGGGGAATATCTGTGAAGACATATATGATGTGGTTCTGAACAAATAACAAGCTACACAGCACTGAGTTTTATAACAGCATCATATTTTTATTAACACCTTTTGGGGTTGAGTGGGCGGCCATCGCTGGACACACTTCGTGGAATAGGGGCAGAGTTACGGTCACTAAGGTCTGAGGGCGGGGCCTTGATCAGCGTTCCCGTCATGCCAGAGGTGCGTGTTTGAGGACTGGATGAGGTGCGTGGCCACTTTGTGTTGTTGTTGTTGGTGGTGGGTCGGAAGGGGAACTTCAACTCATAGGGCATGCCCTCTTTGTGGTTCTTGTAGTCCACTAGTGGCATGTGGTAGATTTCTGAACAGCCTCTGTTGGCACATAAAATGTTCATAGTCAGAATACAGCAATGACAAAATGAAAAAGCCACCAACATTCATGGTATACTCTGTTTTTAACTTAACTAGGAAGGTACTTGACAGAAATCTCTTTTTATGAAGGAGACCTAGCCAAGACAGCTCACCAGTTACAGTTTAGTTAAAGATTACAACATAAATTGGGGGGGGGGGTAACAGAAACAATTAAGGGCTTTCCAGGGCTATGAGCTTAAACATATTCTGGAGACTATTCTATGAATAGGCAGCAAAGTCAGGAAATGTCTTTTTACCAGTTCAGTGAAAACCCCTAGAATCTGGTAAGAGGGGCCAGGAACGAAGCTGAAGACTGTTAAGTCAATTTCACACTCGATGCAAGTTTGGTGAATCTCTTTTCATTAAGGCACAAGTTTTGAACTTATGAGACCATTCATACAAGCAGCGGGAGCCTCATAGCTCTTTTTGGGAATAGACCTCTCCTACTTTGAGCCGAGTGCAGTGAAATTTTTCACAGTTTCAGCATCTATATCTGTCAAATATGTCACAAACACAGCATGTCCTGTTCCTGTTTCAAAGTAAATCACACTATCATTTCAGTGCCTTGATAAAGGAGAATTTACAATTTAAAAGCATGTTTTATGATTTTAAAACACAAATTCCAAGCTCCACAGCAGGTGAGCAGGAGACACATGCCAAACGCTACAGATCAGTGCTGCTGCCGTAACGTACCACAACCATCCTGTGTGAAACTGGCCTTAGAGGTCTGTTTCAGAGAAATGCATCAATCTGCGTGTGTGTGTGTGAGTGTGCGCTCACTACCTGCGTGGTGTTGAGTCCTCATGTGGGGGAATGATGACCACCTTCACAGTGACAGAGGTCCGGAGCAGGTCAATCATCTGCTCGTGAGACAGCGAAGCCACTGCCACCTTGCAAATCTCAACCAGTCTGCTACCTTGCCTCAGCCCAGCCTGCCAGGCATAACCATAGGGCTCCACTTCTGCCACGATGCCCTCAAAATTAACATGAAAGCCCAGCTGTCCCAGAGCATTACGGCGCAGGGTCATCTCTGTGGTCTGTGTGCCTTTGGTCAACAGCTACAGAACAGAAGGAGTGACAGGGTGTGTGGGGATCAGAATCAGAGGAGGAGCAGAAAAGAAAAGTAGAATGCAGCTAATGTGTTTTCATTGCAAGATGTATCTTGTATATCACTTTCTCTAAAACCGCACAGACTGAAGCACATATTTCAATCAATACAAACATTTTAATTTAAAATGCTCAGTGCACTCCCCTGATAAATAACTATCTCTAGAAACTCTATCTCATCCTTCCTCTAGCTGTCGGAAATTAAGTGAGGAGTAAACAGTGCTTAGGGAAGCCAAGGAGCCAATCACAACAGGAGCTGCAAATGTTCTGATGCCCACAACAAAGAACATAAGAAGAAAATATAAACACATTCCTACTTCTCAAAGAAAAGCGCATGTCACTGCTGGTACCAGACAAGAATAATTTCTTACTTTGTTTATCTCCAATTAGATGCTCACTGTCAGGAGGAGTGATTTAAAAGCTCCACCAAAAAAAACAATGTGTTACCTATACCATTAAAAAAAAAGGTAATGATCATATTACCAAATGACTATGTATTATTCTTACTGCGAGTTATAATTATGAATAAAGAGTCAACAAAACAGTTGTGGGTATTTTGGTGACACTATAATTTGAGGTGACACGCTCTTGTTGCTAAAATAACTATATGGATTTCTTTCATTCTACTGTTGTTGGGTAATGTGAACAGGAATGAATTTATCCTTATTTATACTTGGTACAAAAAAAGTGGTTTAGTTGCAATATGTTTATGAAAGTAGTATAAACTTCAAGACAGTTCAAGGTAACAGGATTAACACCTGAGTATTTCTTTTTTTTCAAGCCGTTGGTCAGACAAAGGGTGTTTGGATCGGTGTGACCTCTGATAGCTACACCAGATGGTGTGTGTACTGTTACAGACAGAAGTGAAGTCCCACTGACCTCCAGTCTTTTGACAACTTCTCCAAAGTCTTCTGTGTTGTTATTGATGGAACGCAGTGACACGCTCTCACCACGCTCATAGTAGATCTTCAAGGAGGCGGGGCTTCCCGTTGACCAACCAATCACATCACGCGTGGCACAATTAAACACGACTGCTTTGGCCTCCTGATCCAGTAGGATGATGAAGTCATTGGAAATGGCCAACAGACACTCGCGTTCAGCACCAGCTACCTGATCTTCAGCGTGCACCTGCCAGGTCACCGCCCCCAGACTTCGAAGCTCCGCCCCGCTGTATGGACGCGTCTTCTCCCGTCGTTTGTGTGCCAGAGAAATGAATGGGAACTTCCCAGTGGGCTCTAATGGTGTGCTGGTCACATGACGCTCTGCCAAATCCCGCAGATACTCCTGCCGTGTACGTGTTGCCATGGCACCAAATTTATCTGACTTGTGGGCGGCGTTCTCCGCATTAATGAGTTTGGTCAACAGGAAATCCCTAAAGACAGTGGACTTGGGAAATGTCACACCCTTGGGGATTCGGGGGCCAAAGATGGGAACGTCCTGGGAACGGGTAACAGCCACACTGCAAAAGGAAAAGAGAATGGAAAGGGAAATAATCTATATTTATCTTAATAAGTCTTTACATCAACATTTTAAGTGGAAATTAAGAAGTTGTCACTTCATGACAGGAAAAAATAATCTCGACACCTACTTGTAGAATGTAAACAGTAAATAACACAAATTCAATCAAGCTTGAAATGAGAGGATATGTAAATGATAAAGAACAACAACAAAATACATGGCAAACAAATAAAATTGGCACAATCACGGTAAACCTATAACCAGGAAATAAATCTGGTGTGATATGTTGCAAAGACAGACTCCACATGGGCTGGTAAAACAGCAAAGTGGAGACATATTTACATGTTTTCCCTGAGGTATTGTTGCCTTTGACCCCTTTCACTTCTTGGTACAAAAGAGGGCGTTAAAATACCTACGGGCAAGGCTCTGCTCCTGTTACCCTCTACTGTTCCTATCCTACCTGAACACAATGACTGTCCTAGAGTTGCAACAGTATAAATAAGTAAACAGGTGTAGGAAATGCTGTCTCATCGGCTCCCGTTTGTTTTGGAAACAAATAGGCTTAATGTAGACGACCAGCTGATTTGTCAGCATGTTTATACCCTGTCTGTCTGCATAATTCCTAATGTTACATTGATGGTTATATAGTGGGTATGTGTATTAAGTATAATCAGAAGCATGTACACTATTAGTTCATGTAAAAACTGTGACATGGCTTAGCAGACTTTGATGTGACTGTCCTGACAAGTCTCCTTCCAGGCCATTGAACAGATAACACAGCCACTGCCTGTAGCAGAAATGTAGCAAACGATGCCGGACTACACCCAGTGTATAAATACTATACTTCCAATCACAGTTGACAAGTAAGCTCCCTGTACTGACACCCTGCCACTCTCTGCTACATCATGGGATGGAGAATCACTGCAGCTGAAGCTAGCAAGTGCACACGGCCTACAATTCCTCAACAAAGCTGAAGTTATGCAATCTGCCATGGTGGCCCTGTGTGACTTTAAGGCAGTGGTTGAAAGCTGCAGATTAGCACCCAGATGGCCCTGGGCCACTTCTGTTGTGACCTGGCTCGATACGACCTGAATATTATTCAAATCTCAGCAGTGGCAACAACTGGCTATTAATATTAATGGTAATAATAATAACCTTACCTCTAGGTTTAGTGTAATGCAGTAAAATATCCCGAGTGTTTGAAGCTATCAATGTAAGGTGGAGAAGAAAAAACATTAGCTCCATCAAAAATTAATAGATTCTCTTAAGTCATCATAATCTAACACTGAAGATGCAGCATATGCTGAGGAAAGACAAATTCTTGCTGTTTCAAATCTTTAGTCCAGACAGAACTGCATCCAAACCACCGGGGAAAAGCATCCAGAGGGAAGACCTGTGACAGTCAGAAGTGATGTCTTGACATAATGTGTGTTACCTCAATCCACAGAACATGAGATTAAATCAAAGATTGGGAGTGTGCGAGTGACTCTGGGTGGAGTAGTTTTTGATTTGATTGTCCTCAAGGTCTTGCATCTCTCCATTTCATCCATAGGGCAAACACGAATCAGCATTTCACCCTCTCTTCTTTCTTTTTTCCCAGAGTATAAACCAGAAGATGTTCCCTTCAGGCAAAAGAACAAGGTGAACAAAGGCGTCCGCTAGTCGATAGGATGGAATGGCTAGTCATAAAAAAAGAAGGAACTTGCCAGAGAGGAGAAAAGAAGATGGGCTTGAAATAAATAAGCCAAAATATGATGCGGTGTGAGCAGAGACACTGATCCGTCTGCTCCTGAGGTGGATTCGAAGAGTTCTGAGGGACTCTGCTCTCAACAATCTTCCCCGCTCACATGCATGTCAGGGTGAAGTGAGCACTTTGAGTAAATGGTACTAAGTCCTTCAGACCACTCCGGCTCACACTGCCCAAAGGCAAAGTGGCAAGCAAGAGGAGGAGGAGAAGAAGGGGGGTTACTTGTATTATGTGAGTACATGAAGACTGAGCCTTTGAGTGAATTGGTGCAAAGGGAAAATAGTGTGCACAAGTTTGTGCAAGTGAGCATGAGAAATAGGTATATGTAGAAACAGGAGTGTGAGAGGGACAGGGAGCAACAAAGTGTGTATAATATCGGTGTATGCAGAGGAAAAAGTGTGTGTGTGTGTGTGTTGGGGTGGTGATGCATAAGAGTGAAAGAATGAACGCCACAGAGTTGCAATATGAATCATCCAGCAGAGGAGGAGAGGAGGAGAAAAACTCATGTCAGTTTGACAGCTACTGTTGAGCTTTTCTATTTGATCACATTCTTATAAAGAGAAAAAACTGACACAACTGCACACAGTTCAGAAACACTGGACATGGTTCTAAAGGCTTTTATGCTTGACCTATACCCTCCAGTCAGTGCTTTTGTCTTAATGCTAGCAACCTGCACGAAATCATCGGTAGAACTCTGAGTGGTGTGTAGCTTTTAAGAGATAACTGGGAGATGTGGGCGTGTTTGATCAGTCTGACCAATTTGCTTCATTATCTGTCCTGATGTAATGCAAAGACCCACCTGTAGCACGTGTTGTCAGAGCAGGGGTCGTGCACTCGAACAATGATGAACACATGCTGAAAGTGAGAGCGAATTGCCTTGGGTGTGAAAGGGTGTGCACCAGGCTCCTGGAACACAATAGTCACAATGTCGTTCCCAATGTGGCGTTTCCTCAGCAACTAGTGATTGAAAAACAACATAGTCTCAATCAGACATTGCACACGGGACCTGAATTAGTCATATCATACATTCCACTTTAAGGGAGAAAAACACGGCACGTGGAAACCTCTCATCGCATCACAAAGTCATGTGATGCATTCCTCTAAACGATACACCCTTCCTTTAAAATTTCCTATAGAGCACCAGCTTCCAAACAAAGGTTTGTTTTCTATTTCCTGGTACACCATGGCGGGAATACCGCTAAAGCCTAAACTCTCCATATTTACCTGTTGTTTGTTGTTGGGTGTGTAAGGCAGCAGAGTTGACACATGGAACATGATCTCATAGTCCTTGTACGAAGTGTATAGGGAGTGCGTTCCTGTGGAATCCGCTGCAGGAGAAATAGTAAATTAGTGTTAAGAATCGTAATACAAACACTGTCATCAATCTCTCACACGTGTATTCTCTGTGCCCAGTGTTTGCTAAGCAAGAGGATGAAATTTCACCACAGCCCAAACAAGTAGACAATAGTTAACTGTACGTGGGTCAGTGTCAGTGTGAATAAAGTGACAGTCAAACACAATTCTGTCAACGGTTTTATATGAGTGTCAGCTTTTTCAGTTTGCTGTCACTCTACATTAACCAGGACAATGCACATCTACTGGTAAACAAAGGTGAGAGTGTAATATAGATCAGTGTTAGGAAGTCATTACTTTTGGTGTCCAGCTGAGCTCTGTACTTGGTAAAGCCCTTAAGGCGAACTTTCTCCCCCAGCAATTGGAGGAACTCTTCTAGGGCGGGACCAGCCATCTCATTGTTGTACATCTCCTCTTCAGTGCTCTGGCCTGCTCGGCAGTACATCACCCCCACCTTTACCTGAAAACTCAGCTGGATGGCAGCAAACACACACAAACGCATTCATACACAACAACAGATATGATGCTTCTTAACTTGTGACCTTTTCAGGTCTGAAAACTAGGCTACATCCATATGACTATGTTTTCATTACAAAACATTTGGTGCCAGACAAGCATTTTGCTGTGATAATACAGGAGATTGAGCAGCAGCTTTTTTAAATATTGTGGGGTAATATTGATGGCAGGCATATGCGGAACAAAATGGTATAAAATGACAAATAGTTTTTAATCTTTTATAAAATGATTATTTTCTTCCTACCCCTTGTTCATCCAGTTTCATCAGCTGTTCAGTGACTTTGGGTGTGTTGAGGGCCAATCTGAGACAGGACAGATCCAGCTCAGGGAGAAGGTACTCCAGTACATCTTTGACAGGTAGCCCTCTAGTGGTGCCATGCTTAGAGGTGGAGGGCACTGCGTCCTCCAGTATAGAACCTCGCAGAGTTGTCAGCTGAATGGAAAGAGTCAAGAGAGGATGAGGAGATGACAGTGAGGAGTCAAAGAACGTATCTCAGGAATCTTAAATTTGCTTTTAACTTTCACTTGGAGATGAAACATACTGATAAAAGCTGGTGTGTTTTTTTTAAGTAGTGACTAGGGATATCCCAATCCAGATCTCAAGAATCTCATCTGACCCTATCTTCTTCTTTTCAAACTCATCAGAGATCATTAATCACGCTGATCACCTCTCCACAATCTCTTACTCCAGCTGCAGGTCTTCTCACGTGCACCAGCAGTCAGCTACTCTATTAATAGTGAGCAGATCCTTCATGGGGCTCGCTCGGCTGACAAATGAAGCCGAGCGTTCTTTGGGGCAGACTCACAGTGACACTTATATCACGTTACCTTTGTTAAATATGGTTGGTCAAATTTTAATAAAATTAATTGTTTTGATCTGCTCTGGCCTCTCTAGTGGAACAGGTAGTAGGTATTAACACACACATGTGTGCTTTAGTGGGGACCAAAGTAGGTGAACACTGCTGCAACTCAAGTTATCCACATGTAGAAAACCATGATTTTTACTATATTGATTATACAGTACATCTGTGAAGATTCTCTATCGTTTAGGTCACTGTATTTTAAGTAATTTGATATAGGAAACTAACAAAATAAAGTCCAGTTGCCTGTCACAGTGCTGGTCTAGCCAACAGAGAGCTGTAACAGCCCACAATCTCTCTCCATCCTTTTTAAAAGGCAATTATAACACAAGGTCAAGGGTAAACAGACAAGGGAACTGAGGAAGAAGAGGTGGGAGGGTAGCTCCAAGCACACAGACTCGGCATTGTACTGGGCTATGGGAGTGAACTCAATCACTTAGATATCATAAGCAGCTGGAACAGATGGACCCTTTCTCCCACACAAGTCTGAAGCTGTATTGGCCCTGTGTTTCCAGTGGATATGTGTTCCCTGTGTCTAGAAGGCAGGTTTGGGGGCGGAGGGCCTAAGGTACTTTCTCTTAAATGTTGGGGTCTAATCACATTCAGTTTCACCTCAATTCAAAACAAACAGCCTCAGACAGGTGCTTTTTTACCTTTCTGTTGCATGCCTATATTATTCTCAACACTTCAAACCCAAAATCTAGAGACAAACACAGAGGACTGGCAATCGACACTGCAACTGAATATGACTATTTCTCTTAATACAGATAAGAGAAGTAAACACTCTCCACACAGGGTTTTTAGGTCGCTGGGTACTGACAGAGCTTGGAGGCTGGAAGGTGAGAGCACTTCCTGAAGTGTCTTCACACTTGATGATGTTGAGAGACAGCTGAATAGCCTGAGGGATGTTTACAGAATAAGGGCAAGGAGTGATTATACCTTAAGTTGGTCTTGCAAGTCCGTAACACACAAAGCAGTACTTGCACCGTAAACACCTTCTAGCTAAGTCAAACAAGACATACAAGGCCAACAGGATAATTATACCCGTCTCACATGCATCTAAAATTATTTCCTCAAATTTGTGAGTTCACAAAAAGTGCAGTAATGACTATGTAATCTGGTGCTGAGATAGAGGCTGGTGTGTACACAGGGTAGGACAGGGCTATTGCTGACCTCGCTAGTTCTGAAAATGATCCTGTAGTTGTACTGCTGGCCATGCTCCTTCTCTTCTTCCAGCTTCTCCCTACGCAAGCTCACCGCCACTGGACCGAGTGTCTCATCTAACCCAAAGTAGTTCCAGTGTTCTGAAACAGCAGAGACACAGGCACAATTAAATATCAGTTGGGGGTTTTTAAACCTTACATTTGAAAAAAAACACACTTAAGGCAATATGTCTATGTGTTAACAGAGTAAAAGGCATATTACCCCTAAGGTAGAAGAATTTCCTATAGTAGTAGGCTCCGAGGTCCACATGCTCAACAATGTACTGTTTTCCCTTTTCGCTGAGAGCGCTTGGGCTCTCCTTTGGTCCCTCCAGAACTGCTATTCCAGCATTTGTGTAGTGCGTGCTCACAGAGGTTTCAAACAAGTATGCTTCTCCACTCAGGGTCCCTGAGCCACTGTTACTTGTTCCACAGCCTATTACCCCCTGATACCCCACCCCACCTGCTCCTAATCTACGCCTCCCATTGCCATCAGCACCTATCTCATTGAGGAAGCAAGGGCAACTCAGCAGCATTTCATTACTCTGTTCATCTCCTCCATCGAGCCCAGGACTGTCCCTAGAACTGAGCTCTTCCTGGCTACCACTCGGGGAACTGTAAGGGAGGCTGTGAGTGGATGAGAGGGTGGAGGTAGCCGAGGCGACAGCAGCAGCAGAAGCCCCAGTTGTTGTGTTTTTCCTCTTGCTTGCAGTCTGCCGCAACTGAATAACTTCATTGAGGTCAAACAACATGCTCTGAACATCATAGTGGGAAAATCCTTTTTGACATAGCCAGGGCTTAGGAGGGGGGCCGATGTCATCTATCCGGCTGTCCTCGACATCAGACCCTGCTTTACTAGAGTCAAGGTCACCACGCACATTTCGAAGTTTGCGAAAAATTGACTCACCCCCTGTCTCTGATTTAGTGCGTCTTTTATGGGGCTTATCTCTGTCTTTTGATTTAGGAGGCTGGCTATCCACATCATCCTGAAGATCAGCAATGGTTTGCTGGGACCCAACATTCAGCATGTCCTCCAGTTTCTCTGGAGCAGGGCTACGCTGATCAACTTTGTCCCCTTGGTACCCCTTGAGCATTTCAAAAAAGCTTTCTCCACTTGCTCCATGCTGGTTTATCGAGGAAGTGCTTCCATATTCACGGTGAAGAGGGGACCATTTAGTTCCTGATGATGGACCCCACTCTTCTCCACTGTCTCCACTGCCATCCATCTCACCGATAGTCATGTCACTGTTGCTGCGCTGATGAATGCGTCTCTGCCTTGGGTTCTTATGTGCAGGACCTCTTCTGTAGTCTCCAGGTGCCAGGTACCGTGTGTCCGGGCTATAATTGTTAGTCTGGGCCTGGGTGCGATTCTTTAAAGTATTGTGGATGTTACGCAGCATTGTTGAGTCCTGAGGGCTCATAATAGCACCTAACTTAATGTGACTCTTTCCAACAGAGGGCACAACAGAGTTCTCTGGCTCTGTTGAGTGCCACAGAGCCCCTGTAAAGTCTTTCCTTGGGGGCCAGTCAGCCACCCGAGCGCGTACACCCATTTTAGGTACTCCTGTGGTCACAGTGGCATGGACATTGTCTGCTGGCACAGTGCCTCCATTCACCGTACGGAGGTGACGGGTATAAAACTCATCAGTGGCTGGGATGGTGCCCCCAACAGTTCGTTCCATGGGTGGGTGCTTCAGGCTGGTCATGACACCAGTGCCAAAGCTAAAGGCACTTAGCAAGTAGACATGGCTGCCTCTGGGACACTGCTCCCTGACTTCATGAGCAGATTGATTGTCTGGATTGACAAGTGTGGTGGCAGGAAAAAAAAACAATGGAAACCCCACCTCTTCAGCACTCAAGCCTGCATATTACTCTCCCAAGTGCGTCAACACTGCTGCATGGCATTTTTCTTACACATCCCTGGAGGAAGAAAAGAGAAATCAATGAGTACATTATCCGCATCCTGACACTTGCATAAATAAAAGTGGAATTAAGGGAGAGCTTGTTATCTTTACTACTATATCTGCTAACACAATATTCATATTATTTGAAAAACTGGAAACGTAAGAAAAGACAAATAAAACACAATTGACAAAATAATAATCTCACTTCTTAAGCTAAAATCCAAGTCTTCCATCTTTTCATGAGTCTTCATATTTATTATTTATTGTCATCAATCTGTCACCAATCTATGCCCTACAAACAATAATACTAAATAATAATTGTTTGTAGGGCATAATATGAAAGAAATTTAATATCTTCCCTCACACCATGGGGCATCTCTTCATGTATCCTTTCCAGTGACAATGTTTATGAACATCATTACAGCCATGAAACATATCTTCTATGCAGAAGGAATATATAAAGAAAACATTTATTTTTATGAACCAGCCTGCAAATAGATTTGTTTTCTCTGATAGTTGTTTATAAGTCAGTGAAAAGTCAGTGACATGCTCAATTTTAGATAAGGAGTGCTAATTTTCAAACCAATTTCGACATACGCATCAAGGGGAACCATGAAAGCTCAGTCAAATTTTAAAAATGAGTTTTATTCTTGAAAGTCAAAGCAAAGTGATGCCTTTCCCCGATCAGTTAATTTATTCCAAGGAGACAGTAAAGACGATTTAGTTGACATTTTAATAAACCAGTCCAGCACTTATGTTATAACCAAGATTACACATGACTGACAGAAAAATCATGCAGATCTATTTGTGAACTTCAATCTCTTCAGCTGTCGTAGATGCCTCTGACTTTTAAAGAGTCTCTCACATCTCTTTAGAAGCCAACATTAATGAATTGTAATGCAGAGTTGCACTTTTTTGAGATCAAATATTCCAAGCTGCACATCAAAAAAGCAAAAGAGCCCTTTGAAATTCAACTGAGAAGTGGATGATGATCCTACGCCTGACAAATCGAGCCAATTTGGCAGTGAGACACTGGGGGAGATTAAGGCTCCACTCTCAGTCAGCCCTGCCTGGCTGTGGCTGTGATCACATTAGCCACAAGCAATCAGTGCACTGTGACAGGCCTACAGAACAGCCACCTTCACACTGCATCCTAACGTCAGAGTCCACTTTACACCAACACCACCAAGGACACATGCTGTGCTCAATAGAAAGAGGACTTTCACCTTTGCTTAAAAAAATAACGAATAATTAAAGAGGTTAATGTTACTGAGCTGAACAAAAAGAACAGTGTTTAATGCCATGTAGCCAGTGGAAATATTACTACAGTGGCACAATCAACAGAGAGATGGGTCAGATAGATGTTCCCCAGTCAATGCAATTTGTTTGATAATATCACCATCTATTTATAAGTCAGTCAAGAAGTGCAAGTGTAGAGTCTCGTAGCATTAGTGGTGATTCAATTTTCAAAGCCTCAATCAGACTAACTTCTAAACAATGAAGAGTGTTTTTGACAACAGACCTCTAAAACCTGTGCTTATTACGAAGCAGTTCAACATTGTGTAATAAAAAGGAGTGAATATCTCGCAAGAAACATCACAGACATGATTCCTGTTGTAACCCAACAGTATTTCAAAATTGCCATCTGTTTTGCACTGAAATTGTTCCTCTTACCTCTTAAAACAACAAAAGGCAGCAGTGATCAGGATCCTAAAACAATAATTTTTTGGGTAAAATTGTTGTAAAAGGAACCTGATATCCTGATATAAATGTATACAAATATACATTTATATATAGGAAATTAGGAAGTTATTATATATTCACAAAAGAGCTTCAAAAGAAATTCAAACCTGGGATGTCATAGCTTCATGACTACATGATGTGTCTTGAACCATAAGGCCAGTCACCTTCATCCACATCGCTTTGTGCCACCCTTCATGCATCTTTTCAAATTTTCAGGCAGAAGAAATTCAAATAAGATGAAAGAATTTTCTATCTTACACACAAGGCAGGTCCCCCACTATACACTCCACAAATGAATGGGTGACTATTCATTGGGGCACGGCAGTAGATTACATTTTTAGAGCAGCTTAATAAAAAACTCATTTACTGAAAAAAGAAAAAAAAAACCCATTCATGTCCTACTAACACCGTGTATCTCTGACATGAAGAGAAGAGAAAACAGAGGATGCAAGTTAAACTGAAGATCCAGTCCCAGAGTGTTGGGCCTCATTCCCTCCTGCTGTCAGGTGTCCATAGGGACGAAAAGATGAAAAGAGGCATCACACACGTCCCAGAAAACAGGCCTCTAATCTCTTTGCTGATAGACATGCAGACAGAGAACTGGCTTCACAGGGAATTAAGCCAGAGAGTGTGGGACTTCAATGACAGGGGAAAAAATGGTCTGAAAATGTGAGGCACGCAAGGAGAAACCAGGAGAAGACGTAATAAATGCAAAAGCCTTTTTCTATCCATGCACTGCAGAAATAAAATGTGACTTTTTTTTCACAGATCAATCAGACATGCCCAAACTACTAAATAAATGGGGTGATCTTCCTGTAATTGGGGCTATGACTTCCCAGCTGGTTCATACAGTCTGTTGAGAGATGAGCAAAGAGTTGGCCTGGGTTGGCAGTGACATCATGGTGGCACACCTCTGATGAGCTGGTTAATTCCTTTGGGTTGTATAGATGAGTGTAGACACAGAAGACCTACAGAGTAGCATGTGCCTGTGAAGATTCAACATACTGTATGTGTGTTAGGGTCAAATGACTCAGGAAGCAGCCCTGTGACAAAGGAGCATGCACACAGACTGTATGAGGACAGACAACAGTCAGCCAGCAATGAACAGAACAGTTCTGATGAATCACACACACACGAGCCAAGAGTCTGACTTTTTTTTCAAGTCTGACTCACAAAAATCAGAGCAACGTCAGAAAACCCAAAAGAACAATATCGGAGTCATTTTTTTAAAGATGCAGCTTGGGGGTGTAAGACTTTGTAAAGGTAATGTTCTCATAAAGAAGAATCAGAGTGGCTGAGCTGGCTTGGCTAGCTGGTGTCCCACAAAGAAAGGACAGCATTCTGCAGCCATCCTAGGGCTCTAAACAGAAAGGGAATTAAGTTTCCCCGTAGACTGGGCAAGTGTTTCCAAAGCTGAGACAAAGGAGCCAAAGGATTGCCCTACAAGCTTGTAATTACTGTGTGCTTGAATGGGACTAAGGGGGTGTTTGGCTGACACCACTGGATTTCACGCAGACACCCTAACATTTAGCCCACTGGCTCTCTCTGTCTCCTAATCTTCCCCTGCCTTAAAAGCCGACTGCCACAAAGGTCCCTGTGTGTTGGTCTGGGCAAGACTGGGGCCCCACTCCAACATGGGGAAGTCTTTGAAAACTGCCTGGCAAGGAGACCTCACTATGGCTGTGTACATGAGGTCTGCCAGGAAAATCTGAAGAATTAAATGAAAGTGGATTTGAAGTGATAAAGATGAGGTGAACACTGAATGAGAACTTAGAAATAAAAAAAAAGAATGACCATGAGAAGGCAGAAGTACAGAGGGTCCACCTGGGCTAAAGGTCTTATAAAAATAAGAATCCTAATATTAGGGCAATTTGGCTTTTCCGTAATCCACTGACTCACAGTTGCGACACAGATTAATTCGCAAATGACTGAGATTTGGAGAAGTAACATGGGGGAAACATTTTTCTTTGGGGAAGTTCCATATTCACATAAATAACTTGAGCTCGAGTGTAGTTGAATGTAAAACCCTATTAAGACTGCTTGCTCAGAACTACACAGACTACACAGACTACTACACAATATCCTTGAGTTTTGAGAAGACAGAGGTAAACTTAGGTAACTACATATCCACTGAGATGTATTTACGGACGATCATGCTACAAGTTGCACTGGAAACAACAAACCATCTCTGCCACTCTTCTCTTTCTATCTGCCCTGCTGTTTTTAGCCTTTTTCTCTCTAGTTCCTCCACTTGGATACATGCATTTGGATGAAAACCAGGCACAAACCTGCCCCGTCCGCTGGAACAAACCAGAGAACCTGACACCTTCAGAGAAAAACAGGCAGGCCTGCTGGCATACAAACAATACTAGCATCATCCAAACGCGAGCTGAAATCCTGGAATTCCACCAACCTCAGTAGAGGAAGTGATGATTGGGGAGGGACATGTTCAGGCACATTCTGAGACAGAACTGCAATGCTGACTGTCTAAGTCATAGTCTGTTCCAAAACACTTTTGCACGGTGTCTAGAAATCCTGCATGTTTACAATTACAAGATCGTCTTACAATTAACATGATCACTGATATCAGCCCGGGATGAAGTGACACTCAACAGTAAAATGAGAATTTTGCCAACAAATCGCTCAGCCGTCCACATTCGCAATGCAAAGACCGTGTGCAGTAGAAGTCCTTGCAAAAACGGTGGCAGTGTATTGACATTCATCATCAGCATTGTTTGTGATGTGTCGCTGCTCTGCCCTAACTCTGGGCCTCTTGCTATCACTGCAGCACAGCTCAGCGAATAATGGGCAGAGCTATAGGCAAAGTGAATTTCACTCACTGTCTTACACAAGAAGACAGTTCTGGAGGAGAACTAGAATAAAGGCAATGCCATTATCTATAGCAGCCCTTGATTCTTCCTCTTGTCTTATCAAGGCAGCACTTGACAAGGTTTTCTCATTTGACATGGGTGAGGCAGAAGAATAAATGGACACTTGAATCACTTGACATAGTTCATAGTTAGCAAATGTAAACCCATTTCTATTTTCAGTGTCATCATTTGGGTGGGCCAACTTGACAATGAAAGCCTTTATACAACTCCCAGCAAGCCATTAACCGATCTCAAAAAAAAAAAAAAAGCTAATTGCACTGCTTAGGTGGTCTGCTTGTCCACAGAAAAGAGAAATAACTTATGCATATGCTTTAACATGAGAGCAGCCCTGTCAAAACATAGCTGGTTTTACACATTTACAGTACATATGATTGATATAAAGTTTGTTAAACCAGCACAGCAATTTTACAACTTTACGATCCATATATACAATAATCTACAAAAGATGAGGATGAGTTGTTTTAGAGTCACATTTTTGATGGCGGGGTAATAGATGACTTGTCTTTATTGAGACGGCTGAGACTGAGGCTGGTCCGCTTTTGAAAGTTGTGTGTTATAAAGAGCAATGGAGAGGAAGCAGTGTGCTACTGCCTGAAGAGGAATGTAAAAAATTCTAATGAGGTGGCTGCCTGGCTGCTGAACTGCAGCAGTCAGGAGCTGGGGTTTAAAAGTCGAAGTCTGCTCTAGGCTGCACTTTCCCTCTCTCTGCACTTTCTGCCTCCATTGCTAAAACTCCATTAGACAAACAGGGAGCTCCTGATGCACATGGACAGGTATACACAGATAAAAAGGTTCACACACACATACAAGAACCCTGAAAGTAAAAGAGCAACGTCTACAGAAACTACAAGAAAACAGCCCACAATTGTAAAAATAAAACCTTACAAACTTGTAGGACAGCAGCTATTTTTGAATAATACAAACCAAACCACTTTATATTTCTGCAAACGTCAGACACAGCACTTCTCTGGCCCCAGTTAGCAGCTGGAGACATTCTTTCTGAAACACAAATATTGGAAAATTCTCAATAGTATGATTTCTGTTCAATCCTCTTTTCTTGCTATAAAACAATTAAAAACATGAAATATAAAAGGCATGCAAATAAATACAGCCACACTCAGATAACACTTTCTCAAACTTTTACTTACCCCTGCTGTACAGACAGGTTTAACCTCCTTTATTGCAGCTACTGTACATTGTGTACCAAACCATAAACATCTGGCAGTATATATTGTACATGCACAGCATTCTGATTTGAATGGGTCAAACACATGATTGTTAAAACGTTTACCAGTCATCAAAAAAGATGGAGTTTGTGTATTTCAGTAACACTAGAAAAATGAAGGAGCTGAAGATAAAAGTCCAAAGTTCATCCTGTCAAATGCTACTTCAACGAGGGCCCTAGAATAGAATAGAATAGTCTTTATTGGCATTATGCCAGTAAAAACACAATGAAATTGGGGAGGCTTCTCCGCAAGTGTATACATATAAAAGAAAGAAAGAAAGAAAAAAATAATTAAAATAAATAAATAAATAAATAAATAAATAAAAATAAAATAAAATAATCCACGCAAACAAGCAGCATCAGCAGTCTGCACTACAACAAGTAAATTCACAGAATTAGTCAATTGTAGTGAGTATATTGCACGAGGTAGTGTGTTGTGGTATGGGGGGTATCAATGCATGCGCGAGTTCAGACTGATGATAGCTTGGGGAAAGAAGCTGTGTCTCAGCCTGTTGGTCCGGGTTCTGAATGACCTGTAGCGCCTGCCTGAGGGCAACAGTTCAAAGAGGTGGTGTACAGGGTGGGATACATCACGAGTAATCCACTCGACCCTGTTGAGGCATCGGGATTTGTAGATGTCTTTCAGGGAGGGGAGGGGTCAGCTGATAATCCTCTGGGCCTAAATCATCTTATAGTATTTAATTGCTGTAAAAAATTGCTAATTGCAACTGATTTGCAACTGAAAATCATCTCAGAAACAACGACTGTAGCAGATTATATATAATACAGAAATAAGCAACATCTACTGTAACATATATTTTGATATGAGATGGCAAAATTTAATACAGAAGCTTCAAAAAGTAAAAAAAAAAAATCATCATAAAGAAACAAGAAATTTAATATGACAGTTTCACATCAATCCTGCTTCACGCAGTAAAAACATAATGACAACCGTTTCCACATAGGCACAAACAGTGTGCCTTTTCCCCATAATCTACTGCATTGAACATTTCTTCAAAGTGAAAAATAATTTTATTTCTATGGAAATGTCTAAATATGACATACTTAAACTGAAAATTTAATTTGGAAAGTTAAGGGTATAGAGCCTATACAAGTCAACTTCCCCCAAGCAGCCATGCTTTTGAACTTTATAACGGTTACTAAAATATTTAAATATTTCCACTTGTTGCTCTGTACCATTATTTGCGCTTGACAAACTTATTGTCTTGATCTGAACAATCAGGTATATGTGTATTTCCCAGCAGTGTGCCTAGTAACTGGTACACTGGAAGAGGAGCAGTGTTTAGAAAAGCACTTCATCTATTTCCTCTGCTCTTCCTACAAATAAATGAAATATTCCCCTCTTCCTATCTGAAAAGCAGTGAACGTCTTTGTTACAAAACAATTTCTCCCAGCTCAGCATGGGGCTGGCACACGCTTCTGCATGTGCTGGGACGAAGCGGTTCCCATCAGTTGAGGATTTAAATAGTAGAGATGCAAGAGTGTATAATTAACACTGTTGATGCAAGGAGAAGGGCTGAGTGAATAGTTTGTGTTTGCTGTCTTTAATTCAGCCTCACCACGTGCCAGAAGACAGGGATGGGGCTCAGATTAGGGGCCTTCCAAACACTTCCAAGCCTGCTATTACTTCACTCCAAGATCACAGGCACCCACAAGCAAAACCAATCAGAGTGACGCCACAGGGCTCCTTTTATGTACATGTCCCAGATGAGAATATTCATTTGGATGAATCCACTAGATCAACGTCAAATGGTAGCACATGGATAAATGATGGGTTACTGCAGATTAATTCAAAAATGTTCATGATTGCATCAGCAGATCATTGTGTCCTGAGTGCGTGAAAGGCCAAAATGAGATGCTTCAGAGTCAAGCTGTTTGAGGCTGAGGGCATCCACAGTGCCTGCCACAGCATCCTACTGTGTGCAGTCGTTAACTTTCAAAAAAACAATGTATCATGCTTTAAGAAAAGCATGCATAACACAGTTATTGGAAAACTGGTCACATGACCCAAAAACTTCCTACTGTCAATCAGTTTCATGATTTTAGTCCTGGGGCACCTACAATGCTACCACACTACATGTGAAGGCCCTGAGCAGTAAGTATCTGGATCAACTCCTCTAGTAGCTGCCACGTGTAATTTTCCTCTCAGTTTTCACAGTGCCCATTAAATTAAGTAATTACTAAAGTAAATTTAAAAAATGCCTATGGTCACTTAATAAGGCCAAACTACTGTGGCCATGGCAGGAGGAAGGGACAGTATAATCTAAAGGAGTAAATCTTTGTGCTTTTACTGGCTTTCAAAGTGTGAAGTAACACTGGGATACATGGTATGAGTGCTTGCAAGTCTATTTCCATTTTATTGTATTTTAAAGTGTGAAATGTGAATGTGTTTTTTATTTAAGTATCTGTGTGTGACAGGGGTCAGGCTGAGAGCAATCAGCTCTTTGTGTGAAACTGTTTATGAGCACTAAGGTCAGCAGAGAGGAGCCAGACAGATTCTCATAGTAGACGTGTCAAAATGACAGGCAACTGCGATGTCTGGAAGTCAATCACTATCCTGTCCTCTCACGTCCTCTGTCTGATTACACCAGGAGCAAACACACCAAACCACAGCGGAAGAAGGGATCGAACCTTGGACCACCTTTGCCATAATAAACAGGATATGCCTACTGTCCCCACCAAAAACTGGCTCCATTTTCATTGACAAATCCAGCGCTGCTTTTTAGTCTGGGCATGTACTGTAGAAACTAAGGCCCAATCCCCAAGGAAATGGGATGAAACATAAACAATCATTTTCCTTGTCGTTTTGAAAAGGTTTTTTCCTTCAACAAGGCATCATTTCAGGAAATGTCTTCATCCACACAAAACAGCTCTAAATGCTGTAATACGTATGCCATGCCTGTATGTGGCACTGTAGCGCTGCTACAGGTACACCACAACCAGAGAAGAAGATGAGAATGTTTATTAAGGCACATGCTGTGTGCAAACCTCTTTTTTTTAAATAAAACTATTCAAATAAGTATTCATAACTAAAACAATCACAGAAACAGAGATGGAATGAAGAAAGCGAGGGGGACTAAGGAAAGAAAATTCCATGGATGCATAATGTTTTGGTTTGAAATGAAAGCAAATTGGGATGGATGTAGCCTAAAGGTACATTTTCAATAATTAAAAAAAAACAAACATTCAGACATAATGGAGATAAAGTGAGATAGAGTGTTTATGCTTCAGCAACACTGTATCTGTTGCTAAAACACAAAACACATAAAGTGAATTCCTTGAAATGATTACGGCCTCTCATGGGAAAAAAAAAAGAATGAAAACATTTGTTCGTAGCAACAAAGAAAGAATGAAAAGAATTTAAAACCTTATTGTATTCTTTGTCTTTAATTATAAGAATGGAACACTTTAAAAATTTCCTCCTCATTTTATCTATCCAATTTGTAGCGAGGTGATGCTAATGAGCAGTTGTAAAGGCCTTGAGAAGGTTCAGGACCCTGTTGAGCAAACATGAGAAACATGAGCTCCATCGCAGCAGCAACACTGGCCACAGGCCATCTAAAAGATTGTGTAGTTTTTCAATCAGCAGTTGTTGTTTGGGGGGGGAGCAATTTGATTGCACAGATGAATAGACGCAGCCAAAGTCGTCCCCGCAGATAAATATGACAGGAGCGCAAGTGCTGCAAGGAAACAATAGGATTCTTAAATGGGAGAGCAGCGATCCAAAGAAAAACTCAGTGGACAGCACATCCCGGAAGGCCAGAGTCAACATGAAAGCTTGATTTACACGCCCTCACGTTGGCCAAATAGCTGCTCTGCTGCTACCAGACATTAACTGTGTGCTTAATGTACAAGATGTACTCAAGGCGTTTTTAATTAAAGATTGCAAAGATGGAGACACAAATATAAGGACCAGCTCTTGCTAGGTAAACATTTTAACAAGTGAGCACAATGGGATGGAGAGCTGGGGTCAGAAAGAATGCATCAATACAAACAGAAAACCTCAGGGGGATTCTTTACCATGTCTCTGGAGAGGTCTGGCTGTGCCCTACAGCTTGGAGGGCAGCCTAGTTCCCAAACTGACTCAGTGGAAAGCTCAGGTGTTCCTCAGTAATCAGCACTTTGTACCAAATGTACTGTTCTGCATGCGGAAAGGAACAAAGCACACAACAAAAGCGTAGCATAATTAAACACGTAAACCATTTCCAGTCATTGATTTTGGCACATGTCCAGTGCATAGCTCAGTGCACTTCCAGTCCAATTATAAACAGTCAGGCCACATAGTTAATCAATTCATTCAGTCATTTGGACTGTGATAAGTCAGCTAGTGTTGCGTAACAGTGGTGGCCTGGCTCCTACATCGCAGTCTGTGCCAGGAAATCACTGTGCAAACCTGCAGCATGTGCTGCTACTCCTGCACTGCACCGAACCGACGACTCACTCTCACACATACGTAGAGGAGCTGACAACTGATATGCTTCTCAGTCACACTTTGCATGAGTTAAGAAACGTTCAACTTGCCAAGTGGCAGTCAACCAATCAAATCACATCATATTCCAACAGAGGTACTACTGGAATAGATCTCTTGGACAAGACCGTTCTCCCCGTTACGGATGTTTTCTATTTGACAAAAGCCCAAACATGAATGCAGTGGAGACATCAAATGAAATTTGTCATTCACTTCCCTTTGCTAGCATTGCATTTAGCAGAAGAAGTGGTAATGATTTATGGTAATGATAACCATAATGCTGACGTAGTCATTAGTTGTACAGATACCATTCAGATACACTATAACAGATGCTCATTTGTATTTGTATGTAATTTACAAAACTTAGCTTTCAGCTGAGGTTTTTAATTCCCAATCTAGGGTATCCAGGAATACATCAATGAAATACACAGGAAACAGGCAGGGAGAGAGAGAGAGAGAGAGAGAGAGAGAGAGAGAGAGAGAGAGAGAGAGAGAGAGAGAGAGAGAGAGAGAGAGAGAGGGAGGAAAGGCTGGGAAAGCAGTCTTGTTTATTTGCCAGTCCTATCTGCCCTTTGCACCTGAAGCAACATGGAAAAAAAACTATGGCCTAATACATCAGGCAATGTCCCTTTAATTCAACAAAGCATGACCTCCACATTAGGAGCAATGCTGTTCTGTTTCCGTGCTACCTTAATGAGGAGGAAATAACACTGAATGGATATGCTACATAAAAACGGGCACACTTTGCTCAGTCCACCTGAAGCTTTTATTTGTTTGAAAAGTCATTGACTGTTCAGCTCACAGTGGTTTCATTCTTCCCCCTCAGCTTCACCGAGAGCAAAGCAGGAACTCACAGGGTGGAAATGGTTTCCCTGGTTTCAAAGCAAAGGATGTGGAATATGAAGTTGGACTGAAAGCACAACACACAGTGCAGCAGCAACAATGCTTTCACTATTTAAGCACTTACTGCTCTGATGTTGTTCCTTGAAGTTGCGTTTCAAAATACAAGAGAAAACCTCATACGATGTGCCAGCATTCTTGCTTCAGTAACTCATGTGACAAACGCAGCTCTTGAAAGTAACAAAAACAGTTAGGAGCATGAAGAGGAATGAGGACAAGCTGAACAGACCTGTCTATGCACCAAGATCTGTTTCGAGCTCAGGCATGACCAAGCCCTCGCGCATTCCTGCTTCTCGTATTTCTGTCCACAGGAGGGACAACAGCAAAACCTCTGTTGGCTTTTGTATGTGGAATGAATTTCCACTGCTGCCCACACCGCCTCTGCATGGGGCACTGGCCTGCAACTCTGCTTGATGTTTTGATTCTTCTCTGAGCAGAGTTCTGTAATCTGCTCCAAAGAGAATTTACAGGCCAAACAGAGAGAGAGACAGTGTAGCAACTGGCAGACATGTCAAGACAACAACAAGCAAGTCATCAGCCTGTGTCAGCAGCATAGACAGCCACATCATCATCAGAATTCCAGATTTCATTATGGAAACCTTTTCCTTCTCATTTACCTTTTTTTTATTTTTTAAGTGGTTGTTTGGTTGACCCATGTTGAATTATTTTCAGCCTGCATGAAGTTCAATGGGAGCAGAAACAGGGAATTACAGTGTCGGATCACTACATACCTGTGGGTTTTGTTAAGAGTCGGATGCAAAGTGACAGAGAGGCTGCTTTAGTCTACGGAAAGACAAAATACAGACCCCCAAATTGAGACCCAGCTGTCAGTCCAGTACAGAACCAAGCCAACAAAAACATTTTGCACCTGTCTTGATGATGGCAGAGCCATGCATTTATGCTAGGTCAAAAAATGTCCATGAGTTTGTGCTGGTGGGGTAAAAAGGTAGGGGGGAATTTTCACTTGTCTGCTTATACTTGCTCTGTGTGAGAAGGGATTAGATCATCACTATTGTAGCTTCCGAGCCCTGTGCTTTCCCCCTTTTGCTGATGTGCTGCGGACAGTACAATCCAGACAAAGACGGAGCATTCCAGCATATTAGCAAGCAGGAAGCACCGAATGACAGTCGCACCTCATTACAGTCAAACTCATCCACCCGCCGCCCCCTACCATCACCAGCAAAAAAAGATGCTCACACCTACAAAAAAAAATGGCACAGGACCGTGAAGCCTTTTGACTTCTGATGATGGGGTGACAAATACAGTACAAGCCAGACACTCTGCAGGTTATAACTCATGCCTGAAGTGATGATATATTTAATTCACTTACTGAAGGATGTGTCATAACTCAATTAATGATTCATTTTGGTCCTTGTCATAGAAAAACATGCCAAAGGAATCAACCTTGTAGCAGACAGTGATACATCGGTGAACCAGATGTACCACTGAACCAAACCAAATCCGCCACATATCAAGGGCCGATTAGTTTGGCAGTGAGAGGTAATCAGTGGGGCACCAGCTTCCGAGCAGCCGGTCAGGTGATGATGCACATTTACAGAAGGTAAAGTCAATATGTTTGAGAAGTTACAAAACCTGCTTTTTTGAGTTACAGTAATAATTTTATTGTAAGGGCCAGGTCATATTTAGCATGATCCAGGTCTGTGCATTTCCGCATGTGTGTACAAGCCCACTGTTCCATTTATATGAAAAGAGGGTCCACGTCAGTCTAGTGGGGCTTTTCAATTATATAGTTCTAGCACTACTTGGCTTGACTTGATTGGAATTGCTTTTATATTCCGAATAGTATCTTGGTACCTGATCTGGCAAGGTACCAAGTAAGCCGATACTAAAATGTGATGTCAACAGACTGCCAGCAACTGACTGGTCAGAAAACGTCATTGACGCCACCGGAAGAGTCATGAGCGTAACGTCCAGCACAAGAATCAAACCAGTAATTTTTAAAAACTGTTTCATCTCTCTGCCTGCAGCATTCTGTGTCTCTCCTCTCTTGCTATTTGTGTGTGAAAAAAGCCACAGACCGAGCAGCAAGTACACCATCACCTCGATGTCCTACTGTACGTTGTTTGTGTTTTTGTGTCACGCATTAAAAGACGTCACTGCAGTTTCGCACGGCCATGCTATGACGTCCACACCTACGTTGAGGAGGCACTATGAAGTAATGGAAAACGACATGCCTGATACCCACAGTAGAGTCAAGTCGAGTAGAGCCGAGTAGTCCTAGAACTGTATAATGGAAAAATGTCACAGTATTCCACGCATGTGTACTCAAATTCATATTCCATTTCAAACCGGCAATTTTTCACCAAGAGTTTGCCATCATTTGAATTACGTTGTATTCGTTTCATGCTGACATGTGTTAAGTACAGGCAGTCATTGTTTCCATGGTTACCCTCTTATTTATTGTGTCTTTTTACCAAAACAATAGTACACTAGTAAGCTAGTAGTACTGAATGTTTCGGCCAGGACCCTGTAGTAAAATAGATTTTTAATCTCAATGAGTCTTTCCTGGTGAAATGAAGGTTACAAATAAATATAAAAAATTATATCTTGAAAAGTCATCAATCATAACAACAATCTCCTTACTCATTATACATCACAAACAGTTCATTTAAGCATTTCATAAAGGCCACTTAGCATAATTGCAGCCCACACATTCCAAAGGGGCAAATTATAAAGCAGTACAATGGTTCACTTGTTGTTGTCTTTTATCTTTGCTCAAGCTATTCCCTTTGAGACAATGCACAAGAGACAAAAGAAACGTGAGCTCAACATAGCAACAGGAAGCATCCCTCTGCGAATGTGTGGGCATGTTAGTAAGACACTACTACAAATGAAGAACACTAACCATTGTTATTGTTATGCAGGTGAGGTATGATGCTAATAGTGAAAATAGAAACACCGTCCCTCAGTAACACAACAGAAGGAAGGGTATTTATGCTGGTGAGAATTGTAAGAAGCAAAGGCATTTTAGTCCCCCCCCCACAAAAAAAACAAACATGTTTTGCCTGTAGATGGATTTTGATTGGACAAAAAAGGGGGAAAAAATCTTTGGAATGATCTCTTCAACCTGTTGCCTCACATGTCTTCAGACCATTCTGAAACATTAGCAGGTCCACACAGGTTTGTCTGATTTAAAACTTGAATGGCATTTTGTAAACAGCATAGATCACACACTTGCTGGCCATTAGTTGGATAGAATAAAACACAGTAAGAAAAACATACTGCATTTGCATTAGATTAATAGAGAAATTAGAAGATTGGCAAAACTTCAAAAGAGGATGCATGAAGTCATTCGTGTGAAGCAAGCAGACAGGACAAAGCTGAGATTAGAGTCGATATTAAAAACGTCCGTGGACCTGTATGATCAGTCATGCCCAACGCAGGTCAGCTAAGCCTATCAAGAATGCTAGAAATCCTTGATCCTTGCCCAAAGCTAAACTCTAAAGTCACCTTTTTAAACCTGCCTCACACTATGCACTTATACTGGAGCAGTCACGATGATTTTTCATTTCCTACCTGCATAGTTGTGAGTGTTTTTCTACAGTTCTACAGTTCTACAGTACTGAATACAAATGTATGTGTCAGAATTATAAAGGGTTGCATTGCCAGATATTTCCTATTCATTCCTATTTTGGACAGTAACAGTAGTTTTTGAGTATTAGATGCACATATTAATTGGGCTGAAGATTTATTTCTGAAAGATATAGTGATAAACTATTTTCAGGTCATTATTTACTATGTAATGGGTTGAAAATTGTAATAGAGCATTACCACGTAACACCATCAAAAATAATAGAGACTATATACGAATGTAAAGATGAAAATTTAAAAGGTTCATTGTGTAAGAATAAGGATCCCCACACACACTTCTCCCTTTAATAAGCATGTCAGGGAACTATGGTGGCCTTTGCTTACAAGCGAGCATGTCGATGTTAGTCATTTGTCTAGTAAAGTTGCTTGAAAATGTGAAACATAAACCTACTCTCTGGCTGGTTTGTCCATTTGGGCTGTTCTAAAAGCATGGCAGTGCAAGACGGCCCTTAACTTAGGTACATATTAAAGGCTTATCCTGGCTACAAAGAAATGATTATACACTTATAAATTATACAAACATATATAAAGTTAGCTCACTTTTTGCCAGTAAACCCTCTACCATGGTTTACTGGCAAAAAGTGAGCTAACTTTATGTAACACAGTGGCCCTTTATAGGAGTGAAATATTTCCAACCTCTATGTATTACATACACCAATATTACATATCGTTGTACATAGAACAATCAAAACTACAACGATAAATTACAGCTTTTGAGATATGCTAATAGTATTAGGGCTGCAACTAACGATTATTTTCATCATTGATTAATCTGTAGATTATTTTTTTTGTATTTGTTTGGTCAGTAAAATGTCAGAAAATGTTTTTTAAAAAAACCTGGTTAATAAATGCCTCAAGTTCTCAAATGCCTTGTTTTGATAAGGAAACCAGAAAAATATCCACATTTAACAAGATGAATCATTATCAAAATAGTTGACAATTAATTTAGTAACCAATAAATAATCAATTCATCGTTGAAGCCCTAAATATCATTGATTCAAATTGAACTTACAATTTGAAAAATATGAATCATCCAGCCCTACACGTGAAGCATATGTAAATAAGATAATGTAAAGATTTGAGAAGGGACTGTCTGAACACAATGCCAGCTTATGCAATGGGGGCTAAAACGAGTTCATACCCTGATATACTGAATTCACCGTAAAACATGGCACTATGCAGTCAGCTTAGCTTCACATGTGCAAGCAGATGCTGAACCAGGCAGGCTGTAAACAAACCACACAGTAGTCGCAGGTTGGACAGCTGTGGCACAAGCAAATATGCCCGTGTGGCAACAACACTACGGTGAAATTGAAAGAGAAAACACTTATTTACGGGCTACACGAGGCGGTGTAGCGTATGTAGTGGTGTGTGGTGTACACGGTGCCACCTGTGAACCGCCTCTGGGAGCAATGCCCTTGACATACACAGTTCCAACGACGCAGCACAAACATGTATGTTTGGCAGCACCAGTGATAGTCGGGTACAAACGCTTCTTACCCACCAGTCCCTTACAGTCAAAACACACACACACACGCTGGCAGAGACTGCGTACCACACTGCACCTTCTCACATCACAAAGATGTGCTTTGTCCTCAGACAGCCGACACATGCTGTACGTGTGTGTGTGTGTGTCCGTGTCACACAAATAACATGACAACCACCACAGTCCCGACTCACCTTTCCTCCTGTCCGCCTCAAGCTTTTTTTGCATGTCACACAATACAAAGCGGGGGTTTTCCTCGTTTTTGTTTCAGCACGTCAACAAGGTCCGAGACACAAACTGCGCACCGCTCCTCCTCACCTTCGCGGCAGGGAAACGCACTCGCTTCGGGTTCAAAACCGAAAACGCTCCGGTGTCTTCTGCCCTCTGAAAGGCAACTTGGAAGTTTGATACAAAGTTACTGGTTCGCCTCGCTGCGCTATGCAGCTGCTGGAGGGATGAGATCATCCAGGCAGCCTCCCCTCTCTCACTGTCCCAGAGTCTCGCGAGAAAGCCATGAGGGGAAAGCAAACGTTACCGTGGCAACAGTGCTCACCTGTGGTCGAACGGGGGGGGCGGGACAAGAGTTCTCACTCTGCCTTTAAAAAGGTGAAAACATGTGAGCACACAAGCTACATTTCTACAAAATCAGTTACCGTTTTTTTCCACGATGTGCATGTTAAAGGTATAGTTTGTATAAATTCGCAACGTTCACTCACTCACTCACTCATCTTCCCCCGCATTATCCTGCACACAAGGGTCGCAGGGGGCGCTGCATGGTGCCTAATCCCAGCTCACAGTACACCACAGGGCCACATAGAGACACGGAGTCACATTCACAGCTACAGGCATTTTAAAATGTCCAACAGGCCTAATCCTCAAATCTACATGTTTTGGAATGTGGAAGGAAGCTGGAGAACATACGGGGAGAAGATGGAAACTCCATGCAGAACCTGGGTCTTCTTGCTGCAAAGAGTGCTAACCACTACACCAATCTTGTGGCCCATGTAGGAGATCCAATGATTATTATTATTATTATTTTTTATGTAAAGCACTTTGAGCTACAATTCATACATGTGTGAAAAGTGTGATATAACCACAGTCTGACTGACTGATGGATTGAAATGGTGGCTTCCATAGAGCTGACCAGGCCCCTGATATAAACACATTATATAAAAGGCCAATTCAGGGGTAATGAAAACAATTCAGTATACACAAGAATGTATATGTGTAATTATCTTGTCTTCAATTTCTGCCAAATGAAAATAATTACACCTGTATTTTACACACTGGACTTTTAAATCACATTTTATTGTCTTTGGAAGAGGTTCTTAAACTTTTCTCTGATTATAAAAAAGCCCAAAAATTTGGAATCCTCTCATGTATTTATTTCCCTTTTAATAATTTAACAAATATTCACTTACAAAGTAATCTATTAATTATTTCAAATTGCAAAATGAAAATGCATGTATCATTGTTTTATTCATCTTTTATTCATGATCTTTGGTGATATTTTTCTGCAAACAAAGCAGAAGCAGAACAAGAGCAAGCAAGAGTAATACTTTCCTGTGCACGATTGAAGTTTCATGTTCAGGTGTATCTGTGGTACCGAAGCATTCCCACAGCTGTGCAGAATTCAACAGATCTCACAAATAAATTTGGAGCCACTTAATTAGTGAAGAAAGAATAATAATAATAAATCACTAGACTGGATGATGTATAATGCAGCAATTTGTGAGTTACCCTAGATTCATGTCCATCCTACTTACTTTAAGCCTCAGTGCTGTGTCTACAAAGAGCTGGTTCACGCTATTTTTGTCCACCTGCATCAAAGGTGCACATTTGCTTTGTCGGTGCCTGTTAATGTGTAAACAAATAAAGATGCACTCCTGGGAAAGAGGTGTTTTTAATGTTTTATTCCAGTGCAAACATTCGGTGACTGTGTGTGTTGAATACTAATACATAGAGACATGACAGAATTTGTTTGAATGTGTAATCAGATCCGTGGCACCATCTGCTGGACAGGCCAGAATAGGACAAGGAACAAAGGGCATGCTAAAGGAAATACTGCTCTTCAAGTGATTGTTATAAAGTGTCCTCACATTTATTTAAAGCTGTAACTATATGTGTCTGTTTCAATTCTGGATTTTCACTTTCACTCATTTGTCAGAATTATAAAGAATTCATGCATCCACTACTGTTAAGCACTTACAAGGCCTCAGATAATATCCACAGCTTTTTTAGAATATTACCCTCATTTAATAAGACTTAAGAGTGTGGAGGACAGCATTTCACTGACTTTAATAAATGTAATAGGTGATCATTTATTCACAGATGCAGGCTATTCCTATGTCTTGGTTAATCTTAACAGTCTTTGAATGTCAGGCTCAATGTCAATGGTGGGGAACTTTTTGCTATATCTTTTAAAGGGCTCTCCTTCTGGACCAATGACAAATTTCTCAAAGTTCCAAGACACATCTGTCCGGCTGATTGGACTCCAAACCAAAAATTTGGGGTCTACCATAAGGGAGTTGGGGTCGTCATCTGGATATGGGAGCTTGTCTTTCAGGTAAGCAAAGACCGGGTGTGTGTTTGTTCCGTTGACGTCACACTTCTCAAAGATGGTGAAGTTGGGTTTGAAGCCACCGCCTGGACGCACATGCTGCAGTGAACTCAGGATCTCGCTGTTGGAGCAGTTCTCCTAGAAATCACAAGCATTCATTTACGTTTGATGGTATCCAGTATATACACAACACAAAGTTTGCCATCAATTTTGGTGCTGACAGGAATTAAGGTGACTATAAAGTTAATTTCAGATTGTCAAGCAGATTCTTCAAATCTCAAAGCAAACATAATGTCTCCGTAAACCAAATATTGGAGGAAGTTTTTTTTTTCTCACGGTGAATCCAGTCTAGACAGGATATGGGGAGTGTTAACTCTCAAGATCCTGTTCTAACAATAGATTTGAATTTACCCTGAACATCTGGTTCAAGGCAAAACAATTATGCCCAAATGCAATATAAAGGGAACAGGAAAGACTACAGGTGCACATTGCTTAAAAATTGTATATCATATATTTAAGTTAGTATGAAATTTACGACCAAATGTCTGAATTGTCTGACCTGAAATCCAAACTGGTTACAGGGAAAACCCAGGACCACAAGCCGATGGGGGTACTTGCTCTGAAGCTGGTTGAGCTCGCTGAAGTCCCGGGTGGTGGTGCCTCAGAGAGACGCCACATTCTCGATCAGAACCACCCGTCCCCTGAACACATTGAAGTCCACCAAGTCGCCATCCAGCGTGGTGGCCTTTAAGTCGTAGAATGTCTTGGCGATGAACGTCATCTCGTCTCCCGTGCATCCACACTGGTGGCAGACAGGATCTCAGTGTGTGACAGTACCCAGCTGCTCGGTCACCTGACTGACTCAGCCAGCTTTAATGAGTGTCAAATTGCTTTGGAGGAAACTGATCCACACTTGACACACAATACTCCTTACAAGTTTTTGTACAGTTTTTTGTAAAATAAAGTTTCTTAAATGTTTTACAATAGGATGTATGTTGTTATGTTCGAAACACGGTCAGTATTCATGCTCCTGAACCAAAGCATAAAATAGTTTTAATCAAGTGAATTCTTTTAAATGTTAAATTCATCACAAGCATGCATTTGAATATATACTTGGACCTGAAGCATTGGTCTGGAAAAAAGTAGCATGCATTACAGAATCAATTTGGCTTTATATTATTTTTTTATGACATGTATTAGGTTTCTTAGTCATCATTAACTTAGAAAGCGATCACCTGTTTTCAGAGCACGTGATTAAAAATGAATGAAGCCACCACTTGTACACAGTATGGCCCTAATTAAGTGACTCAGCAAAAGGTCCGACTACATTTTAATACAAAATTTAAATTTATTTATCCCCCAAACACACATGCTTCCCATAATTCTTGAATTCAAACAACAAAGTTATATTTCATTGGCTGTGGCACCTCAGCAGACCCTGAAAACATTATATTAAAAAGCAGAAGCAATGCTTTAAAGCAAAGCCTTCAACAGGCAGTGCCAGTCGCATTCATAAAATAATCTGTAAATATACAAATTAACAAGTACTACATTCATTAAAAAAGTCACTGAACAGGACATCTTCTGAAACGATTAATATAAAATCACCATACATGTCAATTTGTTGATATAGAGAAGGCAGGTCAAATAAAAATCAACAATAAAACCAAAGTGACACAACACAGACTGTGCAAAACTGCATTTCACTGAGGAAAAAATGAAGTGGAGAGTGTGCATTTTTGATAAATATGCTAAAGGGACAGAGCAACATAGTCCCTTGACTGGTAAAAGATCAGTGATCAGGCAACAAAATTGTCCCTCTGTTGGTGGCTGCTGGTAACTGCATTTCCCACCGTGTAACTCAAATGAAATCAAAGATTAAGCCTCTTGTCAGACGTGTCATGGTACCCATGGAGAGTGTGTGAGGAGTTACATCACAGCAAATGTCTTCAGGTATCGTGGAACTTCTTCCTAACAGGCACAACTGTTGGTATTGTCTTTACTCCCCTTCTCCTCCTCCAACGCAGCCTTTTCTAAATAATCATCCAGGGACGACAACAAATTATCTGCGTCTCTGTTGTGAGCCTGCAGCACCAGTTCTGTCACACGAGTGAATGACTGATGGAAGACAGAAGGGCAACAATGAACACAAAGACGAAAAATACAAGAGAAGGTCGCAGGGAGTTCCTCATAACTTTTCAACATTCTGATGTGAGGAAAAACCCTTTTTTTTTTTTTTTTGCACCACGTGTCTTACCTCTCTAATGTTACTGTTGTTTGAAGCACTGGTTTCAAAGAACTCCATGTCATAGTTTTGTGCAAGCTGCAAGATTCAGAGGGAGATCGTTAGAACAATGTACAACAACGTATTTTGTAGCTTTAGTGGCTGGTCAGCTGGAATTGTAAGGAAAACAAATCATCAAAGCTCCCATATCAACACCTTATCGTCAAGTGTGGCAACTTCTGTCCATGCAATGATGCCCCTATGAGGCAAAATGTGACAGCTGAGAGAAAATATTAGAACCCTAGTCCTCATGTATGTGAAAACCGCACCCACTACCCCAATTATCTTGCAGTTATAACAAAACAGCGCCTGCAGCCTGGTTAAATAACTTTACAGCACAGCATAAATGTTCATTTTGGCTCCTACAACAACAAAATATGACGAGTCAATTAATTTATTTCAAATGACTATTTTGCATTGCTCTGTCCTCCTCTGCATTACGTTCTACCTTTACATTCTGCATAAGGACAGACAGTGAAGCATACATACAATAAATCTGTATTTTGGTACCACAGAACACTGAATACATTAAATTAAATTCCCACTTACAATTTTTCCTTAGAGCTATTATTACTTGTTCCTTTTGTGATTAGACTTTATTTGCTCTTCAACATATAATCATCTTTAGTACAATTAACAGTCAGCAACAGCAAAATAAATTAATCAAGTATACAAAGCATATAAACATTGCATTAAAGAGCATTACTAATATGACAGGATGACCCCAGAGAGGGAAAAGCTAAAAGAAAGAGAATGTGTTCATTTTAAATTAATTCCTGCCATAATATTGTACGTCACAGAATACAATGTACAAGGAAACTGGATGCTTTTGAATGTTTTCCAGATTCTACACAGTATGTTACCATTTACCAACCAAACAAAATACCTACAAAATATATTTAAAATAATTCCAAATCAAAAATTACTTTGATCTTCCAAAGAAAGATTTCTTCTACACATTTCCATACAAATAAAGCAGAGATGGGAAGCAGAAACGGACAAGGTCATGTCACAGAATACCTGGAGGCTGGTGTGCGCTGAGGGACACCTGGCAACAACTTCAACACATGAGGAATTTTTAAATGGAATAAAGTCACCAGACTTTTTGGGGACATCAGGACCAAGGTCATTCCAGTTCATGTTGGAGGAACTGACGAGCATATATCGCAAATCACAATCTCATATTTTCTAATCCTGTCTTAAACTAAGTGTTTATTGGAAATAATCAAAATAAGTATAGGACCTTTTTTCAATTGGAGCAAATTATATAAAATTAAATGTTAAGGCCCCAGAGATCCATTTGAATGATGTTAACCCACTATATTAACACATCAATATGCTGAAAAGGAAAATAATTGTATGGCAATGTGTACATTGTGCTGTTTTTGATGAAATATAAAGTCCATTATGTAAAATAAATAAATAAAATACAATAAAGTACAATCAAACCTTGCTTCCTTGGTCTTTTGTCACCTGCCTCCTCAGCTCATCATCAGACTTGTTTCCTACCAGCATCCTTTGCACTTTGTCTGGGGCACACTGCGAAACAACAACAAAAAGCAACTTGTCACGCACTCTAATCTGCTTCACTGTGAAGTGAGAAGAAAGTGCTTATCGTCTTACTTCATCTACATCACTGGCCCACTTCGTTATGTGCTGAAAGGACTGCTCGTTTGTGATGTCATATACAAAGATGATACCCTGCACCGGATCCACAGAGAAGGAGTTAATGCTACAGCGGTGCAACGTAAAGGTCACCTGATTCCAAAGACTACTGTATGTTAAGTGATCACCTGTGCCCGCCTGTAGTACTGTTTGGTTATGGTCTGATAGCGCTCCTGACCAGCCGTGTCCCTGTACAGAAGACAAACACACAGAAACCAAAGATAATAGCAATAATAATAATAATGATAATAATAATAATGATGATAATGAAAAGAAGATGATGAAGTTTCACTTACCATATCTGCACTCGCACTTTAATTCCATCTATTTCTATCGTTTTCATTTTAAAATCAACACCTGCGAGCGGAAAACAGGTTTCACAAATCATAAATGGTTTCACCTAAACACAGTGAACCGTCCTCATTTACATGGTCTACTGTGAGTTTGTGAGCACTTACGGAGCGCTGCTCAAAGACAACCGTTTGCTCTAATCGACAGCATACTGTCGACTTTTGTATCATTGCATTTGCCACAGCTAGGTGACAGGACAAAGTAGATAGGAATGTGATGACTCCCTTATTTGGTACATATTTAAGACTTTAGGTTAACTATTCTTCCTATAATATAAGATAAGATAAGATAAGATACAAAAATCCAGTTCATTACTACAAAAAAATACAATTTTTGTAGTAATGCATACAAAATACAATAATACGACCACATAAGGCAAAACATTTATGGCAATGACTTGTGTCTCAATCCGTATCTGCACAGTGCACAAACATCCAATATTGCTGTTAAATCTAGGGCTGCAATGATCAACCTTTTATTTATCTGTAACTAAATCAAGCACCCATTATTCTGACAAACATTGAATCGGTTTCGTTTAAGTGTTCTTTTTTAATTATTAAAACAAGTTCTCTGATTTTTCTTTAAAGCTTTTTAAATGTCATTTCCTTTTATCAACAATTTATGAAATGTTATGTAACTCATTTCATGGTTCTCAAACTGTGGTACGTGTACCAGTGGTGGTACGCGAACTTCCTCCGGTGGTACTTGGAGGAATATACCAGGGAATGTGATCAGAGTGGAGCCGAGGAATTTTGACTGGAGTGTGCAGAAAATGCTCCATCCTAATCTAATTTCACCATACCAGTGTCTGAAGTATATGTCAGGAAGAAATCTGCCTCCTGAGAAAAAGTCCGTGAGTGACTTTGCTCGGCCTATTTACACCAATCTATTTTAACATTGGCGAAAATGGTGGGGCTTCCAGAGCTCAATGTTTTCTCACGTGGTACTTGGTATATATATATAAAAAAAGGTTCCAGAACCGCTGAACTGACTGATCTATTGAGGAAATAATCGGTAGATTCATCAAATATCAAAACAACTGACAGATGAGATTGTCCTTTGTTAGGCCCACAGTGAGGATATTTACTGACACAGCAGCAAAGACAGCAAAGATAAAGGAAACAAATATGTATGTTTGTGCAAAATAGAATACAGTATGGGCATAAATAACCAATGTACAGTAACATACAGCATGAGACATTGCACAGTTGTCAGACGTTGTAGCCCTAATTGAATTATTTCTCATCCCTAATCCTTCATTACCCGAAGTCTGTTAGAAAATGTTGTTTATTTATTCATGATTTCACTCAATAATAGAAACTCTAGCTTTCACGGTGCTGCCACGTTGTTTCGTCACTTTCAGTTGTGACCCGAGGCTGTTTGCAGTCTTTAATCCTGTTGACTAAGTAGGCCTTCTTATTACAAAAGGGGTTGATTTCCGGTAAATTCTTACAAACATTTATTTTACAATAATAATCCACTTGTGTGTGTGTGTGTGTGTGTGTGTGTGTGTGTGTGTGTGTGTGTGTGTGTGTGTGTGTGTGTGATGCACCCTGAAAGTGACCCGCACTCCTTAGAGAAGTTTGACAGGTTGCGTCCCCGCGAACCTGTTGGATGTAGAGTCTTACCGATGGTGGAAATGTGAGACGGATCAAACTCACAATCCGTAAACCTGCGCAACATGCAGGTCTTCCCGACGCCCGAGTCCCCGAGCAGGAGCAGCCTGAACAGAATGTCGTACTGTTTAGCCATGGCCGACCACAGACGCAACCACAACGCGCGGCGGTAGAAAAGAGTGACACACACTCTTCTGTCCAACTCCTGACTGATGATGACTGCACACACCGGGCCACACTGTGCTGCCTTCACGTACCGTCTGGAAACGCCTCGCGTCTCCCAGAGAACTCACAGCGACAGTGGCAACTTAAAGGACCGGTTTCATCATGGAGTTGATTATTTCCTGAGATGAATGGATTAGTTGTTACAAGTGTAGATGACTGATCCCACAAATCAACAGCTTCAATTTAACCCCCCCTTCCCCTTGTTTCGTTGACACAGTGGAGCAAAGAAAACAGAAAATATTCTCAATGGATGGTTCTAGAAATGTTTTATAGCACGTGCCACCTGACAAAACACCATTGTTGCCACCCTTAAAACCTTAAAATACAGTGGTGTAAATAGGCCGAGCAAAGTCAGATACAGACAGATTTATTCCCAATAAGATCATTTGCTCTGGGTATTTCTACGCACTCCAGTCAAAATTCCTCAGCTCCTCTCCAATCACATACTCTGGTTTATACAATAAACCAGATTTTTCTCCAAGTACTACCAGAGGAAGCTCGCGTACCACTGGTGGGACACACGCCACAGTTTGAGAACCATGGGGTCTAGAGTTTTGGAAGTAGAGACATCTAATAGTGCCGTAAGAGATTATCGTCAACTCAAAAATGTCCTGATATGTAATGTCATGGTACTGCACTGATTCTTTAAAGTGTTAATATTTTTGACAGTGGTTTTTCGGATAACTGTGTTGCATTCAAGCCCCTGGCCACCAGTTCAGTTTCAGCCAATGACCCTTGTGTATTCTAAGGCTTCGAAAACAAACTATTTTCATTTTAAAACTATTAATACACTTTTGCAAATCCTTGTAAAAGCAACACACCTGATGTTTCAGATATAAGGATATTTGCAATAGCACTTCTATCATTTGGCGCAAATCACATCAAACATACCATAATACCTTCCGCTTAGTGTGGCTTTATGCAACCATACTGCACAGTCAGCCTGATGATTTCAGTTGTAGGACACATTCCTCCTGCGGCACTTGAAGGCAGCACACAGTCTGCATCCTTGAGGAGGTAGCCTCCTTTTGAGGGAGTGTCACTGAGGTGAGGAGTGATCTGACCGAGTTGAGTCCTCAATCTAAACACCAAAAACAAGTCTGCTTGGGTGATCCCCTCTCACCAAAGAATATTCATGTAACAGTCAACAAAAAATAGAAAGAGACAGTTTTTCCTCAGTGGTAGATTTCTCAGACCATCCATTATATAAAAGAACAGCACTACTGAAATGCACATT
This sequence comes from Brachirus orientalis, assembly GCA_016785285.1. NCBI lineage: Eukaryota > Metazoa > Chordata > Actinopteri > Pleuronectiformes > Soleidae > Brachirus > Brachirus orientalis. Next base: position 357,012 of record JAFBJR010000073.1, on the reverse strand, counting down.
TTAAATTTTGATTCTTAAAATGTATAAAAGCTGTAAATGAACTGTACATTTGGAAAACTTACGGTAATTATTTTGCAAGCAAAAGCTGCCATGTCCTTAATGGTAGCTTGATAATTCTAATTTGGCAAGTTCAATATTCTCCAATGTTTCAGTTAAAACTCACTAACGTTAACTAGGATAGTGACCATAACTCATCTTACCTTAAGAACAGTTTGAACACATTATGTGGAAAAAAAAAAACACTGGATCACAAATACATCCCAAAAGGATAAAATAGTTTTATTTATAGTTAGATAATAAAGGTACGCCTTAACTTGCAAGACAACCATTGGTAGTATGTACAACATACCTGTAATTTCTAGCAATTGAAGAAACAAATATTGATTACATACACACTAATTTATGGAATGGTATTGCATTAAAAAAAAAAGAAAAAAAAAATCACTTTTTTTCTGAATTAAAATATTCAGGAAAATGTATCTCATTAATTCAGAAACGAAACATTTTTTTAAGTGAATGCAATACACTTCCATACTAATTTACCTATGCAGAAAAAAGACAGAGGGAAGGATAAACAGTCCCAGCACAGGCAAATATTTGAGAAGGCTTTTCTTTTGCAGAACTGACACGAGATTTAAGTGTTATATAGTACACACCAACATGGACGCCCATTGACAAAAATAAACAACACCGCCCTGTAACTGCATTTTTTAACATTCATTATCCATTAAGGGATTTCTATACCCACATTTTATTCAAGAATAACAATATTAAAAATAGAGGGACATAACTTGTTGAACCTGTGAAAAACCCACTAAAAAACAGGCCAACTTGTTATTTTTGCCATGTTCTCAAACCAAACATAAAGGAGATCAGACATAAGAATATATAAGTGTAAGAAAACGATTATGGTGGATCATCATAAGTAGACGGACTCATCTGGGCGGGCATACCATACATATTTATTTCAAAAGCAGCTTCACATTTGTTTGAAAAAGTATCAATATTAAAAAGGTGAACTATCCCTAATTAACATTTTGTCAAAAGGTCTCAAAAGTTTGACAACTCCTGCACAAATTTATAGAGGGTGTTCTAAAAAGCCAACAGAAAAAAAAAAAAAAGTTAAACTTTTTTTTGGTGGCTTTACTAAAGCCTCACACCTCCTCTTCTCCACATTAGATTATGATATGTTAATGAGGTTTGGTACTCCTTCTTAAAAGTCATCTCACAGCCACAAGAGGAGCCACTTGGGAGTAAGAAAATAAGGAAAGGTAGAAGCATTTTATACATAATAGCACCTCACACTAAGTCACCACCTTGTCTTCTGGACTGGCGTAAGAAGGCAGGACTGGGTGCAGACAGGTAAGACTAGCCAGGGCTGGTAGGTAAAGAGAGTCCGTTCTGAGAGCTTGAGAGATTACAGGCCTAGCTGGGCTCTGCACGAAGCTTCTTTCTGTTGGGTGGCTCGTCTGGCTCAGATTCAGAGCTGGAGTCGGACCCGCCATCGAAGGCGGACACAGCACTCCCTTTACGATTCGTATACATGCTGCTGTCAGAAGAGTAGCTCGTCTGGAGCTGAGTGTTCCCCTTAGCCTTCTCCAATGCACGAACTGCAAAAATTTGATCGAGACAGCAGGACATGAGTGCTCAATACAAAATTCATCACATACGCGTAACACATATTGTGTCACAAAGACAAAATTGCCCGTCGTCATCAAATGCCAACAATAAAACTTATCCCTCACTCACCCTGCTGCTCCAACAGAGCATTCTGCTTCTTTAGGTCGTCAATATCTTGCTGATGAGTATGGTTTTTCCGCCTCATGTACTGGATGTACTCGGTTGCTTTGTCTAGAATCTGTGCTCGGGAAGCCTGTTTAACAGAGTTCTGTCAGCAGAAATTTCAGAGAGCCATGGAGTAATGCTGTAGTGTCTTTTCATTCAAGTGCAACAAGTTATTCTCTTACATGATCAACTGGTCCAACAGTGATGCAGAGATCACATCTTATACTTGTACATTTGTTTGATAAGGCACATTTTAGTAATGATGCTAATTCACATTCATTTACATAATAGGAACAATGCTGAGTATTCACTGCAAGTGCACTTAAATTGATTAATAACAACAAACAACAAATAAAGTGTAGAAACAGAACAATTGCAGGTCAGCAATAAACTCACACTATTATAAAAATCAGTAAATAACCAGTGTATATTTTGTCCAGTGTGGAATATGCTAATGTGGCACAATGATGACTGATAATTTAAAAGCTAGTAAAAGCTTTGTGAAAAGGGCTGTTGTGAACAAAGAGCTACTGACATTAACCATGTAAATCTTGATGTAGTGGTGATTATAATAATTTCTTTTCTCTCCTGGCAGAGTGATAGACAGTAGAAATCCTACATATTTTCCTCTCACCTTCTCGCCTTGTAATGAAGGCACAGAATCTCGTAAACTGTGAAAACTGTCTTTAATGTGGTCCCTGCGCTTGCGCTCCAGCGCATTGTGATGTGCTCGCTTGTCTGCCTGCAAAAGGACACGAAATGAGTCAGAATAGTTTGTCACACGATTTTCATATTATTTTTAATGCATGAAATAAATAGTTTGTAGTTATATACTGCATTTCTAGTCTTGATGACCACTCCAATCTGCTTTACACTGCAGTTTTACCACTCACCTATTCACTCACACTTTGATACAACAGATTTCCCATCACTTATCATTCATATCCATTCACATGCTGCAGTCACACTAGTTCACCTGGGAACTTTAAGATCCCTATATGACGCTTAATAGAGCAAATAAACGTTCTTTGTCATCTTAAAATGAATGCTGTATGACTAGTTATGCCACAGTATACAAATTTTGGAAGTCACAGACTGAAGATGACCAACAATCTTGGTAATTTCTTTGATCTTAGCTCCAAACATTACACTGTGAGAGCAATTCATAGAACATCTCCAGGCATGTGTGTGTGCGCGCTGCTGCTACCTGCTGCAACAATCCTATACTGACTTTGTGGCCTACACAAAGTTCATCATATATGATGTCTGAACACTGCAGTGCAACAAGGCATAAGGAAAGAAGCAGAGGTGTCAGTAATGCAAGAACACAGATGCCAACTGCTGTAAAGCACCAAGAACCAACAAAAAAGGTATATGGACATTGTAGGTATATGATTATCCAAAGACAGATCAATCCTTGTCTCTTGTGAAATATCCGACTAGTTGACCATGACATCAAATACATGCTTAGTTAAAAAGGTACAGAGGTCTGCAGGGAGCTACAGTCACATGATAAACAAATTGCATGAACACAGCGTCTCCAGTGTACTGTAGGTGTTAGAGGTGAAGGCACTGCAGTGCAAAGTCAATGTGGATGTATGCTTAATATTGTGCTACACCAAATACTGTCAGACTACTTAGTGATAGGTATGCTTAAATACAGATTATAAATGATTTAAAAAAAAGTCTCAATATTTCACTGTGACTGTACATTATATCAAAAATGTACTGTCACTGCAAAATGAACGAGCAAAATATACGCATGACAAAAGATAAATGTATCCATATGACCAAGAATGCTTGAACAGGAACAAATGTAAATTATTCCCCATTCTTGTTTTATTTAGCCAGAAAATTAATATGAAGGTAGATATGTGTTTTAAATGGTTGTTTTTTAATAATTGGTAGGCTACCAAAACCAAACTACTAAGCAGGCAGAGAAATAACAAGAGAACAGTTTAGGCAGTGTAATAAGAGACCTTGTTACTGGATTTAAATTATTTTCACACTGATTTCACATTTACCATGCAGTAAGGAACGTTTTCTTTAAGTGTAACAAAATATTTGCAGAGGGGGAAATGAAGATTTTCAACTATATTACAGAATCTGTGGAGTATGCACAGTGTATGCTTTTTGTTTTCGGTTACATTAAAGCTGTACAAACATGATGGACACTGTCCAAATGTCCTTCACAGGGACTTAATATCAACTCTAATACTCACTCTTTTTTAAACTGACTGAACAGAGAACAACTGAGAACAAAGATATCACTCCATCTCCATTTTAACTTTCTTTAAGGTTAGCAAAATATTTTTAGTTGTGTGTGTGTGTGGGGGGGGGGTTAAGGTGTTCAACAATTTCAATAAAACTGTGCCAGGGCAAACCCAGATCAGAAAAACACCGAATACACAAGTATTTATTTATTACTTATCGCAAGTTACATCGTTACTGCAAATGCTCAAAAACATGACTGCATGCCTTCCGATTATCATGCAGCGCTACAATTTACCCTGTTAGCTAAACAAGATGACTAAATATAGCTGTAGGCTCACGAGAAGGGATTATCACTCTATCCGTGAAAACAGTAAGGAGCTATACAGTGTAAAAATTATGCTAAACACCACGAAGACAGTGACACAACCCAACGACGACTGATAAATCCGAGGACACAGCAGTGTTCATACGGTCGCCCTTTATAAGCTGACTTTGCCTTCCGTCATCAGTGTCACTGCTGTTGGTGACTGTCGTATTATGTTAGTCAAACGCCTGTAGCTCCTGCTTCAACACTGCGTTTTATTAAGTGTACTGGACTACAGCATTAACACGGACGTCGAGGAGGAGTGACTGTCAGTGTACGAAGTACAAGAACACGAGACAGCTTCAAAGTAGCAGCTCAATTTTAACGCAGAATTCCAGTATGTTACAATTCCATATACTGCTTATTGACCCCCGAGACACGTCTCTGTTTGGTCTAAAACCGTGACGTTGGCCGAGAACCCTTACGCTAGCTCATTAGCTACATCCGCACAGACTGACAGGAACGTTTAAAGTTAGCTAACAAGCTGGCTAGCTACTTCTATAGGAAACTCAACCACATACATCGCTGTCGACTTCGATGTCATCGTTTTCGCTCATTCTTCGTTTGAGAAAAATTAGGTGCGGAAAAAAACCCAAAACAGGCTGCTGTCGAAAACAAAGTTAGGCGACAACTTGAGGCAAATAACATGTAGCACACAGAACTGTGCTACAGCAAAGACATGACGCTCAACGGGTCTCCCTACACGTGATTCGCGTACACATGGAAGGCAAAACATACACGGCGCAAGCTCCACAGAATAAGGCATTGTGGGTAATGGAGTCCTTTGATGACACGCAGCCTGCTTAATACGCCTGATGTTTCCTGGAGTGTAGTCTACATTTCCCACAAGACTACGAAAGTGGACACGCCCACCTCAGTGTACATTGTTATTCAAAGAAGCTCTACTTTCAAGATTATGGAAGTGTAAAACTCTAGCAATACAAAGATGTGCTTGTCCTGTCTAAAATTTGTAGAAAACATAACTATGCCAAGATTTTGTATTACTTGTGCCAATGCAGAATTTCTAACCTGTATCATAATCTTCATAATTTTCATCCTTAGCTCAAAATGTTTTTACACCTCTCCTCATCAACCTTATGACTTAATTCTATTGTTAGTTCAATTTTACTTCTGTGTTCTGTCTTGTATGGTTTTTTTTATTATGGAAGTAATTTTAACCAACAGGTAGAACGCATCTTGAATGAAACTTTAGTCAATGTTTTCCTGGCCCTTTAATTACTTTCTGCCTTACCGTAGTTTGGTGCAAAAACATTTAAGCCTTGTAGTACATGTGTGATTTTTAAAGGGAGGTGTAAATAAGAGGTCTTGGTGTACAAAGCACCCTTGTCTCAACAACTGTGAGTCCCTTTTGTTCAGACTGGCAACTCTGCCAAGCAACTTTATTATCCTGCCTGGTTGCCTAATATTAATTGCAAGACCACTCATGCAAGTGAGGCCAAATGAACATACTGTCTCTTTAGAACAACAGAAGTAACATCCTTCACTCTACATTATCAAAGCCCACTGAGGGCAAACTTTCCCACGGTCTTGGAGGGGCTCTCCTAATTGGCATAAAAGCAGGATTCCCGGATGACCGTGTTCCACATGAATATGAACACTGTAGTGTGCTGCAGGGATAGTTCCAGCATCAGTGCTTACCATGTCGTCATGAATCCATGTGACACAGAGGTGGTGCAAGGGTGCCATGCACAGAGAAGAGGAGGTGAAGAGAGATGCATACAAGAGAGTGGGGAGCACAGTTTCACAGTTTGAAGCTGCAGAAGTGAGCCAGAAAAAAAGGTAGGAATGTTAATTCTATTATAATAGAAAGACAAAAAAGCTATATAATTAAATTTTATTATTCTGTACTAGGAAATCCCAGTGCTGTCCAAAAACTATTAAGACATTTCTACCAAATGCAAAAGAAACCTAAAATGTGTATAGTTAAATGTTGACTTTGTTTTTTTTTTTTTTTTTTTTTTTTTTTTTAATTGTTTAAAATGTCATAGCCTTTATTTGTTGTCACTTAATAAAATTCAAGACTGTCCTGGTTAAAGATACTTTTACTGGAGATGTTTTAGATACTAGAACAGAGTCCCAGGCATTTCTGGGTCTGTGATAATAGGCAGCACATTTAGCTTATATATATGGGATGTGCTGTACAATTAAAACTAATTTCACTACATCACTATTACTAATATAGAATCAATGTAGGTACATCGTTTTGATTTGCCTTTCAGAGTTGTTTTAACTTGAATCTACAATGCAAACTAACAGAAAACAAACAAAACAAATTATTTACATAGATTTTTATGATACTTTAAAGACACTTGTCTATCTAGCTATCTGTGATTTTTTATTTTTTGTAACCCACCAGTATATGCTTTTTTAAAATAAGGTTAATCGTTTAAAAAATGAATCCAGAGTGAGTAAGATTTGTGAATGACTTTGATGTCAAGCTGTGTGTTGTACTGTTGTCTGTACAGTTTAGGATGAATGAATTAAAAATCTAGAATAGTAACATTTATATTTTGAATCTTATCTATTTTAAATCCTTTGCCCTGTATGTTGTGTGACAGGTTAACGCCACAAAGCAGAGCGGGACTGGTCAGATGCCACGATGAATGTGACAAAAGTCTACAGGGGAGTCATGAGCATCTACAGCCAAGGAAACACCTCTGACAATGGAAGCATGATTACCCTGGGCTCCTTAAACATTGAAAACAAGATGATGAACATCTCCAGCATTCTCATCCTCACCATCACCATGGTATCTCTTGGTTGTTCGATGGAGATTTCTAAAATTAAGGCCCATTTATTGAAGCCAAAAGGAGCAGTCATTGCACTGGTGGCCCAGTTTGGCATCATGCCATTTACTGCTTTCTGTCTAGCCAAAATCCTACAGATGAATAACATAAAGGCTGTGACTTTGCTCATATGTGGCTGTTGCCCAGGGGGAACATTATCGAACATCTTTTCCTTGGCCATTAAGGGTGACATGAACCTCAGGTAAACCCCTATTAATGTATTGACTCCTGTCTTGTAGCAAATGGCTCCCAGTTTCATACTTTAACCGTGTGAGCACAGTTTGCTGCCACTGACCTTTCTGTTGTTGCACAAAATAATTTATTTTGCATGCACAATTTCAGACGTTTGTCAGGCTATCAATGTTTCTTCTTCCGATCACCCTTCTAGCATCGTGCTGACCACTTGTTCCAGCTTTGCAGCCCTTGGTCTCATGCCTTTAATGCTCTACATTTACTGTCAAGGCTTTGACGGCCTAACACATGCTGTCCCATACGTCGGAATCACCACGACTGTTGTGCTCACACTGGTGCCTTGTGCCCTTGGCATGACCGTTAAGCACTACAAGCCAAAGTACACAGCAGTGATCCAAAAAGTAAGACTTCTCTTTGTAAACACAGCCAGTTGATTTTATACCCGGACCATGAAACTGAAATGCAGTCAACAGACCTTGATATTTCCACATGATGTTTGGGAATAGGGAAGAAAGAGGAGGTATCATGTTTAGATTCATGTGCTTCATGGGATGCTTTCACTTAAACTCTCCATCGTGACAGGTTGGATTAAGCATCCTGGTCATCTCCTCCATCCTGGCTGTAATCCTGTGTGGCGTTGCCGTCAAAGAACTCCTATGGATGATTCTCACACCAGATAATTTGACAGCGGCAGCACTGATGCCGGGGATTGGCTACATACTGGGATATGTCCTGTCTGTCCTTTTCAGATTCAATGCTCAGTATGTGAACACCCACAGCATATACCAAATCTATGTCTTGTATAAAGCCAGTCTACACTAGCAGCTGTATCCCACATACAGTACATTTAGCATGTATTAATAGATGCTAAATGTACTGTACACAGTGTGTGAAAGGTCTATGTACTTCTAATTCCTTTAGTATAACTGCTGTGCTAGCAACAAATGTACATAGTGATGGTTTTCCTGTTATTTATGCTTGTTCCTCCCACACCTGTAGAAACAGCTGTGATGATGTCACCTTTGCCTTTTTTTTGACACAACCTATTTGGCTTGTGAGTATAGTGTCTTCTAGGGACGCATGATATTGGAGTTTTTGCCAATATTGTGCTGGTAATACCATACATCCCTAGTGTTAACTACTGACACTTATTAACAGGTCATTAAGCAATTCAATTTCTGATCTGTCACATTAAATATGTAGTACTTGGACTCATTTGTAAGGAATTGTCAAACAGCAGCATTTTAAAAACGTGGAAAGAATGCCTGCAATTTCAAGCTCTTTCACCTCTTTCATGTATTTTGGCAATAAAGTCAAATAATTTCTTGCCAAACTAACGAAAAATGATTCATGTTTTTCAGATGCAGGAGGACCATCTCCATGGAGGCAGGGTGTCAAAACATTCAGCTGTGCTTTGCCATTCTAAAGGTGGCTTTTCCCCTGGAGGTCATCGGACCCATGTTTCTCTTCCCCCTGATATACATGACGTTCCAAAGTATCGAGGCCCTTCTCCTGATCCTGTGTTTCAGATGTTACCAAACATTCACGGCGCCAGCTGAGGGTAAATGTCACAGCTGTCTTTGTGTTTTTGTAGAGAGAGAGGTTGTGAAGAAGGTTGGTGGGACACAGAAAACTAATATTGTCCGTCTCTTACAGATGTGCATGACGTTAAAACTGAGGAGGTGAAGCAGCCATGATGGTGTTGCCAGTTCTCCACTCAGGCCTGTGATACTGACAAAAAGATTGTATTTATATTCTGAGGCAATATTTTTGCTTTAAATTTTTTTGATAGCGCTATGTATTATGCCAGTTAAAAATAATACAGTACCAAAATGTAAGAAACAATTCATATAATTAATTTCTCTTCTTTACATTACAGTAATGTTGCTTGTATGTGTATGTTTGGATGGCCTCTGAACTACCGATGATGAAACAGGAGGACTACTACAGAAGCCTGAAAACTAGTTTCATGATATTTGGATTACATGAATTCTTCAAATGTGGTGTTTTTACTGCAAACTGAATGAGGGTGAGAGGATAGTTGCTGTGCCCCCGCCTTTTTCACCTTTGTGAGAAGACCTCTCTTTCCTGCATTGCATTTCGACTGTTAATTGGGGGATGCATTTGTCATCACCATCACTGTCAAGCCACGCCTCAAAAACACAATTGACATCATTATTTAACATCAAATTATAATCCCTGTTTATTCAAGTGAATGCTGTCCCACATATCTAATCTTGTAAATGATTGTGTAAACCTATAAAATGAAAGCTAACCAAGATTGGAATTATTTTATTACCACATACATTTTAGCACAGTATGATTTCATTTTGATTAAAATGTTGTGCTGTTGCTTTTTTTTTTAAATTTAAATGTGTCAATCTGAAGATATCGTAAGCATTCTGGTGAACAAAAACAAAAACAGCATACAGGCAATTTGAACATCTGAAATGATATTTAATCAAATGATCACATGGCTGAATACAGAGCAAACTTTCTTTAATTTTCTTTTCATATATTAAAATACCATCTTCACAAAAAGGAAAAATACATTTCCCAGCCCAAATGTAAACTAAGTGGACAGTCAAACAAAGAAAACACTGACATTGCACTAAGATATATGCATAATTATTCTTGATCTCCCCAGCAACTTTGACTGTGTCACATACAACGTGCCTGCAGTAGAATTTAAAATGAAGCAGCAAAGTAAAAAAAAAAGTTTTCAATAAAAAAAAGTAAGCCATGGCTGATCAACAGCAGTCTGGACACAAATAAATAAAATACACATATTAGTTTCCTTAAAACAGGAGCAGCCTGAATAAATTAAAAGGATAATATTTTCTAGTGTACAAGTGATGTGTCTGCAAACACACATGATCACCAAGCAGTGGAGGCATCTCACTGACATTCTTTAAGTTCCTTATGGTACATATTACAGACTCCTGTGCATAGAAGTGGAAAGCTAAGGCCATTTGGGGAGAGGGTATGAAGAAGTGTGCCAGGGACGAAATATGTAAAATTACAGGCCCCCACCTAAAAAACAAATTTATCACAAGTTGTTTTCCCTCAATCACAGAAGAAAGACAGAGTGATCTCTCTGGTGAATAAGAAGCCTTATACTGTACAGTGACATGGTGGAATGGTGCGAGTCATTATTAATAACCTTTAAATAATGATGTATAATCACATCTCAAAAAGATAATGCATGTATAGGACATGGACAGCAATCTAGGTTACCTGGCTTTCATGCATCTTTTCTTATATATATCCTAAATGATTAAAGGAAAGTAACTGTAAACAAGATGCAGATGGGATTATGAGCTCACTCAATGAGTTTGCAGCTTTACTAATCCATTCAAAACCTAAAAATCTTTTTTTTTTCCCCAACAGCCTTTACAGACACATTACTTCAGAGGTACAGGCTCTTGACTTTTTTTTTTTTCCAACTCTTAATTTTTCAAACAGAGCTTCACATGTTAGACATACATGAGTGATGTAGGAATTCCTATGAAAAATGTAAGCACCTATCTACATGAGAATCCCTTCTCTCTTTCCCTCTTTGGGATGACGAGAGTTACTGTTCCTCTAAGTGACCTACAGCTTCACTTTTCAGCCTTTTCAGCCAGGCTGATCTGTGTCGACTGTTTTGTGTTGACAAACTGGTGAGAGGCATGCCACTCACCAGTGCAGCTCTGGTTGTCTCAGGTAAGTCCACAGGTTGCAGCACGATTCAAGCCTCCTTCAGTAATGGCGTATCTGTGGAAAACAGATTGTTATATTTGGTCATTCATCAGAGATTAAGGAAACATGTTAAATTGAAATATGGGTGTCAGTGATAACAACTTTGCATGCAGACAATATATGTACAATTTGAATTTGCAGGACGTAAACTCTGTTTATATTTTGGTGTTGCTCCACCCCCGCCACCAACCCAATAATGCAGCTCACAGCACTTTATTGACAGCCAGGTTGCAAGCAGAGTCAAACACAGCAGATTAAAAACTATGGGTTAGAAATGTCAAATCCCTTTAGAAAACATGTAGACTCGAGGAGAAGCAAACAAAAGGACTTGCAGTGGATATGGGTTAAAGAATAGACAGCTGAAAACAGGGAGAAAGTTGAAGACAGATGCTGGTGCAGATCATTTTCTCCTGGATGGGGAAGCAACTGAGGTTCAGCTAAGATTAGCCGGCATTCTCGCTCCCTTCGCTCATAAAAATTGTCATTGGAATTCTAACCTACACTACCAGTGTATATAACATTTTTACAGTATGTTACTGTTGCCTTGTTGTCTCCACTCATCATTTAATGATTCTCCACTGCTATTGTACTGGCACATGAAAATTAACCAAACAGATTACAAGTTTATAAAAATAAAACCGACAAGGGGAAAGCTACAGTACGTATGTTCATGTCGATGAACACGGTGTGATGTCGGGTTAAGTGCAGCCTATTTCCATGTTTCAGAAACTTGGCTACCAGTGTACTCAGATGTTTTGAAGTGGAAGTACAGTAACGATTAAATGCTTATGTATACACATCACCTTTAAATAAGAATTGAATATGATAATTTAGAAGGTTTACCGTCAGGGAAGTCCATTTCAGAGTCTAGAGAAAGGTTGTGTTGGTCACTGCCTGCAGACGTCCTTCTTTGTGAGGATGAGGGAGCAGCAGCGCCTGCATTCTCCAAAACCCAAGAGGGTGAAGGAGATGAGGACCGTGGCATAGGGTGGACCACAGTCATCTCTGAATGCTGCTGTTTCAGGGATGAAGGCCTAGAGGGGCCTGCCTCTGCTGCTGTAGCATGCTGACCCTCACATAACACTATCTGGACTCGAGACTCAGAAGTGGGAGCTGAAGCTGAGTTGCCGGTACTGCTAATAGCCTCCTCATATGAAGGCAAGGTCACCTGGACTCCTTCCACCATGATGGACACGGGCTGGCCAGACACACCCTGATCACGTCTATGTATAAAAAGGACCAGGATGAAGTTTATACTGTTCAAAATTCTTTAATTACAGGACGCTGGTTGTGTAAAAAAAAAAAAAACTCACCGGTGGAGGGACTTGAACTTTGGCTGTAAAAGTACAAACAGCACCACAAGGAGCAGGATGAGGGCAACTGAGCTGGCTGTGGATGCCACTATGGACAATGCAGGCATCCCCAATGGTAAAGGTGCATCACGATCTGTAGATCAAATGACTGATTATCCCTATGGAACTTTGTCATGACTTGTTTCATAGCTCAAATGTGCCATCTAATATAAATTACCTTGCTTCATGAGGCAGCTGAGCTTCATTTGGCTGTCCCACTCCCCATATTGACAGGTAAGGTATTTATAATCACCCTTCAAAATATAACCTTCTTCACAGAAATATTCAATCACAGTGCCATGAGACAGTCTTTGGCAAGGGGAGGGGTGGCAGGTGTAACCCCCGTTCTCTGGCTCAAATGGAGGCTGACATACTGTTCATAGGACAAAAGGAAAAAATAGACAGGAAGACAGTATGTTAGTGTTGTATGTTCAAACTATTTAAAGTAAGTGCTCAACTGCATCCACAAACCAATCAGAAAACTCACAAAAATAACCCAAATGCTGACCAGAAAACAATTTGACACAGTAATTTTTACATTTATCTAGTCCCTCCTGGACGATGGTGAAGCACAACATAGCATCTATATATGAAAGCAAGGAAGGTCTGTGTGTCTGCTAATCAAATGGCAGTTCAACAGGTTGCTTTGACAGGCTACAACCTTTTTTTGCTAACAGACAAACAGACAGACAAACCTACACAGGCAAAAACATAACCTCCTTGGCAGCGTAATAATTAAGGTTCCACTCTAAGTTAAAGAAAGCCAGGGTCATGCTATTGTTCAAGTTTAAGGGTAGGTCACACTAAATACATGACACCTTAACCTGTTTTATTGTTCTTTATTTTAAATATGCATACACACTTTCCGTATTTTCCAATAAAGTGATATAGAAATAATTATACTGTAATTGAACTGGTAATTATAGAATAATTATAGAATTGTTAAAACAACAAATGTAATGGTGGCCACAGACTTTAGCACAGTACTGTAATTATTTATTATTAGGGAATTAGGGACTTAGACTTAAAAAAAAAAAAAAAAAAAATTCAGGATAGTACTGGCAGTAGTATCAGCACAGACCCTCAGTTCACAATACTAACAGCACTGTAAAAATGTTACACTACTTTCAAGTGGCAATCAAGTTCAATCGCCATTATATTCATCTGTATATCGATAAGTACCTGGACACTTACAACTTTGTAAGTTTAATAATGAAACAGAAAAAAATTAGAGTGACACTAAGGAGTTTTGCTTGTACCGTCACTATGTATGCAGTGAGGAGGTTCAGGGGACCAGTTTCCTTGTACACTGCAGGTAAGAATGCTGGGCCCATCTAGTAGGTAACCTGGGTCACAGTTATACTGTAGAACCGTGCCCACAGGGAACAAGCTCCTGTTGGTTTCTGTCAGATTAGTTAAGCCATGCTGCACCATGGAGGGTCTTACACAACCTTTAAAGTGGACAGCATGCAAAAAGTTAATGTTTGACTTAACACAGACTTTGTTAGTATATAAAGAAAATAAATCAATGGTTAAACTTAACAAGAACTGAGCATGTCATAAAAGGTTCTGTGAATAGTTTAAATGTGTAATATAATGTATTTGTACCTTGCTCCACAAGGCAGCTGACTGGCATTAGGTTGTCCCATTTTCCATACTGACATGTATGGAATTTATAATCTCCCTTAAGAACATAGCCTTCGTCACAATAATACTGAATAATGGTGCCATGGGAAAGTCTTGTGCATGGTGAGGGGTGGCAGGTGTAGCCTCCGTTTTCTGGCTCATGTGGAGGCTGACATACTGTCCATGGCGGGGAAAAACAAAACAAAAATGCATAAAAATGACAGCTCGTTTTACTGAAATATCAATATCACATATTGATGTATTGTCATTTAAGAAAAACAAGCTTTTGTTTACAACCATAAATGATTACGAGTACAATCTGGGAAGCATGTGGATTTGGTTTTCAGAGCCCAAATAAAGTCATGGACTGCATACACAACAAAAGTCATTCAGTTTGAGGCATATAAACAAGACTCACATTTACATTACAGTATTATTAAAAACAATACTGAGAGAAAATACATAAAATAGGTTGGGAAATTAGTAGTAGCAAGTAAATAAAAAATAAATTGTGTGTAATGTAATGTAGACATAGTATGAGCGTTGTCTTTACCATCACTGTGAATACAGAGAGGAGGTTCAGAAGACCATTGCCCAAGTGTGGTGCAGGTAATGATATTGGGTCCAGCCGGCAGGTAACCTGGGTCACAGTTGTACTGTAGAACTGTGCCCACTGGGAACAAGCTTCTGTTGGTGTCTGTAAGATTAGTTGAGCTATGCTGCACCATGGAGGGTCTTATACAACCTTAGCAAAAAATAATTAGAGTTAATATCATTATTGTTTTTTTAAAGGTGATTTGTAGCTACAGTCATTGTTACATTAACACGAGTAGAAATCATTAGGCCGCGGCTAGCTTCAGTCCTAGAAAATAAGTGATAGAAAAAGGAGCTAAAAAGTGCTTTATCGGTATACAATGGGCTCGTTTAACAAAACAAAATATAAATTATCAGGCATTAGTCTGCTGAGCTGACAGGAGGATATTTAAGATCACTTCATTAACTTGTACATAGACCTAAGTTGTAAAGACTGACCAACCTTGGCTTACGCAGCTGACCTGCATTGGACCATCCCATTGCCCATCCTGACAGGTCAGGTAGTTACCATCTCCATTTAGAACGAAGCCCTCATTACAGAAGAACTCTATCACAGTGCCGTGAGAAAACATACGACAGGGGGATGGGTGACAAGTGTAGCCCCCATTCTCGGGTTTGGTGAGGGCTAGACATGCTGATAGGGAAGAACATACAATATACAGTGTTTAGAACAAGGCAATTAAAAATGCTATACTATACTATACTATACTATACTATACTATACTATACTATACTATTTCAATACTTGTGTGAGGGTATGATGTAAAATTAGACTGCCAAATCATTATACAGGTCAGAAAAGACAGCAGTGTACTGAATATCTTACCACCACTGCGTATACAGTGAGGAGGTTCAGAGGACCAGAGTCCCAGCATGGTGCAGGTGAGGATGCTGGGTCCATCTGGCAGGTAACCAGGGTCACAGCTGTACTGCAGTACTGTGCCCACAGGGAACAAGCCCCTGTTGTTTTCTGTGAGGTTTACCCAGCTGTTCTGGACCATGTATGGTGGCCTCACACATCCTGGGAGAAGAAGACCAGAGAAGACCGAATTCTGTGAATGTCATGTTTTTTCTCAAGTACAATTAATGATAAATATTATTTCAAAATATTTTGCGCATGGTTTGACATAAAGTTTCTTAGTGAGGCATCAATAACTCGGATACAGAAAGACCCACTGTTGCTAGCAGAGAGAGAGAGAGAGTGAGAAAGGCAAAGAGAGAGAGAGAGAGAAAGTGAGGGGGACAGTCAGTCTTTTGTCAGACTTTAAATAACAGCTTAAGAGTGGCGCAACTAAAAAAAATGGTTACAACGCAACTTTGTGAAAAAGAATAGAAAACAATTAATTAGGAAGTGAAATAAATAAATATATGTGGCTGCAGCTCTGCTGTGACATAGTGAGAAATAAAAATGCTGTTACTCTGTGTATCAGCCACATTGTGTGGCCTGAGACTTGAGAGATTCTATTGATTTGAAATAATCAAATAAATAAAATAATTACCTTATTAAGTAATTTTTTGTACATTCATTTGATTCCAACTCAAGATACCAGAATTGCTTCATATTGTTTAAATTGATTAAATACTCTTTTGAACTGCAAAATAATATACATTTAAACGTGTAATAGAAATTTGATTAATCATGATTAACTACAGAAGTTCTGCAATTAATATATATATATATATATTTTAATTTTTATGTTTCCCATACAATGATACAGTATTATTACTAGTTTTGTGTTTTCTGCTATTTCAAATGAGTAAAATCTGGAGTCCATTGTTTCCCTCTGCTACTTGTCAGTCAAATGAGCTAAAACAACAGTTGAATATCATCATTTTGTGCCCTTACAAGCACATTTAATATCGCCTAAAAAGCACAGAAAATACAAAAGCCGACATAACCCAGAAAAGCTTTGAACCATAGCTGAGTGCAGCCATGGATCCTGCCTCTTACCTGATCCTCTCCCAGTAGACACAAAAGTCAATCCCAGCAACAACAAAAACAACTGTTCAGTAGCACAGATGTGGGTCAAAAATGATTTTGATATTGACTCTGTCATTCCATTGCACATCTTCCCCTGCAGAGTCTATTCAACCTGGTAAGATAAGGAGGAAAATTGGTTATTACAAAGGTGTAAGTTCATCATAATGGAAAATTAAGCCAGCCCATTATAGCTTTATTGCAGGCACTATTTGCAGAGCCTGGGACAGAGCTGTCTGTGAAACGGGTGTGTGGAATAGTGTAATGACACAACTGAGAGAAAATAATATTGGTGCTATTATCATTTAGCAAGCTAACGTTGATTAGACACTGCACACTCCTCTCACACCGTCCAGACTCAGCAAAGCAGTCTCGGCATATACTGTATATAGACAAACACTGTTCATTTTACGTTGGTTCCGAATGGTGTCGTCTTTAGCGGCTACACACCCATTCTCACCTCTCCCTCATTAACTGTGATAGCTAAATTCGATAGCGCTGCAGATACCAAGGCCAAAACAAAACATGCTAAAACAGTGCTGATAATTACGGGCTAACAAGTGCGCAACCGACGTTATTTAACGAAGCAAACCGAGGCCGCTGTTCAGCATCAGGACAGTCACCACATATATAATCAATATAAAGCCCCCTTAGCTTGCTAGCGCTAGCATTAGACATTAGAAATTTCTCGTTAATGTTACCTACCGCATAGACACGGCCTTGGAACCTCCACCTTGGCTTTCGCACACTTGCGTATTATATGAGCAATACGTCAGCCACAACGGTAACATTTAAAGGTACAGCGGGAAAAAAAACCCATTAAACATATTATTTAACGAGCTGACCGCTAGCTCGCTCCCCACCGGCTAACCTGTTGTCCCCCCACTATAGAATGCTGCTAGCTGGCTGCATCGATTGAAGCTGCTCAGCTGAGGAGCCCCGCAGCCATAGTAACGAATATCATCATCCGGGAATGTTCGCGTCCATGGTTACCAAACATTTAGCGAAAACTGTGGGATTGTTTTCATTCAGCGTTACGCTATTTAATCACAGCATATAACGCCTTTGTGTGTCTTTTGTATATATATAAGAACGTCGTAGGATGGAAATCATCAGAGGGAGTTTAGATGACATTTCCAGACCTGCATCGGGTGAGCAATCGGGCAGCCGAGTGTCCAGCGTGTCGTTGCCTCATAGTGACAGAGTCTGTCCTACAACTCCCTTTGCCCTTGTTGTTTTGAGCAACGATGCTGCAGATATTGAGGTAATTGTGCAAAACGTACATTTACTAAACAAAACAAAAACAACCAATGAGTTATTTCTAGACTCATTTTAGAAAACACATTTCTGTAGATCCAGAGCAGCTGTGAGGAAACTATCAGCTCTTCAGCCAGTGGTCCTGACCAAGGTATGTGTCATATACACCCACTGGCCATTTTATTGGGTACTCAGCAGTGGTGTGCACAGACATTTGGAAGGGTAGGGGCAAAAAGATTAAAAGGGAACCTACTGCATACCGGTGGGACAGGCATCATTAGTAGTGTCCCTGTAGAGCAGCAGTTTCCGATATAATGAGTCCAGCCTACATGACACCAACAACCATGCCTCATTAGAAGTCACTTAAATTACCTTTTTACCCTGTTCTGATGCTCAGTATGAACTTCAGCAAGCCTCTTAGCCATGTTTACATGTTGCTGCCTCTGCTGCCACGTGATTGGTTGATTCAATATTTGATTTAAACAGTTGTACTTAATAAATTGACGTGAGTTTTTAATAGTGAGATTTTGCAGCATGTATGCCCACTGTCTTATCATGTCCAGCTGTTCAAAGCATATATCACTGTTGACATGTTCTATCCATAGAGTAATGTAAGATCAGAAGTGCTAGTTATACAGTACATACTGTATGTCAGTATAGATTTTCCTTAAACGAAGAGCCACATGAGTGCAGTACACCTACATGCCAGAGCCGATTTCTTCTTGTATCCTTGTAAAGAAAGAAATGACGCAACGCTGTATAAACATGCTTAGACTGGGAATCTTTGCCTCTTGTGTCTGAGTTTCTCACGAAGATCAATTTTCTTCAACATCCCCAGCCTTAACCATGATCATTAATATATAACATTTTAGTCCTATTTTAAGTTACTTCACATTGTAAAAACAAACAAACAAAAAAAAAAAATTAAAAAATTTTTTTACTTCTTTTAGGTCAGTGCTGCGCTGATGTTATGGATGAAGAGAAGGAGGACTCTGAACTTCAAAGAGCCGTTAAAGAAATGAAACATCTTGATGAAATACTATCAGAAAGGATCTACAAAGAAAAAGAAGCCAAACGCAGAAGAAAAGAGCTTCAAACTAAACTCTGGCAAGAACTCCTGGTAGATGCAGTCTTTGTCCTTTGCATAGTGCTGTTAACATTAGTATTATTATGGTGTGATCTTCTAATGGAGTGTTTTTTATTGCAGCAGAATAAGGCTGATGGTCATTCTGAAAGTGCTCAGGAAGCTTTGAACACAAGATTGTTTTTAGCTCTGGAGGCACCCGATGGTAGGCATAAAACAACAGATTGGAAAGAAATTTGAAAAGTGTTGAACATGTGGTCACTGTGAGACATTTACAATATGTCTTTTGTCTTAAAGGGACAGAAGAAGGAGGGGACGTCTTTGTACCCGTCTTTGAAACACAGGTTCCTGACTGCGATCAAGACACACACAGCCAACCTGTGGAGCAAAGTGAGTCAGTGAGAATTAGCATGTAGGAAAAAAAAACAGCACACATATAGTAAATTTCCTATGTTGTCATTTTATATTAATGCTCTCACTTGCACTATTAAGATTTGTGCACTAGATGGCGCCATTTGCTCAGGAAACTTAAGACTTTTCTGTTGTTGGCCGGTGCAGACATGCAGTGCATTTATACACTCACACAGTAAAATATTGTTTTCTTGAGGTGAATCCCTAACAATTTACCTATAGTGTGACTGCATTTTTAATCGTTCAAGGCAATATAAAGCATATTCACTATTTATTTTCTTTTTCAATTCTTGTCAATGGTATTCAATGGCAGTTCTTGAGTAAAAAACATTTTATCACAAAAAAGAAGAAAAAAATTTAAGCAACTTCTAGATCAAGATCTGGTGGTTTAATCTGATTAAATTGGCAATGTAGCTTATTTCTATCATCAGGACTTTAACTTATGCCAGTGAAATGATATGCAGTCTTCTTCCTCACTGTTACACCTTGTAGGAATAAATCAAATTATATATATATTATTGTTTATATTTCCGGTTGTTTCAGAATTATTTGGGCAGCTGCTGACTCTTTAATCAGATAAAAGAAACCCTAATGTGGAGGATGAAGTAATGAGTGAGAGTGAGAGTGGACATAAGAGTCCTGCAAAATGTGATTCTTATCATTTTTAATCAACTGTTATACCTGAATTTATTTTTCCTCAGTAATGTTTATCATATGGAATCTAAAGTGTGCCTTGTCTGACAGACGAAAGGTGTTCAGACAGCTCAAAAGAATCACTTGAGACTGGAGAAGATCAATTTGAAAACAGCCACTGTGGAGCTTCCAGAGGCAAGAATAGGCAGAAGGACTTTGTCAAGAGAAACATTGAGGTATGTTAAAGTTCATGTTGGGGGGGTGGGGGGGGTGGGGGGGTGGTGCAAGTCTCCTGACTGTTTGTTTTTCCACCGAGGAAAATGTCTTCTTTAAGTGACAGTCATATTCTAAAGCTCCAAGGACATAAGCACAAAAAGGAAGTTTATTATTTTCAATAAATTAATATTTTATAATTTTTTTTTTATTACTTTTTTTTTGTGTGTGTAACACAATAGTTAGCAAGTGGCGATGGCGGCCAAATGCTTTTAACCCAGGCAGAGAAACAGCGTCTGGCTGATCTCCTACGACAAACAGATGAAGAGGAAGAGGACGGTGCCAGAGGCGGTGACGACCAGGTAGGTTGATAAAAGGGTCTCTCTTATACAGTATCAAGGTCACTGCCCTCTTGAGGTCTAATGGTGAGCAGAAGTGCTGCTGTTGTTCTCATCCCCAACATCTGCTATCAACATAAAAATGTGATATTTTCTACATTTATAAGTCAGTTTGGAAATGATCGTTTAAAACATATTGCTTTTAGTGCTTCATCTTCAAAGTCGCTGCCTTTACAAATAGCTTTTTTGGTTCATATTTGTCAGCCTTTGTGACGCTATCTAACATTTGGCCTCTGAATAATGTTACATTTTTTGAATAACCCTGTCATACTTTGGCCCATAGAAGAGCTAACATTGGCTCTCTGGGCAGATGATCTGGACTCCTCAGAGCATTTCCGATTGTGAACCACATGTGAAGTGCCGTATCGCAGTTCACAAGGAATCATTTTTTACAGTCATGTTTGGCCAACAGTATTTATTCTCTGTTTTTCCATAAAATTAATCATTAGAATGTTGCACACACACACACACACACACACACACACACCAATTCGTGATGGTGAATTTGACTTCTGTATGTAACTCATCTTTATTACGCACAAGCCAGGTGCAGGAGCAGGGGGCAGTGCTTACATGTACCCAGGGAGCAAAGAGAGGCTTCCTGGGTACAGATAAGTGGACCCATCCCTTCCCAGGATTTGAACCCTCTGGTTACAAGCCTGATTCCTTTCCTCTTGGCCTTGGGCTGTCCAGAAGCAAGGGGCCTTTACATAGGCCTATGCTCCAATAGTGAGGGTGTTCTGATGGAGCTTTAAGTTAAAATAGAAGGAGGTCTCTGGGTTTTCTATGCGAGACTGGAACAGTAAACTGTTAAACCGTTAACCCACATTGTCCTAACTTCAAATGCTTTTATTCTTATTTTTATTTAGTGTTAGTAACCCCTGTGGCAGCTGTGTGGCCAATTTCACGTCAGACAGGGGGAAGTCAGTTTGGAAGTCAGAGGGAGCATGTTTACCTTTAACACACGGTTCCGTTTAGCTTGACCCTGACAGTTTTTCATCTGTGGGACAGCTTGCCAAAGTTTCCTTTTGTGTTTTCCTTCTCCATGTATGATATTTGCCTTGACCTTTAGAGCAACACTTCAGTAAATCTGGTGGCCGATACAAAACTGACAGGAGTGGAGATGGTCTTGTTTTTTTGTTTTTTTCTTAATTGGCCGGAGGAAGACTTCCTGTTATTGCGAGATATGCTATTATGAATTCATCATCATGGAGCCAGCACATTATTTATGTCACCAGGACTTTGGCAGTCATGCATCTTCAGTTCACATGGACTTCACCCAGTTCTTGGCAGAATTCCTCAGGACACTTGAACAACAACAGCAACTTGCTGCTCACTGTTTGCCTCATGTTACGGACACTCATCCTAACAAGCTGTAGAGTTTTGTTTAGTTCTGGTAACCGGAGGCAATAAATCAGCTATAGTAGTCAGTAATTGTGGCACATTTTGGGGCTTCCGTGAAGGGAGCACTGACATTTGATTCTTTACCACAGGTTGACACAGTATAGAGGAAAGAAGATTGTTGTTGGGATTTCAGTACAACAACGACTTTGAACTGATTTATAGTTATTCAAAAGTCCAGAAAGCTTATGTTGCAACAAAACCTTGTTTAATTCCATATTTTGCCTGTATTGCATGATATACTGAACATCATCTCTCCCCTTGTTTCCTTTCTGTTCTTCACTATGAACCGTCCAGTATGCTGACGGTGAAAAATGTTGGGAAAAAAAGTAGCAATAGTTTGACACTAGTAATGCACTCGTTAAGAAGTTTTATGTGACTTTCATGTCTGTTTTGTAAAGATAAAATACACTTTCTAACATGACAGCTAATCATTTATAGGTAGACCTAAAGCCACAGTGTGCCACATTATGTGATTCTTTTATTGTATATGTTATTATTCTGCTTATGTTTGGTCATAGTATACTGAAACAGTGTAGCATTAGTGGTATGCTGCTACTATGTCTGAAAACAGACTCTGTCCAGCAATACTATCAGACCTGAGTGATTAAAACAAATTTCTGTGTGCAGCATGGAAATGTTGGATTTCTCATGTGGCACTGATAGGATGGACCTTAGCATAGTGTGAACTCATGTGACAATGGTTTAAACCTAGTGGACATTTGTTTATGTCTAAAAGTTACACACTACAGCTTTAAGTTATATAACATTTGTTTTCATTTGTGTTCCTTCTTTGCATAAACCCAATCACTGTCTTGTGTGAGGAGGGTGCTCATGTTTGTACATTCATTCAACCTTTAATGTAACATGTAATAATGTCATTACAGTTCTTATCCAGAGTAGAGCAAAGGACTTTGAGAAATGTCAGACTCAGATTGAGGTCATCTGCAGCGCCAGCAGAACAGAGCTGTAGCTATGAAACACAAAAATCACTATCATAAGAATTTGTAGGTGTCACCAGTCCACCCAGTTAATAGATCCTTATGTTTCCTGTTTGCTAATGCCAGTTTTCTTTTTACTCCCCCGTGTTAGTGTTCAAAAGGTTACAGCTGTGGTGTTCGTAGATCTGTGATTTTCTTTGGCATGACTGACCGACTGTAAAGTCTCATCTCGACCCACCCAGTGTTTGTAGAAGCTCATTGGGACAGAGTCATGATCAGGAAGTGTTGACGTTTGACTAAAATGTAGTTGTGCAGAGACGAGTCAGTGGCATTCTGGGTACCAGAGGTTAACCTACAAGTTGCTGAATAAGTATTTACAGTTTGTCAGTCCCCTATTAGGGTTACCATAGCATGAAGCAGTGGACTGTGACCTATTTCACTGATGCTTTTCTTCCAGGAGGACATGTGGGCTGTGTCAGTCTTGACAGGACAAGGTTACACCCCAGAGCCTTCTGACCTAGAACAGCTGATTGACATCGACTCCAAAATGCGCCTCCTCCTCCCTGATGAAGAATTTCTCTCGCAAAGTTCCCACACAAACATAAGCATGATCCAGGTATGTGTTCACTAGTACTGCTACACTCAGGCACCATCCTGCTCTGCTGCTCTGACATGAGGTCATATGTCTTATAACAAGGTCAACTGGCATCATCTTGTAAACTGTTTTCTTACCCTCAGGGAGTTACAGCTATATTCTAATTGGGGGTAAAATGTGTTTTATCACAGTAGGAAGGTCATATTATAAAATCTTTATAAATCATAACTACAATTTGAAACAATGCAAAAAGCAAATAGCAAAGGCTGCCTTTTTAATTGTTCACCATTTTAGTGTTGTATGTTTTTCCTACATTTAAAAAAAAGTGATACAGTTCATATCTTTAAGTTCTCAACCTTCATTAAAGGATCTATTAACAGAAATGGAATATAATATCTAAAATAATGTTGAAAATGAAGACATTTCCTCTCTCATGGAGTCTGTTACATTATCCCAGTGATTCAGTAATGCTCCAACACATTTTAAATCTATTACACAAAAAACAAGTGAAGCTGACTTCAGTTATAATCGTAATACCCGTCCAAAGTATTACAATTAGATAGTCTTACGCACATTTTCCTGTTAGTAAACTTGTGTAAAAATATTTCCTCGACTGTTAATTCATTTTTAGAGGGATTGGATTCTTTCCATATAAGCAATGGCTACATTTATGATACATTTATTTATTCATAATATTTAATTTCATGCATGTTGTGTTAGCTCTCGGTTGGTTTGTATATCCATCATATTCATACCTGCAAATGACTTTTATCTGTTTAGTCTCTATATGGTTTTTTTGATATTTTGTCTTTTATCAATAATGCATCTCATATCGTTCATTGTTTATTCAGTGTGTCTGAGTGATCTGTAAATCACTATCACATCAGACAGTGGAGAACTGACTTCTCGGATATTTATAACTAAAATTTTTTCCAGGCCTTGGTCCTGGGCTCTGGCCTGCACTGAGACATGAGCTCAGTGAGTTATCTCAGGAGCGAATCTCATTGCATTTTAACGCCAGATGGTATGCTCATCATTTGCATATCCTGTCAATGGAAAGTGATGTTTCTGAAGTGATAAAAACTTTATAGCTCAGTTTACTGAATCCAGTCACTCCGTCTATAAACAAGGAAAGACTGCAGTACTCCTTCAGTGCTGGAGCAGGAAAATTATCTGTCGCAATGACAGAAATATTTATGTCACCAGCATAATTATTTATCCCTGTCATTTCATTAATTATTCATCTATAGCCTGGCTAATATGGATTTTAGCAGGCTGATGTCAATGCAGATATTAATGAGTAAATTATGTATAATATGTACATATGAAAAGTCATTCCTAAAGATGAGGATTTGCGGTGTTCTCTGATAACATCACTGTTAAATCTGATAATGCCAGTATTTGTGGATTTCAGATTTCCAAACAAGCAGGCTGATGACCTCACCTTGATTTCTGGGAAACTGTGTTTCACTCCTTCTCTGATTGATTGATATATCGAAGTGACTACTGGCAGATGAACTGATAATTATTTGTAGCAAATTCTTTATTGCAGCATGAAACCCTGCGGCTAAAGGGGGCAGGTTCAGTACGAAGGTTAGTGTGACGATTTCAGAGAATATGACTGATTGTGTTGCAATCATTTTCACCGACAATGGACTGAGCCTCCTCACATGTGCACAGTTTCAGTCAGTGATCTCTGGGGGTACTGTTTTAAAAAAGGTTTTAATGGCTAAAGTGGCCTTATGGGTGAATAAGTAAAACACTGTCATTCTTCAATAACTCTGACTGTTGCCTTAGGTGAGGCTCTTTTGCTTTTTTTCAAAACTGTAACAATTCTCCCTTCTGTAAGACTCTGATGTGCAGTGGAATTTAGTCAGTATTACAAAACTATGGTATTACTGGACAGCTGGATGTGT
This sequence comes from Brachirus orientalis, assembly GCA_016785285.1. Lineage (NCBI taxonomy): Eukaryota > Metazoa > Chordata > Actinopteri > Pleuronectiformes > Soleidae > Brachirus > Brachirus orientalis. Next base: position 331,510 of record JAFBJR010000073.1, on the reverse strand, counting down.
TGCTCTGTGTAACCTACTTTCCCTCCTTTCCCACCATTTAATCATCTCGTCTGGTTCAAAGGGTTTTTGAAAAAGTAAAATCCCCCGTCTGTCATCTGCTCCTCATCAGTGCACTAATGGCTAATGCTGGCACGTCTTTTCAAATGGTGTAAAATATGAATTTAACAATGACACAAAATTTTGTCAGTAAGCTGCTAATGACTGCTCATTCCTTATTTAATATCATATTGTTTTAATGTATGTATTATATAAAAAAAGTTACACCCCCAGCTCTTACAAACTAGATCCAGGGTTGGATCATAATTCAGTAACAATATGCTGTATATCACAATATAACTTTCATTTATCACAATATAACAAGGGTTTAATAGATACTGATATAATATTAATGCATTGTGCAAGCACACTTTGTGGCCTAACACATATGATATAACTGCTGTGAGTGTTTCTACCCTCATTTGAGCAAAAATCTATCTTTAATTATCTGGCATTTATCAGAATGATCAATATATCAACATTGACTTTGACAAGCTTGAACTATGATAATGTTTTTGGCCATATCACCCAGGTGATCTAGATCCCTGACCGACATTAACAGTGCTGTGGGATATCTGAATATAGACTGCTCACTCACTTTCTCTCAGAGGCAGTCATTTAGTCCACATTATCCTTATATGACACATCATTTAGTCAGTGACCATAAATCCTAAAGAGGGTCATAAAATACAAAATCTTTTGTCATGTGGTCACCTTTCTTCTCTGCAGTAGCTCACAACACCCAGAGTTCCAAACAGGCCATTGTTTGCCTGCTTATTCCAAAATGGTCTCTGAAGCCTACTTTCACAAAAGTGATTGTATTGTTTCTTTTTCAACACCAATGAATCCCCCCCCCCCCGAGATATTATATCATGAGCCTGGATTTCAATGTTTGCCATTGTGTCTTGCTCCCGGCCGTGTCGGATCGATCATCTGTCACCTTTCGAACAGAAGAGGGAATTATTCACTTCTCCCCAGTGAGCGCTCCCTCATAAAGAATCAGTCTGGGCTTGAATCTGTGACTTCAGAGTTTGGCAGCATCCTTTCCAAGTAAGTCATGAGTGATACCCTGGGCGGAGCAGCAGCATGTGCATTCCTGTGCAGTCAACACTTTAGACTCTCTTAAGCAAGTTCATTGATGGAGCCTGTGAAGGTGGACTCTTTCCACCGATGCCTGGCATGAGTTGGTATGCTGCCACAGAGGAAAGTAATCCTGCATCAGATCCTAATTACAGACTTGGTGGAGGCATAAGGAGTGCCAGCTCCAGAAAAAGAACGCTTCCCCTTTCATTTAGAGAGGTTAATACGTGTAGAATAGTGTACTTAAATGTAAAAGCTACTGTTTAAACCAATAGCCATACTGCAGTAAATCATCCACTTGGAGCTATATTTTGTACATATAATGTGTACATATTATTTAAGCATATTTTAGTAATGAGGGGGTTAGTCATTTTGCAGGTTTTTCAATATAATAAGTAATTGCACAGAATCTATTCATTGTATTGATATAGCCATGATGTGCATTGATATATCGCTGCTTTAACATTAGTGGTACCATTGACTGCTAGTCCTGTCCAATAGGAGCCTGGTTGCAGGTGAACTAGTGTTTGCCAAAACTGACATGGCACTGGTGAAATTTCAACTCTTGTTCCTTGGTCTGCAACTGGAGTTCTTTTGCTATCACAAGATTATGTCCACTTTTCTTGGTTGTGGCAGCAGACCCTACTTTAATGAACTACACCGAATCAACTGTAAACCCAGTTTTGCTTGGACAGCTTTAATATTGTGCTTATGACAGCATTGCTCCCTGTGTGCATTCTTTATTCTTCTCCCATTTTCTCAGTCTTTAGCTGAAATAGCCTTCCCTTCATTAAAAACATGTGTTGGCACACACAGCATCAATGTACAGTGCACCCCTCCTACTGTACCACTGTGTGGTTATTCCTGCACCACCCACAGTTTGGAGCCATAGGAGGGAATTCTGTCATGAGAATTAGTTAGTGTTGAGCTGGTTTTGGTGGCATGGGTGTATAAATGTACAGCACGTACATCAGACGTACACGCCATTCTCTCAAATGTGGCTCTTTTTAAATGTGTGGTTAAAATGAAACTCACTGTCACTGTCACTGTCACTGTTAGTCACTGTCCTGCTGCATTTGACTGCAGCCGATCCCTCCCTTCTTCAGGAGAGTTCCAGCCTTGTATGTGATTGCTTAGTAACTCCAGCTGTTTTTGTGTTGTGTATCGTTTGGGTATATTTTGATGTAAGACTATGAGGTCACTTAGTCACTCTGTGTGGCTGTTGATGAGGACCCAGGATTTTTTTTAACTGCTGCACATGTAAAGTCAGAGAGCAGAGTTTTGGCCAGAAAACGCCCATTTGACCAACACAATGCGGTCAGTGCACAGTTTGTAAATTTATCTTGTTTAGCCCAATCACATAATTACATGTGTGGAAAAGTCATGGTCGTGTTATATTCATCTAGAATCTGAGTAAGTTCTTATTTTATATTGCCAAAGCGTTTTTACACACGCAACATTCGTAATGTTCAGTGACACAGATAGTGGATAGTAACACACGTTTGGGCCTTGACCCCAAAATCAAAGCCGAAGCAGGATTAAATTAAAACTGTTATAAAACTGTAGTACATCTCTGTTAAATATAAACAAATATCCATTACATTCAAGCCACTTAGCTCTTAAGCCTTTTTAAGCTTTCTGTCTGTTTCTCAGTATAGCTGCGTTTAGATCTCATGTCGCGACAAAAGTGATTTAATTCATGTCAAAACAGACACAGGCAAAAGCAACACTCATAGGATAAATGCGTCTAATGCTGCTGATGTATACGCAGATGCTCCTTCAGGCAGGTCCGATAGTGTTGCTTGACACTTTCAAAAGGAGGACACGGCATACAAATAATATTACACTGTTTTTTTCTTCATGAAGACCAAACAGAGGCAGAAAAATAGTATCAGCAATAACAAAAGTCACTAAATGTTATGCACTTGAGCTTTAAGTGGAACAATTTGTTTCTTTTTAATGGTGATGACAGCAGGGGAACTTTCCTTAGCAGAAAGACACTACTTTCTGCTAAGGAAGACAGTGTCCTCTCTACAATGATTGCCATATGCCGGCTGAAATATTGAAAAAAGTGCAAATCCACCACAGAAGAGAATGTGACAGTCGTTATTATTGTTATTTACTAGTGACGATGTCTGGCATATTCATCATTCAGCATGCATCGCACTAGTAGCCAGCTCGCTACTAAATAGACATGGCTTTAGAGGGCTTTAGAGTAATCCTTTTTGGGGTAGTGATTTTGTGGAGTATATTGGTTGTGATTGTGGTCATGACAATGTTTTCTATTAGTCACAAATTGTTGTGCTGTCCCTTATAATCTATCATCAGAAATAAAAATTCAGAATAGTCTTAATAATGTTTAGTATAGATGTGCTGAAAACACTGAAATGTACTCATGTCAATCAAAAGTTCATCTTAGTATCTGAAAGCGACTTCTCTGGTTTGTATTTATTGTTCTGATGGTTTGGGAGATGCATGGTGAGAATTGAGATGTCAGACTTGTTGCACACTTTGGGTTTTTCACAAGATTAATTGGACTGAAAAGAATAGATGCCACACCCACACCCTTCCCCACCCTATAATTCCAACGAGACCCAGTTTATTGTCGTCTTATAAATGCCTCACCCACTGGTGTCATCCACAGCAGCAGTCGAGTTAAGTGGTTTCCCTGGTGTTTTTCCACTCATTATGACACCCGTGGCATCATCTAGTCACATGTGAACAATAAACGAATCTTGAAATATTGGCTAATCTCCTCTCTCTGTGGAACATTAAATAGCATGAAAAGATTTGAGAGAATGAATGCCACCCATTATTCTTAACATTTTAACACATGGGTAGATCTCATTATGTCATTTAAAAGTGACACACTGTGATGTCGGACCAAGCCTGGTGAGCTGTTATCTGGCTAATTGCACTGTTGAACATTCTCTCTCAGATTCACATTTTCTCTGAAACGGAAAAACCTATGATGTAATCATACAAGATTGTCAACAGCTGAAATGTAGGCCAGATATTCTATTTGACAGCACACAGCTTTTGTCACTCAGGGACAAGATGTGCAAAGAGATGGCTGGACATTTTTTTTTTACCTCCAGATGCTTCCAATAAACATTTAACATGGCCTGCTTCTTGAGCTCTTTCTTCAAATTTCTTTTGTCTGTGTCATTATTTGGCAAACATTAAATTAACTTATATTAGTGAAGGGAATGAAACAAAGTAGCAAGGACCAGGATCATCTTAACCTTTAAAACTAGTACTCTGAAGTATTTACCGTGGTTTGGAAACATTACCGATTCAAGATTCCTGTCCTCAGCACGAGCATTGAAAACAGATCAAACATGTTTTGACCTTTGCTCGATCTTCTGATAATCCTAAAATATGGTAAGTATTGTAATCCTTTATCACATTTGACATACTTTTTCAATTCTATTTTGCACCAAGAGGTTTTGATTTTTGTAACTGTGACTGTTCCAGACCACCTTTAGTTAAAAAAAAAGTGACTCGTCTAAAACTTTTAGGAATGTTCAGCAATAACAGTCAGCATCTACCAGGGATCCAAAGGACTGATATGAAAAGATGTCTTGAGGGAAATTTGACAATTTTGATGCAAAGAAGTTTGAGATAGATAGATCACATGATCTCTTATGAGGCAGTAGACACTGATACATATGGTTTGCCCTTACAGAGAATCAAAGAGGAAAGTGGATAATTGCATTAAAACCTCAACTTTGCGCAAGACAAGTTCTTGAGAATTAAAAATATTTATTTGCAGCGCCTTCCAAAGCCAAGTATCTACACGCAGGTAGCTACGTAAGATACAGCTGTTTTGCAGTATATTTGACTCAGAACTTGGCAGATGCCGAAAGGTCATAGCCGGGCAAAATGTCAGTCTGAGAGTCCGAGAAGGAAAGAAGAAAGAGAGAGTGAGTAAGAGAGAAAGAGAAAGAGAGAAGGTGGGGGGGGGGGGGGGGGAAGGTGGGGGGGGGGGGTTGTTGGGGGTGTCAAGATACTCTCAGCCATAGCTTCCGAACAGTTTACTCCAGAACTCTCTCAGGGAGTGCTCGTGGCAAGGCATGTGGACAGGTCTTGGCAGGTAGCCTTGGTCCACGTGGCACAGCCAGAGTTTCTACAATGCTTGAGATTTGCAGAAAGTCAGAGGGGGAGGGAGAAAAAAAAAGAAAAACACACAAAAAGACAGAGAAAGAGAGAGCGTGTTGCTATGAGCAGCACCAGCCATGACTTGGTGAGTCACCACGGACGGCTGTGTTTGATCATAACAGAGCTGTCACTTTGCAATGTGTAGACACATTGTCCGCAAACACATTAATTATTTACATAGTATGGGTAGGTCTCCACATGCTGCTAAAACATTTCTGACCTGTTCAGGTACCTGGAGGCGACCCTACAAGATCTCTGAAGGTATCATTTGGTATCAGGCACTAAAGGACAATGGACCTACCTTGAACGGCTGGTCCCAAGATTTTCTGGACCACCAATTTTTCAGAGCTTAGCAATGTGTCCACTAACTGTGCCTCTCTCAATAGTGCATCCTGGAACACATCCTTCCCACATGATGAAAGCAAATATAATTATTAGGCGATATGGTCCACTGGGTTGTTTTCCAGTCAACCAAAATCAACATTTAGAGGTGATTCATCATAAATAAGAGACGAGCCAACTAATAATCCAATTTAAACTAACACCACAGCTTTATACAGTTAGTATAGTTTTCAGACAGAGGGCCTTTTCAGAGAATTGCAAACTAAGACAATGAAGCAGAGTTTCAACAGCTTATCGTACATTTGAGTCATGCATTTATTGCCCAGTAAAGTGAAAAGTCACTGTATAACAAAAAACACAACATTACCGCAATTTGATCAATGACTGAGCAACACAAAGTGTATATTTTGTGTGGCTACTGCACGCTGAAACAAATATTGGCCAGCATCCACATCACAAAAGCCTCAGATAAAGTTACTGAGTGTTTCGGGATAATAAATGCTAGAACAATTCCAACTGTGGGGACATAAGTGGGGCTTATGTTTTATGTATTATATTATGAGTACATGCATGTGGCAGGTACCCAGATTAGAGACAGAAGTTCTTATGTGAGAGAAAACCGTGTTACATACCACTTGCCAGTATGCACAAGTGTGAGGTGTGAGTGTCTGTATGGACAGTAAAACCTCGACAAACGATAGCACAAGTGTGTCATATTTCCACATTTGCTGCACATAGTACTGTGAAAAAAGAAGGAAAGCAGCACATCTTCTGGCAAAGCAGGAACTCTCAGTCCTGGTCCTGAGGACCCACTGCCCTGCACATTTCCAGCACACCTGATTCAAGTGTAATAAGGCTTCTGCAGTGCTTGCTGATGAGCTGGCCATTTGAAATGAGGTGTGAGCATGGAAGCATCTAAAAACAAATATGCAAGGCTGACAAACCCTGTGTTAAAGGATATTAATTGCCAGTGATGTTTCAAGCCAAAAGACTCTTTCTCAGATTTTCGATAAATACAGCATCTTAAATAACACTGCACACAGCTGCACAAGGAAGCAACAATGCATAAGTTAGAGGCTTCAGATTTTATTATAAGAAGTGTAAACAGTTTTTGATTCATTATGGAACTGGTGGAACTAATTAGAATATGGTGGGCTGCCCACACGCTAGATAATTAATGAAAAAGGCTGAAACAATTTAGTTTGTTTCATGCTCTTCATTATTATTGACACTTTTCATTAGCTGACTCAGAGAACAGTGGCCCTGTTTTGATTACCTTGAGTACACAAACACAGTCATCACGCTACGCGTGTTAGCGTCTCTCTGTCTGGTTTTGAGCTGTCCTCGTCAATACCTAATATAAGAAAGCGCCTGAAGTGAACAGTGGGCTAATACACCTGTGCAGCCTGGTACATGATGCTTACTAATTATTAGTCTTGATGTCTTTCTGTTAATGAAAGAAATGACATAATCCAGCTGCTACACCGGGCCAAGCTCATGCACCACAGACGCAACCCACTTTGGAGCAGGGAAAAATTCTCCAGGCCAGTAGTCTCAGTGGATCCCTCAACTGTCTAAAAAAACATTCTGATTGATGGGATCTATTATATGTTCCTTTAATGGGAACATCGAGCTACAGCACATTCAGTGTTGCTGAGTATTAGACATTCAAGATTTGTTTTCGATTAATTTGAAATGAAGTGTTTGGCATAAAATAATCCAGACTATTTTTTCCTACTTCATCACTTTGGACAACAATGGATCATCCATCAAGTGCTGCAGCTGTTTCACACTCAAACGCCATGACAATCGCGGAATGGAATGTTTTGCTTCTATTTGAAATCATACAATTGATCACAGGATTTCAATAAGCACTTAATGGATGTCACAGACATGCTTGATTCCAGTTTTCTGAATGTCCCGACAATAATATACCAACAATTGTGTTGCTCATGGCAATTGGCAGTTCATTCTTTTATTTTCATACTTTTTAGATCTGATCCATAAGGTAAAAACCAGGACAGCTTGTCTGGAGTAGTCATGTCACGCATGACAGACCTTTCTTTCTCCATTTTAATAACATTCCTTTTGATTTCAAGGTGTACTTGGCAGCCCGTGTAATACTCTGTATTTACAATCCTGTTACTTATTTGTGACACTGATTTATCATCAAATACCAAGATATTAATTTGATTTCATCTAAAGAATGAAGGGTATTTCTTGAAAGTTAATTGCATTTGACTTGATTTTCATCCTTAAAGTCCTGATGTTCACGTCCTCCCAATATTCATGTGACCAATATAGGTGATGTGACTATTGGAGACCCTCAACAGTTTGTCAGGTGGCTGCATAAGGCAAGCAGATCACCAGATTTTTGCTGATGTTCAGATAAGCAGAACCCTGGTCCCTCTGCTCTGCTTGGAAGTCATTCCATCTGACTTTCTAATGAGTTAAAGCTATCAAACATTCCATGTGAAGCACAAATATCATATTAGAACAATCACTGGAGTCTACTGAGGTCGAGAAACTATTCCCTTGTTCTTCTGTGAATCGTTATTACAGAACTATCTTATTTTTGCCAATGCCTTGGACCTTGATCTGACATTGTTGCGCTGAGTTATTATTGCTACTAATTAAATTAATCAGTATTTTAAAAATCACTGTGAAGAAAACAATGAAAACGCGTTGTTGGCCATTGAATTGTTTATGAGACAGACAACAAACCCATGACACTTTAACACTTACAGTATGACGTTTCGCGTTTTTAATTGTCACTTGTCAACGATTGCACACCGCGTTCATGTTCATGGTTTCCAACAACTTTTCCATTTTCTTTTCAAGGTGCAGGTGAAACTCTTATGACACTGTTATATTTTATGTTTCATTTTTAGTGTCGGTGAGAGAAACTAACATATGTGCTGCTGATTGTATTTGCATGTGTTATAACTTACAGTACTGTGCATAAGTCTTAGGCCACCATTGGATTTATTGTTTTAGCAATGCTATAATGACCATCCTGTACAATTATTTCTCAATCACTTTATTGGAACACATCCTGAAAATATGGAGAAACACATATGCAGTTTGAAAAGAACATCTTTTTCAGAAAAACAAACAACAAAAATGCTTCTATAATATCAAATATTTAGTGGGACCTACATTTACACTTGAACAATAACACAACCATGGCTCTTTAAAACCTGGAATGGAACCCTAATGTTATTGGTAAAACCTGTGTTTCTCCTACTATTTCATGCCAACAAATAGCTGCTGTGAAAAAGGTCTATTTCACCTGGTTTACTCAAGACATGTTTGAGCATTACATACACATGTTGCACAAGTTCAACTCATTGACAGGTTGATCATATAGTCTAAGACTGATTTTTGGTAACATCTTTTCAATCTTAACTCAAGAAGAACCGATTTTCATTCAAATGTCCAGGTTGTAGATTATTACCCAAGGAAGAAATGATCTGATTTTGGTGGAAGTGAGTGGCTCTGGTGGACATTTGCACCCTCTGAGTGTTTTCTGTAGTTGTAACTAAGCTAATCCAGAAGCAATGCAAAGACAATGAGGGCAAAGCTAAGATAAAAAATCTTTATAATTCTTAATAGGAATTAATGAGTTAGTTTAATTCAAAGAGGGTATGGACTTTACTCTGACACTCGTCAGAATGTGTATGGTGTTAATTTAGCTAAATTGGTCTTTTAAGAAGATGCCAAATACATTCTGTGTTGGGTCAGTAATAGCCTTGTCATTGCAAAACTTTGCAGACATTTCCAATGTTTGGAGCCTATAGTTCTTGAAAAGTAGGGCAGCTGTTGTTTCCAAATATAATAAACAGTTGCTCCAAAGATTTAGGCTTTTTTTGGAAACATGCATTTAGTGGTGTTAGGATGGTAGTAAAGCTAGACTTTAATTTTTATTTTTCCTAGTTGGAATGCTGCATTTCTCACTCTGCTGCACGACATGGTCTGCACAGTCTGATCTCGTCGTGGTCCGGGCTTTTGTAGTAAAGATGAGTCAGTTTTAATAGAGAGGCTTTAGTAAAGACCACTTAAATGTGTCCTCAAAATGGAAGCTGTCATTATTTCCCCATAGGGAGACAGGGGCCACTGCAAGGTGAGACCACAGACACTTTTCTGGATGTTCTATTTATCGTGGCAAAGTTTTAAATATTACAATCACACCTGTGACATAGAGCAGCAAAGATCAGCCAGACATGTTTCTGCTTTACTCAAAATGACCAAGGTCCATGATGCTGGCTCATGTGAAATGAGCTCTCTCGGTAATTTGGATTTCATGAAGATTACGTCTTTTATCAAAATGTGTCATGGCAGATTTAGTAACGCAGTCTTTAAGTTAAGATTATAGTTTCTGCTGGGTCTCGCTGTCTCCTGTAACTGACAATTTTGCTGTATGCAAGTCCCACTGACATGTCTCCATTTCATGAAATATCCATCAGTTTTAACATTATTGGCCCGTACATCATGCTGCTTGGCATCCAGACTAACCAAGAGAGATGGAGATTTCAACCGCATGGCACTGGACTGACACTCCAAAACAGTCCTGTGGTCAACAATATCCTTTTAGACTCAACAGTTTTTTTGAACAAGCTGCTGCTTTTATGGCATAGCTGTATATTTTTAAGAGGTCGCCACAGAGGTCATTGGTCTGTCTCTATAGTATTGTTCATTTTGCCATAAATTTTCCATGGTTACTAAATATATAAATAGTGGGTGGGCTGAGTAATGATTATAGTTGTGTGACCTAATGTTTGTGATCTACCCATAGACCATACATTATAAGATGGTCACAGTCTGTCGGTTTGCTGGCTGGTAAGAATACACTGACTTGCCACGACTACATTGGTTGCAAAAAGAAAGGAAGTCTACGGGAAAAGGAGTGTACTTCTCACATGATTTCCACGAGTGAGAACTTTCCTCATGAGTTAATGGTCTCAGTCATTAGTTTCAGGTCTTCTTCAATGGAATATATCAGTCAATACAAAAAAAGTATTGACCGATTGATTGATTGACAGGTGGTATTTTCCAATGGGCTGATTGCAGGTGACATCTGTTGACACTAGCAGTTCCACTGCAGTTTCAGCATGTATTGCTTGTCGTGCTGCATCTATAGCTTGTTCTTTACTGCCATGCTTTGTCGTAGCACACTAAGTGGCAGCTCAGTGACCTGTTTAAATATTTATGTTCCTATGACTTCACTTTGGATGGTTCTCACTCTCTGAATGAGCCTCAGTTCAGTAAAAATGACCCAACATGTTGTCAGAATGACAAGCCTTTCACTTTTATCATCTGTCTGCTGGCTCTCCAGGCATGATGCTCCCATTTCCTCCTGACCTATTTTTATAGTTTGCTTTGGATGAAGATTGTGGTATATTGTGTCAAAGCCAGTGCATGTGGATACCATAAACGTGTGATTTATGATGGACCCATGTAGCTCCAGCTAAAACTTGGGATAGATCAGGTCTTACAATGACTAGCTTAAAAGCAGGTATTCATAGGTCTAAAAAGAAGGAAATAAATATTTTATATTAATTTCTGTGCCATTCCATGATAATTACATTTAAAAAGATTTAAGCATACTCTTACTCTTACTCCAGTGACATTGAGCGCTACAGGATATAATTTTAATCCCTTTTTTATGTTTCTAAATGGTGGCCATAAGTGGTGAGTGCAGCTCCAGCAATTAAACACATTCACACGTTAAAAGAGTTGTGAGAACCAGTCGTGTCTGTTGTGCATCAGGGCCGTGGCTCAAAGGTTGGCTGGGAGTGCGGTGGAGACCCACAGCCAGGAGAGAAGGTCCTGCAGGATAGAAAAGAGAGAAGAAGGCAGGAGAGGCGGCTCCAAGAGATCCAACAACAGCTGGAGATCCTGGGTCAGAGCCCGGAGATGACTGTGAGTTCAAAAAGCTACGTTCATTCACACCCAAATGCACATGCTCTTGTCTCTTTGACTTCAGAGAACATTTCATTGACTTACTTCCTAGGCACTTACTCCAGCCTTAACCAAAGCGTCACCTGACAGACACACAAGGTATCCTTCCGCATCTGGACACACCGGGCTTTCAGTCGACTCCAGTGTAAACCCACTGGCAGACCAACAGTAAAATTAGTTAGGGTTAAGGATCAGGATAATATTCAGGTTAAGGTTAGGGCCAAGAAAAGGACTGAGTTTAGGGTAGGGATAAGTATCTGGGTTAGGCTTAGTGGATATTCACTGGTGTCCACTAATTTGTCAGTAACTGCTTGATGCTCAGATGCATGGACACTCAGGGCAGCTGCTCTGTGTGTCGCTCGGTGCGTCCCTTTCAAACACAGAAGTGCACCATTTGCGTCGGCAATGCGACGGAGAGGGACGTGACAGAGCGACAGCATATGATGCTCTGTGCTCTCCTTAGAGTTTATACTTGCAGAGGTGGGAGGGACAAGTCATTACAAGAACATAGCTCATTTGCAATTATTAAAACGCTGTCATTTGGTGCTGTTATTTGTATGTGGTCTTAAACTGAATGCGAGGGTAGTCATTTACTTCACTGATTGCTCCACAAAGTTTCGATGCTTTATAACATTCTTCACTGAGATCTGATGTCTACGCTTCACAGTGTTTCCTGGAAACCATTGAGCTCCCTCTGGGTTAGGAGTCACCGTAGAGTTACAACCACAGAACTGTCACTCGTTCCCAAAGGCCTGTAGCTAAAGGCACAACACAAGAATGTTCAAAGAACAAAGGTGAATAGGCCTGATTTCGCTGACATTTATAACATCAGAGTTTGTGGAAGGAAAGAAAACACAAGATAAATTTATTGGATTGACTTTGTCACCGTTCAAATACTTGTCAAGGTCTTGTGCAACGACCTACCTGTTTGTTTTGCCACAGTGTTGCTGTGATCTGTTGCAGTACTGGTGAACCACACTGTGATGTAGAGGCTTAATTTAAACATAAAAGATGCATGTTTGACTCACACTTAGGTGGTAAAAGCTCGAAGTGGGAGCCACTCCCGTACATCAAACAAGGCACTGTGCCATGCAACCCAAACCTATTTCTGGCCTAATTAAGCACAAATGTATTTATGTTTATTTTTTGAGGAATCTGTTCTTTCATTATTATCACAGAGCATCAAAACCACCAGTCTCCTAACCACTGGTGCAGCTACAGTAAGTGCACTTTGAATTTAGCTACAGTAAGTGCACTTTGAATTTAGCTACAGTATGTGTCACTGCACTTTATATACTGTCACCGAATGATTGCACTCTGCGAGCGTCTGCAATGTAAACAGTGGTCTGGTTGCATTGTGCTACCATGGCTTGTTTTGGTTAGAAAAAGATTTATTCGTATGGAATTGGCCTGGGAGAACATTCTTAAACAGTTTGACACAGCTAGAGTATACTCATAAAGTTGATTTGTATAGCATCCCTAACTCAAATGTCTCCTCACTGTCCTCCTGCATCTCAAGTGAGCACCAACCATGCAGGGTTTGTGTGTAGCTCCGACCAAGAAGGGATCCAATTGTGAGTTTGTTGTTGTGTTGCTTTCTAGTTTCTAAGTCAAAGAAAGCTTTGTTTTAAATGAAGCTATTACTGAATGGTGCGTATGCTGCTGCTATTAATACAGTGTGTATGTTTTCTGTTGTGTAAGATAAGAAGATCAGTAACACTCACAGCTTGCGGTATGAATCATCTAATTTACTCTAATTTAAGGATGTTTTTCCTCCAAAGTGTTATGTTTTGTGTTAAGTCTATGGCTTTCTGCTGAAGCATAACACCTCCTGTAGAGGTGGAAAAGGTCTCACGCACTTTAGCAGCATCTGCAGTTTCCTGCGTTGCTTCAGTTTGATTGATTCCAGTGTGTGGTGTCAGGAATTCAAGTGTTTCTCTGGAGATTTGTTTGGTGTACCTTTTGTTGCTCAAACAAAAGCTAGATTAGATCTGAGACCGGTCGTTTAATGCATCATCCATACTTCTCCTGTCCCTCAATCTGTGTCAGCCACCCTCCAGTGTAATTCACTCCTGTACGTACCGTTTCACCTCTGATTTTCCTTTAACTGCTGATGATAATTCTCAGTATAGTAAAAGTATTCATAGTTTTACTCACTGTGCTGTTAAAATGTATTTTTCCCAGAGGTGCAGTGGTAAATCTGTGAAAATCAAAAGCTGATCTGGTGCTGGTTTTCCTGCAACTTCACCTGGCTGTTTTCCTAGATCAACTGTCAAAGGAAGGACAATCATGACATTTACTGTAAATCACTCCATAGTAACAGGATAGTCTTAGTCTAACCTGACCCACAACATTAATCACACTTTATCTCTCCTATTACGATTATCTGTTACAAAATGGTTTCCCAGAACAATTTTACCTTCTGTTGTCTAGGATTCTGTTGTACAAAACAAACAGCACTCTGATCACATCGCATTTCTGTTCCACATTTTTCTCTTTGTATTCAGACTGAACCTTTTCAGGCCACACTAGTTGAGCCCTCGTTTCTTCTGACGTCTCAACAGTTTCACTATTTTCCCACAGAATTTAGGCCAGCTTCATTGGAAAAATGATTAACAGAACAAAAGAACAAATCTCATCCTTGTCTCTACTTTATTCCTCATCATGCCAGTCTATGTCTTTTCCTTGACCTCTGTCCTGCAGTATGGAAGACTGCTGCACTAAAACCTCCACGTCTGTCATTTTGAGTTATTTTAGGTTGAGGTGAATTCAAATTATCTCTAGTTTAGGTGAAAGACATATTAGACAGCAGATATTATTTTTAGTGAACCCATTTTACGTTACAGTACAGTCAGCAGTGTGTAAAACACTGACTGTGTTTAAGTATCTTGTGTATTGGTGGTAAAAATCATTTTTCTTTTTTAGTCGAGACCAACGCCTTTTGTTTTCCCCCGTTTGGTCAAGTAGTCACAGCCGTTTGTTCTTTTGTTAATAAATTCCACAAACGTATTATTTAAGCGAGCAGTCTTCCGCCTCCTCTGTTGGGTCCATACATGTCCTCACTTTAATCATAACAGTGTGGCAGGCAATAAAATTTTAAATGAGTGAATATTTGCATGTAAAACAATAAAGTTTATCAGTTTGAACATTAAATATCTTAGTGGTGTTGTGGTGGTATATATGTTTTAAATCATGACATGACAACACTCAGCCAAACATAGCAGTGTATTCAGATGTCAACAGGTCTATTTTTGTAGATGGGCTTTTTGGGAGGTGTTGATATGATTTGAAGTGCATCAGGTGAGTTGGGATTCTATTATTATTATGAACTTCTTGGTTTTGTTACTACTATGATTTATTGTCTCTTTTTTTCTGTATCCATGATCATGTAGCAGTAATAGTTAATTTGGACTCATTATTACATAAACAATATAAAAAATTTAAAACAAATGCACATGACCAAGAGAGAGGATGTGAGGGGGTAGTGTCAGCGGTGAGTCAAGGGGGAGCTCCATAGAGAAAAAGGTAATAAGTGACCAGACTTACAAAGTTCTGCTTTAAAAGCTACACACTACAGCTTTAGAGATTCAATTCATGTGCATCTAAAGTTCTTAATTTCTAAAATCTTTGTGTTATGTTATGTGAGCCGGTTATATGTTTCACCAGACATGAGAAAGGAGCATTTTATTTCCATTACAGTGCATATTTATTACCCCTTCCATTAAATGTGAAAATTTACTAAATGTTTAAATGTAAACTTTCTTCAATAAGAAAGTTCCTTGTTGACTAAACACAGGCGACTGATACAAAATATCTAAATAATAATAATAGATAAAACATATAATTAGTAGATTTTCTTTGTATAGCATTTTTTATGAACTCAAATTTGCTTTACATTAAACAGACCAGAATGACAAGGATAGTTCATAAAATAAAAGAAAAAAAAGACATACAAATGAAAACTTGAGGTTATTTGCATAACCCCGGTTCTTTGAGTAATATGAGTGTGGTGTCTCACTACGGGAAACAAGCCTCGCTGCGACCCTCAGAAGCACTTATCTCATTACACCAATCCTGATTGACTGGTGAATGTGTCCATCCGCCTCGCCACACTGCTACAAATAGCGTGTGCAGAGGACACAACCTCATTCTAGATAAGCAACCTCTTCTCACCTGCCCAAGCAAGAAGGGTTGTCTGTGAGACATTTCACTCATATTACTCAAAGAACCGGGGTTATGCAAATAACCTCAAGTTTTCATTTGTATGTCTTTTTTTTCTTTTATTTTATGAACTATCCTTGTCATTCTGGTCTGTTTAATGTAAAGCAACTTTGAGTTCATAAAAAATGCTATACAAAGAAAATCTACTAATTATATGTTTTATCTATTATTATTATTTAGATATTTTGTATCAGTCGCCTGTGTTTAGTCAACAAGGAACTTTCTTATTGAAGAAAGTTTACATTTAAACATTTAGTAAATTTTCACATTTAATGGAAGGGGTAATAAATATGCACTGTAATGGAAATAAAATGCTCCTTTCTCATGTCTGGTGAAACATATAACCGGCTCACATAACATAACACAAAGATTTTAGAAATTAAGAACTTTAGATGCACATGAATTGAATCTCTAAAGCTGTAGTGTGTAGCTTTTAAAGCAGAACTTTGTAAGTCTGGTCACTTATTACCTTTTTCTCTATGGAGCTCCCCCTTGACTCACCGCTGACACTACCCCCTCACATCCTCTCTCTTGGTCATGTGCATTTGTTTTAAATTTTTTATATTGTTTATGTAATAATGAGTCCAAATTAACTATTACTGCTACATGATCATGGATACAGAAAAAAAGAGACAATAAATCATAGTAGTAACAAAACCAAGAAGTTCATAATAATAATAGAATCCCAACTCACCTGATGCACTTCAAATCATATCAACACCTCCCAAAAAGCCCATCTACAAAAATAGACCTGTTGACATCTGAATACACTGCTATGTTTGGCTGAGTGTTGTCATGTCATGATTTAAAACATATATACCACCACAACACCACTAAGATATTTAATGTTCAAACTGATAAACTTTATTGTTTTACATGCAAATATTCACTCATTTAAAATTTTATTGCCTGCCACACTGTTATGATTAAAGTGAGGACATGTATGGACCCAACAGAGGAGGCGGAAGACTGCTCACTTAAATAATACGTTTGTGGAATTTATTAACAAAAGAACAAACGGCTGTGACTACTTGACCAAACGGGGGAAAACAAAAGGCGAGGTGGCAGGAATGACAAGCAGGGCAGAAGTCTCCCAAACAGGCTGGAAGGGAAAAAAATGCAGGATTAAAAAGAGAACCAAAAGGCGAGAGTAGTGCAAAATCTCTAAGTCTAGCTGTAGCAGGTTGTACCGCATTGACTGTGTGACGCACTGACACCAGCTGCAGGAAACTGCAGGCATATAAAGGCATGGCACAAATCAAGGGTATGAGCAGCAGGTGTGAGGAGGAGGAGGCTCCGCCCAGCTGCACAATCAAGCCACCTGAAACTATAAAACAAAAGGAGAGGTTGTGCAGGAAACAAAAACATACTTCAAAATAATTGACAGGAAGTAGCGGGAAACCGGACCCTGACACCACACGTCCTAAAAAAGCTGGGACAGGCACATGTTTACCACTGTATTACATTTTCTTTTAACAACACTCAGTAAGTGTTTGGGAACTGAGGACATTAATTGTTGAAGCTTTGCACGTGGAATTCTTTTTCATTTGTTGCTTGATGTACGAATTCAGTTACTCAACAGTCTCTGTTGTCTTATTTTGTGCTTCATAATGCACCGCACATTTTCAATGGACTGCAGGCAGGCCAGTCTAGTGCCTGTACGCTGTTTTAACATGTGCAGAGTTCGTCTTGGCATTGTCTTACTGGAATAACCAGGGACGTCCCTGAAAAAAACATCACTTGGACAGCAGCATATGTTGCTCCAAAACCTGTATGGACCTTTTAGCATTAATAGTGCCTTCCCAGATGTGCAAGTTACACATGCCATGGGCACTAACACCCCCATACCATCACAGATGCTGACTTTTGAACTTTTGAGCTGATAACAATCTGGATGTTCCTTTTTCTCTTTAGCTCAGATGACACGACGTCCATGATTTCCAAAAACAATTTGAAATGTGGACTGATCAGACCACAGCACACTTTTCCACTGCATCATTCCATCTCAGATGAGCTCGGGCCCAGAGAAACCGGCTGTGTTTCTGAATGTTGTTGATATATGGCTTTGACTTTAACCTATTCACCTGTACAATGTTCCAAACAGGTGTTCTTTGAGTATTCCTCAAATGTCCCAGTTTTTTTTGGAACATGTTGTAGGCATTAAATTCAGAATGAGTGAATAGTTTATCAGTTTAAACATACAATTTCTTGTCTTTTGTAGTGTATTCAATTGAATATATGTTAAAAAGAATTTGTTAATCATTGTATTTTGTTTTTATTCATGTTTTACACGTTGTATGAACTTCATTGGAACTGGAGTTGTAATTGGTTAGAATATCATGGACCACTAGTGCCTAAAGGATAGAAAAAAGGCCGGAGCATCTGTGTCCGGACCTGGACAACAGTCTGCTGTCTATCTGCTGCAAATCTATTCATTTTATTGAAGTAAATTTTATATAACTAATTGCAAAGAAAATAAATGAAAAGAAATGGTTCCGAGGGAGAATTTTTCAGTCCAACTAGTTGAAGCCTTTCAGTCCTTCCACACACAACTGGAACTCCTTTTGCTGCTGCAGTCAGCCACAGGAACAGGCAGGAACAGGTCCTCCAGCATGAACAGGTAGTAACCCAGAGAAAATATAATTATCTTGCTAATTAACTACTAGTACATTAAGCTCATGAAATTGAAGTTAATTTGACAAGTTAACTAAAATGTTTGCAATCCAATTTTTGAAAAATTGTCAGTTGATAATGAAATGGTGATATTTTAATCAATCAAATCCAGTATCCAGTTATGTGTGTCCTTAAATATATTTGAGGCCATAATTACCACTCCATAATTTCATTCAGTCTGGTTTGTACAAACAAATTATTATTATTATCTCATCCCTATTTACGTCATGCTAGTTTGTAGTATTAGTTTGGAAATCTGGCATAACTAATCCTGGATAATATCTTGGTATCAGGCTAAATCAGAGGTATTATAATATATAATACTGAGAGATGTGTGTTCCTATGCTCCCTCAGCCGGGAGCCCTCCGTAAGCCTCCACCTGTTGGGGGTCTTGTGTCCCCAGGCTCTGCCTGGATGTGAGGTGGCCCGGCCCGTGTCCGTGGTCCTGCCGCCTCCTGCCATTGGGGCTGACCCTGGGTGGGGGGGCTTCTGTCTGGCACCCTCCTGCCCAGCCATCTGGCCCCCTCCTGCCCTGGTGGCTATCCCCTGGGATTGGTGACCGCGGGTCTTCACTGCCCGCTTATACTTATACTTATCGGCCTGCTGCTGGGAGGCTGGCTGGGCACGGGTGCGATCCCCTACTCAGATTCCAAACCACATCTAATGGCAATCCCTACGCATATACACTGATGCGCTCACACACAAATGGACATACACACATCTCGCTACATAAGATATCAATTCAAACTCATATAGCTGTTGTTGAATAGTTTTTTTTCTCCATGGGGTGGTTAACAACTACTGTATTTACCATTAATGTACATGAATGCTTTCAAATATAATGTCAGTATTGTTACTATCTCTGTGTTATGTCATGTTAACCTGTATTGTGCTCTCTCTCTCTCTCTCTCTCTCTCTCTCTCTCTCTCTCTCTCTCTCTCTCTCTCTCTCTCTCTATCCCTCTCTCTTTTTTCTCCCCCCCCCCATCAGTCTACCCCTCCCCCCGTCCAGTCTGGCCCCCCCACATCACACAGCAAAGGAAAAACAAATAGATAAGAATAAAAACAATAATAAGTTCATTGATAAATAATGGGGCAAGTATAAACAGACTCTTCCTGTGCAAAGCAAATCTGTTCAACACCACCAGGCATGCAGACAACCACACTACATGCCTAAGGTACTGGACAGGACAGGTTTAAATTCTTAATTTGACAATGAGGCATTTTGTTGTGTCTCTGCTACAGATCAGTACAAGCCATTTGAGGGTCTGAGAGCAGAGGAGTGTGGGATACTGAATGGCTGTGAGAACGGTCGCTGTGTCCGTGTTCAGGAGGGTTACACCTGCGACTGCTTCGATGGATACACCCTGGACCTGTCCCGCATGGCCTGCATCGGTGAGAGACAGCAATAACGCACAATTCAATTTTTAAAAAATAATAATGTAAAAAGCATATCATGCTATTAAATAACTTGTCTCTCCTCCTTTATCCACAGACGTGAATGAGTGTTCAGAACTCAACAACCGCATGTCACTGTGTAAAAACGCAGAGTGCATCAACACAGTGGGATCATACCAGTGTATCTGTCTGCCAGGCTTCACTCCCTCTCACAAACCCAACTACTGTGTGGAGGTGGCAACACGCCGCACATCAACACACTCTCAGTGAACATGGACACATGATAGGTGACAAGACCACATGCACAGTGCTTTTATTACTATACTTGTGAGGACATCCACTCACTACATTCATACAATGATTAGCTCCAGTGTCCAGTCACACTTCCTGTTTCATTATCATCATCAGCAGCAGCAGTAGCAGTGACCTGCAGGAACATTTCACATTTAGGTGTCACAAAAATTTGATACTGTACCTTTAACTATTAAAATTTAACAGTGGATAGAATATGGTTTGTTTTACAGATGTGAGGTCATAAACCCCAGTATAGAACACATTATCACTTTTTAGATAATAATTAATATATCGAAGAACACACAAAGATGCTATACATCAACCTCCGAGGAAAATTAAAGGTCCAGTGTGTAAGAATTAGTGACATCTGATGGTGAGACTGCAGATTCCTCAAGTGTCAGGGAACTATAACTTACTCTTTCACTCTCCCAGTCTCTGCCATTTCCATCTTTTTCTACATCAGTTTCTACATCAGTTTTGTGTTGTCAGAGCTGGTCGTCTTCATTTACATTGGAAGCTTCCATTTTCACAGCTTTCATCTGTTTCATCCATTTCACTTTCATCCATAACAAAATGCTCACTTAAAAAAGGTATGCCAGCTGAATTAAGTCTAATATCTTAAGAATGTGTTTGCTGCTTTCTGTCTTCATTAAACAGTTTTATGTGGCTGGAAAACAAAGTTTTGTTTTTATATACCACTCACTTCCCGCACCAAAGTCCATAGAGGAAAATCAGTGATTTTAAACCCTGGCACATCCTGAGTTTTTAAACCACTGCTGCTTCCACCAGGAAGATCAAATGTGTTACTGTAGTGACTTAAGTGTTCAAAATGCTTTGTTTGAATTTGAAGTTACACAAATTTACCAAATGATGCAGCAGTAGAGTGGTAGCGTTGTTTCACAGCTTGCCAAAAATACAGATTTTTTTCTATGGACTTTGGTGCAGGAATAAATGTCAAACATTTTCTTAACATACAGTAGACATAAGTTACCACATATTCTAATACATCTGATATTTTCACTGAGCGCATGTCTGTCTCATGGTCGTTCTCACTGATGATATGTCAGTTACCCATACCACCTCAATTCAGAAAAGTGTAACATTCCTTTAAGCAGAACTTTGTCAACTTAAACATCCTTAAAAGTATAGGAATACACACACACACACACTTAACCAAAGCCTATATACTCTGCACTGTATAAAACACACACTATATGAAACAAAAGTAATTTACTTGAGATGAAGATTCAACTTAATCTACTATTTGGTGTCGACTATATGTTGGGGAAAGAAACACAGAATTCTTTAAAATGTATGTTTGTCTGCTGTTGCTTTTCTTATTTTGTTTCTTAATTTTGCTTTTAAATAAGAGATTTACACAAGGCCTTTTTTATTTTATTTTTTATTTTTTTGCTCATTTAACAAATTGACAAACCCTATGGACTTGTGCTGGGGGATCACGTTTTATTTTGTACCCAGTCATAATGATTGTGGATATTTAATTCTGTGAAGAGGCCAGCTGTTGGCTCCTCCTCTCCCTCCTTCGCCATCCCTCTGTCTGCCATAAGGAAAAGCCTGATGACACTACGTTTGTAAAATGCAATCCTAAATCGATTCTCATGTTTCTTGTTATGTGGTATTCTCCTCTGTGTATTTGTTTCTGAGATAACAGGTATGAATTTTTCTATTTTTATTTTTCATACTTCTCTTAAATACGTTTCACCGCCAAGTCTTGCCAGATGGCAAAGCTGCTATGGGACAGCAATGGGAGAGAAGAAACTTGTGTACATTTAAAACAAAAGAGTGGAGAACAAAGCTGATGTATTTGTAATTTGTACATGGATAAATAGCTTTTTCTATGAATTCATAAACAATGTACATTAAACCCATTGGTATTAAACCACAAATTGTGATATTTAACCTGGTCTGCCTCTCATTGTTGCTTGCTTCACCAACAGTGGTGAAGCATTGCATCATGGGGATGTTACAGGAACAGTAGAAAGGATGTCCTCGTGGTTACTGATAAATAATTCCATTATAACATTTCTGCAATTTTTTTCTGCTAACAGCCTCACTTCTAAATCTGTTGCATCACAGCAGACTTTGACCAATCACAACAGATGAGAAACGATAAGAATTGCATCCATCCAAAAATAATAAAAAAAATTACAATAAATATGAATAAATCAATAAAAAACATGCTTAACTGATTTTTAAAGATAATGCTTTTGTGCAAGAAATAAGTTAAGTTGTTATTTAGATAAATGTTTCCCGTACGTGTTACAATGCCACCTACTGTTTCATGCCTTGCATTGCTTTATGTATGTACACAAAACAAACACTGAGTCATTTTACATTTTTATGGAAACATCAACTGTGTCCACTGTCTCTCTGCACAGTTGATGTGACATTCCATGCAAAACAATGAGTGAGTAACGTTAAGCAAGAGAGAGCAAATGACGTGATGCCTGAGAATGCAAATTCCAAGATCTCTGTCACACCAAAGAAAACGACCAACATCCCAAGGACAGTCACTTGTCCAGATGCAGAGTGTGCTGCAAATAAAAGTGGACGCCATGAGTGAAGTGTTGAGTCTTGAATTTGATGTCAACCAAGGTGTAGGAACCATGAAAAGCCAAAGCAAATAAGAAGTTAAACTTTCGAGGGTCTGATCAGCCCAAATATAGTCAGACAGATTGACAGGAAGCCTGTGTAGTAAAGCCAGAACTGGAGTGTTGTGAATTTAAGATCACACACATTTTTATTCCACCCTTTAACCTCCCTTAACTTCCATTACATTTTACTGCACATACTGTATTATTTTATCATGTTCTAGTTTATTTTATCGCTAATTGCTTAGAGTGCACCCACTTTTTGATACTCATACCTATGTCATTTCATCTGTTACTTTTTACATTTTTATTTTATCTCAGTTTAGCTCCTGTTTGGATCACCCATTAGGACCTTAGTTTCCATTGTTGTCCCTTGTGTGTGTTTGCTTCTCTTCCCCACTTCTTCACTATTGTTTTAACACTGACTTTTGTTCCCTCATCATGTTTTTATCCTGTGAAGCATGTGAAGTGTGATATGAATAAAGTTTGATTGATTGATTGGTTGAAGAAACCTAAAAAAGGTCCAAGAGAGTTGGACAAAAGGCACAATAAAACATATGCAACAAGTGAGTCAGTCTGTGCTCATCTGATGAGGTTCAGGTCATACTTTCCATGTCAATGTGTCCACAGCGACTGTACAACATGCTGCCTGTATTGTAGCACCTTCTGTAACACAAACTTCGAGCCAAGTTTGTGTTGCACTGTTTTGGTCAAAAGAGGCTATAAAGAAGACAGTTATATGAGGAACAGTTATATGTCCACTGGTACCTACTCATGTACAACTCAGCATTCAAACAATGCAAGGACAAACCACTACTAAAAGAGATAAAGTAGACCATATGACAAGGGTTTCTCATTCCTGGTCCTGGGGGACCCAACACCCTGTATGATTTGATGCCTGATAATGACTTACTCATTTGAATGATATTGGAGCAGGGAGGACAGTGGGTCTGAAGGACCAGGATTGAGACACTGACCTGCATTTTAGATATACAGAACTGCAGACATGTCAAAACAGGTTAAAGCTGCAGCATGTATGTATGTGTGTTCCCAGGTGAGAGAGAAATAAAGAGTTTTGAGAGTCGACCAGGTGTATTTTATGTTTTATTCTGCAGAAGGAACACAGAGCACAAGGTGGTCTGCAAAAGAGTTCAAAATGGTGGAGTGAATCACAGCTTCTTATAGACAAAAAGGCTACACAGGGAGGTGGCAAAAGCAATCAAAGTCATGGGCAATTGTCCAAGGTCGCACTTGCATATCTTATTGGTCATAATAAAACAATTGCCTAGTTGTGAGGTGAAGAGTTGCAGACTTCATGTGTACGTGCGTTTCTGCACATGAGCTAAACAGGGCATTTTTAAAAGACAAACATATAAAAAGTTGATATAGATACGTTGAAAACACGGTTAGATATACGATTGTCCATTACATTTCCCCCTTTTTAATTGTAAGATCAACTAGAAGGAAAATTCTAATGGAAACAAACACATCAACAAACAGAAAACATAATCAACAATCAAAATCAAAACACTTATTCAAAACAATAAAGCAATCACCAATAAAATCAAAATTGATACATGATAAATTCATGATGACATGATAAATTCAAAATATTGATTCAAAACCACTCAAGGGATAACTTTAAAACAAACTACTGAATAAAACACCAATACTATACCCATAACCATCCTGTTGGACATCTAATGCATTACACCATCACTGGTTTAAAATACATTACCATAAAAGGATGGAGAGAAAAGAATGCAGATGCTGTTTTGTGGCACAGACACCTAACACAAATAACTAGCTTGAAAAATGACGGTATTTACAGTTTTCAATGTAAAAAAAAAAATGGAGAAGGAGTTTTAATTAATTAATTACTTTTTAATTTAAACAGGGCAAGGAACAGAGTCAGAGCTTTGCTTGTCAAAATCATCAATCAAGTCAGGAGGAGGAAAGTCAGGGCGGTCAGAGGTAGGGAGAGCAGAATAATGTATCATTTGGTGGGAGATGGACTTGTCAATAGCAATAGCAATTAGTCCCTGAACACATGGAACAATGCAACAAAGCTTTGAATTCGTCTGGGACACTAGGAACGTCAATAAAGTCTATGTACACCTTGTCATCAAAACTACCTGGAACAGATCTTTTGGTGCGAGATGTGTGTGATTCAACAGGAACAGCCAGTCTGATGTCAGAGACAAGTGTAACATGTGCACATAGACCGGACCAGCCTCGTGGTAATGTCTGACATAGTTTACCATGAGGTTTGCTTTGGCACCGTTAGGTTTTCCCCTCACTTCACAGGGAACAAAGAGTGTGTGCGTGTGTGTGTGCGTGTGTGTGTGCGTGTGTGTGTGCGTGTGTGTGTGTGTGTGCGTGTGTCTTCAGCTACACAAGTCAACACAACCTGGATTTTTGTGTATGTAAAATCCAGTGATTGTTGTGATGATTCCTTGAAAGGACCTAGGTGACCACATCAGTGGAAGGATCAGCTGGAGGTGGTACCTTCCTGCAGTGGCTAGCGTGAATCCAGGTCACTCATTCAGCTACCTTGACAGCAGTGTGTGTTGTCAGTAGTATCTGGAACGGTCCTATCCACCGTTTCGCACGCCAGTTTTTTCTCCTGAAGCCTTTTACAAACACGAAGTCACCTGGTTGTAGGTTATGGAGTGGGCCCTCTACTGGTTTAGGGAGTGTTTCTGTTGTTAGTAAGGGAGGAAGTCAGATTAGCACAATAAGACAGAACACTGTGTTCACACAGTCCTGTAGATGGAGCTAAATGAGCAGGGTGAGAGATTCTGACATGAGGTGGAGCAGCAAAGAGAATCTTTAATGGACTTCATAGAATGAAAAACCCTTAGCTAGTGTTCATCATACGTATCATTCACCCTTTTGACACATGGTCTAACCTGTGTGTCAATTACACATAATGAGGAAAGAAAGAGTAGGTGGAGATTGTTCATCTATCAAATGAAAAGAACACAGTGTGTTACAGTTTTTTTCAGTTGCCTTTGTACAATTCTCAGATCAGAGCTGAAATTCTCAAAACTATTTGTTCAATCTTCACATCATTGTGTTACTTGTGCATGTCAAAATAGTCGTTTCTTGTTGTTTTCATCAAGTTGCAAATGCTTTGGTACATTCATGCCAATGGAAATATACATTTCCCCTCCACTTTTAACAATATTCATTGCTTATGTCATGTTGATCAAAAAGTCTTGTCATGGGTCTCTGTTGAATTGCCTCACTACACAACATTTTGGCATTTTTTCATCGCATATGTCTTCACATGCAAAATGGTTTAACAGGTTCTCATACAATATGTCACAGAGATTTCTATACATAACACAGTGTATTTATTTATAGTGTCCAAATTTGGGAAATTCTTCCCACCTGAATCTTGACTATCTTTAACGAGGGTAAATTCATGAAGCTTGAGCTCAACCAATGCTGAACCAGTATACTAAAATTGCTCAAAGGTGCATCTCATGAGCCATTGACTACCAAGCATATATAGGCTGTGCCTGTGTAACCGGAGAACAACACATTGTTACAATTACTGAAAATGGAAGGACAAAGAATTCAACAAGGTCAGCAGCCAGGGAGAAGAGGAAGAGGTGTGAGGGTCCGTGGTGGAGGATTTGGGAGGCAAAACAGAGGAAGAGGCAGAAGAGCCCGAGCATATAACCATGTTCCTGATGACACACACGATAGGATGCTGATGGAGTTCCTTCTACCCTACTCATCATTTCTTAACCCCATTGAGGAGTTCTTCTCGACATGGAGATGGAGAGTGTATGATCGCCAGCCACACACACACAGATGACGCTTCTAGCTGCCATGGATGCTGCCTGTGATGATATCACAGCAGACTCCTGTCGAGGCTGGATAAGACATTCCAGAAGATTTTTTCCACGCTCAAGAGGACATTCGATGCGATGTAGATGAAAATTTGTGGCCTAACCGGGGGGAACGTCTGGAGGTGTAAGAAGCTTTCTACAGTGTGGCCTATTTGGAGTTTCTTTATGTTCATATTTTCACTTTTTGTTCATTTATAGTTATTCTGCAGTGCTGTGTGATCATTATGCATGTATGACAATTTTGTGTTTGGACAAAAATAAAATATAGAGATACAAACATTACATAAGAGCATGAATTTTATGTTTGCCCACTGTCTTGTACTCATTGTCACTTACTGTGAAATTAGCAGGAAAATGATGATAGAATACTGACCATTAGTGACATGACAACATTCATCCAGGATATTGTTGTATTGACAATATGACTAATCCATTTGGCTGTGAGGGCACCGACATGTTCATTGATGGAAATACTTAATTTTGAGACACTGACAAAATATTTTGGGGAAGAGACTGACTTTTGCATCTTATCCATGCTGTTTTGCTACTTGAACAAATTGTTTTGAGAAATGTCCTGATTGTTTTGCAAATGTCGACAGTCAGTCGAGAAATGTGCCAAAGCGACGGAGAAAAACTGTAAAACTGAATGAAAAATAGGTAGAGTATGCTTGCACAGTGGAAGAAAACCACACATCACAAAATTTTGAAAAATGAAGTGTGTCATGAATGTCAGTAAAAAACTGTTGCTCAAAAAGTTGGTCTGAGTCATATGAAACATGAGCAGTGCAGTGTAAGGGGTGTGAGCTCATAAATCCATGTGTGTGGCATCAGGGATCTCCCTTTTTCAGATAGTAAAGAGGTTACATCATCCTGAAGAGACCACTGATACACATACAATGAGGGAGTGTGGAGTTTAAACATTGTGTTGTAAAAATACTTTTTTTTTACAACCTTTAAACCATCAGGTGTTGAAATTAGACAAATGCCTAAAGCTAGCATTAAATATCTCCCTAACAAATTGATAAGACAAAATGGCGACCAGAGAAAAGAATGTTTCAAAATGGTGGCAGATAAATCATGTTCATCTGTGTGTACAACCTTGAGAGGCTTGGTAAAAAGTTCTTTGACTGAGACACCTGCAGCAGCAGTGGAATAGATAAATCTTCCACTGGTTTTTACATCAGGCAGGTCGTCCCTCCTGATAACAGAATGAGTGGCGCCAGAGTCAACTAAGAATTTAACATGAACGTCATTAATTTGTAAAGTTAACTCTGGAAGATTTAAAAAGTTATCAGATTGATAATTTAGGCAGGTGCTGGTGGGTGCCTTAGTCTGTTGCTGTATGTGTTTGATAGTTGTGATTACATCGTTCAATTGTGTAAATGTCAATGATGTCAGTGGGTTAGTAGCAAGCTGTTCTTCACTGCATGTACTGTGTGTATCTCTTCACTTTCATGAGAGCTGTTTGGGCTGGCTGACCTCCTCCCACTCGCACGGTCCACTCCCTCCCCTTCAGTCACTCTGGAATCTGTTGTCATTATACAAAATTATATAAAAGTTTGTATATAACAGGCTGTTATATATAAAAGTTTGTATATAACAGACTGTTATATATAATATTATGTTTTTATATATAAAAAGTTGATACAGATATATTGAAAACACGGTTGGATATAGGATTTTCCATTACACATGTAACGTAAGAAAGTTTAAGGTGCAGCATGGAACATGTAAGAAAGTTTAAACTGCAGCATGTAGACAGACAGACAGACAGACAGACAGATAGACAGACAGACAGACAGACAGACAGACAGACAGACAGACAGACAGACAGACAGATAGATAGATAGATAGATAGATAGATAGATAGATAGATAGATAGATAGATAGATAGATAGATAGATAGATAGATAGATAGATAGACTTTTTGTAAAGGTCCCTCCAACAGCAGAGCTGTAACAGTATATTGGAGAAGGAGCTCCACAGTTTGTGCAGTGTGTGGTGGAGAGGGTGGTCAGGAATTATCCATGATGGATAACAGTTTGTTCAGTGTCCTCCTCTCCTAATTTTTTGTGTCCTCATCAGTGAGTAGTTTCTTAACAAAATTTTATGGGAACATACTTGGGTGATCCACTACCATGAAAAAAAATTCTGACCGTTATATCAAAAACTGTAGACAGGAAGTTGCTAACAGAAGGACAAACTTACAGATCCACCACACTGATGAAAAAGAAACAACTGGATACAACTGCTACAGAGAATGGTAAATGGTCTGTATTTATGTAGCGCAGTTGAAGAGTTTGAAGAAGCGAGGAAGGCCCTGTTTATTTGTAGTCATTCAGATTGATCAGAAGCTAAACTTATGAAAAAACACTGACATCATCTCGGTCTGAAAAAAAAAAAACACAGTGCCGTATTACTAAGTGAAAAATGCATTGACAGGATACAGACATAAACCACTACCTTGAGGCTTGGTTAATAATAATGCTTTTTATTTATAAGGCACTTTACATCACAAAATGATCTCAAAGTGCACACAATCTGTAACAGTTAAAACAAGTAAATGTCTCTTCAAAAGAAAAGTTTTTAGTCCTTTTTTAAAACAATCTGTGAACAATCTGTGGTGCCCTACAATGGCCTGGGAGGACAGTCCACGGGTATGGAGCAGCAGAAGGCCTGGTACCCCATTGTGTGGGTCTTAGTCCTGAGGGCGGAGACAGTGGGTGTTGGAAGAGTTCAATGAGGTATGGGGGCGGGCATTCCTGTGGATGCAGTGAAATGTCAAAAGGGAGACCTTCTTCTATCTGGTTGATGCTCTCTGTAGCATATCCAGCATCAGTCTGCATGTGCCAAAAGTTATGTCATCTCCTTCTTGCAATGCTTGGTCAAGCATCTTTGATTTTTTATTAGTATGTCCTTCCTGGCCACATGTTCATTGAATGCAACCAAGGATGAACTGGCTAAGCAGATTTGGCTTACTCAGCAGTCCCTCCTTACTATACTGCTGCTTACTCCAGCAGTATATTAAGACCACAGAGACAGTTGTGTTCTTCTGAAACTTGGAGAGGAGACTTTATGGAGTAATTAAACAAGGGTAGAAGTGAAATGTAATATATATATATATATATAAATATATATATATATATATATATATATATATATATACACTGTATATACTGTATATGAATTACCTTCCTGGATCACAAAAGATGTAGGGTTCAGCATTATATTGCTTGATCTCTGTGCATTTAAAGTGTGCATTGTACTCTTTAAGCTTCAAATATCGCTGTTCATTTTTCAGGAACTTCCCCTGGCAACGTAGTACATGGGAGCAAATAGGGTGATGTGACATCCAGAGCTCTATAGAGCAAAATTCAAATACAGGAAAAATGTATCAGTAGATTATGTCATACAGAAGAGAGTGTTGACGTTGGAGTGTCCACGCAGAGACTGGAAAAGTTGTCTGGTCAGGTCTTTTTGTTGAAGCCATGCAGCAGGATGTGGAGTCAGTGTTTTTGTTTGGCCTGACATTTTTAGAAGCCCAGAGACAAAACAATATAATCAACGTCATTCGAGGGGAATACGGGATGAGTTCAGCCTCTCACTGAAGTACACAGCAACCATGTATGAACACACACACACCATAGTTATGCTGCTAATAATCAATACTCCAACTAGTGCAAATTCAGAAGTAATTTGAACTGTGTCAATTAAAACTGCACATATGCCACAGGAAAAACTAGAGACAGGAAGACACACAGAAACAAACATGAATGTGTGTACAAGTGTATTGTGATACATTTCCTGCTCTACTCTTTTCCACTTTACCTTGTGTGGTCTCTGAATTTAGCTCAGTCCAGAGAAACCATCTGATGCAGGCAGGAAAGCTAAGTATGGAAAGAATTGGAGGAAGTCTAGCAGTCATTTGGACAAACAGCTCACACACTGCAGGGATCAGTTGTGGCTTGAATACACAGCAGTGCTGTTATGGCCGAGACAGACAAAGGGCTTCTGAGCTGGGAAATACTCCAGCACTGACCAGTGGACAGCTATACTGCAGTTAGTCAGTGGATCCTGTTGGACTTGGGTGTTTTGATGCAAATTTGAACAGACAAAATAGGATCGATACACATATGAACAGCTGTACTGCAGTTTCAGCACAGTCCAGGTCTCAGATAAGGTAAGATGAATGTGTGTTTGGCTAAATGTTGAAAAAAATGTTGTGTTCAAGACCCGAGTTAAGATGATATAGTACAGACCAAGACCCAAGGGAGATCAAAAACAATTCAAGACAAAGACCAAGGGAATGTGAGATTAATTCAAGAATAATAATGAGAG
Organism: Brachirus orientalis; assembly: GCA_016785285.1. Taxonomy (NCBI): domain Eukaryota; kingdom Metazoa; phylum Chordata; class Actinopteri; order Pleuronectiformes; family Soleidae; genus Brachirus; species Brachirus orientalis. The sequence continues at coordinate 300,532 of JAFBJR010000073.1, read as the reverse complement.
GGCAAGACCAGTTTTAGACCAAGGCAAAATAAGACCACTTTCTAAACAACAGTTGAAGACTAAGACAAAGTGAAGGTGACACCAATTCATGACTAAGATCAAAAAAGGGCACAATCAGGTTGAGACCATTTCATGACTAACACCACAGGAAGCCTGTACCAAGTGAAGATTAGACAAATTAATTCATGACCAAGGAAGGGTTAAACCAAGGCAAGACCAAGACCATAACCAATACATACAGTGCAATTGTTTTGGTCTTTCTCATCAGTACTCAGTACATTGATGAAGTAATAATATATTATTACTGTATTTTTGGGAATCATTTGTACTTTAGTCTTTACATATATATCAACTATATACAGTATACAAACTTTTACTCACTCTACTGCATTTCCTAGAGCTCATACTTTTACTTAAATACATATTTGTTACATTGTTACTTTCAAACAAGGAAGAAAGTCAGTAGCCAGCTAACAATGGCACTCTCTGTCTCAGACAGTAAATCAAGTTTGCGTTAAAATATTTATCAGTTCAAACAGGTGTCACCAAAGATACATTTAGTCTAATAAATAATACAAGTTAAATGTAATATTTGGGCAAAGGAAGGTCATTGCACCTACTACGAATACATATATGTAACCCCTTTATAGCATCTTCACTACCTTAAAGCCACATTCAAAGACAGGAGCCTGGATTCCCAGTTTTAGATGGTGAATTTACTGGTTTCCCTGTACAGTTAAAGAATTTGCCATTAACTTACAACAGTAGACCTATGCCTAAAAAGAACATCTTGCGCAGTGCCTCCACTGAAGAAATACTGTACCAGTAGCCCTGACATACACTAGGTAAATCTCCAGGAATGAAATGTAATGGAAGTAAATGCAACACCACTCTTGAAACAGGTGACATTTATTTTGCGTGATATTCAAATGAAATTAAATCTAAAAATAAGTGAATTGAAATTGGTGTATGTGTGTGCATAATGTATGCAAATGTGTGATAATATGAAATAAAATAAGTTCTGGCAAAGTCACTCTGTCACCTTTGATACCTTAATGAACATAAAGATGCTAATAAACCTGGCAAGCATATACTCAGTAAACCTTAATGAAAGGAGTGGTTACTATAAAGAGGAAAATAAGTAGGCTATCCTACACTTAACCAAAATTAACGATAGTGACCTACAGGCATACAGTCTTAGAATATCAGCTTCTTCAGTCAATGAATAGCAAGCTTGCAAGCATAACATTGGGGCCCATTACGTTGGTGCACATAAATATATATATATATATTCCACAACGCAGCCTCCAATGAGGAACGAATTCCAACGTAAGAAAAAAAATAATGTTCACTCACCCACACTGCTACAGTGGTAGCCTACATGGATGAAGAGACAGTTTAGCTCTGACTCCACTACTCACAACAGTTCCAGGATACGTAGCGAGCTGACGATGACCGAGGGGCCTTCTCCGTGTAGCAGTAGACAATCCCGAGGAAAAAAAAAAATCTTCATAGAACTAGCCTTTCTTCCAAAGCTAGCTTGGCCAACAGTTCATGCACTCAATTCGATATGTTGATGCAATAAAGAAACTCAAAACTTAACTCGGCTGACTTTTTTTATGCTTCCGGACTTGGTGACGCAGCTCAGAGAAGAAAAACAAACAAAAAAAAAAAACATTGCATTATGGTACTTGCAGTCATTTTCAATAATGAAATGCAATTGGATATAACCTTAGAGTTGTAAAGACCTTAGTGAAAGCACAAGGCCACTATTTTAATAGGGCCTTACATATATAACTAGTACCATGAGTGGTTCTGAACGGGGCCGAGTTCGACCGATGTACTTTGTGGTGTGGCCACCATGATGCGCGTGGGTCGAGCCCCACTCGCAGTACTAGTCATTTTCAGCACTGCTCAACACACGTCGGAGCATGTAGCCACCACAACATGTGGAGCAACCGAATCAGAGAGAGTTCCCGGTCTCCCGTATGAAGTTTTGAGCCAATCGTTCAATGTACGGCAAACTTACAGTCCACTTCCTGTTTAAAATGGCAGACTTCCTGTTTGGTCAAGTTCATGTCCATAAACATGTTCAGGGCAGTTCCCTTGTCTCACATATCAAATTTCATCAAGATTAATAATTGGTTAATAATCAATAGAGTTATATTTCACTTCCTCTTTAAATTCTTTAAAATCTACAGAACCACTGCTCTGTATTCTTATCTACAGGCCACCCAAAATAAATAAAAGGATTTTATAAAGGAGTTTGCTGACTTGCTGTCATCAGTGACTGTGCAGTATGATCACACTGTTATTCTTAGAGACTTTAATATACACATTTGCTGTTCAAATTAGCCCTTGGTCAATGAACTAAAGAATGTCTTGGAATTTTTTGATTTTACTCAGCATATTATGGGTCCCACTCATGAACAGGGGCATACACTGGATCTGGTTATGTCACATGGTTTTAACGTTGAGCATGTTGATATAATAGAAACTGCTTTCTCTGATCATCAAGCTATAATGTTTGATGCACTATTGCCTTCACGAGCTGTAGCTACTAAAGCCGCAGGATACTTTACTAGAAAGTTTTGTTCATCAACAGCTACTCAGTTTAGTTTTGCTTATTCCAACCCCCCTTCTCTCTCTGATCAGAGTGTTGAGGAACTCGTTGCCTCCTTTAATGGCAGCTGGGCCTCTACATTAGACCTGATTGCCCCCCTTAGGCCACGAAATCCCAAGTTTACATCACAGCCTTGGCTGAATGATACCATCAGAGGGGTAAGACAGGAGTGTAGGAAGGCTGAACGGAGATGGAAGAGAGACAGACTTCATGTTTTCTCTGGATATTTAAGACTCACCTCTTTAGTTTTCAAGAACTGGCCAGATGTGCAAAGGCTGATTATTTTGCTGGGTTGATCTTAAAAAAATCAGGACAAATCCACTTTTTTATTTAAATGCAGTTTTGAAACCTAGCTCTTGCAGTGGTCCTGAAGCCTCATGTAAGAGCTGTGAGGATTTCCTTACATTTTTCACAAATAAGGTTGAGAATATTAGAGCTAACATTACTGTCACCGGGTCTAGGCCCTCTTGTTTTAAGTCAGTTACCGCAGTCTTTGAACATTTTGATTTAGTTTCATTGTCAGACCTATCTCTCACCATTTCTCAGATGAAATGCTCTACATCTGCAATGGACGTACTTCCATCTTGGTTTTTTAAAGAAGTTTTTGATACAATTAGTTATGATGTTCTAGCCATAATAAACGCCTGACTGTTTTAAGCAGGCTACAGTTCAGCCTCTTTTAAAGAAATCAAACTTTGATGCTAAGGTACTGAGTAACTACCGGCCCATTTCTAAACTACCGCTTTTAGGCAAGGTGCTAGAAAAAGTTGTCTCCATTCAGATCTCTTCCTTTTTACATAATACCAAGGTTTATGAGTCTTTCCAATCAGGCTTTAGGGCTCTCCATAGCACCGAGACTGCCCTTCTGAAAGTGACCAATGACCTGTTACTAAATGCTGACTCTGGGACCTGTTCTATTCTGGTCCTGTTGGACCTGAGTGCAGCTTTTGATACTGTAGATCATAACCTGCTCATTGAACGTCTGGGGCACTGGGTTGGAATTAGGGGCATGGCTCTAAATTGGTTTGTCTCATACATCAAACACAGAACCTTTACAGTCAACATTGGGGCCTACTCCTCAGCACCTGCCATTATGTCGTCAGGAGTTCCTCAGGGGTCAATCTTGGGGCCACTGCTGTTTTCCCTGTACATACTCCCACTAGGTCAGATCATTCAGAAATATGACATCTCATTTCACTGCTATGCTGACGATCTGCAATTGTACCTACCCCTATCCCCTAACAGTCAATGCTCCATGACTAGGCTCAATGACTGCATCCTAGATATGACTCATAGCTTCCTGAAACTAAATGAGGACAAAACTGAGGTTATTCTGTTTGATCCCCCTAAGCAAACAGAACTTCTGAAGGGAAATCTAGGTCCGTTAATTCCTTTTACTAAAACAGGTTAAAAATCTTGGGGTTTTGTTTGACAGTGAGCTAAAGTTTGATAAGCAGATAAATGCTGTAGTAAAGGGAAGCTTTTTCCAACTTAGAACAGTTTCTAAGTTAAAATAATTTTTTATAGAATCTGAATTTGAGAAAGTTATACATGCTTTTATTACAAACAGACTTGATTATTGCAATGCACTGTACACTGGAGTAAGTGAATCTTCCCTTTCTTGTCTGCAACTGGTTCAAAATGCAGCAGCCAGACTTCTCACTGGCACAAGAAAGAGGGAACATATCACACCTATCTTGGCTGCCCTACATCGGCTCCCAGTTAAATACAGAATTCAGCACAAAGTTGCACTGACTGTTTTTAAAGCTTGGCACAGAAAAGGGACAGTGCCTTTAAGTGTGTTTGCTCCTAGGCTATGGAACAGCCTGCCAATTGAGCTAAAGGCCATAACATCTGTAACTGGTTTCACATCTTCACTTCACTGTCACTCCCAGATAAACGTGTGTACCAACTTTACTTCATGTATGTTTAAGCTTTCAACACTTGTACTCCCACTTCCAATTTTCCATGCCCATGACTTTGTGAGCACATTTAGGCCCTCAAAAGTGCAATTTTTTTTCCATTTCCTGTTTGGCGGTCATCCCTTGCAAACGTTTTCAGGGTGCGTCTGCAGTCTCACATATGAAATTTTAGGTAGATACAACAGTCCATGCTGGAGCAGCATAGAAACATATTAAATGTCATATTTTCCTCCTCCACCAGGGGCGCTGTTTTTGAAATGGAATATTTTCATATAGACATCTTTAGGGCTGGGCTATCATCAGTTCTAGTTAGTTTTGTTCAGATCGGGCCCAGTTTAGTGAAGTTATAGCATTTAGTTTTTTTGTCACAAAATCCAACTTTGCACCGTTGCCATGGCAACAGTGTTTTACAATGTGTCATGATATTCAACACACCTATTCTGCCATATGTCTTGAGTGATTTCACCGATTTTCAGTTGTTTACGGTAATCTGTGTAAAAGGTATTCCCGGAAATGTAAATTTGTTTGTATTTCTGTCAGAACCAGGAGGTGCTGTAATCAAACCTGACTGTTTCTGCATAGATGCCTTCAGCATTGGCCCAACATCAATCATAACAAGTTTGGTTCGGATTGGACCTGCCATCTCAAAGTTATAAGAGCTTCGTTGTCTGTGGTGAAAAATCTGAATTTTTGCCCCCATCTCATATGCCATGCAACATTAAGAAAAGATTTCAATAACTTTAGACCCTCAACTTATCCACAGTGACCTCACCACGTTTGAAGATGATCGCACTAAAGCTCTAGGACAAGTTCGTTCAAATACCAGCGGTGCAAAATTGCTATAATTGGCTCCGAGTTGGCGTTCAACTCAAAATGGCAGCCTTCCTGTTGGGTTTCACCAGTGGGCCATCATTGATTTTTTTGACCATCCCTACCTATAAATGTGTGTACCAACTTTGGTTCATGTACTGTAGTTTTTGCGTCCATTTTTGCATTTGCAAAATTTTATGAGTTTTTGAGCATGTTTAGGCCCTCAAAAATGCAATTTGTTTCGAGGAAAAAGAGGAAGAAAAAGAAGAGGAAGAAGAATAAGAGAAACTGAGTTTCAATAGGGTCCTCCACACCTTGTGCGCTCGGACCCTAATTATTTTACTCTAGGAAATTGCAGATATCACAATTGTTCAGAATTACCCTTGTAAATGTTCATAAGATTTCTACAGTAAAATTGGCTGAAACATGACATGAACACAGTGGGGACATTTTTGTCACCTGTTAAGGATGTCTCAAGCATTATTTTACAGTAGGAAATTACAGATATCAGTATTTAAGCACTGACCAAAAATACTTTAACCTTAAAAAATATTCTCAATATTTCTACAATAAAATAGCAAAAAATAGGAGAATATACAAAAGGAGGCTTTTTTATAATTAATATTTTATACAAAATTAAAATGACACATTGTAATATTAAACATAAAGCAAAATGTATGTATTAAAGACTTTTGTAAATCAATATTTTAAATCAGGAAATTACACATTTTAATATAATCTTAAACATAAAGCCATATTTTCTTCATATTTCACTGGTGCTACAAAATACAAAATGAGGAAAATAAATAGAAATATCTTTCAAAAGTGGTCTGTACATGGTACATGGACCCTCTGATTTTTGCCAGTACTGGATATTAAATATCATATCGGCTCATCCCTATATTAACATTCAAGAACACTGTTGTGGTCTCTGTCGTAAAATTAGAACCTGAAATATCACAGTTCTTGTCACTTCTAGTTCAAACTAACTTTTACACACGCTGTAAATGAATGTGTATATTGCATGTGTTGCCTTCCGTTATATAGTTAACTGTCCACATCAAAGATGAATGTAATCAGTGTGTCCCAGATTTCTCACTGTTGCTTTATTACACAACATCTTGTTTTGTTTATTGTGATTAAACACAAACCTTTATGATCTGGTAAGTTGGCACAGAAGACGGCATTATGTCTGTTTGGAGTTATTGATACAGACAGTATTCTTGTATTAGTTATTATGATGGCTACCACAACACAGGGGTACATGGAGTGACCAACATACAAACAAACTTAAAGCACACACAAAGTAAATCCATACTTTCCAATAATATTTAATTTATGACTATGGTTGACTTGTTTAAGTAAAGAAAAAGTAATTAATGTTTTCCTGCTTTGACATTATGTCTGCTGGATCATATGTTAGACTTTTTGCAAAACACAAATAAATGTGAGATCACGTCTCTGAACCACAATGACATCACTTCCACTTCTACAGACATGTACAGTATATCAAAGTGACATTTGGCTTAAATCAAATTGTGGCAAAAAAGGAGTGAGAGATCACCCCTCTGTGTCCATGTTGATGGTTGTAAAATTGTTGGTGAGTGTGCTGGCGAATTGTAAATAGATAATATGTGTGATCATGCATCTGTATACACACAGTGTAGCAGTGTTTCCTAAACTTTCTATATGGCCTATAGGGGATGCCAGAGTGCAACATAAAAACATGAATGGGGAATGAAAATTGTGTGAAAACAGTGAACATTTTATTATAATTTACATTTTCTGATAATGTACTGTATTTACAAAAATATTTCAGGGAGAGTCCAGGCCAAAATAAAAAAAAAAATCCTAACTTGGCACCAACCAGAAACTGACTAAACCGTATCAAACAACAAAGAGCAAAGACACACACTTATCCCTACCTCCCCTGCCAGGTAAACAGGAGAGAAGCGGAGAGATTTAAATTAACTTTAAATCACTATTTACAATATCTAAACTGAACACACAGTTCTCTGTCAGGTTTAAATAAGTTAGGAAAACACAATCACAAAACTGCACATCCATAAAGACCATAACAGCTCAGTTGTGACAGGCACCCACTTAATAAAGATGGCAAAATATCATGATCAAAATCCCATTATAAATCATGACAAAAGCAAATTTGTGCATAATGTACAGTAGCAACTAATTCACAGCTACAGTATATCAGTAATACTGTCAGGGTCTGGTTCTTCCGCCTTTTATTTTGGTTGTTTGCCTGTGTTGTGTCTTGTGCAAACACAGGGGCCCTCCGTCTGGAGGGCAGCCCGTGCAGCACTCACCAGGTCCGCCCAGCACAACCAGGTTGCCATCAGGGTCTGGTTCTTCCGCCTTTTATTTTGGTTGTTTGGTCCAAACATCCACTCATTCATGGTTCAATTTAGTTATAGATTCTAATCACTACAAATACCTGGCATCATTTTCAACTGGTCAATTAGTTTCGGTAGCTCACTGGTAGAGTGATCCACCTTCCAACTTGAAGGTTTTGGGCTCAGTTGCTGGCTCTGCTAGTGTCATCTATCTATCTATCTATATACATACAGATATGCTGTATGAATATGAGTGAAAGACAAGACTGTAGTGTGAAGCATCTTTCAGTGGTCATCAAGGCTAGAAAAGTGTTACGTAAATACAAAGCCTTTACCGTTGGTTAGTCAATTAATAAGTACAAAGGAGAATTGTGGCACACTATCTAGACATGCAAAGATATTTTTTTAGTACTAGACCTTCAGTAGGCAAACTCTCTCATTTTCTATGTCACCTAATTTCAGGTGACATAGGGCAAGAGGCAGGGTACACCCTGGACAGGTCGCCAGTCCATCACAGGAATTATTGCTATTACCAAACTATTATCTGAACATTACACTAGAAGTAATTAGTACAAAAATATTACTACAATATAACCTCCAATTAAAAAAATCATTACCATACTATTATGCCGTGTCATTACAGTATTGTAAAGTATGACAACAGATAACATACATTATATAACAAGACTCAAAACGACCTACATACTTACTGTATATTTTCCTTACACATACGCAGGAACATTAGAGCACTTGGCTGCAACATCATAACATATGGACTGATGTGTTTGACACTGCTGCTTTTCCTAATTTAATATCATACAGAATGTCTTGTTGTGACAGGTGGGTATGTGGGCACCATACATGTATTTATTTCTAATGAACAGCAGCACTAAACCCTGATTAGCATAATAATTTCATTGGTTGTCAGCTGGCAGACTGGCAACCTGACTCTGTGTGTGTGAATTTATACAGCAACTCCATTTATTCATGATTCTGTTTTGTCCACAGAGCAGCTCAGTAACTCTGGCTTCACTCTGGAACAACCTCCACTAACTGCTCTCTAACTTTACTTTTAGGAGCTGTATGTTAAAAATGTATATTATTATGACATACATCATCAGAGATGAAACATCATAGAAGGTATTGACAACAATGGAACAACCGATTTAGCCACAATTTTACATTTTATTTACACTTCTGTTTACATTTACATTTTAACATAAAGGATTATAAATGCAGCTCCTCACAGCCTTTGGGGGCAAAATCTGTTTTTCTAAGTGTCCCCAGTGTCCCAGTCACTGACTTTTATCAAAAAATGTATAACGTTTTACTTGCCTCAATTGGTAAATAAATTTATTACACACCCACATACACTGGTTTATGCCTGAAGAAAAAAACAATATAAGATTTGAATTGTGGTCAGGTTAAGGTTAGGTTAAGGCATTAACTGATTACGGTTCAGTTTAGGGGTTAAAAAAAAAAGATAAAAAATAAATAAATAAATTTACAGATGTCCACCAATTTGCTGACAGCCAAATGAAAGTTAACAAGGTGAAAATTGGAATTTGAAATTTATAATGCATCAAGTGTTCAGTTAGAATTGAATATTTTGACACAAGCACTATTGTCTAATTCTCCAGAAGCAGAAGCAGAAAAGTAAGCTTCACTTCAATTCACTAAATAAAATGCTCTGCGATAGTCCCCCCACTATCTGTTCCATTGTCCCAACCCTCTTCTGTGTCTGTGACTTTTCGTGTCTGTTCATTATTCTGAGCACATTTTTATACAGTCACACTAGGCTGTACTACTGTTCCTCAAGGACAAAAATTAAGTCCCATAACATGTTATTCCATTTTAAGGTGAAGACATGTTTTAAAGTTAGGATGAAGTTAGGGTTAGGACACTAGTAATTAGGGTTAAGGTTAGAGTAAGTCTCTAGGAAATGAATGCAAGACAATATAATGTCCTCTGAAGTCATGGAAACCAAACTCTGTGTGTGTGAGTGTGGGAGAGAGAGAGAGAGAGAGAGAGAGAGTCACATGGTAGCACTGGCAGGACTGCTGCTGCTTCAGGCTGTTGTGTTTACCAACAAGAATCAGTAGAGGAGCAGGTCATAGTATAGTTTACACTCCATCAGTTGCAGCCTTCACCAGTAACAGCATTTATCTCATTCAAAGACTAATCTTTTCCTTGGATAATTGCTACACGTTGCTGTAAAGGTGGTAAGATCTGTTTAATGTTTGAGTGGTTTGTGTTTTATTTTTAACCAAAACGAGATTTAAAGGGTTTTTTTAAGCTAATTCTAGTGGATTTATTGCATGTTGTAATTAAATTTGTTTTGCTAAGTTGGGATAAAGTAATGTGAGTGGTAAGATGCAAACAACATATTACAGGTGTGTCACTAATGGTAAAATTGTTATATAGTGAACAATATCAACATGAGAATGAGCAAAGTGGCCAATAGGACTGTTTTTAAATTTTACCATTTAATGATATCTCTGCTGAAATAGATTTCATGTTCAACTTTGGGGCCTCCTGTGACGTTTGCTCGTCAAAACAACCCAATGCCTTGCTTGAGTGATTCAACTTTTGCATTTACATAATGTTTAATCAGAGTTTTACTGCATGTTGGTTTAATTTGCCAAAATAAATATAGGCTGACATTTCTGTGATATATAGGTTTAGTTCATATCTATAAAAGGTTTGAAATGCATGTTGTTGATGTTCTTAAACTAATTGTATAATCCTTTATTAGTCCTACAATGGGGATATTTACAGTGTCACAGCAGTAAAAATAGTAAAAGCAGTAAAAATAAATGATAAATAAATAAAACATGCATTTTCGTATTTTTGAATGTACAGTACGGAAGATACTGACTATTAAGACTATGAAAATAGAATATACATATTAAATAACGAGAATATATAGATTATTTTCATTTAAACTTTAATTATTATCATTAAAAGTTGGACTTCAAATGCTATCCTATCCTAACATTATGTGTATATGATAAACGTATAATGTGTATATGATGTACAAATGGTCAAACTGACAGCTATGGCATTTTGGCAGTTTGAGTGTTACACATTTTAATGTGAGGTAGGATGTTTAATCTGTGTACAGGTTTATGTCTTTGCATCTCTCTCTCTTTGTGTGTTTGTGAACCAGAGAATTTTTCTGTGTATCAGCTCACAAACAAACAGACAGAGACAGTGATCCATTGTGGAGGCAGAAAAGCACAAGTTGTGCTCAAGGGCACAGCTAACTGTAGTATACTGTTAAAGCAAAAGGAAGGAAATATAGAAATGTGTTTGTTTGAGCGTGTATGTCCTACAATAACTGACGTATAATTCGTATAACAATTTCAAATATGCCTGTTTGTTGTTTATGGCGCATATTCAACTATTGATTTTACACAGTGACCTACAGTGAAATCAAATACACCTCAGATGCCTCTTATATCAGTCCTTGCAGCCAGTGTTAAGATGAAAGAGAAACAGCTTGAGACATGGATTTTCACACTCAACAAAACCACGGCTACCAGCGGGAAAACAAGGAAAAACAGATTGTAGCTCATTAACAAGAGTCTCACTTAATTAAATTCACATTGAGTCTATGATGTGTTAAGAATATGTCTCTGTCTGGAAACAGAAGTTTGTGTTGCTTTGTAAAAAAGGTTTACTCTCTTAAACCAAATTCCATAGAGAACAATTTGCTATTTAAAATAAGAGCAGAAACGAGTTGTAGTGCAGTTAGTGCTGCCTAGATGCCAATACCCCATACAATCACAATTTAAAAAAACACAGAACTATCCCTTCAACTTTGTATTCTTGTTTTTCATACAATAACCAATAGTCTGGCAGTGGGTGTATTTTCTAGTTGTATCTGTTTTGCTCTCAGAGCTCTGCACTGCCTCCCACACACAAAACATGTCCAGGGTCCAGAGACTTTAAATCCCCTTCAGGAGTGGATGTCAAGTCAGGTCAAGTCAATTTTATTTATATAACCCAACATCACAAACACAATTTGCCTCAAAGGGCTTTACAGCCTGTACAGCAAGTGACAACCTCTATCCTTAGACCTTCACATCGAGTGAGGAAAACACCACAAAAACCCTTGTACAGGGAAAAAATGGCAGAAACCTCAGGAAGAGCCACGGAGAGGGATACCTCTTCCAGGACAGAAATACGTGCAGTAGTATGGTGTACATTTTAGGACATTCTCAGTACTCAGGTAAAATGCCCTCAGTCCCTAACACCCTCAGTCTAACCAGTTGCTCCTAAATTTGAAGTGTGCCAGCCAATATTCTCTCCTTTACGTCAACTCTAGTAAAAACAGTCCATATTGTATTTCAGGTTTGAATGAATATGATAAAAGTATGAGTGCTGAGAAGAGAAGAGAGAGAGAGAGAGAGAGAGAGAGAGAGAGAGAGAGAGAGAATTTTGAATTTTAAAAACAACTTTATTTACATACTTTTACAAAACATACAAAACATGCAAAATGACTAACTTGTAAAAATGTGCAAAAACCATTATTTTTAAAACTGCAAATGACATCATTAAAACACCACTGATTCTTAAAAGTGTCCAAATTTTTTTGTCATTTTGTAAAAAGTGAATTCTAACCAGTCTGGCACTGATGTTGCAGGCAAACACTGTTTCACCCTCCTGACCCTCTTTGCTCTATATCTTGTCTTTCCTGGTTGTGTAGACAGCAAGCTTTGCTTCACCTAAAAAAAATATTAAGAGCTGCCATTTGACTTTGTTTGTCTTGTTAAAACCAACACCTAGAATAAAAAACAGACAGAGAAAATGTTTTGTTAAAAAGGCTAAATACATGAGCCAACAGGTTTGTAAAAACGTTTCCACTTTGGACAGATATTGTTTCTGCCGCCCAGCCTTCCTGTCCAGACGGTGGATGGTCTGTCGCTAAGGATTTTTTTTATTTATAATTTTTACACAGTTCATGTAAAGAGTCTTTCCATCCACTTTCTGGAGGCTCAGGGTGGCATCAGTGCAGATGTCCATCCTTGCTCCATGGACCAGTGGTTCCTTTAACAGCCAGTACAGAGAAATTGTTGAACTTTTTTCTTTTACAAATTAAAAGTGCCCAGGACTTAAAAACACCCTAATAAAATGGAGGTAACACCCTTCAACTTAAGAAAATTTAGGATCAGTTAAAAATAGAGCAGCATCCAGCCCTAGATTGTAAACACATCTGAGAATGCAGCTCGCCGCTCCTCTCCATGCTAAATCTGATGGACCTGTTAAAAACCTTTGAACAAACTGGAGCCTGAATGTGACTGTTCTACTGGCCAGGTCGATGAGGCCCTGTCCCCCCTCCTCTCTGGGTAAAAACAGCACTGCCTGTGGGACCCAATGCAAGCCATCCCAGAAAACGTTGATCATTTTGGCTTGATTTTTAGCTAAAAAACTAGGGGGAGGGGGAGAGTGTGTAGAGTATGCCAGAGAGTGCACAGCCCTGTCAGACACCTCTACACACCCTGAAAGGAGCACACAGACTACCATTTATCTTCAACAAACTCTCAATCTCACTGTACAAAACCCTGATCTTGGCAATGAAGCCAGCGCTGAACCCAAAATTTCCCATGTACAACGCGATCAAATGCCTTTTCCTGATCAATGATATTAGACCAGTGTTTATGTCCAATGAACTGGACTTCCAAAATGTCACGAATTAGGTAGATATTAACTATGGACCTGCTGGGTACACAGTACGTTTGGTCCCGGTGGATGACGTGCTCCATGGCTCTTCCCAGCCTGTTAGCCAAAGCCAGAATCTTGTAATGTGTGCAAAGTAGGGACAGAGGGCGCCAGTTCTTGATGTCCTGCAAGTCCCCTTTTTGGGCAGGAGAGTGATCACAGCCCTTCAACAGGACAATGGCACAGAACCTGTGCCCATGCTTTCATTAAAAACATCCAAAAGATCCGGAGCAAGAACAGTCCAAATTATTATTGTTTACATACTCAGAAGTGTACAGTGAGGAGTAAAACTGAACGGCTCTTTCACAGATCTGGTCAGGTTCTGTCAGCTCCTGCCCTGTGTCCGAGAGCAGGGAGTGGATTACCTTTTTCTGTCCAAGCTTCTTCTCCAGGCCAGAATGGAGCATCTATCTCAGTGATGTTTTGGACTCGGAACCTGATTAACGCACCCTGTACTTTTGTGTCCAGCAGGTTGACTAAAGTATTTTTTTGAGATTTGAGGACGTCAGTATGTCCTCAATTTCCTGTGGAATCACTCAGACTCGAGTTCCACAATGTTTATCTCCAGATCTCCTTTTATAGATCTGGTAATGTCTCTGGTGACGTTGAAAGTATGTTGTTGACAAAGGAGTTTTTCTGCGATCCCACCACTGTCTAAGACAAGTAAAATCACTCCCTTTGCCTAAAAACTCCCCAAAAACACGTTAAAGCATCTATAAAACTCTTACCAAAACTCTTACCAAAGTGCAGAGTTAAAATGCCAGTATGCGCTTCTTAGTGCAATTTTTTTTTTAAAAAAAGGTGTGAAATAGAATCAAAGAGTGATCACTAAAACCCACTGGTAAAATCTTACACAACTTAAAGATATTAAAATGATGTTTAAAACAATAAAACCGATCAAGATGAGCTAAATAAATTCTTCTCTGTGATGGGACCACGTGTACTGCCTGGAGTCTGTGTGCGTCCTTCTCCACACATCCACCAGGCTGTGAGCTTGAATGAGCTGCCTCAGAGCATGCTGGGAAGCTGGATGCGACCATGTGGTTTCGATCTAAAAGCTAAGTTTCTGAAGAGCAGGAAAGCTACTCCTCCACTGTTGTTTGTACTGTGGCTTAAAATGACTTCACCTTCCCACTCTCTGTTCCAGTTTACCTCCATGCTTTCATCACTGTGGGTTTCTTGTAAAAAAAGAACATCTGTGTTTTTTAAATGAGCCGTTTCAAAAATAAGAGCTCTCTGTTTGATTTTTTTAAAATTTGAAACTGTACCTTTTCCATCATCGCCATTAAGTTGTTTTTTGACTTTGAGTACAAGTTTCTTTAGTCTGAAAACTTCCTGATCATTTAAACTTGATCAGGAGACTTGTCTCTGTCCTACATGTAGAACTTGGCAGAATCACAGAACTTTTCTAACAGAACCTTTCTAGATCAAGAAAATAATCGTCTAAGTTAGGACCTCTCACGTTTTTTGTTTCTTGAAGAAAGGTTCTTATCATTTATGCTGCGTATAATTTCTTGTTTTGACTTCCACCTAGTTTCTGCAGTGACACATCACTGCTGTCTGACATGTACTCGTCTTCATTGTCACTCTGCTGCTCTTTTGTTCACCACACACATTATTTGCCTTTCGTTTGGTTGGGTTCAGTTTAGGCATCACTGCCTCATTTAACTTCTCCACATCTGTCCCGTTTCTATGCACCAGCTCAATTTATTTACCTTTTCTTCACCTACCTGTACCTCACTCACCTGTTCTTCACCTACCTGTACCTCACTCACCTTTTCTTCACCTACCTGTACCTCACTCACCTGTTCTTCACCTACCTGTACCTCACTCACCTTTTCTTAACCTACCTATGACGCCCTCCCCGATCGCTCTGCACTCACCCACTCAGAGAGAGAGAGAGAGAGAGAGAGAGCTTGTTGCCCCCAGCAGTCTAGTTCTATGGCAGCATAACTAAGAAATGGCTCAGAGTTGACTTGAATGAGCCCTAACTATAAAATTTATTAAAGAGGAACGTCTTAAGTTTTACTTTAAATGTAGGGACAATAAATAAATCAACATAGATAATCCCTTTTCAAGGTTCATTCATTGTAAATCTGAACATGCTGGCACATAAAAAGAGCAAAATTGTTACTCAGGATCAGATAGTATTAAATACAAATTTGACACAAATGTTCACTTGGACTTTGCATTTCAATATAAAGCTGGAGTGTTTAGATGGCCATAGGTTAAAGGTCAGAGTCACATTGGCCACATTTTTCTATGAGAAGTTGTCAGGAGCAACATGGGGTTAAGTGTCTTGAACACATTGGCATTTTGAATAGTGCAGCTGAGAATTGAACCCACATACTTCCAAGTGGAAGATGACTCACTCACCACTGCTCCACCATTACCACTGTATATATATGTACAAGCCAAACACTGTTGTCATCTTTTCATTAACTTAACAAACATTTACTAAAAATTAACTAACATTAACTAAAAAATGGAAGATACAATTAAAAATTACAGTTGAAAGAATAAAGTATATCACAATAAGAAATGAATAAATATTCTCAGATGTGGCTTAGTAAAAGGCAGCACTAAAAAGAAAAGCCTTGATTTAAAAAAATAAAAAATAAAGATGGAACAGACACTAATGGGTAGTTAGTGAGAAAATATAATATTTATATAAGAAATATGTGTGATAGGCAGCCTACATATTTGTAGGTCAAACTTCACACCTAGCAATCATCTTGAGAAATGTGCGCCCCATTGTCCCCCCCATCTGTGCTGCACAAGCTTTTGGTAGGAAAGAGACACAAGTAGTTTTGTTGTGCAACCACAGCATGATCTATAAATGGGATGATGAACATTGTGACTGTTAATGGCCATTGTCACTGCTGTTATTGTCCCTTGTAGTTAGTTACTGTTCCCATTTTGGTTACTGATCTGTCTGTATTCTTTTGTCCTTATTTCCCCTAGTTTACAGGGACTGGTTAGGCCCACATTGGTAATTTGATGTTGTCTAATATGACCCTATTGTATCTGTCACTCAAAAAGAGTGCAGGCTGGTACAGGGATAGTTGTTGACAGAACACATCAATGCTGATGCCCCATGTACCTCACTCTTATTCAGTGGTTTTAGTTGATTGTGACTGAGACTGTTGACAGTAAAGTGTTCAGGATCTTTGGGCTGCATGTAAGTGTTCTGAGTTCTTCTATTGTCTTTGTTTGAAGTGCACAAAGATTCCTTACAGAATATTCTGTGTTGTTTCATTCTTTTTTATCTATTTTGTTGTGAGTGAAGATTGTCTTTCCTACTCCTAAGGAAAACATAAGTGGTCCAGAACTTTGGAATAGAAGTGCTGATCTCTTGTTCAACCTCCAACTTGTCATTATGAGATCATCCTCACTGGGAAAGGCAGCATCTCTTGATGAAATCTTAAATGAATGCATTCAGGCATTTGGTGAGTACCACATGTAACACATAATTTCATGATAAAATAAGAGGAAACATTTTTGTGTAGGGTTTACCTAGAACCCAGCAAGCTTACTCTCAGTGACAACATGGATGTCAACAGGGACTCCAGGAAAAACTGATTTTAGCAAGTTAGGCTCAATACAATAAATAAAATATAATAAAATATACCTAAGTTTAAGAAGTGTTCACTAGAACACTAAAGTTTTTCAATGTGCAAATCACTTTACAAAAAGACAAAAACTCCATAGTCCACAGAAAAAAACACTGTCATTGTCAAAAAGTCTGTTGCCATTCATAAATGACTGAATGACAGCAGATAGATCATACAGTATTACATTACCCTTTTTTAGCGGCAAAATTCAGTTTTTTTCCCCATGTCCACACTGGCAGCCATGTTTTCACCAAGAACATGCCTGCCTGCTCTGGGCTCCTTAGTGAAATCATTTTAAGACCAGTTCATTCATAGTTTGGTCGCTTATTAATGATAAATAATGAGTCAGATATTCCCTTAGTGAACTTTAACTCTGTACCTGTGCCTCTAGTGACTTTTTGTGGCTGCCTTCTGTTTACAGATGACAGTGGGGAGCTGCAGGACAGCCTGCTTCCTCGCAGCCTGCTGCTGATGCATCGCTGGTATGTTACATCCTCAGAACTCGCAGGAAAACTACTCATGATATATCCTCTTTGTCTGAAAGTAGCAGGTTAATAATATGAAGCAACACACTGATATAAAAGAAACTATCACGGTTATCAAAAACCATCAAAAATAGGAAAACGACCAAAAACGGAAACAAAGTAATTAAAGGAGTAACAGGGTTTATTTACAAAAATAACAAAAGGGAACCAGTCAAAAACTAAACAGAAAGTGCTGAGACTGGCCGGCCGATGAGGCGGGGCTCAGGAACCAGGAGGAACTAAAAAAAGCACAAAAACCGAACATTAAAGGCTTGCAGGAAAAAACTAAACTTCAGAATTACACGTCACGTCACGTCACGTCACGTCACGTCACGTCACGTCATTTGTAATTCTGAAGTTTAGTTTTTTTTTGTGGTTACCATCTAAACTGAGAAGATGCACTGACGAGGAGGGACAGGAAATCCGGGTTTACATAAAGCCTGGCTGATTAGGGGATTGTAGACAGCTGCACTGATGAAGTCCCCGCCTCACCTGTCAACCAGCCTCCTAGGAAACACAAGAGCAGATTCTCCAGGAAGTAAAGCAGATGCAAAGAAAACAAGGCTAGTTTTCTGCTTACACACAGTAGGAGGAGTGGACAAGCCCAAGTATCCCCACAACAAGACATTTAACCATCACAATGACTCCAAAGCTGTTAAATTAGGGTAAAAATCCTGCATAGTTTTGCTTTAAGACAAAAATCATGCAAAACATGACAGCAGACCAAAACTCATGAGGAATTTCAAATGTGTAGCATGTGTAGTGTAGCACCAAAAAGGCAACAGGACTTTTCTGAAGAAGCCTGAGAACTGAAGAAGCCTCTTGAATGAGAGGCAAAATGTCTTCAAGAAATTCAACTAAGTCCAGTTGCCTTTTTGTTGCTACACTTTTGGATACCATGACCTGGATGACTGAGAATCTTCACAGACAAATTTCAAATGTGTTTTCACAAAAAAATGTTTTCCTTGCCTTAATCATTTTTTGTTTCTGTATTTCTTATAAAACATAAATAAGAATGCAGTTGCAGAATGCATGGGAATAACAAGGCACTAAAAACAGCCTATTGTGATGCCTTACAGTAAATGCAATCTAAATCTTTTGCTAATGGAATTGTACTTCACCTCTTTCAGTAATGATCATTTATAATTTATTTCTATTCACTCGCTCAGCTTTCTGCTTGCTGTGTTATTGTATGTTAATGCAAAGTGAGCAGTATTGATCCAGTCCTGGAGGGGTGTCCTTGGTGGTGCTCACTAAGTGGTTTGTTGTGTTGTTTGGTGTCATGGCTTCCTTCTCTATTATCTTATTGAGAACCAGCATAAAACACCCAAGGCATGCTCCCAGTGAAAACATTGCTGCCAGTGGGGAAATAAGCAGCTATTTAAAGTAAGTCTTGCTTAATGTACACTTGTTTAAGTCTACAATATTTTAAGAATATATTTGTTGCTTAATATCTTTTGCTATTGAAATCTGTTTGTGATCTTTTTAAACCACCAACTACTTCATACATGACTGCTTTAATTGGTAAGTTCAAATGTGATACTTTGTGACTTTGGTATTTTAAATTCTTCTGTGTGACGATATGAATCGTGTTGGTTGTGTTGAATCCTTAAAGGCAGACTGTCCGGTCAAGGTTCAGGGGGTTACAAGAGTTTATTAAATACAAAAACAAAAAACCAAGCCAATTAATTAACAAAAAGCGCGGGAGGTTGACTAGGAGAGAGGAAAAAAAAGGGTCATGAATGAAATGCCGTGGGAAAAAAACAAGAATCGACTACTACACTATCCTGGAGAGAGAACTACGTGTGCGAAGCATGCATGTTACCACGGTACTTGACAAGACGCGCTCACACCTGCCGTTGCCAACACCAGGGTATAAGAAAGGACACGGATAATCACGGAAATGGGTTGCAGGTGCGTGCGAGGAGGCTCCACCCAGCAGCCAGTCAAGTCACCTACAGGGGAACGCACACTAACAGGAAGTAAGACAGTGGTAACAAAATAAAAGACAGGAAGCACGGAAGCCGAACCCTGACAGTACCCCCCCTCTAATGGGCAACTCCTGGGGGCTGGCCAGGCTTATCCGGGTACCTCCGGTAGAAGTCCCTGAGGAGGGTCGGGTCCAGGATCTGCCCCCTTGAAATCCATGACCGCTCCTCAGGACCGTACCCCTCCCAGTCAACCAGGTACTGGAAACCCCTGCCCCTACGCTGAACGTCCAGAATCTCCTTGACTGAGTATGCTGGGAGACCATAGACCAGACGGGCCGGAGGCGGAGGGTCCAAAGGTGGCGCCAACTTGCTGGTGGTGACCGGCTTGAGGAGGGAGACATGGAAAGTGGGATGAATAGCCAGTGACGGAGGGAGCTTGAGCCGCACAGCCGTAGGATTAACCACCCGATCCACTGCAAAGGGTCCACTATAACGAGGAGGCAGCTTCTTAGACTCCACCTGGAGAGGAAGGTTGCGGGTCGAAAGCCAGACTTGATCCCCTGGCTTGTACTCGGGCGCAGGTGTATGGTGTCTGTCCGCCAACAGTTGGTTGCGTGTGGCGGACCTGGTAAGGACCTCCACACGGCTCGGCAACGCTGCAGGTGGGCACGAACGGAGGGCACAGCAACCTCCTCCTCCTGTGAGGGAAACAAGGGTGGTTGGTAGCCAAGGCACGCCATAAACGGAGAAAAGCCAGTAGAAGAGTTGGTGAGCGAATTATGCGAGTACTCAATCCAGGGGAGGTGAATGCTCCATGACGCAGGATGCTGGGCTGCCACACAACGGAGAGCGGACTCCACGTCTTGATTCGCCCTCTCCGTTTGCCCATTAGACTGCGGATGATAGCTGGAAGAGAGACTGGGCTTGGCCCCCACTGCCTTGCAAAAGGCCTGCCACACCTGGGATGAGAACTGGGGTCCACGGTCCGAAACAATGTCCACCGGAATTCCATGGAGACGGAAGACATGAGACACCAGGAGATCAGCCGTCTTAAGAGCAGAGGGCAGCTTGGGTAGGGCGATGTAGTGGACGCACTTTGAAAACCTGTCGACAATGGTGAGTATGGTTGTATGTCCGTTAGACGGTGGTAACCCGGTGATAAAGTCCAGTGCAATGTGATTCCAGGGGCGGCTCGGGATGGGCAAGGGACAGAGCAGGCCAGCAGGAGAATGGTGGAGAGTCTTCCCCCAAGCACAAACAGTACAGGCGGCGACGAACTCCCGCACATCAGCCGCCATCGAGGGCCACCAGAACTTCCCCTGCAGGAAGTGGAGAGTCCGAGTAACTCCAGGGTGACAAGCCAGGCGAGAGGAGTGGCCCCACAGTAGTACCTGGGAACGGACAGATGAGGGGACGAAGAGCCGGTTCGGGGACCCGGACCCAGGATCTGGTTCGGCCCGTTGGGCCTCTCTCACCACCTCCTCAATCTCCCAGGTGGTGGCACCATTCAGGCAGGAAGCAGGCAGGATTGGCTGGTCCGTCTCCTCGCAGTGGACCGGGTCATGAGCTCGGGAGAGAGCGTCAGGCTTCGCGTTCTTGGATCTGGGGCGGTAGGACAGAGTGAAGCGGAATCTACTCAGGAAGAGAGCCTAGCGAGCCTGACGGGAGTTTCTTCTATGGTGCACACCATTCGGGGGGGTGTTACAGACGTCACAGGTAAGTCTAACTGTCTCACAACGTCTACGTCAATGAAATTGTCGTCTGCTCTGGAGTCAACTAACACCTCAAGTGAATGTGCTGTACCCAGGTGAAAAAGTGTGGCTGCTAAGTGGGTGCAATTGGAAGAGCGGGGCTCTGAGTCAGTCTTGCTCACCTGAATGCTCTCCTCTCCAGGCGAGCCTCCCCTGGGAGGTCTCAGTTCGCAGTCTCGTCTGAGATGTCCAGGTCGTCCACAATATAAGCAAAGTCCGTGGCGTATCCTCCTCTGCCGCTCAGCAGGCGTTAACCAGGTCCGACCCAGGTGCATAGGTTCCGCAGAGTCCAGGGAGGGAGCAGGAGCGGTGGTCCCAGGAACAGGCGAAGATGACAATGAAGGTGAATCCGAGGCGGTGAAGGGGGTCCTGGAGGGTCGGGGGGAGGACACACGGGAACCCCTACTCTCCCTACGCCTTTCTCTCAGGCGATTGTCAATCCTGGTAGCCAAATTAATCAAAGCCTCCAGGGACCAGCACTTGTCCCGCGTGGCTAATTCGTCTCTAATTTCATCATTTAGCCCCCTTGTAAATTCAGAGATTAATGCGGGCTCATTCCACCCACTCTCTGCAGCAGAGATACGGAAATCAATTGAGAACTCTGCTACGGAGTGATTGCCCTGTTTAAGGTTCAGTAATCGGGCCGCTGAGTGACTATCTTTGAATAGTCACTCAGCGGCCCTGAGTGACTATTACTCTGTCACTCATACTCTGTACTATACTCTGATCATACTCTGATCATTTCTTCAGAGAAGGATTCAAAGGAATTCAAAATCTGAGTCTGCCTCCCACAGGGAATGAATCCATTCTAAAGCCTTGCCACGGGCCAAATTAAAAACAAAGGCAATATGGGAGCTATCAGAATGATAGAAGCTTGGCTGCAGCTGAAATATCAGTCTACATTGTCTTAAAAACCGTTTACATAGTCCTACCTCCCCCCTGAAGAAATCGGGCGTCGGAATGGAGGGTTCCTTATGGTGAGCCCCAGGTGAAGGAAGCGACGGCGGGGGTCCGGTGTCCAGTTGAGAAGGCAGTGGAGGCGGCGATGGTGAAGACGCAGGCAGATGAGCTGAAACTGCAGCGGTTTTCTGTGCCAGCTGAGTGACGCTGGCGGAGAGGGTGCGGATGGCATCCATCACGTCATGCAGCAACTGCTCGTGTCGAGTTACTGCTGCCTCCTGTGCGGCGAGAGCTTGTTTGATTGACGCGGCGTCTACAGGATCCATAGTTTTTGGTCAACGCATACTGTGACGGGTTGCAGGTGCGTGCGAGGAGGCTCCACCCAGCAGCCAGTCAAGTCACCTACAGGGGAAAGCACACTAACAGGAAGTAAGACAGTGATAACAAAATAAAAGACAGGAAGCACGGAATTCGAACCCTGACATTCTGACTACTGCTGCCTTACCAAATGAGGCAGCAGTAGTCAGTGTGAGCTTAAAATGTTGATTTTCTCTAAGGATGTAGGTCAGAAAAAGTCTGTCTAATGGTGAAATGGAATGGTTTACATATTTTGAAGACAGTATACACGTAGGCTGGCTTTTGTTGAGCAGGTACCTTCCTTTGATCTCACTCTTCTTCTTAGCACAGGGACCATGCAGAGCAGAGTCAGCAATGATTTCTTTGTGTAAGCACCATATACAACCCAATTCCTCTGACTTTCGCAAAACTTAATTGATGAATGAAAAGTGAAAAAATATTGTGGCTGCATGGCTTCCCTGTATGCTTCACAGGCTAATAATTCTAAATTTAGTATAGTCCCTATTAATATTATACAGTAGTAAAAGAGTTAAGAGTCTATTAACCAAGCAGGAGCTCTGATGAGAAACGAGAAAAGAAACATCCTTTGGTAGCCATAAATGATAAATGATTCAAAAAAATGTATTTTTTAGGATTGGGTGCCTTGCTCAGGGGCACCCCAGCCCTTGCTGGGATTTCAACCATCGACCTTTCACTTACAAGAGAGTAATAACTAATGCACCTTTGTACAGCTCAAATCCAGTGATGCCCATTCAGTCATATAGTTCATTGTCTCTGCTTGAGCAGGTGATTGTTTGGACCAAACCAGATAAGCAGGAGAGAGCTCATTTTATTTACAGGCAACAGCAAATTAATATAAGTGTAATTATACAATATATTATATATATAGTATATACTATATATATAAAATACAGTGTAATCTGTCAAATCTTGTTTTAAAAAAGGCCTTAACTTAATCTACGTACCGTAACTGCCAAGAAGATAACTGCAAGAGAACTAGACTGAAGATCTGTTATTTAATGAGGTAAGGTCTCTCTCTTTTTATCTCTCTCTTTCTCTCTCTCTCTCTCTCTCTCTCTCTCTCTCTCACACACGCACACACCATTCCACACACAAAAATCATCAAATCCACCTTCTAAAAATTCTCAGACTCCTCATTCAGACCTGGTATTAACATTCCTCCTAAGTGATTTGATCACATGCGAATGCATTAAATTCAGATCTGAACACAATCCATCTCAAATGTGTCCTGAAATATGATCACAAAAATCACATTCAGAGGTAGTTTGAGGACGCATGTGGCCACATTCAAGCATGCATGAATGCAATGTCCTCATGAAGAATTAGACTGCCTCCTCCTCTGGTGACTTCTGACCTGCGACAGTTTCACCCTCAGGGCTCTAATTTCATAGACCGGTCACAGGCACAGTGCAGGTGCGCCGCACCAAGGGGGTGTGACCAGGCGAATTTTGCTAGTCTTCTGTCCTGCCTTCGTCCCTCCTACCAACGTAAGTAGCAAAGAGAGGGAGAGAAGGCGTGACTGGGTAACACAGACTTCATCAATCAAATGAGCTCCTCTCCTCACCTTTAAAGAGGACACTCACTCACTCACTCATTTTCTATCGCTTTATCCACTAAGGGTCGCTGGTGCCTCACTCCAGCTGACATAGGGCGAGAGGCAGGGTACACCCTGTACAGGTCGCCGGTCCATCTTTAAAGAGGACATTCACTGGAAAATCTAATTTCTGAGGTTTTTTGGTGTGCCCCCGAGTCCTTCCCGTACCTAAGCATCACTATAAACATCACTATAAAGACGCTCATATTTAGTAACCTATATTTAAACCCCGTGTAATAAAAATGGGTAGTTTGCACAGATCACAACATAAACAAATACTGTGTGTAACAGGGATGAAATCAGAAGCACCTGTGCATAAAGGACACATTGCCAAGCTCGTGGTCTGGTCCTTGTCACTAGTGTTTGCGTGTGAAATCAACTAGTCTTACACAATTGAATTAAGATCATTTTGGCATGTAACTCTGGATTACACAAAATCAAAGATGTTAATATGTTTGATTAACCCTCTTTCGGATTCCAACCGGGAGCTGTCTCTGTGTGTGACGAGGAAAAGACTAGTTCAATAAAATCAATAAAATTGATGTTAACAACATTTTGTTTCATGAGTAATTTAATGTATCTTTAATGTGATTGAGTAAATTGTGGCCAAAAATGTATAAACAGAAAAATTTAAGGACAGAGCTGTGCAGCAGGTGGTCTCTCCTCTCCCCTGTGCTCTACTGCTTTCCCTGCCACATAGAATGCACTGAATTTTATGAGATACGAGAAGCTGAATATATACGCACTATCTGATGCTGAGGCTGTTTGTGGTTGGCTGAGAGAGATGTGAAGTCTTTAGTTTGCAACTAAACGCAGCTGAAAAGCTGCATTAATTAAACTCCATTACACGTGCCAACCATCTTTGATCTGACATCAGATGTGATGGGACAGTCAATATAGATATAAATATATGTGCTGATTCAGATAGTTACATTAAATAGTGGTTGTTACGCCACAAAATTAGAGCCCTTATCTGAGGGTCTGTCCACTCGATGAATGTGTGTAATTCATGTGTGAATGTGTGTAAAACGACTTGGTTTTTGTGTAGCAGCATTACAGTGCTACTTACAGGTCTGGCATATGTACTACAGTGTATATAATAAATAATGTAGTCCACACATGTCAAGTTCTCAAAAAACATCTTATTCCACATGAAAACGCAAAAACCCACTATAGAGTGCTGTTAAAAGGCTGCCAACAGTATGACAATATAATTTATGGTAAAGTCTCGGATTACATCAGGGATCAGCTCTGACCCCCTTCCCTGAATGGTGATGATAGGTTGATAGATAAGGTCAGGTAGGAGTCTCCATGGATTATGTTGTTTGTAAGTGATATTGTAATTTATAGGGAGAATAGGGGGGCAGGTGGAAGAGAGAATCGCAGTAAGACAGGTTGTATGGTGACGATGCAAGTAGAGGTAGAAAAAGTGGATGAGTTTAAATACGTAGGATCAACCATACACAGCAATGAACAGTGTGGAAGAGAGGTGAAGAAGAGAGTGCAGTCAGGGTGAAGTGAGTGAGATGAGTGTCAGGGTTGATGTGTGACAGAAGGAGAGCAGCAATAGTGAAAGGGAAGGTCTAAAAGACGATAGTGAGACCTGCTATGGCTTGGAGACAGTGGCACTATCTAAAAGACAGGAGGCGGAGCTCAAGACACTTAGATTTTGTCACTCTTCCCTGACTTACACAAACTGACCAGAGCCATTGTTTTTCCTGCTCAACCATGTCAAAATGTCTGCTGTGCAGAGCACCTATTGTAAATGTGAACATATGTGTTAAGGTACTGGATAGTGACGTTCCCTGCAGAGTTCAACTTGGACCTGGGTCTGATCAGGATAACGCAAGAGTTCAGAGACGTGGCGGGTCAGCTTGGCTACGAGGAGCATTTCAAACTCATAGACATCTCCAGCATGTAAGATACCACATGTATGCACTTACACTTCGATAACTATTAACACCATCACCATAAGCAAATGCATTTCTAAGATAATAATTGGGGCAATTAGTCCTCATCCTAGATGTAACACCAATTTTAGACTTAAACCTAAAATATATGATTCTAAAATGATACCATCATGATTGTGTGTGCACTGGCACTGCTGTACTGACTAGGATAATTGTGTCTTTATAAATTAATAACCACTGCATACTCATGTACAGACAGTGTGTTCCAGTTCAACTTTGAGGTTGTAATTTCCCAGTTACTTGAATCTGAGTTTGTTGCAAACTCAGATTGCAACAAATTGAGGAGTTCTCCATTTACACCACCCTTTTCTCATGAGCAGTAGGGAATTATATTTATTCATTTAATTTATTTAAATTCTAAAAACAATGTAAACACTCTTCTGTTTTCTCCTCATTGGTTTTGATGAGCCATTTTTCTTCCTGCGTAGAAAGTTTCCATTTCAAAGTGCTAAATACCCACTCTGGCTGCAGAAAGCAGGCAGCGCAAGATGGCGGCCAAACCAAACAATTGTAATTGTGTTGTTAATAGAAAGTAAAAGACTAACTTATCTTAAATAAGTGGAAATCAAACTCACATCTTAATATAAGGTAACAAGAGATTTATTTATAAAAGAACAAAAACTATGGAGCACAAAATCAAGCCACTAAGAGTCCAGCAAAAAATGCAGAGGCTGGCTTGCTGGCAGAGCTCTGAGTCAGGAAACATGAGCAAATAGAGGATGGAAAGTAACAAAAGAACAACACCTCCTTGGTCGCATAGAGATCAATGTATAGAACTGAGAAAAACTGGTACCATGTGTGGAGACAAGATGCACTGGCAAAGAATGAATGAGAATCCATATGTGCATATGAAGCAGTAGGTGATGAGATGATGGGTTGCAGACTCCACCCAGCCAACTAGGCAAACATCCTGAAACACAAAGCCAAAGACAATTGCACAGCAAAACAGGAAACAGAAACCTACCAAAATAAGATACAGAACATGAACCCATAACAGTAACGCCATTATACATTAATACAAACATACCTAGGGTAGGGTATAGTATATTCAGTTTCTGACTATCAACCCTCCTAAATAATGCAAACTGGAACTTTAATTAATTAGGTTAATTGGCAACAGCTCAGTAACATGACTGGATGTAAAAGAAGAAGAGACAGAAAAAAAATGTTCCTCAATGTAAAATTGTATAGACTAAGAAGATCCTACCATCTGCAGTGTATAATATCAAACGATTCAGAGAATCAGGAGGAATCTCTTTGCATAAGGGACAAGCCTGTCAAAACTTTGAACTTTGGGCCCTGAGGTGGCACTGCATTAAAAACAGGCATGATTGTCTACTGGAAATCACTGTCCGTGAACACAGTTCACTGTGAAATCCATAAATGCAAGTTAAAGCTGTGTCATTAAAGAAGAATATGTGAACACAATCCAGAAACGCTGCCATCTTCTCTGGACCAAAGCTCCTTTAAAATGGTCTGAGGCAAAATAGAAAACTGTTCTGTGGTCAGATGAATCAAATTTGAATCAATTGATTTTTTTTTGGAAACCATGGTCACCGTGTCCTGTGGACTAAAGAGCAGAGGGACCATCCAGCTTGTTATCAGTGGACAGTTCAAAAGCCTGCATCTCTGATGGTATGGAGTTGCATTAGTGCCTATGGTGTGGGTAGACTAGACAACGACTAGACATCTAGACAACGTCTCTTTCAGGGAAGGCCTTGCATATTTCAGCAAGACAATGCTAAGCCACATACTGCATCCATAGCAACAGCATGGCTTCACAGGAGAAGAGTCTGTGCTGAAATGTCCTGTCTGCAGTCCAGACCTTTCACCAACAGAAAACATTTGGTGCATCATGAAAAATATCCGGCAACGATGATCCAGGACTGTTGAGCAGGTAGAATCCTACATCAGACAAGAAAAAACTCCAGCAACTGGTCTCCTTACTTCCCAGATGTTTATAGAGAGTTGTGAAAAAAAGAGGGGATGCTACACAATGGTAAACATCACCCTGTTCTAACTTTTTTGTTGCTGCAATCAAATTCAAAATGAGCAAGTATTTTTTTTTATGAAATGGTAAAATGTCTTAGTCTCAACATCTGATATGTTGTTTATCTTCTATTGGGAATAAAATATAGGTTTATGAGATTTGCAAATTCTTACATTATATTTTTATTTAGTTTATACAGTGTCCCAACTTTTTGTAAATTGTAGTTTGTGGAAATGTTACTAAGGTATTTACTGCAGAATAATACAAAACTGAATAATAGCTCCCAAGGCAACTGGAAGGGACACTGGTTGATACTGCTGCATCTACAACTATGGTCATAAAAGTTGCATATCATGTTTATGAACTATTCTCCTTGTAGTCCGTCATATGACTGGATGCGTAAGCTGACTCAAAGGAAGAAGCAGGCTAAGAAAGGGAAGGCCTCTCTACTGTTTGACCACCTGGAGCCAATGGAGTTGGCTGAACATCTCACCTTCCTAGAGTTCAAGTTCATCCGGAGAATATCGGTATGTCCACTGATTTTGCCACCCTTGCATTGGGACCCAGGTGTTAGTCATTTCTTTGTTGGTTGGCCGGTTCATCTCTTTGTTCTATTCACGTGGCTATATGTGACACCACTGCAGGTGCTTATTTTAAGTAATATCTGTATTTCATGATCATATGCCTTGTAACTTCCTCTCATTTGATCTCAAAGGAAAGGGGTTAAGTTCCACATAAATATGATATGCTAATAGGTACTGACCACAATGTGAATTACAACATTCCATAGCTTCACATGTGTATATTTTTACAGCAAGTCCCCAGGTCATCCATCACTGCTTTGTAATTATTTTAGTTATTTGAATATCCCAGAATGTATAAAGCTCCATCACATTTCTATGAACTGCCATGGTGAAAATAATTGCATTGTAGAGACATACTCACTGGTGAGGCGTGAATCAGGAACCAGAGTGTATGAAGCAGCAGGCGATGGGATAATGGGTTTTGTACAACTCCAGATTCCGCCAAGCCGACTGGCCAACCTCCTAGAAAACAAAGCCAAAGACAATTGCACAGCAAAACAGGAAATAGGAACCTAACAAAATAAGAAGCCAAACATGAACCCATAACAAACTTTTATGATAAAAACAGTCAGCAATAAGATGTCTGACATTTTGCCTGATTTATGGGTCATGTGTTGAAATATATGTCAAATTATATATTTTTTTCTATTTTCTTTTTGTCCCCAGTTCACTGATTACCAGAGCTATGTGATCCACAGCTGTCTGGTGGACAACCCCACTCTAGAGCGCTCCATTGCACTATTCAACGGGGTCTCACAGTGGGTTCAACTCATGGTGCTCAGCAAGCTAACACCTCAGACCCGTGCAGAGGTCATCACCAAATACATCCATGTGGCTCAGGTAAGACAAGGAAGTGGTTGTACAAAATTCCACCATCACTGTTTCAGAGAAGTGACAGTTGTTCATGGCTGCCAGTGGGGATATGAGGACAAGCAAATTTTAGCCACTAAATGTCCATGTTAAGTGATAAAAATATCTCTACCAATGTTATTATAATATTTAGCAGATTTTGCAAAACTTTGGGAATTTTCATGCACAAAGCACAATCCTCAAAGTCTGGATATTTCATTGACCGTAAAATATTGTTGTAATTAATTTGTCTTGGTCAAACTAATTATTCCCAATAGGCAGTGTACCTCACAGCAAAGCAGTTGGAGCAAAGGAAACAAATTCTGTACACTAGGGCAAGGAAATGACTTACACACAAATGCTAGGGGAAAAAAAACACCACAGGGCAAAGCATACAAGGGTAGTAATGAAAATCTGGCACATGTATGAGGTAATTGCTTGACTTTATATACAGGTGGACTAGGTGACAACAACAAAGGCAATAAATAGGTCTGGTCATGTAATTGTGATTACCAGATTTGTACCAGAAAACCGATTTGTTCTGCTCATGTGTGAAGAGTGACTGCTTCCTGTTGAAACAATTTACGGCAGTAGTATATAAGATGCACATTTTTTCACGGGCACACGCAATGCGCGTGCATGTTACGCACACACCGTTTTTTGACATGTCATAAATCATAACTGGGGTTTGTGTGTGTGTGAGTGTGTGTGTGTGTGTCTGTGTGTGTGTGTGTGTGGGTGTGTGTGTGTGTGTGTGTGTGAGAAAGGGGTCATAAAATGGGGTCTGCTTACCTGGCGGTCAAGAGGTGTGACATGTGTTTATCGGCTGAATGGAGAAGCGCCATTAGTTTATCCTGTTTTTTCATTAGTTTATTCTCTTTTTAAATGTTTAATAAAGACATGTTAAACTTTTTTTAATTCCTTCACACTAAAAGAAAAAATAATTTATCTGTATTCTTTTTTCTTTTTTTTTCCACAATGTGAAACAAGTTATCAACAGGGTATTAGTGTTTTAAAAATCACTAGAGAAGCCATTTTATGACCCCTTTCTCACACACACACACACCCACACACAAATCTTGACCATCAGTTAAGCAGACCCCATTTTATGACCCCTTCCTCACACACACACACACACACACACACACACAAACCCCAGTTATGATTTATGACATGTCAAAAAACGGTGTGTGCGTAACATTGCGCATGCCCGTGAAAAAATGTGCATCTTATATACTACTCATATAAGACAAGTAGTTCCATAATTTTACGCCCCTGTATCTTATAGAAAACTGACTGTCACGTGTGAAACTAGGCTGGACCCAGAAGCAGGCAAGGCTGAGACCAAAAAACAATTTAGCAGTGTTTATTTATAATAAATCTCAACGTGAGTGAGGCCAGAGAGCTGCTGGCTGATGTCCGGCGACGATGGTGAGTAGGGAGCGGCGAAGCAATGCCCAGCGATGTTGGTGAGTAGAGAGCGGTGGAGAAGGGGAGAGAGGTACCGGTGGAGCAGGCGAGGACCAGGCGTGGACCACGCTACCGGTGTGGATCCCGGAAGTAACCGCAGGCAACACGTGGAGAGCGGGGAAGGCGGAAGAGCGGCCACACAAAGGCTGACGCCAGAAACTCTGAGTAGGAAACTTTTGAGGCAGAAAACAGAGCGATCAGATAAGTCCCAGGAGAAAGAGAATGATCTGGCACTGAGGCAGCTGTGGGGCTGTCTTTTAAACTGCAGTCCTCATCAGCCGCAGCAGCACTCAGTGCAGCTGGTTGGCCAATCAATGGCAGGGGTGGAGGGGAGTAGTATATAAGATGCACATTTTTTCACGGGCACGCGCAATGCGCGTGCATGTTACGCACACACTGTTTTTTGACATGTCATAAATCATAACTGGGGTTTGTGTGTGTGTGGGTGTGTGTGTGAGTGTGTGTGAGTGTGTGTGTGTGTGTGTGTGTG
Organism: Brachirus orientalis; assembly: GCA_016785285.1. Taxonomy (NCBI): domain Eukaryota; kingdom Metazoa; phylum Chordata; class Actinopteri; order Pleuronectiformes; family Soleidae; genus Brachirus; species Brachirus orientalis. Next base: position 269,057 of record JAFBJR010000073.1, on the reverse strand, counting down.
AGAAAGGGGTCATAAAATGGGGTCTGCTTAACTGATGGTCAAGATGTGTGTGTGGGTGTGTGTGTGTGTGAGAGAGAGGGGTCATAAAGGGGTCATAAAATGGGGTCTGCTTACCTGACGGTCAAGAGGTGTGACATGTGTTTATCAGCCGAATGGAGAAGAATCATTAGTTTATCCTGTTTTTAAATTTGAGGAGGTATCATGAATCCATTAAAAAGAGGATGTGTGTGTGTGTGTGCGTGTGTGTGTGTGTGTGAGAAAGGGGTCATAAAATGGGGTCTGCTTAACTGACGGTCAAGAGGTGTGACATGTACTTATCGGCTGAATGGAGAAGCACCACTAGTATCTCTGTTTTGTAATTTGTGTAAAGACATGTTAAACATTGTTGAATTCTTTCACAGTGCTGTACTCCCTAATGTATGGCATTAGAGTCAAACCAGATAGATGATATAACAACAATCTGTTTAAGCAAATACATGTTAAAACATGTATATACTGTTTTTTCATTAGTTACTTACTTATTCTAATTTTAAATTTGTATAAAGATAGAGTCAGACATGTTGAAACATATGTCTAAAAGTCAACATTAAATTACAACAGTGAGGTAAGTTAATTTATAATGTTTTGTCATTCATTTCCTACTTTTATTGTTTTTAATGTATGTTAAACTTTAAAATAAAAAAAGAAGAGGAAGAGGAAAATCAATGAAGCAGACCCCATTTTATGACCCCTTTCTCACACACACACACACACACACACAGACACACACACACACACACACTCACACACACACAAACCCCAGTTATGATTTATGACATGTCAAAAAACGGTGTGTGCGTGCATGGAAAAAATGTGCATCTTATATACTACTGAGGGGAGTGCAGGTATGACACTGTGACTATGTGACTATGACTACAAGTTGTGTAATTTGGTAGGTGAAAATTGGTGGATTGTCTAGTAAGATAAGAATCTGTAAATTGCTAGTGAAGTAGGTCTTAAAATGCTCAGGAATATTTCCTTTATTAGCTTGAATTTGATAAATAAAAATGCAGATTTGAAAAATATTAATTTTATAAATATTTAGAATGTGCAACTTTTTAAACAAAGGAAAGGATGTTGTGTGCAAGTCTGAACTGGTTGCAACTCTTTTCTGGAGGAGAAGAATTTTATGAAGTGAAGTTGGAAAAATACTCCCTCAGACTAAATTACAATAAGAAACATAAGTATTAATTAAAATATAATACAAAATAAGAAGTGAGTTTAAGGAGACTAGACTAATCTTCCTTATTATACCAATTGATTTATGAACTGTTCTCTCTGACTCAAGTTTTCATCAAGAGTCACTCCTAAGAATCTTGTGGATGATACTTGATGAATCAATTATAATTTTAAAGGAATCTTTTGCATATCCCTTTTTACCTCCAAAAAATCATAAAATTGGACTTTTTAACATTCAAAGATAATTTATTTAATTTAAACCACATAGCATAAGAAGCTAGGCCAGTGTTGGTTTCTTTTATTAAAGTCTGTATTAAAGTCTGGATAAGTCATAATTAAGTAGTATCGTCTGCAAATATAATTGGAGAAAGAACTTTTGAAAGATTTGGTAGATCATTAATATAAATAAGAAATAATAAAGGACCAAGGATGGAGCCCTGTGGAACTACACATTGTAATCTAGCCTTGTTTGAGTCACAACCTTTGATGCAAACATACTGCCCTCTATCAAAAATATAATTTTTTAACCATTTATAAGTAAAATCTTGAAAGCCATATCTACATAATTTTTTAAGTAAAATGCAATGGTCTACAGTATCAAAGGCTTTTGACAGGTCAATGAAGATACTACAAGCAAACTCATTTCTATTTAGTGCAGAGGTAATCTTATCAATCATATGAAGTAATGCTTATATGTAGAATGATTTTTCCGAAAACCATATTGGTGATTGTATAGAACTCTATTTGTATCTAAATGTGAATCCTTTTATAAACCAGTTTTTCTAGAATTTTTGAAAAACGGCAAATAGATGGATCTTCTGATTTAAACAGAGGAGCTTTAGCAACTTTTAAATCATAAGGGACAATACCTGTTTTCAAAGACAGAGAAAAATATATGACAAAGTGGATGCAATAATGATTGTTCTGCCTGCTTGACAACAAATGCTGGAATGTTATCGTGACCAGCAGATGACGTTTTCAATTCATGTATGACGGTGCTTATATCCTGTATATCAATAGACTGAAAAGATGTCATTATTGGATAAGACTTTAGACTTTATCTGCCAATGTCTGTCCAATATTAACAAAAAAATCAATAAACTTTTAAGCTATTTCAGGTAAATTATTGAAATGTGCTTCACCATAATTTCAATAATTTACCTGAAATAGCTGAAAAGTTTATTGATTTTTTTTTTATTTTTTGAAATGTGCTTCACCATCCCCTCCTAGGGCCGCCACCTTAACGTGGTGGAGGGGTTTGCGTGTCCCAGTGATCCTAGGGGCTCAGTTGTCGGGGGCTTTATGCCCCTGGTAGGGTCACCCAACAGGTCCTAGGTGAGGGACCAGACAAAGAGCGGTTCACAGACCTTCTATGAGGATTAATATCAATGGACGACACTCTCCCTCGCCCGGACGCGGGTCACCGGGGCCCCCCTCTGGAGCCAGGCCCGGGGGTGGTGGCCGGGCTTACACCCATGGGGCCCGGCCGGGCACAGCCCGAAGAGGCAACGTGGGTCCCCCTTCTCATGGGCTCACCACCTGTGGGAGGGGCCAAGGAGGTCGGGTGCTGTGTGAGCTGGGTGGTGGCAGAAGGCAGAGACCCTGGAGGTCCGACCCTCGGCTACAGAAACTAGCTCTCGGGACATGGAATGTCACCTCTTTGATGGGGAAGGAGCCTGAGCGGGTGCATGAGGTTGAGAGGTTCCGACTAGATATAGTTGGGCTCACCTCGACACATAGCTTGGGTTCCGGAACCAATCTCCTTGAGAGGGTTTGGACTCTCTTCCACTCTGGAGTTGCTCATGGTGAGAGGCGCCGAGCTGGTGTGGGCATTCTTATTGCCCCGCATCTTGGGGCCTGTACATTGGAGTTCACCCCAGTAGACGAGAGGGTAGCCTCCCTCTGCCTTCGGGTGGGGGGACGGGTCCTGACTGTTGTTTGTGCTTATGCACCAAACTGCAGCTCAGAGTACCCACCCTTTCTGGGGTCCCTGGAGGGAGTGCTGGAAAGTGCTCCTACTGGGGACTCCCTTGTTCTGCTGGGAGACTTCAATGCTCACGTGGGAAATGACAGTGAGACCTGGAGGGGTGTGATTGGGAGGAACGCCCCCCCAATCTGAACCCGAGTGGTGCTTTGTTATTGGACTTCTGCGCTCGGCGTGGATTGTCCATAACAAACACCATGTTCAAACATAAGGGTATCCACATGCATACTTGGCATCAGGATGCCCTTGGTCGTAGGTCAATGATCAACTTCATAGTCGTATCGTCAGACCTGCGACCACATGTCTTGGACACTCGGGTGAAGAGGGGCGGAGCTGTCAACTGATCACCACCTGGTGGTGAGTTGGCTCCGATGGTGGGGGAGGATGCCGGTCAGACCTGGCAGAGAACGACTTCCGGACAGCTTCGAGGAGATTCTGGTCAACCATCCGGCGTCTCAGGAGGGCGAAGCAGTATACTGTCAACACTGTGTACAGTGGGGATGGGGTGCTGCTGACATCGACTCGGGACGTTGTGAATCGGTGGCGAGAGTACTTCGAAGATCTCCTAAATCCCACCAACACGCCTTCCCATGAGGAACCAGAGTCTGTGGACTCAGGCATGGGCTCTCCTATCTCTGGGGCTGAGGTTATCGAGGTGGTGAAAAAGCTCCTCGGTGGCAGGGCCCCGGGGGTGGATGAGATCCGCCCGGAGTTCCTCAAGGCTCTGGATGTTGTAGGGCTGTCTTGGCTGACACGCCTCTGCAACATCGCGTGGACATCGGGGGCAGTGCCTCTGCATTGGCAGACTGGGGTGGTGGTCCCCCTCTTTAAAAAGGGGGACCGGAGGGTGTGTTCCAACTATAGGGGAATCACACTCCTCAGCCTCCCTGGTAAGGTCTTTTCAGGGGTCCTGGAGTGCTCCGGGAGTATGGGGTACCGGACCCTTTGATAAGGGCCATTCGGTCCCTCTACGACCGGTGTCAGAGCCTTGTCTGCATTGCCAGCAGTAAGTCGGATCCTTTCCCGGTGAGGGTTGGACTTCGCCAGGGCTGCAGTCATGTGTGGTCTCCAACGTTTGTCTTACCTTTGAGCCAGGTCATGACACCTTTGTCACCGATCCTGTTCATAACTTTTATGGACAGGATTTCTAGACACAGCCAGGGCATTGAAGGGGTCCGATTCGGTGGGCTCAGGATTAGGTCCCTGCTTTTTGCAGACGACGTGGTCCTGTTAGCTTCATCGGGTCGTGATCTTCAGCTCTCACTGGAGCGGTTCGCAACCGGATGTGAAGCGGCCGGGATGAGAATCAGCACCTCCAAATCCGAGACCATGGTCTTGAGCCGGGCATCTGGTTAGAATGCCTCCTGGACGCCTCCCTGGTGAGGTGTTCCAGGCATGTCCCACTGGGAGGAGGCCCCGGGGACGACCCAGGACTCGCTGGAGAGACTATGTCTCTTGGCTGGCCTGGGAACGCCTCGGGATTCCCCCAGAAGAGCTAGAAGAAGTGGCCGGGGAAAGGGAAGTCTGGGCTTCTCTGTTTAAGCTGCTGCCCCCGCGACCCGACCTCGGATAAGCGGCAGAAAGTGGATGGATGGATGGATGCTTCACCATCAAAAAACTCAGTTGGCAATTCTTGGGTAGTTTTATCTCTCTGCAACAGCTGATTGATTGTCTTCCATGTAGTTGAAATATCATTTGAACACCTCTTTAATTGTTCACTAAAGTAGTTGTCACGGGTAGCCGGGAGGGACAGGACCCCAATGCAGACAGGACGAGAACAGAGCATGAGTTTAAACAGTTTATTTAACAGTCACAATTTAGAATGTGCAGGGGGGGCGAGGGAGGTGGCGTCGGACCTGTCCGGGGAGAGGGAGACTCCATGCGAGGAAGCCTGGTGAAGAGGACCGCTCCGGCAGTGGTGCGCTAACCCCAGTGGTGTGGCAGTGAAACGGCAGACAGTGAATCTTCGTAACAGCGAGCAGTGCAGCAGGACATCAAACAGGCAGTGAAATACTTCCGTGAATCAGGGTGGAAGGCAGAGGGGCTGTTCAGGCTCACATGTAGAGCTGACAACAAACTGGCGATGACTCCTGGGAAATCTGGAGCTTAAGAAGGCTGTCGCTGATTGCCAGCAGGTGTGTTGCAGCGCAGGTGAATGAAGGAGTCGCAGCCGGAAGGGAAGGGGGAGGCGGAACAGGCTCATGACAGTAGTGCTTTTTAGTAGACCTAATAAAATGATTGTATTTATTTCTATATGATTTGTACGCTTCCTGGGTTAAAGGAGTAGGATTTAAAATATACTTTCTATATAATTAATTTTTTTCCTCAAGTGCTTCATTAGCTCAGTTGAGAACCAAGGCTTTTTAAAATATTTACTATATTTTTTTTGACCTGCCAATTGGAAAGCATTTGTTAAAACTAGTGTTTATCATATTCATAAATTTTTTGTATGCAATGTCAGCATTTTTTTCAGCACATTTCAGGACATTTTTTCCTTGGTTTGTTGAGCTCTGACTATTTTGACTAAAGACAATTAAAAGATGGGGAAGTGATCAGACAAGTCAACATGCAATACACCTTATTTAGTCTCTTCAGCTAATGAGTTAGTTAGGATGTTATCAATCAAAGTTGCAGAGCCATCTTTAACCCTTGTAGGCTTATCAATAAGAGGAAAAAAATAACTAGAATAAAGAATATTAAGGAACTCCCAAGTGGTAGTATCCGTTTGGTGTTTTAAAAGATTAACATTGAAATCCCCTAATATATAACATTGTTTGTCCTCTTTGTTAATTATTTCAAGAGCATTTGTCAAACTATCATAAAAATCTCTAATGACTGAATCAGGAGGTTGATAAATAACACCAAATATAGTAGTTGAAGTAGTCTGTACGGTTATGACAGTTGCTTGCCGTCATCCATGGTTGACTTTATTACTGTCATTATTGATATTTGTGGTTAGTGTGACAGCCCTACAAGACACAAAATTTGTTTGATCTAATCAACAGTAAAATGGAGGAAGTGAGAATTTTCATATTGCTCTTTCTCATATTAGAAACTTCTGCAGCTGCAGAACTTCAACACTCTGATGGCAGTGGTGGGAGGACTGAGTCACAGCTCCATATCACGCCTGAAGGAGACACACTCTTATCTGGCTGCAGAGGTTGTAAAGGTAAGAGTATGCATTTATTCCCACAGTTTAAGAACAAAAACACACATCATGTTGTGATAGGAAGTTAAGCATTACTGGGTTTATAGAGCAGTGTTTCACAAACATTCTATATTGGGATAGGAAACAATCACCTAGATCAAATTTGTGCATTATGTAGCTACTAATTTACAACCATATCTATTACACTACATATCATTTTGAAGTGGTAAATTATCATTGTTTGGTAAATTAATAGAGAAAATTTAATTAAAAGAAAAGGTACATTTTGCAAATTTTGGGAATCACTGACATAGACTGTTTATAATGAATAGACGTAGCCTACTGGTAAAAAAGGTGAAGCTTGAGAAGTTGGACAGAAATAGCAGTTAGCCACTAGTGGGTGACTCAGCTGGTTGCAAAAAATAACTCTACTGGAAATCTATGGGAAAATTTGTCAATTTCCCATTTGATTTATATCATCAGTGAACATTTTCCTGGGAAATTAATAATACCAAGATTTGTGTTTTGCACAATATAATGACAAAGAATGACACGTGAGTGGACACTGTTACTTACAGATAGTTCTGTCCAATAGGTCCCACAGTTGCAGGAAACATTTGTGAATTACTGAGTTCAATATCTGACATGGCACAAGTCAAGTCATAACAACTGACTTGACTTGCAACTGAAAGACTACAACCATTTTTTATATTCAATTCAATTCAGTTTAATTCAGTTTTATTTGTATAATGCCAAATCACAACATACAATACATTATCTCAAGGCACTGTACATAGTAAGGCTGAAACAATATTACAGAGAGAAAAGAAACCCAACAGTTCACACAATGAGCAAGCACTGGGCATCAGTGACAAAACCAGACAATGTCTTATGATCACGCACTTACAATTCAGTCTTAAGAATCAATCATGGTGCATTTCACTAATGCATTTTACAAAGTGTGCAATTTCAGGAGTCATGATTCTAGAAAGGATGTAGTCACCTAGCACTTCCAAGAGGTGTGATCCACAGACATAGATGAAAATGCCTCTGTACACAAATGGATAGACCTACACCCAGTCAGACCAATGATTGGGATGACGTATGCAGAGTGATGGAAAACAAACATGCTTTTTGTAGAGTGATGGGTATCTAGTAATGGCGTCTAATGACTTTTGCATGGGGGAGCTCCGTGGACCTCTCTTAATTTATTTCCAAGCTGTACAACCTGAGCTGTCCCTTGAAATATGTTCATTTCATTTTATATGATAATACATACACTAAAGACTACCATTTGTTCCTTAAAGTCCTGTTGCATATATCTGGATTTATTGACCCTGCATATTCACACTGGAACATTCCTCCTATAACTAGTGGAGAACCACAGATGATCAGCAGGAAATATGTGTTGAGCAGACAGCAATGTTTTGATGGGATTTTAATTTAAATATACATTAGATAGTGCTGTCCCCCTGAAAAAGAAAGTTATGAATCAAAGGAGAGTAGCACCATGGTTTAATTTCCATAGATTAGAAAGAAAATGGCGTTCCACTAATCTAGAAGAATTTCATGTAGCCTGGAAAGATGGTCTTGTAGCTTATAAAAAAGCCCTCCATAAAGCTAGAGCAGCCTACTTTTCTTCTTTAATTGAATAAAACAAGAATAATCCAAAGTTTGTGTTTAGCACTGTAGCCAGGCTGACACAGAGTCACTGCTCTACTGAGCGTCTATTCCCTTAACACTGAGCACTTCATGAATTTCTTTGTGAGTAAAATAACATCAATATGAGAAAAAATTGACCACCTCTTCTCTCCCAGTGGTAATGAGACAGGTTCTAGCGCAATAACCTTAGAAGCACCAGATATACAGTTACACAGTTTCTCCCCTATAGATCTCCCAGAATTAACATCACTAGTATCCTCATCAAAACCGTCAACTTGTCAGTTAGATCCCCCAGATTTTGTCCATTTCTTTCCCCCCAGACTCATCATCTTTCAGTGACTTTCTGGAATAAGATGAAGGGAAGTCATTTAGGAAGTTGAAGTTGTCAGAATACTGCAGGCCTGGAATAATGTCCTCTCCACCTCTTTCCAGACTCATTAAAAACACACTGGGGGCATTGTAAGGATCAAGATTTGTGCTACATTTGTCAGTCTCCATGGATTTAAACTGACAGTCCTGTTCATTTTTGCTTCATCTTTGCTTGCCATGTTATTGCTGTGAGCAGACTGTCTCATGATGTCTGGAGCTCTTTTTTAAACCTTTTCAAACTCTTGCTAAACCAATTTTTGTTCTTTATTTAGTGATGTAATGTTCACATGTAAAGAGGACATAGAGGATTATTTAGGGAGTCCATAATGGGTCAATGGAAAATGCGTATGTGCTGGTCCATAGATCTGATGCTGTGTTCACACTGAACACAACATGCATTTGTCACACGACAAGTTTATGTACAAAATCAATGCACGGATTTGATTAGCATGTTCGGCCGGGCCGAGTGGTGCCATGGATGCCTATTGCACCCATCACTGAGTTGAAATTGTTCAACTTTAGTTAAGAATCGTGATGACACAGAGGCAAAGCAGCGTTTCTTCAATGAGCAGTTTCTACTCTATAGATGTTTCCACAAAAGAAAGTGCAACAATGCTTTGGTTAATGGTGAAAAGAAATGCTCATTACTTACAGTATATCTTTAGGCCAAAACTTGCATTCATTGCTCTCATTGCATCCATTACATCCCAAAAATACACAAAGTAATCAAAATAGACACAATGGCCACAATGCAACATGAAAAATCTGAATTACCCATCTATAATGTAAATGAGTGTTTTTGATCATCATACTAATTCAAAACTTCCACCCCTGCTTCAGATCTGGAATGAGATGACAGAGTTGGTGTCTTCCATCAACAACTACTGCTGCTACAGGAAGGCCTTCAGTGAGTGCCATGGATTTAAAATCCCCATCCTTGGTGTGCACCTCAAGGACCTAATTGCAGTACATGTGGTGTTCCCTGACTGGTTTGATGACAGTAATAAGGTAAACCTGGTGAAGATGAATCAGCTCTACATGACCTTCAATGAGCTGGTGTCATTGCAGAGTGCAGCAGCCCAGGTGGAGCCCAACATGGACCTAATTTATCTCTTAACGGTGAGGGACTAACTACACTGCACTGTAACTCAAAAAAGTTCCCTAGTTTCTATTACTACTTGGCTGGTCCTTGGCTGGTCCTTAGCTGGATCTTGGCTGGTCCTTGGAATAGGTTGGTTGCCAGCGGGGATAATATGATGAAGTAGTCAACAAAGCCCTCACTAGTAACTCTCCCAAGCAGCCCGTGATTATGGAGCAGTGATTATGTTCTACTCTCAAAACCATTGTCAAAGTTCACATTAGACTTCTTTTGACAACATGAATTTTTTTAATCCTTAATGCCAGCCATGCAGATTGACTGCCGAACATAATTTTAAATAGACCCAAAATTAAAAACAAGGAACATATACATATAAAGCCCCACATTAGCCAAGATTCACTAGTTTCCAATGAATTCAGCAGGATGAGCATTTCACAGTGTGTAAAGTGGGCAAATGAAATCAAATTACTATAAACTAAAAAAAATAAACAATGGAAACCTTGTTGTTAGCTGACTTTCAGCTGGAATGGGAACTTTTGAATGGCTCCCACTGTATCTGGACAAACATGGGTGGGCCTGCCATGGACACATCCACTTTAGACCCTTGTTGTCAGCCCTAATATAACCCTTATGGGGTCCACGTTGACATGCTGGCTTGGTGTCTTTATTCGAACAAGAGGACTATATAATGAACATAGGGTCCTTTCTGCATTTATCTACAGAGGTCTGCAGACCATATTCCCTGACTAAGTATGTTCCCTGTATAACTTTACAGTCCAGTTGGTGGTGCACTATTTTGTTGGTTAAAAGAGACAACAAATATGATGGTAACCGTGGACACTTGCTTGACGTCGGGTGTGGAGGTACTTATACATGTACAACTCAGCATGAAAGAATACAAGGACGTACAAATGGGGCAAACTCCTGGCAAGTAATTGCTGTGACCAGAATGGAATGTGAAATTGTGTACACATGCATGAAATGCTAGGCTGACCCTTATTTTAATATGAATGAATTTGCAGCCAATTATATGTAGTGTATCCATGTGGAAGTGTATAGCGGTGCTTTGTAGACATGAAATGTGAAAAGTATGATATCACATAGTTGAACTGATTCTCTCAATAATTTTGCATTTTCCAGCTTTCTTTAGATCTTTACTACACAGAGGATGAGATTTATGAGCTTTCATTGCTCAGGGAACCACGTAACCCAAAATCACTGGTAAGTGTCTGGAGAAGTGTGATGAGACATATAGTTTAGCAATATATGTAATGTTGCATTTACATTTCATTACTAAAAGTGTACTCAATCAACTATGTCACTAGTTCATTCAGAATCATCTGTTTATCACAGATCATCTGTGATTTTCTTGGTGATCATGACTGCTGTCATGCTTCTCAGGATATTGGGGTAATTCTCTTTATAGAAACACAGCAACACCAGCATATTGTGGGCGTGCAAGGTTCCTTCACAGATTGCAGTATTTTTGCAGTATTTTTCCTGTAAAACGTATATGTTGAAGTTGTCTATGTTTAAGAACACTCACATTTTGTGATGGCCTCAAGGTTATTTCCAGAGTGTTTGTATTAAGTCCACATTTTGTGGATGTACTGTAGATTGTCTGCACGGTGGCAAGGTTAAATTAAAATGTTGGAAGAACATTGCTCCCATGTCTGGCAGATATGGCACAGGCTGCCTTTTTGAATGAAATTAGGATTATTAATTTTGAAAAATATCTTTATCAAATGGATCTTGCATGTAGTCATCCTATAGCTTTCAACTTTTAAGTTCTGGCCTTGGAGGAGGTGTGGTAAACCCCATTTCTTGAAATTGGATTTGAAGAAGGAATTATTTTGCTCAAGGTGTCTACTTTCCTGCAACACTTGTGATGAAATCATCACTCATCACATTTCCCAACCTTTGGTGGCATAATGTAACTAATGTTATAAGAGCAAATGTTCATTGGAGATCTGAGGCGGACCTGTAAAGATAGTAATTTCCAAAGTTTGTCATGGTGTCATGGTGGCAGCAAATATGACCACATGTGAAAAGGAAATATGTTTCTGAATACTCCTTTTGTAATTATACAATTATACTTTTTTTTACTCAGCTTTCTTCTCCAACGACTCCCAGTAAACCTCTGGCTCCACTGGACTGGGCCTCTGGTATCACCACCAAACCAGACCCTTCACTGGTCAATAAACACATCAGGAAGGTGGTGGATGTGAGTGGACAGCATCCCTTTTCTAAACCAATACAGAGTAGCAAGTACTGGTATGTAAAATATATTTGATTTCATGTGTTTCATGTCTTATTTTTATAGTCTGTCTTCAGGAATTACGACCATGACCATGATGGGTATATTTCTCAAGAGGACTTTAAGAGTATCGCTGCTAACTTTCCCTTCCTGGACTCCTTCTGTGTTTTGGACAAAGATCAGTGAGTGTTGACATTACTTATTATGTAAACATGTTGCAACCCACTCATTAAACCCAGTTTGCTTGAATAGTGGTTTTCAATCTGCCAGCAAGGAATAACAGATTTTAGCCAATTGACCAAAAGTTGAGCTAATAAAATGTGTTTACTGCTTTATCAGCCTTTTCAAACTAAAAAACTGACATTCACTGTCCTGCACCAAAGTACATAGAGAAAGTCAGACGTGTTTTTTTTGCTCACAGGGACAGTGGAGCTGCTTTTCAGTTGCAAATATCATTGTCACACAATAACACATTTTATGGAGGCAGTAGTGGATCAAAAACTCCTGTTCTCTGTGATGTACAGAAATTCTCTCTGGACTTTGGTGTGTGGAGTGTGGTTTCTACAAAACCTGGGAGGTGACATTTGTGGAAAAACAAAAATTACTGGGCCATGCATCAATAACAGTTCAATAACAGAACTCGTGGCCAGGCCATTAATAACATGTGAATGCAGCATTTTCAAAACAGATGTAATGATTGCAATGTTGTAATGATTGAGGGTAAATCATTTGAGGGACTAAAAAGACTAAAAGGCATCAAAAGGAGTAACAAACTTTATTGTACAGACGATAAATCAAAAACCAGACTAAGGAGAAAACTAAGGCTGGCGCTGAGGCTGGCTGGCTGGCGAGGCAGAGCTCAGGTAAAACCAGGTACTTAAAAAAGAACTTTGTACAAAAGCGACGTTTGTAAAAGGCAAAAATGGGTGAAGCAAACGATTGTCATATAGCAAGTAGAACAAAGTGATATGACGGAGGTTACCGGTGAACTGACAAGACACGCTGACAACAGGAAGCAGGAAACCAGGGTTTAAGTCAGAGGAGGCTGATTAGATGATCACTGGTGGTGACTGGTATCAGGAGGGAGACATGGAAGGTGGGATGAATCTTGATGGACGGAGGAAGCTTGCTGAGACTATGTATCGCTTGAGACGAACGGCTGCAGGGTTGATGACCTGGTCCACCTCAAATGGCCCAATGAATTGGGGTGCCAACTTCCTGGATTCCACCTGTAGAGGCAGGTCACAAGGAGAGCCAGACCTCATTGCAAGAATGATACTTCAGGGTCGGCACACAATGCCGGTCTGCCAGTTATTGGTTCCAGAGGGAGGAACCTCTTCCTCTTGTGCCTAGAACAGAGGCGCTTGAAAACCATAACTGGCTATAAAGGGAGTCATCCCGGTGGAATAATTGATCAAGAAGTTGTGGGAGTATTCTACCCAGGGAAGGTGGGAGCTCCATGACACAGTGGTCCTGATTGGCCCTCTCCAGTTGCCCGTTGGACTGAGGATGATAGCCAGAGGAGAGACTGTGGGTTGTCCCACTGCCTTACATAAAGTCTGCCAGACTTGTGCGAAAAGCTGGGGTCCTCATTCGGTGACCCCAGGGATTCAGGGATGCCATGTAAACGGAACATGGGATTGACCAGGAGGTCAGCAGTCTCTAGTGCAGACAAAAGCTTGGGAAGGGGAATAAAGTGCACACACTTTGAGAAGCAATCGACCACAGTGAGGATGATGGCGAGACCATTGGAGGGAGGAAGTCCAGAGATGAAATTAACGGAGATGTGGGACCAACGACGGCTGGGGATGGGAAGAGGATGGAGGAGACCAGCAGGTGGACGGTGGGATGACTTGCCTCTGGCACAGGTGGTACAAGCAGAGACGAATTCACATCCTCAGCCATGGAGGGCCACCAGAACCTCTGCTGCAGGAAATAGAGGGTCCTGGATACCCCGAGATGACATGCCAGTTTGGAAGAATGGTAAGCGTTGCATAAATCCAATTTAGTGAAGATGGTGGCCTTGCAGAGGGGTTCATACGAAGGGTCAATGAGCAGCAGAGGGTATTTATTCTTAATGGTAATGTCACTGAGTCCACGGTAGTCGATGCAGGGTCAGAGGGTCTCCTCTTTCTTAGAAACAAAGAAGAACCCAGCCCGGGAGAGGAGGACAAGGGCCTAATCAAACCTGCAGCTAGGCATGTATTTCTCCATGGCGACCCTCTCGGGGCGGGAGATGTTATAAAGTGATTGCCAGAAATGGCCAAGGGTGTCGGTCTGATGAGTAACGGTGACTAAGGAACAGAGGTAAGTCTGGCAAAGTCTGTCTATGAAGTTGTCATCTGCTAAGGAGTCAATGAGAACCTGAAGTGTGTGCGTGGAGCCCTGGTGAGTGAGTGTAGCAGCTAGAGTGATTCTGTGGGAAGAGCGGGGCTGAGTTTCAGTCTTACTCCCCTGGTGAGCTGCCCCTGCGAGGCCTGAGTGTGCACTCTCATCTAAGATGTTGTGATTGTCCACAGTAAATACATAGTCTCAGTTGAGGTCTCCTCTGCTGCTAATCAGGGGTCAGGCAAGTGGTACAGAAGACCAATGAAGTCCCTGTTGTTTGAATGAAAATGAGTTGTAGCTGATTGTCTACCTTACTTTGGAAGGAAAAATCCATCACTTTAACCATTAACAATAACATCAACATAAAACTGTAAGAACTGTAACATGTGAGTGATGCATGGCCATGAACACAGGGGTACTAATAATAAATTGTAAATTGAAATTGTAGGTTTACAAAATTACACAACTACACTTCAAAAAACTATCCCTTAAACTAGTGCATTATATGATTAATTGTACCTGAAGTGAATATTACAACAGCATGCCCCCAATGTGAAAAACATATTACTGCCTTTTGCGCAACTAATGCCACCCTACCTCTCTCTCTCTCTCTCCCCCCCCCCCCCCCCCCCCCCCCCCCCCCCCCCCCCCCCCCCCCCTCTCTCTCTCTCCTGCTCTCAGAGACGGACTGATAAGTAAGGATGAGATGATGGCGTATTTTCTGCGGGCTAACCCACTGCTCCAGTGTAAGATGGGGCCAGGGTTCATCCACAGCTTCCAGGAGATGACATATCTGAAGCCCACCTTCTGTGAACACTGTGCTGGATTTGTGTGTATTTCCCTATTTCCTGACCTTGCACTGTTCATCTTTTTCATTTTCCTTCTGGTACACATAGTGTCACTCAACACAAACAGAGACCATGTACATTCATGTTACAGGATTATAAGGACATGTTTTGAAGATTTATGACCAATTAATGTCTGTTTTTAAAGTATGCTAGTCTTCTTGATGATCTAATTTCTTGCTTTCTGTTCTGACTTTCTGACATTACGTACCTGCAGCTGTGGGGAATCATCAAACAGGGCTACAAGTGCAAAGGTATGGTTTTACTGGTTTCCCCTCTGAAAGACTAACTCAAATAAGACCCATATATTTATAAAAAGTGTCACACTGAAAAGGGAAATAATGTAGTAAGTAGAATGTAACATTGCACTGACCTGAGCCGAAGTTATTTTCATGGTTGGGATAAATGTAACAGTGATTGTGGGTAGAGTAGTACTTTACTGAAAACTCAATTGACGTTTAAATGTTATTTCATCTCCATGCAACATAGACTTATGGTGTTTAGATTTCTTTGTATAAAGTTTTTTTGTTTTGTTTTGTTTTTTTTGCGGTCTGCTTCCAATAAAGTAAAATGCTTTTTTACCCTGAATGTTTTCCTTTATATTTGTGTTCTTAGTTGTCAACATTTTAGGAACAATGATGGTAGTTTGTAAAATATTAGTGATTTATTTTGTGATACATCCACATGCCAATGTGTCTATGCTTTTATGGCATTATAGCATGGGAAAAAACATGGCCACATTTTAAGCCACTTAACATGAGGCTCACCCAATAAAGTTTAGCTAACAAATACATTTGGGTCTGCCAGGCCTGACCAGCATCCTCCCCCACCATAGGAGCAAACTCACCATCAGGTGGGGTTTAGTTGACACCTCTGGACCTGAGTGTCCAAGACATGTGGCTGCAGGCCCGACGATACACCTACGTAGTCGATCATCGACCCACGGCCAAGGGTATCCTGGTGCCAAGTGCACACCCCTATGCTTAAACATGGTGTTTGTTATGGATAATCCATGATGAGCGCAGAAGTCCAACAACAAAGCACTGCTCTGGTTCAGATTGGGGGACCATTCCTCCCAGTCACACCCTTCCTGGTCTCACTGTCATTGCCCATGTGAGCATCTCCTAGGAGAACAAGGGACTTGTGAAGCACCTTTGGCCTGAAGGGAAGCTGATCTGTTTTTTCTTCACATTACAGACTGTGGTGTTAACTGTCATAAACAGTGCCGAGAACTGCTGGTTCTGGCCTGTAGGAAGTTGCTGCGCTCTGGCTCTGTGGGCAGTATTTCTTCTGACAGACTGACTCACAGCTCACTGCCGAGCAGTGCACTGCCCACCTGCAAAGGTCAGTCACACGTAACATTCATGGCACATGCTCATCAAAGGGTCATAATTAACTGTACATGGACCATGGACATGCAATGTAATGCATTTATGAAAGGTTTATTTTGTGGCTCTTACTCAGCAGTCAGAGCTACTGCTAACCTGATTATGGAGTGATGGTACCTCAGTGGTAGAGCAATTGTTGTGGGTTCAATTATACACGCTGACAGGGATAGGAATAGGATAGGAATTCTGGGCCCCCTGAAAGAATATCGGCAATGTCCCCTCTACCCCCTTCATTGCCACTTTTTTTACAACTGTGTATTATGATGTTTTTCTTTGTTTTTCTGTTGATGCCTGGTGTATAATCACTCAACAATGAGTTAGAGTATTATTATGTAAATTATTCCCATTTCTCTGATTTGCAACACATTATTACACCTCTGATTGCATACATCTTCAATCAACCACTCAACAAATAGGTAGTGGGTATTTTATTGTATTTATTAACAATCAAAATAGGTAGTGGGTATTTTATTGTATATATTAATAATCAAAATAGGTAGTGGACATTTTATTGCATTTATTAACAATCAAGCACTGATATGCAAAAATAATAATAAAAAAACTCAAAGTGTCCTGGCTCAAGATAGTCCACAAGGTGGAGCCCAAGGTAGATATGTAGCATTTAACTTAAATGTGCAGGTAACACCAACAGCACATGAAATACTTTGTTATAAAATAAACATCAAAGACAACAAAAAAAAAAAACCTCATCTAATCTCAGTTTAGGTTTGAACTGGCTTGTCTGCTCACAGCTTAACTAGCTTGCATTTTGCAATATCCCTGTCAGTCTGATCAGAAAGCCCAACGCCGAGCCTGGGCTTTCACTGATGAGGTCTTTGACGTAGGCTAACATAGCTCTAGGCAGACAGCTTCACTTTGCCATTGTATGTGGAGGGCAAGCTCTTTTGAGTAATGTCACCCTTGTCAGGCAAAAAATATTTTTAAACCATCCAAAAGTCAGTGTAAACTGTCCAAAATTCTAAATTGTCTTTTTGTTATTGTCAGCCATTATGGTGTATTTTATTTTATATTGCTGTGAAAACAACAACAAATCTTGTTGGAACATTTAACTTTTTTGTATTTTCAAAGACCACAAGACTACATTTGAACACATCATGATGACATTATTGACCTTCGCCTAATGCTCATAATTACTGAGTAGAACTTGAATGCGTCATAATACAATTCAATGTAGCCTCGTAACTGAGCGGGTGCTTGGTGCTTACTGGAGCACTGTCCGACAGTAAAATGTGTGAAACACACAGTCCACTGTAGATAGCCTCCAAATTAGTAACGTTCAGTTATCTACACTAGGAATCGCTGCTCTACAATGAACTAGTGACTTGCCCAGAGTAGCCTGCCTGGCCGCCTGCTCTGTTGCTCCTAGCCCTGGCCTCCCTCTCTAGCCTTTTCTGGTGTCCAGATTTGTGTTTTTTTGTGTGCCATCATCTTGATCCCCCTCACTCCTTGACAGGGAACTCCAGCAGGGAGTCGATGCCGATGTGCCTTTAGGCAAGACACCTAATCCCACAATGCAGGAGCATTGTGGGATTAGGTGGGATTAGCTGACACAACCACCTCCTGGTGTGAATGGATATGAAAGATTTGTGTTAGAAAATGTACTGTATATATACAGTAGAGGCACTGCAAGGATCTGTGAGTGAATGGTTGTAATTAGCCAATCTGTTGTGTAAATTAGTTTTTGAGTGGTCATCAAGTCTAGAAAAGCACTATATAAATACAGCCCTTCATCAGAAGGTGGGTGATTGGATAACTATTGTCTTTATTCCATGTTCATTAGGGTCAAGACACCAGGGGCTCTAATTTTGTAGACCAGGCCAGGCATCATCAAATTAAATATACATAAAATTACTCATGAAACAAAATGGTGTTAACATTAATTTTATTGATTAATTCTCCTTATAATAATATTGGTAACCTCCTTTTGGCTCCTTTTGCATCATCAACCTGTGGAGGTCTGTTTGTGTGATTATATATTCGGCCACTGTGAGTTTGGACCTCCCGCACCAGAACATCAGTTTTCCCTCCATCTGATGCTACACCTGTCTTCTTCATCTATGGCAAAACAAAAATTGCACTGCGCCTCGCCGCGGCACATTTAAAGGTGAGGAGAGGAGCTCATTTGATTGGTGAAGACTGTGTTAAATCCAGTCACGCCTTCTCCTCCTCTCTTTGCTACTTGCTGCTAGGAGAAATGGAGGCAGGATAGAGGAGTACTTGCGCCCGGCTGCGCACCCCGCGCACTGGTCTACCAAATTGCCAAATTCGCTGCGCATGGTGTTGTGCCGGACAAAATTACCACTGCACAGGCTGAGTCACCTTGCGATGCCATGAAATTAGAGCCCTAGATGTTGTACAAACATGTATGTGACACGGTGAAAAACCTGAAGTGCAAAGTGTTTTGAGTGGTCACCAAACCTAAAAAGCAAGACAAGTAAAGCACTATGTCCACTCACTCATTCTCACCACATTATCTTCCATATGGGGGTTGTGGGGGGGTGAACATAGGCCAGTTACACCCTGGCCAGGTTGCCAGTCCATCACAGGGCAAACATACAGAGATAAATTGCATTCAAACTCACATTCACTCCTCTGATCAATTTAGAGTGTATAATTAACCTAATCCCAATTTAACTACCCCCCAATTAAACTATTAACAATTTTTGCATGTTTTTGACTGTGGGAGGAAGCCAGGTTTAACTGTGTTATTTTCTGGCTTCTGTGTTTTGGAGTCTTTGTTTGGATTTACCCAAGTGACTCAAGCTTACCAAAAGAGGCAGCAGCTCTTGTTTCACAGAAAGCCAAAAACACTTTTTGTTTTTCTGTATGAACGTTGATGCAGGAGACAGAGCAGTTTACAAATGTGCATTGTTTTTTTTTCTGTTTGCATTTTTAGCCAACTAAAAACTGAAGCTGACAAAACTGCACCAAATTACGAGTTGATTGTTATTTATAAAAATAAACAGACATGGAACGTGTGTACACATGATTTTGTAAATTATAATATTATGTGCATCAGCACTTTATTTGTTTTAATATGGACACCAACATTTTATCGGTGAATCCTGCCACTTAGTATGCCCACGTTCACTGATGTCATGCACCCTTTATAACCCTAACCTTAATTCTACCCCCCCCAACCCTTACTGTCAGGGGAGCAGCAGGTGCACTGTGAGAGGCCACAAACCACAGTTGGATTCAGTTTTATAAATGTGGCCCCAGGTCATTAAAACTGATTTATTACCTTAGCCTGAGTAGCAGGCCACCATGTTGTGCTGTCATGTCAGAGGAAAATAGTGTCCACACAAAGTCAAGATTGTTTTCATCTAACCTAGGCAGTTTACCTAAAAAAAAAATCTTAATTGTTTTGGTAGCAAAACAATGAATAGATCATAGATGAAATGATCTATTCATTGTTTTGTTGTTTCTTAGTTCATAATTTCCTCAGTTCATAATGTCTTATGTTTCTTCCTTCAGATGAGGATGAGGTGTTTGACTTCCCTAGTGTCACATCAGCAGCTGCAGCTCTGGACACTCAGTCCATCACGCTGATGACCGGTTCAGCCCAGAGAATCTCTGTGCGTCTACAGAGAGCCACCACCAGCAAAGCCACACAGACAGAGCCACTGTGGCCTGAACACAACTGGGGAGCCACAGAAGGCATCTCCCACACCTTCCCCAAAATGAAATACAGGACTCACAGGAAGACTTCGAAAAATAAAGGTTTCGCATTCTGGGAAAACCAGAATTGCAGAGAGCACAAGACGGTGTCATCACATTCCAGCCTGCAGAAGTTCAGTGTCTCAGGAGAACTTGTACAGAATGGGATCACATGCAGAGAGGTACTGCAGATGCATTTGATGTTTTTACCACATCATATAAGACATCAATATGGGCAGCCCATGGCCCAAGTGGAAAAGGATCTCAGTTTGAACTAGGACACTCAGAATCATAATCAGTACTAGGAATTTGACTTCGGTAGATGTTAACTCTCTATACATTTAACATATAGACATGTAGTAATATACATTCAGTAGACAGATATATAGACACATACTTTATAGAGACAATAATATACATATAGGCACCTATCTACATAATATACAAAATAGGACATATTGTACAAGACAAGGTACACATGGAGTGGAATGTAACTAGTGCAACTAGTCATGATAGGAGAGATAGGTAAGCTTGTTTGAGGAGTGGGTGGGAGTCCAAAGAGGGGATGACCCCACTTATCAGCAGTTCAGGAGACTGATGGCAGTATGAAAGAAGCTGTTCTTATGTCTGTTTTTTTTTTAGTGCGCAAGGATTTGTAGCATCTGGGACACACCCCGGAACATGCCATATAGGGCTTGTCCTTCCATGTTTGCCCATCTGGCTTCTCCTCTCTGCTGGGTTTCAGCTGCCTGAGGCATTCACTTAGCAGGTCATCATTGGTGGCCATCTTCTTGATGTATTCTTGAATGTTGGCAGTTTGACCCTGGATAGTGGCTTTGACACACACTAGTCCTCGGCCTCCTTCATTCCGCTTAGTGTGCAACCTCAGTGTGCTAGACTATTCATATACAGTATATACACACACATACTGTATAAACAACCTGAATTCCAATGTGTATATATATATATATATATATAGCAGGGAAGAACAACCTGCAATATGGCTCACTCCCTGCCCCAAAGTGTTTTCCCTGCTTGCAGCCATGTTCTCAGTGCAAGTGGTCTGTCTTTGTGTCAATACATCATTACTACATCACTACTATCATCACTACAACCACACGTCAAAAAACTAGAATTAGCCCTTTAACTGAACCCAATAGAAACACACATACATCTGGCATGATTCCTGATAGGAAAGAATGAATGTGTCTTGTTCTCTCATCCAATCCAGGACAGCTGACTTGGTGAGGGCCAATCCCAAGGCTCCAGGAAGTCCCTGCCATTAGGCAGAAGGAAGTTTTTCTATCTGGGGGATGTGCTGAGCTGCCTGAAGTGTCCTCTCAGTGACCCAAAGACATCACGTCCTCTCTAGCCTTCAACTGAGACATGGCTGCACAAGGACACTGTATCGGGGGGGGAAGCTCAGTGGATAACTAATACCCACTGTGAATAATGTGGAATAACATCCATTCTGGGAATCAGTTAAGGTGGAACTTATAGTAGGTGTGTCAGTTGTTGGTAGAAGATGTACATAAAAATCAGCACTAAAACTGTCAGAGGCTGTTTTAAACTTAAGAGTTCAGTTAATTGATTTATATCAGCTCAGTCTGATTCTGAAAGTCCTGCTGGATGTGAGGAAAGCAGGTTCTGAGTGGCCATTGTCCACGTTGGAGGGATGAAAGTTTTGGTGGGCCAGAAAAACGCTGCACACTGAAGTGCCCTCCTAAATCAGTTAACTACCCTCTAGAGTTTTAAAAACATGAGGTAAAAACAAGTGCCATACTAGCCGCCATTTTTCCATATCTTTGAAGACATGACACTTTAAAGGTGACATTGCTTCAAAATTTAACTTGAACTTAGTTAAACAATAATGTGTGGAGGTCCATATAGAGGTCCACATGAAATTAAGTCCCAAGGGCCAGGCTGCCTTTGGCCCCAGATCACACTTTGGACATGCTTGCCTTAAGTGTATTAGTGGCTCCTGCCCCACCAGTGCACAGTAGGTGCCCTTTTAATGTTCTGCAGTACGTGTTGGGGAGATTTTGGATTTACATGTTGGATGGAAAATTCTGAATATTTTAATTTTCACCCCTGCCCTTCTACATGTCTGTGCACACCAGTGGGTGAGAGGACGCTTAGTACATGTCAGAAAGTATGTGCATATGTGTCTATGTAAATAAAGGAGGCAATGAGCTGAAAGTTGAGAGCATCCTATACCACAGAATCACATGCAGACAATTCTGCAACACATTTGTTAAAATAAAAATTTTTTATTCTAATATTTTAATTTTAACTTTTTTTTACCTCTAGACCTGCTGTATATGGCCACAGTCTATTGTGTGTTATTATTTTATCCTCCACAAGAGGGTTGTGGGGCACTGAAGCAATTCCCACCTGACATAGGGCAAAAGGTGACGCAAACCATTGACAAATCACCAGTCCATCGCAGGGCAAACATACAACCATTCATAATGAACTACAATTCATACCTATGGTCAGTTTAGAGTGTCTACCTAACCTCTGCATGTTTTTGGACTGTGGAAGGACCTGGAGAAAACACACACAAAACAGTTACATCATGCACACTCCATGGAGAAAGGCCCTTATGCTTTCATTTGTATTTTGCTCCCACTTTTTCAGCTTAATACATCTAACTAAAATCACTGAGTAAAGCATATTATTGGGTAAGATCCATGTGACTACAGGCCTGTGTGTGCTGTTCTACTGGCATCCAGCAGAGGAAATCAGGCAAGACACTGAAATTTCATTACTATAATGCTGATACGCATAGTATTTACTCCTCTTCTACATTTATGTTATTTGTGAGTACTCCTACTGATGTGTATAGGTGAGTTTGGGGCAGGATCCCAAAATTAAATGAGCAGAGTGGTAGGTAAAAGGTAAGTGATTCTATTTACAGACTGTACAGAGTTAATCTGTGGCTGAACTGAACTCAAAGATGTCTGCGATACTGAGATGAGAGAAGAGGGTTATGCAAAAGCCTGCTCCTGATTGTGGCACTCGAGGCTGATAAATCCTTGGAAAGTCTCAGATCTTTTCCCTGGAAACAGCAAGAGTCTCAGGTAATCTCTTCTATGAACACTTTAACAGAAAACTAAAGCACAAGGGAGTACTTGTCTGATGTCTTCTTCAACTGAGAACAAACGATCTTCTGACAAGCAGAGTCAGCACTGTAACTTTTAATGCAGCTTTTCATGCAGGTTAAAGTTTCAAAGTATGAACTGTGTCATATCATTAACATTTGAACAGGAGCATGACCCTGACTCTATTTAAATTGGACTGGAACCCTGATTAATTACTTATAAACCCTGTGTTTGTCCTGCTGTTTCATGTGGACAAATATCTGCAGTGAAAAAAGATCATAGGCACATCTTTTTGCATCTCTGACTTCCTTTAAAAATCTGTCTCTGGAAGATGTCCACAAATAAAATTATTGTTTTGTATTATATTTTTCATTACTTTGCCATACAATATAAATTGTAAGACTTTATTTTAGGTTTATTAGGATCCACCATAAGCTATTGTACTATAGCATCTATACATCCTGCTGTCCAGACACATATACACACAGTCTCATTTACATTACTTCAGAGGACATTACATTGACTTACATTCATTTTCTGGAGAATTACACTAGCCTACTACTGGCCAAATCTTACAACCCTTTCCTTACCATACAACATGTTGATAACTTTATGTTATGTTTTTCTTTCATACCCATTCACAGGAGCAGCCTGTGAAACTGTCTTGACCAAGGACACTTCAGCATGTAGACCAGCAGATCCAGGAATCAAATCAACAACTTTAAATTAAAAGAAGACTTTCTACCACTTAGCTACTGTTGCTCTCAACTTAACTTAAAGGGCTCTAATTTTGTGGACCAGGCACAGTGCAGAGATCCTGGTTGGACAATTGTCAGCTGGGCTGGGAATGGTACCCAGAGGAAAGACTAGGAGAGGCACCCACTGCCTGGCAAAAGGCCCTCCAGACCTGCAATGAGAACTGGGGACCCCTGGAGACGGAAGACGTGCATGATAAGAAGGTCTGCAAATGCAGTCTTGAGAGCTGGCTCTCGGTGGCAAGAATGCAAAAGTCTATGGAGTAAGTGGTGACAGAGTTTCTGCCTTTTTGCAGAGTCAATAAGTAATTAGCAGATCTAGTGTCTTTAAAAGGGGAATCAAATACTCTAACCATCTCAGAAAAGAGTAAATCACATGAATGAACAACTGGGGAGTTAGCCTCCCACACAGCATTAACCCAGTGAGATGCTTTACCTTGAACCAGGTTATTAATAAAAGCTAAACGGGAGCAATCCTGTTTCATTTGTTGTCACTTCCTGGGACATAGAGAAGGTTGTTTGGGAGGCCCAGGACATCGAACTGGACCCCGGCACTGGACCACCCATCCAGGACCTCCCCCTTCAAGTGGAATCAAATAATGTTCTCTCCACCTGTTTCCAAACTGTTAAAAAACACAGATGGAGAATTATAAGGATCAGATATATTCAGTCTGTCAGGTGTTGGAATAAGTTTATCAAACATCACGGACACTCAGATTCACCCTATCACTATTAGTGGCCACACACCACTTTCACTGAATATAATTAAAAAGGCTGCCAACACATACCAGAAACTAGAGATTAATTACATCATTACTAAATGACCAAAATTTCATCAAATACTTTGAAAGGGAGTAGACAATATTTCTGGAAACCAATGACACACCAGGAATATCACCATGTATCCTCTGGGAGACAGCAAAAGCTGTAATGAGGGGTAAAATAATGTCTTATTCCTCATTTAAAAAGATGAAAGAAAATCTACTTCAGAAATAGAACAAAAGTTAAAACATTAGAGACTACCTAGGCTGTATCGCCAGAGATGCATTTGCTGAACAATATAAGAAAATTGAAACTTGAATTTAATAAAATTATTGAAAGAAAAAACACAGTTTCAATATTAGAGACTACATCTGGAAAACTTTGAACATAGTAACAAATCAAGCAGATTCTTGGCTAATCAACTAAACAAAGAAAAAACAACCATTCACTCATTAATGACTCAGACGGGAAGTTAACCCATATACCGGAAGAAATAAATACAATTTTTAGAGATTTCTATAAAAACGTATTCATCCAACAACAACTCATCAAGTACAGAGGCAAACACATTTTTAAACTCTATAAATTCACCTGACCTTAATGAACAGGTCAAGACCATGGAGTCTCCTATCTCGATGGCTGAACTCCATGAAGTCCTCCATCACATGCCAAACAGGAAAGCCCCGGGATCAGATGGGTTCTCGGTGGAATTCTACAAAAAAATTCTGGTCTATACTAGCACCTTTATTCTACAAAATGGTAATAAAAATTAAGGAAAGTGGCTCTCTCCCTCGAAACATAAACACAGCACACATCTGTCTCCACCTCAAACCCAATAAAGACCCCACACTCCCATCCAGCTATCGTCCAATCTCGCTCATAAATGCTGACCCCAAAATCATCTGCAAAGCCTTAGCAAAGAGACTAGAAAAAACTACCCCCTCCATAATTCACCCAGACCAGACAGGATTTATTAAGGGCAGACATTCAACAAATAATACATGCAGACTAGTGAATATAATAAAACAATCAACAACCTTAGGGCAGCTGTTATTTCACTAGATGCAGAAAAAGCATTTGATAGAGTAAACTGGAAATTCCTTCTTGCTACAATGCATAAATTTGGATTCAGAGAATATTTCATTTCCTGGATCAAAATTTTATATACTGTAGTTTACCCAGAGCCTCTGTCAGGACTAACAATCAAACTTCAGCCTCCAGAACAAGCTTCAGCCTCCAGAACAAGCTTCAGCCTCCAGAGGGGCACCAGACAAGGTTGTCCACTATCTCCATCATTGTTTGCCATATTTATTGAACCCTTCGCAGCTGCAATTCAAATCAACAGAAACATTATAGGTATTAAAACAAAAAAACTACATCACAAAATAAGCCTTTATGCTGATGATGTATTACTTTTCCTTCAAAACTCACCAAGCTCTCTCTCTGAAACTATCACACTGGTTGATAAATTCTCAGCAGTTTCTGACTACTCAATAAATTGGACAAAATCATTTTACCCATCATATCTGACTTCCAAACATCACCAAGACAATAGAGGATGACCTCCTTTGGTGAAACTCCTTGCCTATATCACTCATGGGAACAGTTGCCAACATAATAATGTTGGTCCTACCAAAAATCAATTCCCTCTTTTCAATGATCCCCACCAAACCTTCTCCAATGTGATTTAAGGCATTAGACTCTGCCATCTCAAAATTCCTATGGAAAAACAAACCACCACGCATTAGTTTAAAAACACTACAAAAACAAAAATCTGTGGTGTTCTGGAACTTTTGAACTTTTATAATTACTTTCTGGCAAACAAGCTAAAGTACTGTATGTCCAAAATTGGATCAAACATGACCCACTAGACAATCAATGGCTGGATATTGAACAACATTCTGTCAAGAAATTCAAATCTCCGACCTGCCCTTCATCAGTACACTCATCAAACAACACCAGTGCTTTAAAAACATAAATACCTCCCTGTCTGCCTGGTGGGAATTTGTCAAAATCACTAGGTCCTCACATATCCCCTGTAAACTGAAATAATCCAGACATCCTGCATAATAAGGTAATGTTAAATTCCACATCATGGAAAGAAAAAGGAATAAGGCACTTGGAACAAATAATCCAAGACAACAAGTTCATACCATTTCAGAAACTGGTAGAACTATATGATATCAATAGCAGTAAATTTTTGGAATACATGCAAATTAAATCTGCAGTCTGGGTGACGTTTAGCACTAGCAAGTTGGACCAAGAGCCACCCCCAGTGATAAAACAAATGATTGCACAGTTTACCAACTTCAAAATGGGAGACAGACTAATCCATCAGCCCAGGTGAAAACTTCTGGACCCATATATGGAATAATATGTTTAAAATAATTAAAACCCCAGACCTATAACTTATACACTACAAAACTCTACACAGAATACATTACACAGGACAAAAGATGTTCAAGATGGGGTTATTACAATCAAACATCTGCTTAAATTGCAACAACAACATAGCATATAATTACATGCATGCTCTATGGTTATGTGCACCTGTAAATTCATTCTGGTGTAGGATACACCGTACCAACCTCCCCCACACTATGCATACTGGGGGAACTAACTGAAATAAATATACAGACAGGAAAGGCATGCATGCTAATCACTAGCCTAAGCATCGAAAACTATACTCATGAATTGGAAAAACTATCTGTCTGCCAGAAGGGGGGGGGGGGTCTGTGCCACATCCTCTTACCCCCAGTTTTAATTACACATTAGACATAACATAATATACGCATGAGCATCCACCCGGATCCCCACAGCCTCCCTTGTCCTCGGCCTTGGTGGAGGTTGGTGATCTCGCCATCACAAATGCGGTTCTCAGACTCAGTTATTCGCTTTGAGTTGTCTTCGACGTGGCTGCTTAATTTGTCCAGAATAGAGTGCAGCTCTGTAAACTTCTGCTCCATGAGAGCCAATCTTTTCAGTAACAGATTTAGAAACTGTAATGGCCACGTTTTCCTCAAACGACATGTTGTCATCCTCATCCATGCTAGCTTGTGTTAGCCTGGTGTGGTTTTTAACTTCCTGACGTGCTGTACGTGGTGCCTCTCGTGGATTAGTATTCCCTTTAGTGCCAGGCATGTTCTCCATCAAATATAGCCAGTGTAATTGCGGTTTAGTCTATTAGAAAGTAAGTTTATCGGCTGATGGTGTGGGAGGTTGGCAAAAGCGATCCTCTCAGTCCAAGTGCATCACGTGACCCCCTATCTTTCTATTTTTGATTTCATTCATCCTCTACACAAGGGTCATGGGGGAGATATAGGTCCAATCCCACCTGACATAGGTTGAAAGGTGAGGTCACACCCTGGACAGTTCACCAGTCCATCAAAGGGCAAACATACAGAGATGAACAACCATTCACTTTCACATTCACACCTACGCTCAATTTACAGACTCTACTTAACCTAATCTCTCATCTGCATTTTTCCACTGTGAAAGGAAGCTGGAGAACCTGGACAGAACCTTTAAAACACATGGAGAGAAAAACCGGGATCTGAACTAGTGATCTACTTGCTGGGAGACAACAATGATCACCACTGCTCCACCACATGCCCTATTACTTTTAATTTTGTAGTTAATTTACAAAGAAAACCTATATAATCTTCAAGGAGAAGAAAAGCCTGTTACAGGACAGAGATGGTACCAAATTCTACATTCACGAACTGAACAAACTGTACTATTTACAGACCTAGAATGGTGAGTGTGATGATGATCAGTGTAACGGGTGTTATGACATGCAAACATGGCACAAAATTCTAGGCCATTGTAACTACGATGATGTATAAAAATTGCAGAATGTAGTTGATGGTATGATAATCAAGGGGAAAGTAGACAAGTCTACATTGCGATGTGATGTGTGGACTCAAGGTAAATTTACTCAAAGTAGGAACAGGGAGCCTGATGTTAGGGCTACAGCAGTTCTATAATTAGTACACACAGATTCAGCTGGTCCAATTGATCCGGAGTCCCGCGATGGATATAGGTGGGTAGTTTTATTTACTGATGATCATTCCAGTGCAGTGTTCGTGTATTTTCTGCGAAACAAGAGCGATACTGCACTAGCAACTGAGAAATTCCTAGCTGACACAGCCCCATATGGGAAAGTAAAATGTATCAGATCTGACAATGGTACAGAGTTCATGGGGAAAGATTATCAGGCATTGCTTAGTAAGAACGGAATTAGACACGAGACGTCAGCACCTTATTCATTCCATCAGAATGGTACAGCAGAGCGAAACTGGAGAACATTGTTTGATATGGCCAGATGCATGCTTATTGAGAGTGGGTTACCGAAGAGCAGCCATAGTGAGAAACAGGTGCTTTAACAACAGCACAAAGCAGACACCATATTTCAATGCAGTGTTATACTTACAAACAAGACAAGAGAAAGCTTGATACCAGATCTGAGAAGGGGGTTTTTGTTGGATATGACAAGAATAGTCCAGCTTACATGGTTTATTACCCAGACAATAGGAAAGTGCAGAAGCACAGATTGATAAAGTTTGTACCCAGGGCAAGAGTAGAGCAGCAGACACAGACTGACATGACATCAGATGATGATGACTTGCAATGCAGAGTAGGATTAACAGAACCAGACAGAATTCTGATGGGAGGGTTGGACAAACTGAAACCCAGACTCCAGTAACAGAACCTGAGGTCAGTAGCCAAGAGCAGCCAGTTCAGACTGAAGAAAGGCGTAACCCTCCTAGGGAGAGGAAGAAGCCAGGTTACCTAAGCGATTATGTCACTGATAACAAGGATGACCAACTACTGATGAACACTGATTATTGTTACAGATTGATGTGTAATGTACCCCTAACATTCAGGGAAGCAGTGGCCTCCAATGAATCCAAAAAGTGGATTGATGCAATGGAGGAGGAAATGCAGTCATTAAGAGATAACGACACGTTTGACGTCAGAGTCTTGTGCTCACTTATGGCATAGATATAGAAAACTTAAATGTTTCTCCCCAAAACCCCCTCTTAACTGACCATTATTTAATTACATTTAATTGCACAATAACTAACTACGATAACATTAAGAAAAAATACCACTTCAGTCGGTGCCTGTCTGATAATAATGTTAATACTTTTAAAGAGTCAGTGCAGCCATTATTTAACTCCATGCCATGTCTAAGTCCACCTGAACTAAACAGTTGTGATTTTACACCCACTGTCATTGATAATCTTGTTGATAATGCAGCAGCTTCACTGCGTACTACATTAGATAGTGTTGCCCCTCTCAAAAAGAAAGTGATGAATCAGAGGAGAGTAGCACCATGGTTTAACTCCCATACTCCCTCTCTTAAATAGGCTTTACGTAGATTAGAAAGAAAATGGCGTTCCACTAATCTAGAAGAATCTCATGTAGTCTGGAAAGATGGTCTTGTAGATTATGAAAAAAGCCCTTCATAAAGCTACATACAATTTCTCCCCTATAGATCTCCCAGAATTAACATTACTAGTATCCTCATCAAAACAACCTGTCAGATCCCATCCCCACCAAACACAAAAATGTTCTTCCATTAATTAATCGCTCCATATTAAATCAAATTAATCTTTCCCTATTAACTGGTAATGTACCCCAAGCTTTTAAAGTTGCAGTTATTTAGCCCCTTCTTAAAAAAGCTACCCTCGACCCAGATGTTTTAGCCAATTATCGCCCAATATCAAATCTTCCTTTCGAATTGCGAATCAGTTATGTGAATATCTGCATAATAACAGGCTGTTTGAAGATTTCCAATCAGGATTTAGATTACACCATAACACTGAAACAGCCCTAGTTAAAGTTACCAACGACCTCCTCTTGGCCTAATGGTCTGATCTCTATACTTATAACATTATTAGAAAGCACAACATACACTTTCATTGTTATGCAGATGATACACAACTTTATTTATCAATGAGGCCGGAAGAAATAAATCAGGTTGTTCATCTCCAGGAATGTCTTATAGACATTAAGTCCTGGATGACCTGTAACTTCCTACTTCTAAACTCAGACAAAACTGAGGTTATTATACTCGTCCCTAAACACCTTAGAGACAAACTTTCTGAACATATTGTCACTTTAGATGACATCACCATGGCGTCCAATCCCGCAGATTTACTTGTAGTTCCCAGAGTCCATAAGAGTAGAACGGGAGGCAGAGCCTTTAGTTACCAGGCTCCTCTCCTGTGAAACCAACTGCCAATGTCGGTTTGGGAGGGATCGAGATCGAGGCAGATGACCGCACATCTTTGAGTCTGGTTCTGTCAGAGATTTCTTCCTGTTAGGGAGTTTTTTCTCTCCACTGATGCCTAGTGTTTGCTCATTGTGTGAACTGTTGGGTTTCATTTCTCTCTGTAATATTGTTAAGGTTTTGGCCTTACTATGTGCAGTGCCTTGAGATAATGTATGTTGTGATTTGGCGCTATATAAATAAATTTGAATTAAAGTGAAATGAATTCAATTGAATTGAAGTGTCTGTGAAACAGCCTTAACAAGTAGGTGATCATAATGAAAAACAAATTAACAGAAAAAAACCCTGAACTTCAGCACCACCGCATGTTTTCTTGTCTTATGTGACTACAGCCCAACACTTCTAAACAGAACAGCAGGTTATGTTTTTTGTTAACTAGCATGGAATTAAAACATTCTGGACCTGAAGAACCATGAAGAATGAATCATAAAAGACCTAACTGAACAGAGACATACACTGATTAACAACACAAGACAAAACAAAAAAACAAAAACAAAATGACATTATCACGTCATCTCAGTGCACCACAGGCAGTCTTAGATTATAGGAGACAAATCAACAACAATGAAGAAAAAGTCAACCTTCAATACTCAAACCTAGAAGCAAAGTAAGGATTTGTCCACCTATACACATCTCAGTTATTTGTGACCCTTGGTGCTTGCCTAGAGCAGAGAAAGTATGAGTGTGTATCTGTAGGAGTGGACAATGGAGATGTGAGGTGAGGAACACCTGTATGTGAAGAGGGCACAATTGATGGTTGCTAGACCGGGCATAAGTGCACGTCCGTGGGGACGAGCTGCTTGCACTGGTTTTCGGTGCAGGGGTTGAACAGGAATGACATCAGGGCCATCAGGTAAAGACACTCATGCAGTGTCCATGACCTGGTCATGAGTTTCTGTCTCACCAAACATTAAGTCAAACCCATATTCACCCTGTTCATCAGCCACCATCCACCTTGTTCCTCAGCTTCCACCAGCTGCTGAGGCCTGTTCTCAACACCATCCTCCCCCTGTCCCAAGTAAAAAAAGGAAGCAGGTTGCAGATATGATGAACACCGCCCTCTATACCATCTGATACCCTGGTCAGCCTATTGTCAAGGTCCGACATCACCTTAGCAACCCTTAATGGGCCTTTGTAGACAGGAGCCAACTTAGCAGAAAAACCTGCTGTGGTGTCTGATCGTGGGTGAGCTTTCAGTTACACCAGGTCACCAACATGGAAAGAAATGCCACTGCGTTTCTTATCATAGTGTTTCTTTTGTGTCAACAGACTGCTCGCCAAAGATCTCTGACATGTTCAAATGCTTCCTGCAAGGCTGAAGTCCACCTTGTAATCACTGACAAAGTCGCCTAGGTACCCTGGGTTCGGAGACAACGATAAATCGAGAGGTGTGTTCAAGTCCCTGCCATACAAGAAATATGCTGGTGTGTCTCCCGTACTCTGGTGTGGAGCAGTTCTTAAAGCAAAAGAGATCAGAGGAAGGTGAACGTCCCAGTCCCTGTATTTTTGTCCCACATAGGGACAAAAACACGGAGCCTAGGGCCGCAACGACTGCCTCAAAAAAATCACTCACAAACTGAACACCCCTTGTCTGAGACCAGATGTGTGGGGCGGCCAATGTCTAGCAAACACCTCAGAGATGAACTTCTGTGCTGCAATTGCCGCCGTGGCCTCTTTCACAGGGCAGATTTCCACCCATTTAGTAAAATAGTCAACAAAGACCAGAATGTTTTCATTCCCATGGCAGGACCTGGGTAGGGGACTCACAAAATCAACCCCAGCAAACTCCCATGGGTAAGTGGCTACTACTGGCTTTAGATAGCCTCCAGGTTTCTGGTTGGCTGGTTTACACATCTGGCAGGTTACACAGGACAGAGGACACAGGACATATTTCTTAACATCTCCTTGCATACATCTCCTCCTTCATAACATCTCCTTCTTTGTCACTCCTAAATGGCCAGCCATGGGGTGATCATGGAAGTACTGCAGCAGGGTGTTCCGCACGGCTTCTGGAGCAAAAAAAATGCAAGTCCTTGTCAGGATGTAGCCGGCAGGAAGCCCTTTTATCCCTGTAATATACCACACCATCCAGAATACAAATGTCTGATGAATCCACACAGGAGCCACCTTCTAAATCAGTACGTAGAGTTGAAATCACCCTAACAGCTTGTTGTAGTAGCTGCAGTTGTTCCTTGTCCTCCAAAACCACCACCAGCTGATGCCTGAGGTTCAGAGAGGCCACAGTAGCATGGGGGGGCAACAGGTCTACTGGCTCAGTGGGATCACTGGCAGGGTTATGAGACAGGGCATCTAGCACCAAATTGGCTGATCCGGGTCTATGTATTACCTCAAAGTCCTGCAGCTGTAAACACCATTGTTGTAGCCGACCTGAAGGGGAGGGCCTTGTCATTAGCCACTTCAAGCTATTGTGGTCTGTCACCATTGTGGTGCTGGAGCCTTCTATGTGAAATGTTTCAGAGCCCAGATCACCCAAAACACTCCTTCTCCAAAGTGGAGTAAGGACATTCAGATTTGTACAGGGTACGGCTCACAAAGGCAACAGCCCTCTCCAAGCTGTCTTCACCTGTCTGAGACAGTGCAGCTCCAAGGCCCACATCGCAAGCATCTGTGTGTACAGTAAAAGTTTTGCCAAAGTCAGGTAGCACAAGAACAGGTGCACTGACTAGCGTCAGTTTCAACTGATCAAATGACTCCTGGCACTCAGTGGACCACACAAAAAGGACATCTGCAAGTATAGGCTCTGCAATGCAGGCGTATCCCGCAATGAACCTACAATAGTAAATACTCTTTCCAAGGAACTGTTGTACATTATTAACTGTCTTGGGTGTGGGAAATTGCTTGATCGCTGCCACCTTACCCTCATCAGGGCCAATGCCTTCCAGAGTCACCAAGTAACCCAGGTAAAGCAATGACACTTAGCAAGTTTCATGTCCTAGAACCCTAGCCAGGTGTGTCAAGTGCTGATCAAAGGTTGGGGAGGTCACAACAATGTCATCAAGGTAAACCATGCAACAGTTATGGGTGACCCCCGCCAGGATTGTGTTCATCAACTGAAGAGGCATTGTCACCCAACCTAACACTCCCTGTAGCTGGATGATTGTGAACATCTGCTTCAATCATGAAATCAGTTCCTAAAAGATTGGGACAAGACAGATCTGGAATCACGGCAAAACGATGAGTGAACTGGTACCCCAGTAACAGAACAGGAAACCAAACAACTCCAGATGGGTTGCATTGCTTAGAGTCAGCTAACTCAAGAGGGGAAAAAGTCCATGGGAGAACAACCTCATCTATTACACTGCATCTCACAAGTGTGGACAGATGTTCTGCTGAAATGATGCCCTGGTATCAAGGGTGGCTTTCAATGACACGTGATTGACCACAACCATTGATGACAGCGGGGTACTCTTTGATCTCCTTGGATCGGCCTGCATAACGCTGACTGAGTGAGCACCCTCTGCCTGTTGTGCCTTTTTCCCTTGCTCTGCTCTCTGTCTAACATCACAAGGTCACTTGGAGCTTGGACTCTATCTAAAATCCCTCTCCAGATTCTTTCTCCATTGTCTATCGGCAGGAATGCCTCACAGAAAAGATCTGAGAAATGGCCCCACGAAAGGAGGTGGGGCAGCATGGCACAGTACCATTTACATGGCTCTTTTTCAAAACAGTCTTGTCAACTCAAGAAAGAACTGAGAATCAGACAAACCAAGTGTTGACTTGTACAGGGAGACTGACTGTAGCCAGTCTTCAGGATCGACAGACTTCCCCCCATCAAATTTAGGTGGGATGAGCCCAGGAAGGTGAGTCATGTTAGCAAGAGCGGTTGGTGTGGGGTGTGTGTTCACTTCACAACTCTGTGAATGATCAGAAGACCAACCACCATTGGCGTTGCGACTAGAGAACCTGCAGCGGGAGTTGAGATAAATATAGGGAAGGACTCCACGTTAAGTCCACGCAAGTGTCGAGAAGTCTGGTCTTCTATCTGCTGTAGGAGGCTACGCTGTAAATCAACAGACACACTAAATGCATGTGTCAAAATGTTCACCTGCTGTTGCAATCTCTCTACTTGAGCAGCTAGCCGCTTAACTGTCACAGACTCACTATTGTCAGAGAGGTCAAAGTGAACCCAATTTGAAAGTGTGTCAGTCCATCACAAAGCTGTAGGTAAATTAAGAAGATGTGGAAACACTAAATACTTCAGAACTGCCCTTTACCAATGAGAAGAAAGAGGAAAGGAAAAAACAAAAATAAAAACATACAACATGGCACTATTAATGTGCATCAGTGAAATTATTGTTTTCAGAATACCAGTGACCCATATAAAATATTGCAGACAATTATTATAACTGAAACAGTCAATGTCTGTATCACCTTACAAAACCAACAGAAATCGATTAAAGGAGAGTCAAAAAAACACAGTCTTTGTCCAGCCACACGCAGAGAAAATCCACACGTTCCCAGGGAGTCGACAATTCCACACTATTTCCGCATTAATATCTCCCGTCATGGTGGTGCGTGCTGCGCTGGGCGGCTGGAGAACTCCGCTGCATCCGCGTCAGTCAATGTCAAGTATACAATGGACACCACTTAAATCCGAATGCCAACTTTACTCACTGTCTGACGGGGGACCAAACTTTTAATCTGAGGAAGTTCAATCACGGTTCAGGCACCATTTGTAAGGAACGGACATTTGTTCCTCACCATCTCTCTGTAGAGTTGACATACTGCGATCCCTCATTTATTGTCTTGTAGGGTACCATATATCACAGAGCATTAACAGGTATAACCTTAGTGGTACACACCCACCCTCATTGCCAGGTTGCCTCAGAGAGAGCACATGCAGCACGACAACATATGACGTCAACATAGGGCGACCATAACAAAAACAATGTGACATGGTCATAGGGTGATAATTACAATATACTGGGCCGAAAACAATACACGTTACCACATGGAAGGTTGACAATGAACTGGCGACAAGACTCTGCAACGCAGGGGTATATGAAGGCAGGAACTGATGAGGGAATTACTGGCAGGTGCTGTCCAGCGCAGGTGAGTTGATTACACAGACACATAGGGGAGAGAAGGAGAGAGGGACTCATGACACTCTGATCTCTTTGGTTCTGGTCAAAAACTCAGTCTGCAGTGTTCTAAATGAGCTGCAGCTGTTTAATGATCTGTTTGGGGAGTCCTGTCAAAAGAGCGTTACAATACTCATTATTCAGGATCAGTGTCTGCTTCACAGTGCTTGACATGTGACAAGCAACACTCTGGTTACAAGCCCTTTCCACTTGGGGGGGCTACCCCATTTTATGCATACCATAAAATATATCAGTCAATCAATCAATCAATGTTTATTTACATAGCACTTTACAATATCTGCAAGGTATTTAAAGTGATTTACATATTAAAAGAAACAATAAAAAAACATTCAATAAATGAAGTGGAATAAAATACACAATAAAACAGTAAGGGAATAAAAAAACTTTGATAAAATCAGAAAATATACAATTTGAACATATCAATGTAAATATGCCAGAATTAGTCAAAAGACTACTTTACATCCGTTATCCCTGGCAGGTCAGAGAAAAATAACAAATAAGAAAAATAACATACCATCAAACAATAAACAACAAAACAAAAACATTCAAAGCATAAATAATAATAATATCTTTAGTGATCACTTGAGATTTTAAGTGTATAAAAAGCAGTACATTCTTTTATTGCAGCTGGAATGTTATTCCAAATCTCACTACCTTTGACTGCATGTTGTATGTCTATAACGTATTGCGCAATCACCTCAAGTAGAGGCTCTGCTTGCTTTTCCACTAATATGTAATTTTAACATGATGAGCTTACACAATGGGGGTGGAACATGTCCATGTAGGATGTTATAGATGGAACAGGCAAAATTTTTTTAGTTTTCAAAATTAGGTGTTATGGCAGCAGATCCAGTATCAATGCCATTCAGGATCTAGAAGCACTTAGGGAAGAAATGGACGCGTGCAAACCGTGTTTCAAAAAAAAAGAAATCTTTATCTAGGAAAATATGATTTAGTTTACAAAACGAATGAAATGTTTCCTTCTATTACATTTTCCTGTTAATTGTTAAGCAAGGCAAGCACGGTCAAAAACTGTGTGCTCTAGATCCTTCCATCTCTCACTTGCTTCCGCAAGTCAAAAAAATAAACTGCATCCTTCACGCGGACTATCAAAATAAGAGTCCCAATTTTCAAATGCTCAAAATAAGAGTCCCAATTTTCAAATACTCTTAATTTAAACTGAGACAATTCTTTTCTTCATGAAATTATACAGAAATCACAAATATATTCACACAAAAATAAAACAAATATGAAATCTTATTTATGGCTCTAACATTAGGATATTGTATTTCTGAAGTATGAGGCAATGATAGAAGGAAAGAGGTTTTCTATTTAATATGCTTAAATGCTTTTTTTAAACAGAGATACTATTAGGTAGGTAGTCATGCTTGCCAGAGACCAGTTGGAGTGGAGGAACATTCTAGCTGTATTTGGCAGTGATGATCTAATTTGCCTGAAATTGTGTAGGTTAAAATGAATTATTTTAGATATGTTTTTAACATGACTCTTAAATGATAATGTGGAGTCTATGGTAACACCAAGATATTTAAATTCATGTACAAACTGAAGTTCTTCTCCTTTCAGGAGCACATTTGAACATGACCTCATTGTTGGTCATTGTGTTTTTTTTGAATGAAGTTGTAGTAAATAAGCAAGCAGCTGCATTTTGCTGGAGGTGCAAATGGGAAGACTGGCAAACAACAAACATCCAACACCAAAGATTTCCAAATTGTGTCAGTTAAAGGCAAAGTTGGGCCACACAGGTGGTGTAGGGGTTGGAACTCTTGCTTTCGCAGCAAGAGGTCATGGGCTCACAACCCAGATTCAGCACCAACACTTGAAATGGAGACTTTGCACAAGATGCACACCGTTTCACCTTTATTTAGATGAAGGAAAAGCCACTGTTTAATATCACAGTTATACAGATACACAGAGAGCTGAGAGCATCACCTCCACTTGGATTTTGATTTTGGATTTTTGTCATCTGCATAACTGCATAACAATAACAAGTCATCTGCATAACAATAAAAAGACAAATTATGCTTCCTTATTGCAGCCCCTAAAGGTAGCATGTACAAAGAAAAGAGAGTTGAGCCAAGAATAGAGACCTGCAGGAGAGGGGAGTGGAAGATGATGAGAGGTTGCCCATCATAACAGAAAAAAACTTCTATTTGAGAAATAAGAGGTGGACCATTTAAGTGTAGTCCTGTCTGACAGCACAGAGGTGCAGAGTTTATACTATTGAATAACATCCTAGAATGGTGTCAGCTGCTTAAAATGACAATAGAGAGAAAGTGCATCTT
The DNA here is from genome assembly GCA_016785285.1 of Brachirus orientalis. NCBI lineage: Eukaryota > Metazoa > Chordata > Actinopteri > Pleuronectiformes > Soleidae > Brachirus > Brachirus orientalis. Next base: position 230,733 of record JAFBJR010000073.1, on the reverse strand, counting down.
AGCCTCTGATACATCCTTCTGCTAATTTGATAGACTATCCCTTAGTAACACCAGAGACACATATAGTTTGTCCTTTTTCCACCTCTGTTCAGCCTGTCTGCAGCGATCCCTAAGGGCCTGGGTCATCTCGTTGAAACAAGGGTCAGCTCTAGACCTGGTTGATATATGTACATTGGAGTGGGGCAACAGAATAGACCCCTTTCACCTGACGTTAGACAACTTCCGTTTTGAGACAATGCTGGGTTAAGCTACATCCAGCATTCCAGTTAGCGGTAAAATGGAATATACGCAGTCCCTCCTTCAGCTACCAAAAATAAGATTTGCAGACATGCACAGACTGGCAGAAACCCTTTCTTCCACTCCAGCCTCAAAATTAGACAAGGGTTACAAGTTCTTCATCAAACAGTACCTGTTTAATTACGAAGGTAAGTGTTTTTTTCCCCTCTTAACTCTAAGGTTAGCGAACATGCTAGGATAATGATACCCGAGCGTCTAAAAGTGTTTTCACTATGTGTTTCGCTATTGGTGTTTTATTGAACTGTTGCTATATTTGCACAATTATATTTCACAGCTGTTGGCCACCAAGTGCCAACAATATAGTTTAGTATGACTCAGCCTTCATGAGTAATGTTAATGTCGTGCCCTCTCTCACCTAACGTTAATATTGTTTTGGAACAGTGTCCAACACTGTTGACCACTCGGTCACAGTAAGGGCAAGATGTCACAGGTCTATGAGGAAAAATGAGGAGCCTCATTACCTCCAGGTTTTTAAATAAGATTTTAGGGTTCAGTTTTGTTGTTATGCTGCGGGTGTCTCTATTGCCATAACTTGTGTTAGATATTACTTGACTATCAGGTTGATAGCATGAGGATAATTACTATATATGCATATGATTTATATGATTTTCTGTAAGTAAGAAGGAATGGGCTTAATTTTTTAAATACTAACCAGGAGAGGAATGACAGGTGTAGTCATAAGCATCTAGGACTGCATCTGGACAGGATGCATTCTTGCTGCTCTCCGGGACAGGCATCTCAGCAAGGCGTTTTCTTGCCCGCTGATATGGTGGCTCCCGTGCTTGTGAGCCTCCTCCTACAATAGCAAATATGTTGATTTTCGTGAGAACAATGTGCAATATCATAAATGTGCAATACTATGAATGTGCAGTATGGGAACAATGCAACTATAAATGTATTTATGTATTAATATTTATAGTATTTATAGTTCATAACTCAGGAATAGTACTTGGGACCAGCCTATTTATTACTGGAGACTATTCTTTCTGTGCTTCCCTCTGTATTTATGGACTGTGTACAGGACAACCAGGTGGAAAATGTTTTAATGTTTTTATGTCTTATATTGTCATATGTATATTGTTTTAAAAATTATGACTCAGAGGGCATGCACAAGAATTTCAATGTGCTTGGACTGCTGGTTTTAGCACATATGGCAAAAACAAAGAACTAGTTTTACCACAGTCCATTTACCTTTGCCCCAGTCATTCCAAACGAATCTGGATGGCACTGCCCCTTTCTTTAGTTTCTTCCGCCCACTGGCAGAAATGCATGATCCTCCTCTGAGAAATGGAGACTACAGATGAAGGTACTCCCCCGAAGGATCTTAAACTGTGGCCCCTCATCACGACGCATTGCCCTCACCGAACTGGAACGAAGCTCTAAATCGACAGGGAAATCATGGAAGCTAAGATAGGGCATATTGTTCCTGTTGGATGAGCAGCCTGGCACACTGCAATAGGAGGGTGCCATATTGATGACAGTAGGCTATGCTGTTGAGAGATGGACACAAGGAGAACAGGGAGAGAAAAAAATATACAACATCAGATTTCTGGTGCAGTACACCATCTGATAGATGAAGTAATCCCCACCCTGGATTACTTCATGCTGCATGGCGTTATCATATTGGAGCCTATAGTCTTTAGCTCAGGGGTCTCCAATAGGTGGCTCCAAAGTGTGTGAAGTGTAAAGAATGTTAACATTGATCTTCATTTCTATCTATATATAGATAGTAATATCAACGTAAAATAGTATAGTAGCTCTTCGCCAACTTTTGCTAAGTTGCTGCTTGTGTAAATATTGACGTTACTCTCACATCAAAGAAGCTACATAAGGCAACGATCATTAATGATACCAAGAAAAATGAAGATGATAAATACAACAGGTATTGTCTCAATCTTACCTGAAAATCCGCTGTTCCCGTATCTACTGTTTACGATACCCAGCACTGCTTCAAAGCGTTGAAAGTTACCTGACGTCATTGTGAAAAGGGCCTATTCAGAATCTCAGTGCAGCAAAGTCACCATCCATCAATGTAGTGAAGGTGCAGGGTATACGTGCTTTATTAAGTGACTTACCAGGATCCGTTATATCTCCAAGAGAGACAGAGAGCCCATGGGAGAGGATCAGGTGCATGACTGAGATGATGTGTTGGTTTTGCCACAAACTGAGTGAGACCAAATGAATCCAATAGGCATTTAAAGTCATTAGCCAACTGGTTAGGGGGACAAAAAAACATGAACATTAAAATCTACAAAGACCAGGGACCTTTTGCTCAAAACTAGGATACGGGATTAAGCCTGGGACCAACCAGGCTAAGCGATGGGATATTTAATCCTGCTGCTCAAATATTGCAGTGATTACATTTATTCTAATTGTAAGAGTTGTTATAATACTTCTATGGATTTTATGATCTAAGCATTTTTCATCTTCATATTATTGCAGTTGTTGAGATGATTAAAAACAGCTGAGGTTGTAAAGGTGGTTTAAATCAAGTCAGTGACAATTAAGGAGAGTAATATAAAAGACTCATTCATGTCATCTGTGTTTCTGTTACAGTTGTGTTTTAGATGATGAAGCCCTGATACTTAGATGGACTTTCTGACAGGACACAGTGTTTCAGGGCGTGTTGCTTAGGTTTAGGGGCCTGTGGAGGCCAGGTCATCTGGCACAGCACTCCATCACTCTCCTTCTTGGTCAAATAACCCTTACACAGCCTGGAGGTGTGTTTGGGGTCATTTTCCTGTTGAAAAATAAATGATGGTCCAACTAAACACAAACCGAATGGGATGACATGTCGCTGCAGGATGCTGTGGTAGCCATGCTGGTTCAGTGTGCCTTCAGTTTTGAATAAATCCCCAACACTGTCACCAGCAAAGCAACCCCACACCATCACACCTCCTCCTCCATACTTCACGGTGGGAACCACGTATGTACAGACCATCCGCTCACCTTTTGTGAGTCGCACAAAAATACAGCGGGTGGAACCAAAGATCTCAAATTTGGACTTATCAGACCAAAGCACAGATTTCCACTGATCTAATGTCCATTCCTTGTGTTTCGTGGCCCAAACAAATGTCTTCTGCTTGTTGCTTTTTCCTCAGTAGTGGTTTCTTAGCAGCTATTTGACCATAAAGGCCTGATTTCTACAGTCTCCTCTGACAGCAGATGTAGAGATGTGTCTGCTACTAGAACTCTGCGTGGCATTTATCTGGGCTCTAATCTGAGGTGTCAAATAGGACTGTCAACAACCTGTGAACCAACCTGACTTCTGCACAACACAACTGACTGTTCCAGCCCCATTAAGAAGGCAAGAAATTCCACAAATGAACCCTGACAAGGCACAGCTGTGAAGTGAAAACCATTTAAGGTCACAACATCATGAAGCTTATTGAGAGAAGGCCAAGGGTTTGCAGCGCTGTCAACAAAGCGAAGGGTGGCTACTTTGAAGAATCTAAAATATAAAACATATTTAGATTTATTTCACACTTTTTTGTTGGCTACATAATTCCATAGGTGTTCATTCATAATTTTGATGCCTTCAGTGAGATTCTACAATGTATATAGTCATGAAAATAAAGAGAAACCATAAAATAAGGTGTGTCCAAACTTTTGACTGGTAGTGTACATCACACACCAGTGTCATCTACATTTACTCCAGTATTACATGAAATATTTAAAAAAAAAACTAATAATCACAAAACTGATAAACTGGTAGAGCACAAAACTAGATGTTATGATTAAAGTGAGGACATGTATGGACCCAACAGAGGAGGCGGAAGACTGCTCACTTAAATAATAAGTTCGCGGAATTTATTAACAAAAGAACAAACGGCTGTGACTACTTGACCAAACGGGGGAAAACAAAAGGCGAGGTGGCAGGAACGACAAGCAGGGCAGAAGTCTCCCAAACAGGCTGGAAGGGAAAAAAACGCAGGATTAAAAAGAGAACCAAAAGGCGAGAGTAGTGCAAAATCTCTAAGTCTAGCTGTAGCAGGTTGTACCGCATTGACTGTGTGACGCACTGACACCAGCTGCAGGAAACTGCAGGCATATAAAGGCATGGCACAAATCAAGGGTATGAGCAGCAGGTGTGAGGAGGAGGAGACTCCGCCCAGCTGCACAATCAAGCCACCTGAAACTATAAAACAAAAGGAGAGGTTGTGCAGGAAACAAAAACATACTTCAAAGTAAGGGACAGGAAGTAGCATGAAACCGGACCCTGACACTAGAACTGACAATAAAAATTACTAAATAATAATACATTTAGTTCTATAATTATGTTCTAAAATAAAATATATTTTAGACATATTTATTTTACATCAAATATGTTTAAATGTATCTGATTTTTAGGATGTTTTGGCTGATTAGGGCTTAAATCAGCAGTCAGACTTCAAGGGGCAGAAGAACTCTGATTCAGGACTTTGAACTGTGGAGGGAAGTATCTAAACACTCTTACAGCATGTGTGAAAGATCCATCGCACATAAATCACCAGTAGCCCCTCTTCTTCTTCTCCTAATAATTTCTGTCAGTCTGTACATTGAGAGGTTACACACTGCCCTCCACGGTTCAAAGTCCTAAATCACAGTTCGTCTGCCCCTCAAATCCTGACTGATTTAAGCCAAAACATCCTAATGATATAATAGATATATCAAAACATATCTGAATCAGTAATAAACATGTTTGATTTTTATAGTTATAGATCTTAAAGTAGTATTTTTAGTGATCTTTTGTTTTTTTAAATATTTTATTGAGGAAATGGAGCTTGTGATGTACACAATCAAAAGTATAAATGCTGATGTCGCATACCTTTTTAAAAGACAATTTTGTACCCATTGTTGAAAGTCTGTTTTTTTCTGATAGTCAAAAGGTAGATTTCTGAGATCTCCAACAAAATGTCCAAATGTGTGCCAACAGATTCAGAAATGGTTGTCTTTGAGTGTGGCTGAGAGACAAAACATGGACAAGTCCAATAGTTTCATCAATATCAAGTCCAATAGTTTCCCTTAAATGTTATTCTGTAAAGAAATGTTACCAACCTGGAATACGATTTATAATTATGAATTATTCACAGCAGATTACTGCCAACATGAAGTAGTAGAACAAAAACGGGTTTAAACGGGTTTAAATTACTTAAATTTAAACTCAAATGATAAAAAGCTTAAAAATTATATCAAATTATCATTTTTGGATTTTTTGTATTTGTGTTTAGTATATAATTCTCCAGGCTCCACCATGGTGAGGAATAACTGTTTTAAGCATGTAATACAGACCATAAACGGTAGATATTTTATTTTGGAGTGTACTGTCACTCTCCTTTGTGAAGCACAAACATCAACATCTCCAAAGAATACTTTTCATGAGTGCAGAGAAATAACCTGTGTGCAGCTTTACATCCACATAAATTATCTAAATAAATTATGGATTTTTTAAATGATGTCTACAGAACTATTTCTTGGATTTATATCATGATATAAATATTTAAAGTATATGGTGTTAAGATTTGTTTCCCATATAACCCAGTCCTGAATTGGGACAACAAATCACACTTTTCCTTTTAAGTCATCTGCACCACAGTAAGTTGAGAAAAGGAATAGACTATTGCTGTGAAAGAATAATTTCTGTTGGAAAAAGAGAGACCATTCACAATTGTATTGTTGTATTGTGTTTTATAAAAATTCAAAATCGGTGGAATATAGTACATTTGGAGTTAACTACAAAATGTGTTTTGACACTGCAATGTAATTCAGATGTGTACTGACCATGTACTAAGCAATCCTTTATAAAAAGCATTTATTGGTTAAGTCACTGACCATGCCCTTAGACTGATGTCACGTAGAGTGGCTTCCTCCATCTCACTTTGATAATTTGTTAGATCATTCCTAAAAAGAAGTATTAAACAGTGACTTCAAACTATAGCTGTAGTGCAAACCAGACAAAAAAAAGAAAAGAAAACAAAGTACCACAGACTGCCAAACTTACACGTCATTAGTGCAACTGCAAACCTGTGTGTCCAGTGTCACCCAGCGTAACGGCAGGCTAAAATCCATATATCCATAAATGTAGACATGAACACAAAATAAAGCACATTTTCATCTTTTGCCTCAAAAACAAAACATGGATGGAAAACACAGACAGAGCTGGACCATTCAAAATGGGAATACATGTACAAAACAATAACATCCTGTGGCTTTTGAGCAGTGGCTGTTAACTGCTAATGGGACTCCAATGACAGATTAAACCACAATCCACAACATTAAGAAAAAACGTGTTAAAGGCCACTGACGTTTCCCTTGGGATGATTTAATTTTTGACTTCATGCTTACAACAATCTAACATTCACCGCTTGTGGCTCCACCTGCACATATCTTTTGTTCTTTGGTTACATTTACAGCATGTCCTCCTCTCCTCCACCATACATGTCAGCCAGTTTTTTAAAGCGTGGTCCCCAGTCGCTGAGGCAGTCGTAGTCCTGGTCCCCGCTGCTCGACGAGTTCAGTGAGGAGAGGCTTCCTGCATCAGAGCCACCACCCTCATAGTCAAACACCAGCAGGGAATCATAGGGGGGCGCTGTCGGGTCGTTGTCAGCTGCTTTCAAGTTCTGTGAAAAAGGCAGAGGAGGATATTAAAGCATTAAAGCACACTGCCATTAGCTATGGTTACATGGAAAACAAGTAATTCGGAATAAAAATGTCACATGAATATGCCAATCTGAAAACTCTGATCTCTTAAGAAACAAATTCCATTCCCAATGAGAGGGCTGGTATATGCCCATCGTCATTCAGATCAGTGTTAATATAAACACCTGATCTGATCATGACTACCTGGTTTGGTGTCTGAACCACGTAAACGTGACGGGTTGTTGTTTTGTTACTGCTGTATTTCCATTGCAAAAAGAATAATAAACTGACAAGAGGACAATGTGCCGGATATGGGACAGTAAGGAGACAAGCAGACGTACAGCTTTTGTTTACTATGAAAGAAGAAGTGATGCCTTTTATTCTGCTTCTACTTCCAGAGAATTAGACAAAACTGTACTTGTCAAAAGAGTGCATTCTGAATGAAGGCTTGATCAATTTATACACACACCACAACTGGATCATTTAATTTTGCGTCCATGTAAATTACAATTAGAATGAATCTTATTGGAATCAAGGAATTTTACTTTTGTAAACATAGCTACTATTTGGCTTTTGGGGCAGGAGAGTGGACGGTTTATGCTTGAGCTGGTGCGTATTTTATTATGTGAGCCTTTTGTTAAAAGTCCCTGCAGACAGTGAGGCTGGGTTATATGGGTTGAAAAAAAAAAATCTTAATCACAATACACTTTACTTATATCATTCAGTACCAATACATATCCAATCAATATTTGTGTAAGGCTTCTAAATAATATATTGATATTTTTAAACTATATCCAGATAGACATATAGTCAGGTCCATAAATATTGGGACATCGACACAATTCTAATCTTTTTGGCTCTATACACCACCACAATGGATTTGAAATAAAATGAACAAGATGTGCTTTACCTGCAGACTTTCAGCTTTAACGGACACAGTTTGTTTATCTGGCCTCATGAAAAGTTTTCTTTGGAGATGTTTGTGCTTCTCAAAGGAGAGTGACAATACAGTGTAAATACACTACAAAATAAAGTATCTACTGTTTATGATCTGTATTACATTATCTTAAAATACACCGAGTACCTTTCATTTGAGATAATACCTTGCTTTATTTCTTTTAATGTTAAATGAAGGCTATTCATGCATGTTAGAAACAAAGAAATTGCCTATAGTCAAATTTTCTTATAACAAATAATCACACTTACAATTAAAGTTAAGTTACTTTTTAAAATATATTTTGCTGACTCCATGTATTTTTAATCAATATATTAAAATATGTATTTATAATAACTTGAGTGTAATAAATGATGATTACAACACAACAGCCTTTAAAACCTCAAGATATCCAGAATCATATCTCATCTCCTATTACAATATATATAATATTGATATATTGGCCAGCATTAGCTGACAACCACGTATTTAATAAAGGGGTTTTCTCCAATGCACTTGCTCAGGGATGTAGAAGAAAACAGAGCCTGTAGCTTTAATGGCTAGAGATTATTCTTTTTTATGTCCTATACTGATACCGATATCCCAACCTCAATTATCTACCAATACTTTACCTTTAAAAGTGCAAAGCTGTTAACAGTTTTGCTAATGCATTTAACACCTACAGACATTTCAAGCTATTTCAATAATTGGAAGCAAATATTCTCAGCAGCCCACAATATTACTCAGCTAAAATGCCATTGCAGATTTTTTTATTTACATTTTTACAGTATGTGCATAGTGATGCATGTGATATATATGTAGATTTTGACTTACAAATATCTGGATGAGATGGTACAAATTTTAATATAGTATCTGGTCTCAATCAACAAAGTAAATGCTATGCTTGCTGTCAAAGGTGCAGACAGAGATCACAGTGGTGCTGAAACACCCAGAGTTCACTTTCAAGTGTTCCAAATTTGCTTTTTTAGTTAGTGTGTTCACAGAGACCAAAACAGCGATAAAATGCTCCACACTAAACAAGGCTGGTGTGAACACATAGCAAGAGTCTCAATGCAGGGTTAATGTTGGTTTTCACCACAGAGAGCACACAGCACATTCAGCACTGAAGAAATGGGGTTGTATGAGGCACGCGTCACTGCCTCATACAACTACACCTAAAATAACACTTTAAAGCAGGTAAATGTGTGTACCACAAAATACTGCACATGGAGCTACATGAATGAGTGTTTGACTCACATCATCAATGAAGTTGCCAATTTCCTCTGGGTTGGCAGGTCGAGGCCGGTACTGAGGAGCTGGCAAGAAGTTTGGCATCACATCATTCCTGAACACATCAGGGCGGTTGTCCAGACCACGGTGGAGTACGCTCAGGTCATAGTCCTGGAAAACACAGGGATAGAGATAAAGATTTTTTTTGATAGATGTACAGTGGGATTAAAAATACTGACGATGACCTCCCCATTCATGGGAATATAATAATGATGATAATAATGATAAAATCTTTATTTATATAGCACCTGTTAAAGACAGAGTTTACCAAGTGTTTTCAGCACACTGCCCTCTAACCTGTATATTAAACTGTTGGGAGAGGTGTTGAGTTTGTGTAACATTAATGGTGTAAAGATAACACTTTTAAATACTTTACTGCAATGTTTTCATTATTCCGCAGTTTTGGTCCACTGCAACATTTGAGTATTTTTCCCCACATTAAGTGAAAAAAAAAAAAAAAAAAGGAGGAGCGTCTTTATTTACCTGATCGTCCTCTCCTCCTCCTTCCTCGTCATAGTAGTAGATGTTGTCCCGGATGTCGTCGTCCTGCAGTAGAGGCTCCTTCTTTTCACCTCCTCTCCGTCTGGCAAACAGCAGCAGCAGCAGCACCAGCACTAAACGCAGAAAACAGATGTTAATCCAACACTCTTAATGATGTTACAAGCATGAGATAAGAAAGGTGAAAAACACTGAGTGAATCCTAAAAAAAAAGTCTCATGAGTGTTTCTTAAATCAGTCAATACAGTCTCTTATCCTTCTGCCACACATGTTTGCATTGCTGTTTAAACATGAACTTTGTCCGAAATCTACTGCTTTTACAACATACATTAGGCAGACTTTATGGAAGTTGTGTAGGAGAAAGTCGGCAAAAAAAAAAAAAAAAAACCTCAAAAAAAGGTATATGCACGTGATGCATTTTTTTTGAGCGATTAATTTACAATAGCATGGTAATGTATTTCAAGTCAATATGCAGTCAATGTGAGCTGTCACATCAGCAACAAAATTACACTCAGCAATTTTGCAGCTCTCAATTTATATTACATTTAACCACTGACTGGTAACATATCTTACCACTCAAATTGTGGGTTTTTCAGAACATGACATTAAAATATTTAAATAAGCAAATGTATGGATAGAAACATTTACAAAGAATTCTTTGAACTTTCAGAAAGGAAAAAAAAAATACAGCCAGCATTGAAGAGGAAAATGAGAGTAAACTTAACTACTTTGGGAAGTTTAAGAATTCAAATAATAAGATGACTGAGCACAAGCTTGTTAGACGCCACCACCACCAGGATCTTCCACCCATGTGATTTATTCTCTCTGGGACTTTTATTTGCTTAATCATGTCTTGCTACCTCCACATTTTGCAAACACCTTCAGTATCAGGTACATCTAATATTCTCCAAAAATAGAAAAAAAAAAACAAAATGCTTCAAATTCTTTATAGATCTCTATTCACTCGTGAAGAAGTCCATAACTTAAACTGTCTGGAAATGAGGCGCAATACAATGAATAGTCACACCATCTATCCATTAGTACAGCTGTCTGGTTATATTATCTGATACAATCTGTTCTGACATTTATTTGTGCCTAATGGTAACAGACTGTGAAACTTCCAGATCACAAAAACACTCAGAGATTCTGATGCCTGTGTTCTCACCAGCAAGCTGAGTGCACTAATAACACAACAAATCTCAATTCATGTTTACTGAAATATCAGACTCACTGAGCAACAGCAGGATGCCTCCCAGTATTCCCAGAATCATTGGCAGGCTGGTGCCACCTGCAATTCTTCCTTTGCAGACCACTTCTTCTCCAGTGCAGTCACACACTTTGGCCTGGACAGTGTTGTCCTGCTCCAGGCCCTGGTTGTCTGTGACCCTCAGGATAACATTATATTCTCCACTTTCCAGCTTCGTAGCCAAGTGTAGGATGATGCCAGTTCCTACAACAAAGAGGGAAATGGAAGAATATGCCATTTAGATCATCTACTTCTATGTCACTCACTGAAGATAACTTAATTCCACAAATGCCTTCAAGTGCATACTGGCCTAAACAAATTTCCTAAGCAATATCCTCTCTCATGCCTATATATGATTTTTGGACCTTACATTGTGCAGTATAAAGCCTGGATACTGGGTAGTGGAAACTTCAAAAATGAGTTCAGACAATGGTATTTACCTTGAACACTTTGCACTCAATATGTTGCAATTTATATAAAAGAAAATACTCATCAAACTTTGTTTATGCCCAATGCCAGCACTACTATCAGTTACTACCAACTGTCAAGTGCGTGCAACAGCAGAGCACTGACATTTTCTCTAATCACCTAAATTAAATCAGAATAATGTTACTTCCTTTCTACATGGGTTCAAAGTCAGTTCCTTAAATATTGTTTTTCAACACTTGTCTCCCAACATTAACATCAATCAACATAAAATTGCATGAGTCATTTGCATTCTGAACAATTCAGAAAACAGGGATGAAATAGTATTTGATTAATTCACTGTGGCTTTAAAAACTATTCTTAACCACTTTTGTAGGGGTTTAATAGTGTACATACTGGAATCATTCATCCGAGCAGTCCAGTTAGTCTTTGATGCGCCATGTAAAGAGACACTGTATGGAGCCGCAAAGCCTGGTCCGTCTTTATCTGTCACAGAAAGAAGATGAGGAGCTGGATCTGTGTTGCACACCTAAAAAAAAAAAAAGGACAAACATCTAAACATGCTGATCATATAATTGTGGTTTTTGATATCTAAGAAGTATATTTTAGTTCTGGTATCAATAACATCTGATACAAACTGTTACTGTACATCTCATTATCAGCCACAGAACTGAAGTTTAGCACCACATTTTTTTTGGATCAAACATGAAAAATGGGACAGACCGAGATTGTACGTTCTTCAATGATGGGCGCGTTGTCATTGACGTCTTCAAGTCTGATGATCAGAGTGCCTGTTCCTGTGGCTGGGACTTCATCTGGTGAGATACAAACATTAGAAAAGCAAAGTACAGTGAGCATTTATCACCCTCTATAAACACCAAGTTGAGTATAAGCCAAAAAAACAGAGGCAAACATGGACAGCAATATACAACCACACTTAAAAAACCTTAACTATCCCTTTAAGCTGAATATAGTTATGCATGTGGAGTTTTAATTTTAATCAGAGTGTAACATCATTTCAGAAGTTTTCCCAGCAATAGACAGATTATTGGTGTTAATATAGTCACTGTTTAACATCAGATTAGGGCTGGGCATTATATGGGTGTTATTTCTATATTGTTATATGAGACAAGATATTTCCTTAGATTGTCATATCGTAATAAGGTATCTGTGAGGACTTCTACTGGTAGAAGTGGTAAAGTCATTTATTTTATTGAATAAATGTAAAAAATAGACTAAATACTACACATATTGATAAAAAATACGTGGAATCGACAAAAGTCACTTCATGACTCTTTAAATGTTAAGCCTAATTATTTGTGTTAAAGCAGAATTTGACCATATACAAAGGCAATCTCACTGTGTGTTTCTAACACATGTACCGTACATATCCTTTAACATTAAAATGTTGAAGAAATAAACCAGATACTGTCTGAAATGAAAGATAATAAGCAGAGTGTATTAGAGTGTATTTACAGTGTACTGTCGCTTTCCTTCGAGAGGCACAAATATCTCAAAATAGAAAACCTGTCATATCATATATAGCCTAAAATTATATTAGCTATAAGCCATCGCCCAGCCCTACATCAAATGGTTACATTGATCAGATGAACAAGTTCCAACACAGTTCTGACCGAAACACATTCATGAACACAGCAATATCTTTTGTTCCCAAACTCATCTAAAGAGACAATATTAACACTTTCATCTTATAATCCAGTTCTTCACTTCAAACTCAAACCTACCGTTGTCATAGGCACCAATAAGTGCTGTGTATTTGTTGTCTTTGACAAAGTGGGACTCTCTGTCCATGGTGTTTTTCACTTTTATCAGGCCTGTCTCCTTGGCCACATTCAGCCAGCCAGCAGGGTCACTTATGATTTTGTACCTGGATACATCGCACAAAAAATTAGATACAAGCTTATCACATAATCTCACAATCAGACCTCCAAATTCTGTGTAACTGAATTTATGTTTAGAGATGGTCTTCTTATATACTTGCTAGAAGCTTTACTGGTGCAGCTGGTGACTGATCACATTGTTGTGACGAGATGCCCAAAAGAGAAAACTAAAACTAAACTAACTAAAAAATGCTAAATCTACCCTGGAACACTTTCACTTTAACAAAGACAATTCACAAAGCTATTTCAAGAAGGTGTAAAAGTCATTTTTTGTCTTCTTCTACTACTACTACTACTACTACTACTACTACTACTACTACTACTACTCCAGTTCACTTACTATTAAACATTCAGTGTTACAATGTCTTCTGTTCATGCTTGGACAGCTAATTTAATCTACAAACGTTTATTATTTATTGGGTCATCATACTAAATTACTTGTACCAAAGTGATGCAGAATAAAGGGTGCCTGGCCTCAAAATGTTTGGGAACCCCTGTTTTAGACAAATGTATTTCTCTACCTTGACTTCTCTGATTATATTTTACTGTAATCTGGGAAAAAAACAACATCCATCTACAAAGAGTTTGTTTTTTTGAGTCTAACTTTCTGTTACAATTTTGAGTCTTAGAGTTGTATCTTACATGACTGTCTGTTTGCGTGCGGTGTCTGGATCAGACGCTGTGAAATGTACGATCTCACTTTCGACAGCAAGATCCTCCGGTTTTGATATTGACTTTTCTACTGGATTGAAGATGGGTGGTTCGTTGACATCCTGTACATTCACTATCACTGTGGCTGTGGCAGTGGGCAGCGGAATGGCAAATGGAACGTCGTTCTCCACTGCAACCAGCAGAGTGTGCTTTTTCACTTGTTCAAAGTCGAGACCCTGATTGGATCAAAGAAAATGCATACATTCATCACACAAATGTCTTACAACATCTGATGCACAACTAAATCCAAAATGACCTAAAACTAGAATGTAATGCAGTCATGTCAACATGAGCAGAATTAACACCAACAACTGAGGCTGCCATTAATTTCATGGTGTTCCTAATAAAGTGGTTGTTGTAGGTATCTCTTCCTACTTTACTTCCTACCTTGGCAGTTTTAAGGATTCCTTGCTGTTTGCCAATTCCTGTTGACACGGTAAACAGACCTCCAGGATCACCATCAACGATCGTGAACTTGGCATTCCAGGCTGGGGTATGAGGCTCATCACCATCAGTTACTGGCATAGTAACGACCAGAGCGTCCACTTTATTCTCTGCTACTGTTGCCTCATACTGTGAAAATAAAAATGTGGTTCAGAAGTGTGAGAGCAAAACAGAGCAATCCAGTAATCAACTTAAGTATTGATGGTGGTGAAGGTAAAGACTGGAGGTGGTGGTTCATATATTACTTCACCCCCCCCAAAAGTTTAATACTAACACACTGACACTAACAGATACACAAAAGTTAAATAAACATTTATTGAAAACCTTGAATACTAATGATTAAATAAATTGAGAGGAATCAGGTTTGGGCAGTCCTCTTGTAACATGTGCTCACTTTGACATTGTTTTGGCTCTACATCCACATGGAATTGAATCTGAAAAGTCCCTAGTTGTGAGTAGGTACAAGGTAAAGCGTTTACCAGGGTAATATTTACCTGGGTAATTTCGGTGGAAACATGCTAAAGATTTTTAATTATCCAGGTAAATGAGAAAAGTTCCAATGGTGGAAAAGGGCCTTATAAATGGATGATTGTTTTTTGGGGGAGGGTTTGTATGTTGCAGTACTTACGGAGGGATTTGTAAAGGCTGGAGCATTGTCGTTGTTGTCCGTTACAGTGAGGATTACTTTGGCTGTTCCAATCAAACCTTCTCCCTCCATGTCTGCTGCCTGGACCTCCAGAGTGTACTTTGGGTATTTCTGTTGGAGACAAAGAGTGCATCTCATCAATGCTGAGGCTATTATGGGGAAGGCTATTATTCTCAGAGCGTAAAACATTCTAGAATCCATACTCAGCCCGACATTAGGGCTGGTACTGAACTCTGTACCAATAATGATATAGACTAAATTATATCAGAACTACAGAGAAAGGATTCATGTAAAATAAATCAATGTCAAATGTTGGTACCTGTAGACCCATCTAAGAGAATAATAATAATAATAATAATGAACTGTTCATCTAGAGTACAGTTCAGACCTGAGAGAGTACAAACCAAAACAGATCATACCAGAAAGACTCAATTTTTGTAGGGTTAGTAATAATGATAGTAATCAGAGTTTTTATTTTTTTTTTAAATATTTAAAAAAATAAAATTAACAGTTTTTTATTATTATTACTACAGCAAAAAAGGACAGAAAAAGTACCATAACTTAACAGAATATTAATTAAAATGTGAACTGGACCCATCCCAACTTGATATACTTACTTTTTTTTTTTTTTTAGTAAAAGTTATAAGTAAATGAAGTAAAAGGCAGAAAACCTATTGGGACTACTGTATGATGTAACATCCTTACCTCTCTGTCAAGTCCACCAGCACTGACTCTAATGGCACCTGTGACTGGGTTGATGTCAAACAGTGAGGAACTGGGCAACTGTGGATTCTGGCTCTTAATACTGTATCTGATATCCGCGTTGGCATTTCCCGGCTCATCAATGTCTATGGCAGTAACTGTTATAACCTCAAATCCTGCAGAGAGGGGGAATTTCAGTGGTGTAAAGCACATAAACCTGTCCACAAAACATTAATATGGTTTTCACTAATAAAATTAGCCATCATCATTTTCAGGGTCCCATTGACGATTTGGAAAAAAAAACAACAAAAAAAACATTGTTTAGAGCAGGTCCTGAATTTCACAAGATGATGTTTTACAGTAATCTTCATTTTTTTAGAAAATCTGTTAATCTCTCAAATATACATAATTTTCAGGCTTAACAAAATGTCACTGGCACTACCTTTTGGTGAGGCCTCAGGAACTTGTCCCAGGAAGGTGCCTTTAGTGAAAGCGGGTTTGTTGTCATTCTGGTCAATTACATTAACTACAATATCCATGGGCTGTTCAGCATTTCCTGCACCATCAACCACAGCATGTGCTTGGAACTGTGTACAAAGAAATGCAAAACAATTTATTTTTATATTCCAAAAGAATGAGCAAGTGCAATGTAAAATATATTTCTAAATCAAATGTTTGAGGAGGAAAAACATACATTTAAAATATATTTAACACTGAAGATGCAAACAATGGTTATTAAGATGCTGAGTGGTGTTACAAATTACAAAACTTGGATCATATGAGAAATTGATAACATTTTTTTTTTTCGGGGTTAGTTTAAAAAAAAAAAAGAAAAAAAAAGGGGAACCACACCCAAAACTAACCTTTCATTAGAGCCCAAAATCGTGACTGTATGTTCGAAGCGTTCAAGAATAGGAGCCTTTTTCCTAAGCATGTGACCATGTTAGCAAGGGTTTTGAAATGGCACACTTTCGGCTCGCCCGAATTTACCCTTAGAAATACCTGTGTAAAAAACTCTACTGCAGTATTACTGTCCATTTTGAATTTGGATTAGGTAAGACTTCAAGCGGTGGCTCCATTGTGTCTTACACTATAACCTAAAGTAATTTTTATGCAGATGTTAAAAAAAAGTGTAAGTTAAGCATACTAATGATTACATAAGTTGAGAGGAATCAGGATTGGGTGGTCCTCTTGTAACATGTGCTCACTGTGACATTGTTTTGGCTCTACATCCACATGGAACAATATTTCTCCATGTACATACTTAGTTAATACCAAATGTGTTAACTGCGGCATATTTTAGTATATCGGTGCTCTTATCTGTGCCCTACTCCAAACAATATCATAGGAACTACTGACTGTGTCACAACAAATGTGACTTTTGTAAATGCTTTAAAAAAAAAAAAAAAAAAAAAAAAAAAAAAAAAAAGCCTTTATAACCATGTTCAATTAATTCAGTTTGTCAAAAGGTGGACTCAAGTCAAGTTTACAGATACAGTAAATGTTGGGAAAAATTGCAGCCAACAAGAATGTGACCATCATTTGCAGCCACAGCAAAATTCTTCTGTGAATAATGTGTAAGGCCTTCAATGAACTGGAAAAAAATTACACAGTATCAATCGATGGAATGTGCAGGTGCAAGAAAGAAACTGACAAATTGGACTGTTGCATTTGTATAAAAGTACATTAACATTTTTGAGGGATTAGGGAAAAAAGGGATGTGAAAAAAATAATAATACCAGAGATGGTGCTTACCGTGTATTTGGACTGCTTCTCTCTGTCTAGTGGCTCTGTTACATACAAAATACCAGAGTCTCTGTCCATTGTGAAAAGGCCGAGAGGAGGCTGGTCAGCTCCTGGACCAGTAATACTGTAGTAGATCTTCTTTATTTTATCTTCGTTTGAACGGATCTGAAAAACAAAAAGTGTGTTTTTGTGGTGTATGGACAATATATCAATATATAATGAACCTTTGTTATAGTGATGAAAATTACTCACAGTATATACACTACCAGTCAAAAGTTTGGACACATCTTCTCATTTAATGTTTTTTCTTTATTATCATGACTGTTTACGTTGTAGATTCTCACTGAAGGCAAAACTATGAACACATGAAATTATGTAGTAAACAAAAAAGTGTGAAATAACTCATGCTTTATATTTTAGATTCTTCAAAATTGCCACCCAGTTACGGCACACTTTTTTGTTTACTACATATTTCCCATATGTGCTTATTCATAATTTTGATGCCTTCAGTGAGAATCTACAATGTAAATAGTCATGAAAATAAAGAAAAACTATTAAATGAGATAGTGTGTCCAAACTTTTGACTGGTAGTGTATTGTTATTAAATTATTGTCCAGCCCAACTCAAGGAGCTATGGGTTTTGCTGGGGAGGACTTACAGCTCCATAGTGACTGCAGTAAAAACTAAATCATAGGTATTTGTAAGTAAAATGGTTAACAATGCAGTTCAGATCAAATCCTGAGTCAAACAGGTGCCAGGTTTCTCTTACCTGTGACACTTTATGGGGATAAGGTCCTTTGTGATTCTCTGAAATGCTGAGATCAGGAATGACCCAGTCTCTCTTCCTCCTCCTTATCCCAGAACTCGATTTGGGAAAAATCAGAACTGGCATCCCTGAGGTGGTTGCACTCTAGCAAAACAAGCACACATTTCTCAGTGAACAATTGAATAGTAGAAACAGACATATACAATGGGTATCGACACTCTTTTGAATCTTTAAGGTGAGATCAACCTGTGTGGTTTTTCCCCCTTTGCTTTAGAAGTCAACAGATAGGGTTTTTTCTATAGTCCCTGCAGACGTTTAAAACGAAGGCTGATATATGCTGCAGATTTCTTTTTGCAAATAATTGAATGTTTTTCCCCTCCATTTTCATCATAAAATTTCACAGAAATAACATGCAAAAACTTCTGAACTTAATTAACACGAACTTCATCAATCTCTCTTCACTTTGTGCACTGCACTTGTACTGCATCATACAGTCTTTAATTTTTCAACCAATTAATACAGCAATAAACCAATTATTAAATATATAAAACAGGTAATATAAAAAAATTGTCAAACATTTAAATAAAAGGTTTAGAGCAGGGTTCAACCATTTTGAGACTGAGAACTACCACAAGTTTAGAAAAATATAGAGGGGCTAACATGTTGATGTGTTAAAGGAAAATAATACAAATGTGCTTATGTTACCATTTTAGTCAGGTACCTGTAGAATGTTTGCCTTTATTGTTTCAACAATATTCACATCCAGCTATGCTACATAACTTATATCATTGATAATTTTAGAACAAATAAAATGTCTTGTACTGGGGCTCCATTAACTGAGAATTCTCCATCAATGAAAATTTTTTGCTTCCATCTTCCGAAAAAAATCAGAAGGGTGTCCGTCATTTTGACGGACCCAAAACTAAAAACCAAACTAAAATCTACATTTATTATTAGTAGTGTTATTGTGAAGTTTGAGTTTTCTCATTTTTCCCCCGGAAGTTTTTCTAATCATACCTCTGTATTTTTGGCAGAATCAACTTGAGTCAGGGGGTGCTGATGGGCATGGTTTCTCTGTTCTCCAGAGTGATGGTCAACCTTTTGTTGGTGACCGCCAATGTGGGACCTGTGGTGGTTGCCATGCATTTCCCCATGGTTACCATCATGGTGATGTCCATGGTGATGCCCATGGTTTTCCTTGCGGTGCCCTTTGTGGTGATGCCCATGGTGATGCCCCTTGTGCATTACTCTGACTAGAGTCATTTTGTGACCAGTGGAGGAGCTGATGACAAACTTGTGGTGTCCATCATGAAGATTAACTTGCCTATTTACCTGGAGAGGAAAAGCTTATCAGTAAAGACTGAAAATGTTGTAAATGAGAAAAAATGTGGTTCAATAATACTAAATAACAACAACTCAATAACAATCTTCAGCATGTCTTGGGTCAGTGGCAGTCATCACAGCTACTGATACTGGTTGGTATAACCAAAGATTTACATTACATTTTCAAAATTTTTTATATACAATGGTATTTTTTTGGCTCGAGTGTGTGGCTCGACTGACGGAGAGGCTCAGTTTAATGTGTATGTGCTTGTGTTGAGCAAGTGGTCATGCAAGAGAACCCGTAGCATGTGGGTGCAGCAATGAAAAGTTTCTCCCCTTGAACATTTTGTTGAGCCACATTTGAATTTTCATACAAGCTTTGCAGTAACAAAAATTCCATAATTTTTAAAAAAGTTTTCAGTATGAACTTCTTTACCACCCAGCCCTCCGAATACTGATGTCTAAAATCTCTGCTACATTTCAGATGTGCTGAGATCAAAATGCAAAGTTAGGTCTAGGAAAAAAAAAAAATGCTGAAATTAAAACTTAAAATAAATATGTTCTTGCACTGTCTAAGAGTCTAAGGTGTGGTTTCATGTAGAACGGGTTGAAAACTGCTTCACTTTATTTGGGTCTGGTTGTTTTTCCCAAATGTAAAACTATAGGATTTCAACAAGAAAGAAAATTCATCTTCTAATAATGAGCTCTGAAAAAAAAACCTCTTCTAATTACATTTGACCAACCATAGTTACCCAAATACACCAATTATTTTAACTTTCGCAGAAATGAAACTAGGTGAGGATTTTGCAGAGCACTGCAAAATCAAGTGTGTCAAATTTTACTTACAGACAATACTCCATCTTTGTGCAGAGTGAAACGGCTGTCAGTAGTAACATAAACAAAGTCCGTGCGGTTTGTGCAGTCAGTGAAGCTCACTGTAATTGGGAAAGAAGAAATTAGTCCATTAGTGCTTGTATGGAAAACAGAAAAAATTTACAAATTCACTGCATGACAAAGTACTAGTAACACAATTTAATAAGTATTCAGTCTTTCATTATTCAAACCTTCTTTATTGTGATATATTATGACATTATAAAGCAGTTTATTTAAAATATTTGCAAAGGGAAGATTAACATGTATTAAGTATTTCCAGCTCAAGAGTGTTTGTTCAATTCTCCAATGTATCAATACAAACTTTTTTTTTGTACTGCTATTGAAGTAAGTGTATTGTGATAATTTTATTTTAACTAGCTGTGAAGAAAGGCAAGTCAAACTTTACACAAACTTAGTATGAATAGTATGTACTGTCTAAGAAGAAACTGGATATTGTGGACAATGATTGCTATACATAATGGTATTTACCATTCTGTGTAGTGCTGGGTGGTATACAGGTTCATACTGCAATTTTTATTTTTATTTTTTTAAATATATGAACTGCAAGCCTGGTATATAAAAAAAAAAAGAACATGACGCAGCAAGACACAGTTTGAGCTGGGACCATTTTCTCTGTTGCATCACACATACTAGGGGCTTAGCTGAAGAAGTAACTGTATTAGCGATTGCAGAAATTAGTGATTTACTTCAACTTAGCAGAAAACACGTTAAGAGTATCAAGAGTGGATGTAGTTACATTAACAGACACACAACTCTGCTGCTCCACCTCTCTTACTCAGCTGCACAACCATTTACTCA
Organism: Brachirus orientalis; assembly: GCA_016785285.1. Taxonomy (NCBI): domain Eukaryota; kingdom Metazoa; phylum Chordata; class Actinopteri; order Pleuronectiformes; family Soleidae; genus Brachirus; species Brachirus orientalis. Next base: position 209,493 of record JAFBJR010000073.1, on the reverse strand, counting down.
GTAAAAGCACACACACACACACACACACACTAACCTACCCCTCCTCTCTCACTGAAGCACTCACTCATGCATTAAAAAAATTCTGTATACAGAGAAACAGCTGAAATTATGAAAATATTGCAACTTTTGTTCATAACACCCAGCACTAATGCTGTGTATTTTTAATTTAAATATATTAAATGGCACTTAAGGTTTTAATTAATAATTTGTCATTCTTTCAACAACTTTAATAAATCTGTGCCCCAGTCATGCAGGAAGTACCGAGTAGGTACTATAGAGTAATGGTAGACCTGATACTAAATGCCTGATACTAAACCAAGTAGAGTTAAACCATGCTGGGACTGTATATTGGAAAAGCACCACAAGTGAATGACAGCTTAAACCCTTTAGGAAAAAAAATAGTCCTTCAGTGGTCAGTGCTTATCAACTGTTTTTGTTGACAATGTTAATATATTCACATTGACAACAAGGAGAAAACTGGTACACATGAACAACATCACAATACAACCTAATATATTTATATGTAAAGTGCTTTGTTTGTCAGTTTCTACAGGATTACAGGCATAGTCACAAATCATTTAAAGCAAAGATTGGTGTTAAAGAAGAACACATCAACAGAATAGATGTTACTGCAAAACCAATCTAATCAGTTATGGTTGAAAATGTGTTCCATTAGTCACACACAATAAACTAATAAATTGTAAGCAAGTCACTTGAAGTGGTAAGGGAAAATAATACTAAGCTTCAAAACTTTAACAGCTTTTGTGCAGTAGCAAACAGCTGACCAACAACATGCATTGGTCAGGGTAATGGCTAATTAAGTCCCTGACCAGTTGACATTAAGATAAAAGGGATTGTTCATGTTTTGAGTGCAGTTTTACAATGTACTGACAGCGCTGCACACCACATGAGCCAAAAACCAGCATGAGACATAGAGGCTTGCCCTCAGTGACACATGCAACAAGGCAAAACTGATTTTAGCCACTTAAAAAAGCTCCACTAATAAAATCTTTGTCCTTATCTCATCTCATTTGCCTCATTTGTTCAGTTTGTGTCACTTACGCCAATCATAGCGAGAATGTCACTAGTCACAAAATAATACATTTGAACTTAACAACTGAGCAGTGGATTGGCAAATGATGCAAAATTGTTGACTCTCTTTGGACTTTGATGTGTGGGGTGAACAGTTTACAAAATTGTCACAGACATCAGTTGCCAGCAGTTAGCTCAAGCAGTGGACATATTAAAAAGTAGTGTACACTTATAATATGGCAGATTTTCATGTTCCTACTAGCAACCATGTTTTCACTCAGTGAGTTTAGTTACGCAAACTTCAATTTATAATTCAAAAAAGGCTGTCTAATGGAGAGATAAAGAGGAAAACATTATTTAGACATTGTACACTGCTACGGTAGTATCTTAAATGTGAATACTGTCTGGTTTCTTTGCCCCATATAACAAAAGAAATCAAAATGTAATAATTTTGGTTTGTGGACAAAATGATGACATTTGAGAAGAGAACATAATTTTTTGACATTGTATGGCCCAAATGATTAATCAGAAAAAAAACAACATATTATAAAATAGTTAGTTGCAGCCCTAACTGGTAATAATGGTGGTTAAAAACAAACAAACAAAAAAACAATCACATCAAGCAAACAGAAAAACTTGTTTGTAGGACAATTATCTAGTTACTAGGTAAGCATCAACCTGACAATGAGACAAGCACATCAATTACAACAACAAATATCTCATCATCAAGTCAAGTTAATGTTCTGCTATAGGAGGTTAAGAACAGTGAAAAAAAGATCTCACAATCAAATGAAAGTTATGAAAGTTATGAAAGCAATGGAGAATGAGACATGTAAATGGGTATGAAGAACTTCAAGTGAACTTCCTTTTCTCAAAATGCATGACACCAGTTTAAGAGCAAAGGCTGCATAACAGGCTCAGGGACATTGTTTTGGCTGCAGATTAGAGCATTACTGAGAAAGACAGTCTGAGCCAAACTGAGAAGGGATGTTCTTTGTGCTACATTAGAAAACAATTTAAGCCTGAGCCAGAGGAGCCCCTTCAGAAAACAACAAAATTTGAGTCACGTTTCCTTAGCAAAACTGTTCGTCCTAGGTGGGACGGATTTAAGATAAAACTATATATTAAAAGGATAGTAAAACTAGGAAATTATTGCCACCCCTCAAGTGCATTATCAAAGCTGACATAGAATGGTCTTTTTGAACCAAGCCGAGAAACAGAAAGGGCGAGCACAGAACAATTTCTGCCTTCCACAGTCAGTAGTTAACATACGTGCTAACCCGAGACACTTGCGGACCCCACATGTAAATGAACACACTTCCACACAGGTCATGCAGTGGATCGCTTGTAAACAGCGTCACATATTGCTGAGACAAAACACACACACTCATTTTCTACCACTTCTGAGACAAACAGAAAAGGTGAACACAAACGCTGCTTTTCAAATGCTGCCACAATTAGCTGTCATTAGCTATTGCTATAACAAGACAAGAAGCGGTCAAGCACACAAAGACATTACTACTTAATTTGAAAATACTTACATTGCCTTAAGGAAATCCATTACGGATTGTTGGAACTGCTCCCTACTTGAGATGTTTTGAGCCAATTCCCGTTTTGTATTGCCCAAAGTCTGTATTCACTATTCACTTTGAAGTGACTGCTACAAACAAACAGCATTTCAGGAAGCTTAGCAGGGATATTACTATCACAAATGAAAGATATCCACTCTGCTCTTTTTTTTCCTCATTATAAGGAGTCTATGAAGCGTCTGGTGTTGTTTTTGACAACCAGCAACAGAGCAACAATGAAGTGAACCTTTCTTCTGAGACATGTTGCTCTCAACAGATACAATAGTTGTAAGTCGGAAGCGATTCAGCTTCTTCTTCTTCTTCATGTTGAATGTTTATGCCATGCCCGGGAGTAGCTGTTGGGGGAGGGTTCAATGCCTGTACATTGAACCCTCCCCCAACAGCTACTACCTAGCCCAAAATGTGCTAGTTCCGCAACTAAACTCGACTTCAAAACCACTTACTCGAGCACAGGTAAACAGAGAAGCCCTTTTTTCTTAGAAGTGGCTGAATAAACATCACTAAAATAGTGATAAACATCACTAGTGAATAAACATTACTAAAATGTTTATTGTGACATTTTAGTGATGTTTAGATACGGGAAGGACACAAGGACACACCAAAAAACATCAGAAATTTTAGGATTTTCCAGTGAATAAATTAAGCAATAAGTGAAATGACTGGTCTGTTCTTACCTCTGCCCAGTTTTGTGCCTGGCTTCAAATGATTACTGGTCACAGTAAAAATCAATTCATGGGACTCGAATCCAGGTACACATTCTGGCTTCTCAGCGTTAGCTAAAGCTGAGACCTGGAGGAGAAAAAAAACACTTTTTTAAAATGTTTAATCTGTCCTAACACCAAAAAATAAATAAAAATTTAAAAAAATGATATTGAATGACAGCACACCTTAGTTAAGCTTGTTCCATCATCCCCCAAACTTCAGTTTCTATAGCTAGCAAGCTAATCTAGTCAATTTGATAATTACATCATGCACATTATTATACATGAGAAACAACATAGCAATATGTACACTTGACACAAGTAATATAGTACTGTGTATGACATTTTAGACTAGAATAAAAAAAGATTATGCTTGTGCCTTCCCTCCATCAGTCGTGTAATAATACATCACTCTGTGTCACCACAGACACACAAAAAAAACACTGCTATGATGAAAACCAGAGGTGTGCGAGAATGGTTTGGATGAAAGACATTTGTTCACAATGAAAAGTTACACACTCAAAATGATACTCTTTAAGCTTTAAGGATGATACTCGAAGCAGTCATATGGAAACAGGAAAAAGAGGAAAGTGGACTGGATGTAAACAAATTGTATGCGTGTGTGTGCGCACACACACTTGAGGTTATCATCATTCTGGGGTCTGGGGAACACTGACCCATATTTTCTGAAATTAAATGGATCATATAACTTCTTGATTGATTTAAAAGTAAAAAAAAATGAATTTACACATTTACATGACTTAAGGGGGAAAAAATAATGGCCCCAATTTTGTTACACAGGTGCTTTACCTCACAGCTGGTGTATCATAACATATATATCCCTGTGTGAATACTAATCTCCACAATGTTTTGGATATGGAGTTACAACAATACATAGTTTTTACTACTAAAACTCCATCCCAGTGAGCAAGAGAAAATTCTAGGTGGGTTGGTGACTATAAATGGAGACCTTGTTTTGGTGTCACAATTTTATCACCATAATGACAAACAAAAATGGGCTATTCCACCTTTGATAATCTACAGGTTTGCCAGGAAACAAATGAAAAACTGGTACAGAGAGAAGCAGAAATTCTGCTGCAATTTTTACACATTTAAACAAAGAGCATTTTCCTTAAGCAAAGTATGGATTAATCAACATCTCAGCAGACTAACAGAGATTTTAAGTGTGAAACTGCATGGGTAACACTGGTCGACCCCTGCATCAAGTTCCACACAGGAAGTCATGTGATTTAAGAAACCATCCCAGGATAAAATGTGTGTCTGCGTGTGCGCAAGATGATCAACATGTTTAACTGCAGTTTAACCTGTCTAAGATGACGACATATGCGGAACAAGGGCGAGGCCCACGCAGACGTGACACATTTATATCAACTAACCATAAAACTTATCGTCGTTCAGGGACTTATCTTTTAAACAGTATGTACACATACACACAAACTGCGCTTGATGAATTATTATCGCCGCATATTTACTTCAATTTGGCAATAAAGTGTAGCTTTGAATTAATTTTAAGTAGAGAGATACACAAATACAAAAGCGATTAGTCCTTATTAGAATAAATAAGGTAATCAATAAATACCCACATATCGTCATGGTATGAGTAAATAATGAAAGGTTATGATAAAAAAAAAGTAATTTGCAATTTAAGTACAGCTGGAAACCTCACCTGAAAAATGACGAATAAAATGGCGACAGCGGCGAGCCGAGTCGTCCCCATCTGTTTTTAAATCCTCGTTTGAATATTCCACCAAAACTAAAGCTAAATAAAACACAAACAAGGGGGTAAAGATTGGTAAATTGTTTCCTCAGCGAACAGTCGTCGTTGTCGCCGTGCCTCCTTTATCCTGTGTCCTGGAAGTAGTTTCACGAACTGAATAGTTTCAGCTGAACATGTCGCTGCAGGTACTTTCAACGTATGACGTCAGCTCACAGGTGCGCGGGCTCCGTATTCCTGATATGGTCATAGAGACAAAGCTCACCTCGTGAGAGAGATACCAGCAGTTTCTGTTCACTTCCTGCTTCAGCACACGGGTTAACAACATGTAGTTGTGGTCAATACTGTCCTCTTACTAACAAAGCTGCCACTTTGATTTCCACTCTGCTGACATTCATCACAGCCCCCTCTCTCTCTCTCTCTCTCTCTCTCTCTCTCTCTCTCTCTCTCTCTCTCTCTCTCTCCGTCACCACACTCATACGAGCGCACGCACGCGTGCAAAACTGGCAGCAATTTAAGTCCTTATTCACATACTGCCAGAAACATTTTTTTTTAAAAAATGATTTTTGCATATTCAGATCTTAATCAAGTTGTTTAGAAAGTCTGTACAGCAAAAGAAAGGGGAAAAATAATCTTTGCATATGCGATGTCATTTCCTGGTTGTAAAGGGAGTGCAGCACATAACGGCGTTTGGTCAAATATGATGATGTTAATTATATTAAATTTTACATAGTGTCATACATGTCAATATCCTTCATTAAACTTTTAAAAGTCTAAAAAATACAACAGTACTATATTTTATTAAAGATTACAAAACCAAAGAAATGCACCAGATAGATGGATTAGATAGGGAATTGAGAATGTAGACAGGTCAAGGGTTGGGTGCCCCTGAGTACCCAACCCATTGTTCCCTGGGTGCAAATAAGAGCTATGAGGCAACAGTGCCAACCACTAACAGTGCTAACCACCAATACACCATACCACCTTAGTGACATGTGACGAATGTTGCAATTTTTTCATGGTCAAAACCAATCAGACAGAGAATATAGGGCCTTTACCTCTGATTAGCTCTAATCCAGATATTCCTGTATGCTGAGATCAGCAGCAAACAAGATGTGTGAGATGGTAATTCTAGATGAAACAAATGAAGTAGACCTGTCGCAGTGGTGTAGTCTATGTGATATGCAGGTATACACCATGTATCTACTACAAAACTACAAAAGGGCCAGGATTTCCATATAACCACTTAAAATGCATGTTGATCAACACAGTTCGTTGACAGAACTTACTCTTGATCAATGTATATTTGCAAATTAAAGGTGTAGACATCTATGATATTCTTTGGAAAAATAAATTAATTAAAATTAATCTTGTTTTTGTAGGTTATTGTGTTGGTGGTCTGAAAGTCAGTGTCCCTTTAAGTGTCTTTGTAATCACACAGACAGATTTTGCACGTAAAGTGATGATGTGTTTTTACTCTTCTTAAGTGCATTTACAATGTTGCTTTATTTTGGGAAACACAATGGATTCAATAAAAGCTTTGTTTTATTTGACAGAGTTAGGGGCACAATTGTTATAAGTTAAGTTTCCTTGATATATCCCCCATGAACTGCCAACCAAGACGCTGTGAATCAGAATGTTTAACTTCAGCATAGTTACAGACTTCAGTGCTAATTAAGTTGAACATCTTGTTTATTTTAAATGCATTTCTTGTGCTGTGTAAGTGTTTTCTGGAGTGGAATGAGGGAAAGTTTGTCAGTAAGTTGAAGATGTAATGCTGCAGGTCTGAATTAAAGTTTGGCTGTTTCCATACTTGTGAGAAAAGCACCTGGGGGTATTGTAAGGATCAGATATATTCAGATTGTTTTCAGCCTTTTTTTGCTTGATCTCTATGGATTTTAAGTCAACAGTGAATTTTTAAAGCTTGAAACCAGCACTGATACAGTTCAACTTTCTGTATTTTCACTGCCAAAATGATGCTGTAAGCAAACTGAGTCACATAGTCACAAGTCCGTGGAAACCTGAACTGTAATGTCTGTTGGGAGAAGACAGGATCATTGCAAGTTTTGAGATTTGAAGAACAGATAATGGAAAAAACATATCTTCTCTTGGATTATCTTTAGACAGTTTTAAATTAAACTTTCTTATAATTCATGAATCTGTCATTTATGTGAAACCAGCATTATTCTCAAAAAGTCAGAGGAAGTTTCACGTTCCTAGGTCTCCATTTCCATACATCTAAATTAGTTAGGCACAATAGATGTCAGAATGCAATTTCCTCAGTACACATCAGTTGAGATCCTCTGCCAGAAACCACAGCACTAGCAGGAAGGCTCTTACAGAGAATAGCTAGCACAGAGTCAGTGTGAGACTGATGTCAGGGTGAGTCAATGCCACTCTCTTTTTAATTCATTTGTCATTATACCCTTTGGGCAGGCATCATCAGTACTAATACACAAAAACTTCTTAACCAGTTCCATAAAGTGCATTGACGTCCTTATGATGGTAAGCATCAATAATTAATACATAAGAACAAAGCACTTCCTTCATCCATACATCTTTTTCATCCCCTCATTGTATGGATATCAGCTGACTGGATGGAGAGTGGTTTAATAGCCTGGACTATGGCCTGGTTTGTAGACAGTGTCTAAAGCTGTGCTTGTCTAAAGCTGTGCTTCCAATGAGTGGAATGGTTCAGTTTCATACAGTACAGTATGTTTTTTTGTTTGTTTGTTTTTTGCATTTCCATTAGGAATAGGAAAATAACCAGCCCCCAGCCATTGCTATTAGAGCAATGGTTGGGGGCTTTGCTATTAGAGTAAATATCCCATGGAAGTCTAGGCAAATGCAGTCTATTTTCATGCAAAGCTTGACATCTTGTTAAGACATACAGCCACAAACCAAGCAGTAAAAAAACAACTGTTATATATCTTTCTGTTGTGTCGCGTTCAATGTCGTCATTTGTTGTCACACTGGTGCGACGTCCCGCTATGTATCTCACTGATAGAGCCATCATGCTCAGCCCACACCATGCCTACCAAGTGAAGGTACTGTTCTCAGTCAAAACACCATTCCAAGCCATTCCAAACCATAACATACTGTACTAAACTGAACCAAACCCTATCATGATGGAAACACAGCCTAAGGGACTGCTGACTGCCCCCACCCTCAACATGCAAAGTCATTGGCTATTCAGTTTCATTTACTGTATTGCCAATGATTTTCTTTTTTGTTTTGTTTTGTTTTTTTTTGTATCTGATGAAGTGAAATAATTTGTTATATTCTCATTTGATGCAGGCAGTGTTGCAATTTTTTGGTCTCTTTCACTCACACACAAACATACACATGCAGTCTGGTGTTTGACTTCAGAGGACATTACATTGACATATATTCATTTCCTAGAGACTTAACCATAACTTAACCATAACTACTACTGGTCTAACACTAACCTCAACCTAACCCTAACCACATCCTAATTATACAACATGTCTTCACCTTAAAATATATAAATTCATGTTATGGGGACTGTAATGTGACTGTCTATACAGAATAAGGTCCCCAAAACAAGATTAATACATGGAAAATACATACAAAAACACCTACACCTCTGCATGTATTGTAGATACAACATCCTTTGTATCCTTATAAAAAGTACATTTTATGAAAAGCAAGTTCTTTGTAAATAATCAGTCACTAAAACACAAGAAAGACGGATTTTGCAGATGCATCCAAGTTGGATAAAGTGACGTTTTAAGATTGGGCATCTAAGTTGTGATCACATTGGTTGTGAAGTGTGACAGGCCTCTAAATAAAGAGGTCATACACAAAAACAAGTTTGGGTGAATCTAATAAAGATTTTTTTTATATCTCATTGGCTTTTCTATCCACACAGGACCAGCACTGTAGGAGCACTGAAAATCTATTATTGGAAAATGGCTCCCAGAGTGGGAAAATCTCTACTACTTTAGGAAAACAGTGATGTCATTATCCCACCTCTTCAATCACTGTCGCTTATTTTCACTGTATGCACTCTGTATCTTTTGGTGTACTGTTATAGCACCAGGAAAGGGCCTGACATATGTACTACAGTGTTTAATGTCATTTTGTGGGGGTTTTTGTGGATGAAAATATTTTTATACCATGTATACAATTAAAATAAAAATGACAAAAAATATTGGGAAATTTCTGTTTCTGTCTGTAATGCCTAGATGTGTATTAAGATGGTCACTTTTTTACACACGTTTAGGTCACATTTACATGACACACAATGTGTGTGACCAACTTACATAAGTTTACTAAATAAGATGTCATGCTTTACAGACAACTGACATAAAAACACAAGCTCTCTATTAATCCATATACTGCTGTTGATGAAAACAAAGTGTACATTATGCACTTTCCCTGTTTTGCATGACCAATCTAGCTAACATCAGAAATGGTAAATGGTCTATAATTATATGGTTCTTTTTTCGTCTTGATGACCATTTAAAGCTGCTTTTTCCCATTCACACCTATTCACTAACAAATTCATGCAGGGCATCTATGTGCAGCAATGGCTATCTAGTAGTGGCATCTTACATCTTTTTGCCTGGGTGAGGTCCATGGAGCGAGTTGCTTAAAATGGAAGCAACAGCCAAATCATAAGACAGCTGCTGTTTGGTGGCTGCCATGTTGGATGTATATAAAAACTGGTAGATGCTGCTTCTCGATCGCCATGCGTTAAGACCCCCTCTAGCATGCCAGGGGATTGCGATTGGTTCCCTGTTTTTCAGGAGATTCTGAAGTTGCCCAAAATGGCATCATTGCCAGACGTGTCTACAGAGCGAAATCAAAACACTAGCAGGCTCAATTGGGTTCACCCAGGCTAGAAAAGTTCAGCAGTTGCGAAATATTGTCAGGGTAATGAGGAGGTAATTTTGGCAAAGTTAAACAATTAAATAACCAAACTGAGACCTGTGAAATGTAGCTTTTGGCAGAACTGAGGTTTCAATAGTCTAATAGTCTCACAGTTGGAAATAAGCATGGAAGAAAATACTTTTCAAAGAGCAACTGCGATGATGTTATCTTTTGTGCTGCCTCTACATCAATCATCTATCTATCTATCCCACACAATGACAGAGGGTTGGGATGTGAAGGCAGAAGAAAGAGTGGTCAGTTTACAGTTGCCACAACTTAACTCATGAAAAGCATAATTGTGGGACAAAGAATTAGAGGCAGAAGGAGGGAGAAAAGAAAAGAGGAGGAAGGGACAGAGGGGGCAGAGTAGGAGGAAGGCAGTGAGCAGTGTCAGATTACATGCTTAGTGAGTGAGTGATTCACTTCCTTATACTTTATGTGGCTACATGTGTAATCACTCCTACATTTACTTTGGTTTAAAGTTGGGTTCACACTAAACATTTCATGATCAGTAGACATGTCAAGCTCAGTAATCAGGCCTGTTGTGATAACATCAAGTCTTCACCAATACAGAACTAATCTGGATTCATATATACCCTATAACTCAGCTGCTAAATTAGTGAGACTGTCTTTTAAATACATATGCACAGGAAATACATACATATTCCCAACATATTGTTGGGAAAATTCTTCAAATTTGTTTGGGGAACCCCAAAAAAATCTCCCACGACCCGGTGTTTGGGAATCACTGTTCTACTGTTTGCCTTCTGAGAATGGCAATGATAATATCAACTGAAATATCTCAACAGCTGCAGGTGTTGGTGATCCCGAGATTTTATCTTGCACTATTATCAGGTCTTTTCTTATTTCTGTCTGTTAGCAGAGAGTTTTGGTTAGGGAGAGTATGTCTCGGGTCATCTGTAGTCTATGGAACAAGTGTGTCTGTTCATGCTCATCTGAAGAGAGAGGCTCAGGACAGAGAGCTGTGATCACAAAACACTGGTATTTTATAACCTTCTGCATAATTGAAACTCACCAGTCAACCAATTTTCCAATGATCCTGTCTACTACTGCCTTATATTATTTAATAACACTAAAATATATAAAAATATATTAAAATATAATAAAATATATTAAACATTGTGACAGCTAAAATATGACAGTTGAGAATCCTAAGCTTGTGACATCATCAAGAGTAACTAGATTTGCGTTCAATTAGTTTTCTTCTTAAATGTAAAGTGGAGGAGAATGGGTTAAACGTGTGTCTGAAAATCTCATTTTTTTGTTCTTTACATAGGACCTGGTATGTTGTGAATGCCAGACTGAACGATTAACAACAAAAGGCCTGTAGGCAACTTATTGCATCAGGATAGCAAAAAGCCATGTCCTTCAGGAAAAAAAGATCATCCATTTGCTATGAAAGAAAAGAGGGTCAGACTCAACTCAGCACAGCAGTCTCCCCTCCCCCACACAGAAACTAAATGTTTCACATTCCAGGGGCCATTTTACACTGTCAAGGTCCCATTGACTGATAGGCTTTAGCTTGGTTTGGTCTGCTTTAGCCATGTTACACTCTATTTATTACGCAATTTAGTGTATGAATTTGTACAGTAAACCTTACTTTTTACAACTTGCCACAGTGCCCAATATTTTTATTTCATCATCTGGATTGTTTGAAAGACTTTTTTTCCAGCATGTTGTGACATCACACTTTGTGCCCAGGCGACCCAGTAATGTTAATGGATGTTAATGGTGTTAAAAGCTTTTTTAGAGTCTTCATCTGAGTAAAAAATTAGACTTTAGTCAGTGCATACTGCAAATGTTTACAAACCACTGTGCCCAGAACCTGCATAAGACAGGAATATCATAAAAACAGACTTTTACCCACTAAACAAGGGTAAACCAATAAAATACTGTCTATTTTCTTACAGGTGGCTGATGTTTGTATCACTTTGAAACTGCTCATTCCTTCACACCAAAGTCCACTGAGAAAATCAGTGTTTGTTTTAGGTCAAAATCACACTGAGACTGTGGAATTTTCAAAATATTCCCTCCCTGTCTCTCTCTCTCTCTCACACACAGACACACACACTCCAACAAACAAGTACTATGACCTCCCACTATCACAGTGGAATGTATAACAAGCCCCCACACTCCAGATGAACTTGAACCAGGTTAATTGGTAGAGTTGGCAGGGAGGAGGAAGAAATTACTCGGTAGCAAGCTAATACTTACATAGTTACTGTTAAGTCATAAAATTTATTAGATATGAATGTTTCCCAAGGATTCCCTAGGAAATATAAGAGCACCATCATTCAAAAAAACAAAAAACTACTACATTAAGATTGGGTGAACATTATTAACGTCATATTTGCAAAACATCAGCTTGTTAGCGTTCTCATGATAAACATGTTACTATACTATGCTACTAATATTAGCATTTGCTTTTTTTTTAGCTTATGGTAACATTCAAAAATTGGACCATTCAATGTGTAAACCAGCAATGTTACAAACATACAAAAGAGAAAGATACATACCTTTACAACTCTCTTCATTTGTCAGAAGTCAGTTTTATTGCCCAGTAGATTGTTTCCCTCAAGGCCATTATTGTTGGCTACTAAAGGGACATGTCAATTATTAACTATCAGTTCAATGTTTAGACACCCTAGTATCTGTTGGTAGTTAGGGGAAGTAACAGAAACCAACAACAATGAGACTGTTCAATGTTAGGGTAAGGGTAGGGTTAGGGTTAGGGGTTAGGGTTAGAGTTTAACTTAGGGTCAGAGTTTAACTTTAAATATATGTTAAAGTTCAGATTTTTTAATGAAATGTACACATGTACACTGCCATGGTCTGGAACCAGCAGGGGCACAAGGAAAAACAGCATTTACATAATATAACACTGAACAAAAGGCTCACCTAATAAAACCTACAACATAAAGGTACAGCAATTAATTTAAATTTCTTAAGTCTAAGATATTGTAACAATATGTGCACCACTTTATTTTGTGGTGAGACAGTCCTGTCTGTCAGTAAACTTGTCTGTGACCTGCCCATTCTCACACGCCAGACTACATAGAGCACTAAAAATGTAACAATGGTTACACTTTTACACGCTTACATTTGTATCTGTCACTACAGTCCCGCTCAGCAGGGACTGAATGAGTTTAGATTATTGTTTGAACAACACACATCATAATGGCATGCTGGAAAAGGTGCCAACTCAGAGACCAGACTGCCAAAACAAAGTATTACAAGACAAAAATTCACTTTATTTTTACTCTGTTAAAAAGCTGCATCTTTTGGCCTTTTTCACAGTGGGAAATTTTATGTTAGGTGTTAGTAATAACAATGGATCTGAGCAACAAAGTGACACAGGTGGCAGTATATATTGAGTGGATGTCATAGCAGATGCAACACAAAAAACTAAGAAATTTTGTCAGAGGAGAGAAAGAAAGCAAGCAAGAGAGTGATAGAATATGAGGCTGGACGAGTGCAACCTGGTCCTGTTTTTTTTCAGGGTCGTAGAGGATTCTCTGGGCATGTTTAAGCACATATCGTTGACTTGTCAACAAATGCATGTTACCACAACATACAATATATTATACGACAGTTGTAAAAAACAGTACTGTTTAACAACTGTAGGGGACCCTAAGACCCCTGTTTTACTAAAAACTGATGAAACTAAATGAAATTGATTATGTTCACCTTTTATTTTCTTCTTTGACATCAAAATGTCAGAAGTGGAAAAAAACAGTTGTGAAATCATTTAAGCTGGCAGTGAATTTGTATCCATTTCCCCTGCAGATAAAACCCAGATATTTGCATTCAAACTCAGACTAAACATAGTTGTTCTCACTCACATAGGGCAGCTCACCATTCTAAGTTTCTCTTAAGTGCACATTAATGCGAACCACTACTAACCACAAAGACACCAATCAGCAAGTCTCCGGAGGACAGATCATGATGTCAAAAAAAAAAAAAATCAATGTTGTGCTGGAATAGTTTAAGAGTTCTGAATCCTTGATTGGACATGTCTAGTCTGAAGGAAACATGAACTGAAAGCAAAAATAAATACCACAGTTGATCAAAAGTACAAGCACAATATACATTGTAAGAGGTTTGCTTTTGGTATCTTCTCAACATAACTAGTGCAGAGTGGGAACTCATTAAAATAGAAAAATTAGTGTTGGTGCAAACAATGACTTGAGTGAGCCACAAAATTCTTGAAATGGTGAACAAAACACTATCGTGACCCAACTCCCAATAAAAATTGTAACAAGAGCAATTCTGTGCATAATATAGCAACTCCAGTATGTTACAGCCATATCTGTAAAACCTAACATCATTTTTGATTTGGTAAATTAATCATTTATTTTTGTTAAATGAATGATAACTTCATTTTACGTGTATTATTTAAAACACGTACCCTTAAATCTTGCCTTAAAGGTTTGGAAAATTCTGTCAAAATTATTTTAGGAACCCCCCAAAGTAATCCCCGTGACCAATCTGTGGGTCCTGACCGTCTTAGGAAACTGAGGCCAAATGGGAATAAATGGTTAAATTATGAAATGTATTTTAACCCCAACCTGTTCAGTTTTACATTTTGATTACTGTCTTTTATTGTAATTGTTATTTACAGTACTTTGTGTTTTCATGTGGCGCCAAAGACATCTGTCCACATTGCTGACAATTAAGTTGAGCCTATCGTAACCATTTAAAAAAGAGCCATTCATAAAGCATCTGGGAATAGTGATAGTGCTACAGTGTGAAGCAGTGAGTGTCAGCCAGTGGCTCAGCTATCAGTTCCTGCTCAGTGATTATGTAGAGAGATTACAGGAAATGCTCCATAGGAACGACTGTGTACAGTGTGTGTGTGTGTGTGTTGTTTATCAGTGCATCTGCAGCTGAGAACAGCATAAAAGCACTTCCATCATCCCGTAACACGACTTCCTGCTAAAAGCCCATCATTAGGCCATACATAAGCTTTTAGTTTCCCTCACATCTTTATGGCAGCAAAGGCTTCTTACGTTCCAATGAGAGCTTCTCAGCACATGTTTGCAGAAACATCACATGATCACAATAACTGATACAAACAAGTTCAGCTTGTGTTTTGAAATAAAGCACCAAAGACAAGACTGAGACTGTATGTGTGTTGTGTGTGTGTATATTTGTACTTGTTACATCTTTAGGATCTTTTCTGGCCATAAACACTTGTCAGGACCAGTAGTCATCATAGAGACAATGCCTGGTCTTAATGAGGCACTACGTCATGACTGAGATTTCTCGATTAATTTAGGGCTAAAATTTGAGTTGTGGTTAGATTAATGTTAGGGTTAGGTATGAGAGCATGAATACCAGACCAAATGGGTCCAGATAAAAATTCAGAAATTATTGTTGGGCTCTAGTAGGGTTTGGTCACGCTGATTGACATGGTAATTTCAAGTCCTTTTAATAAAACATAGAGTCAATTTGTATTCAAAATGGCATTTATTTTAAATTCCTTCATTTAAAATATGGTGTAAACATGTAATAAATAGATGTATAATGTATATAAAAGTGATAGTAAGTTGAAACTGATATAAAAGGGATTAACCTTGTGTTTCTGTTCTGTTCTGTTCTTTTTTTTTTTTTTTCATTGTCATGTTGGATCATCCAAGTACGCCCATGCTCTGTTTCCAGGCTGATGAGTGCAAGTTTTCCTCCAGTACTTTCTGATAACATGCTGCAAGTCTGTTACATGTAGATACAGATCTAAACAGCTTTATAGCGCCGTCCAATCACCTTCTATATATTCAGTACCCAAGTCTCTTTTCCATTTGTAGGCAACATTGGGAAGCTCATACATATTAGTGGCAGTGAGAGTGGAATAAAAGGCTGAGACAAAACATTCTTTACTTTTGTGTTCTAGAAGTAATCTCTGGATGGTTAGGAGGGAGTGTAGCAGATGGAAAGATACACAAAGGGGATACAAAGTGCCTAATTTGTAAATAAACAAAAAATGTATCTTAAGGATGCCACAAAGTTCTTATATCTGCTGGAAAGACATTAACGTATTGTTTCTAAACAAGCCAGCAAGTACATGAATTCCATTGTCTCGCCATGTAGAAAACATAGATGACCTGATATGAAGTCTGGGTTTTGAGTGATAGGAAACAATGAAGATTTTAACTATATTATGCCACACTCTGACACTGCATAAATAATAGGATTGAGTTTTATTTCAGATTTAACATTAACTGCATCACAGGTAACTAGGCATGGCAGTAAGGAAAGCAAGCCCAGGAGTCAGCACCTCAGCCTCACCTGTAATATACTGTACAGTTGGAGCCACCGCCTGAGATGGCAGGCATAGCAAGCCCAGTTGTAGAATATCAATGGGCACAGACAAATCACCCATATCTGTAGGTAGCTGAAGAATTTGAACCTCTGTCTGGACTTTTTACCCAGATAAACTTAGAAATTGCTTTCTCTAGATCTCTGTTGACTTTCTTGTTACATACAGGGAAGCATCTGCAGGGGGGTATAAATGTCAATTATTGCTTTATCAAGGGTAAAAGGCACACTGCAATGTGAAAGAACAGTGACACCTCTGCTCCTGGAGTCATATAAAGAGTAAAATTCCTGGCCCACCCAGTTCCTCCTCAATTTAACATGTTCCACATCTGTAAGGTGGGTTTCTCGAAGAAAGGCCAGCTGACTAATCTCCTTCTTTAGGAAGGAGAGTATTTTCTGACATTTGGTAACATGATTGATGCCTTTCACATTAAGAGAAATTATTTTTATGTCACTCATATATATATATGTTTAAATAGGTTTTGAGGACCTCTCCTGTGTATGTGCATATGACCGCACATCGTTGAGTCTGGTTCTGTCAGAGATTTTTCCTGTTAAAAGGGATTTTTTTTTCTCTCCACTGATGCCTAGTGTTTGCTGATTGTGTGAACTATTGGGTTTTCTTCTCTCTGTAATATTGTAAAGGTTTGAGATAATGCGCTTTGAATACATAATAATAATGTATGTTGTATAAGGTTAACACTTTGGTTAAGCTGTACAAATGAATGGAAGTCGATGCAGAGTAGGATAACTGTGCAAATCCGTGTATGTTTGTGTATGTGTGTGTTTGCAGAGAACAGGCCCAGTCATGTTTGTTCTTGAAATGTACCTTCTTTGTGCTTCACACTACTACACTAATGCAGTGGTTGGATGAGTTGGTGGAGGTGAAGGAGTGGAGTAGGAGTGGAAGACTGTTCCTGCTCTGGAGCAATTGTTTTACCACATTCCTGTTTACTTTATAACCACAAAATTAACTCTACACAAAGCTGTTAACAGTAGATTTAATATGGAAGATCTTGTTGATTCATGGCTAAAAACACAAAATGTCTGCTGTAGAAACTAAACCTCCACCAGTTAGCAGTGTCACGATTGCGAGAATCGTAAAAAAACCCAAAAAGGACCGAGAGCAGAGACTGAATAAAAGGAGTAACAAAGAGTCTTTAATGAACACAAAAACACGAGTAGAACCAGTCCATGTATAAACAAAAAGCGCTGAGTCTGGCCGGCTGGTGAGGCGAAGCTCAGGAGTCAAAGGAAGCTAAGGAAAAAACGGAAACAAAAATGATCATTAGGAAAAAACGGCCAAAGAAGCAAAAGGAGCAAACACTGAGCAACGTAGAGCGCTAGCAACTGAGTAGCGACACGTGGTTACCGGACAAAGAGAGAAGACGCGCTGACGAGGAGGAACAGGAAACCCAGGTTTAAGTAAGGCTGCAACTGATTGGCGATGAGGAACAGCTGAGCTGATTGAAGTCCCGCCTCACCTGTCAGCCAGACTCCTAAAACAAAGGCAGAGACAAAACTCCAGGAAGAACAAAGGAAGGGGTAAGAAAATAAAACAGGAAGTGACATGGGAGCAACTCAAGCCAGACATGAAAAGCAGCCTATCATTAACCTTACACTTTAAATCAAATCAAACCAAACCAACTCTATTCAATTTTCTACACAGCTGCAAAGCAATATATATTGCACATACTTCACAGACTACAAATAACATAACATTTTTAAAAATGTATATTTCACCTGTCCACAAACATATAAAAGGTAAATACTATATTTACATGGACCTGTCATTAATGGCCAAAACACGGTCAAAAAACATTAAAATGTAACCATAGTGCAAAATGTGCATTAGAGGTGACGACTTGTTGTTGAGTAAGGTGACATAGAGATTTGAGATAAAGGAGTTTGAGAGGGTTGGTTTTACATTTACTCACTGTCTAAAGGGATTCATTTAATCAATCAGTCAAACTTTGTTTATATGGCATTTTTCATACAAGGCAATGCAACTGAAAATGCTACACAGGATAAAAAACAACATAATCAAGCCAAACGACCATCTCAGCTGATATATGGGTAGAATTACATATGAAAACATTATTGTGGACATTAAGACATTAAGAAAGTTGAAATTAAGAAGTAAAGAAGAGAGGAAGAAAAGTGAGGAAAGGAAGTGAGGAGAGGAAATGCTATCATGGAACTCTCAAGAGCTGTGACAGAAAAAAATGGAGAATAAAATACTACTAAAAAACAGGAGGTAAAAAAAAGTTGAGAAAAGCAAAAATGAAATGGATAAGTAAATCAGTACATAAAAATGAGTAAGTAAAGCAAAAATTAAAAGTAGTACTGTAAGCAATGACAAATAAGCTAATCTATAGCATGGTAACATAATACGTGCAGTACAACAGAATTAGAAACAGAACAAAAAGTATAATTAAAGCTAGGTGAAGGTAGGTCATACGTTTGCTTTTAAAAATGTTTACATTCTCTGCTGTCTTCAGGTTTTCAGGAAAGTTGTTCTAAAGATGGGGACCCTTATAACAGAAGGAGCGCTTGTCGAATATTCTGGTTCTTCATTTGGAAGTAACAAAAAGGCTGCTACCTGAAGATCTGAGCTAAGCAACTCTGACCATTAATCATTAGATTATATTCAGAAAATAGATTGTGTGAAGGGTCGTTTAGAATTAGAAAGTATAATTTAAAGGTATGCTTATAAATCTAGGAAATAAATGCCACTAATATGTCAGTTACCCTGTCAGTCGTTCGATTCTCCTAAATGTATTGGAAGTCTATCAATACCAACAAAGACACCAAATTTAGTCATTAATAACTTAAAGGAACTTGAACTGATACTACCATTAGTTCTCAAACAAATGTTTATCACAATAATGGGTATGCACTCATTCCCATGCAAAGTTCAACATTTATCAGTATAGTATAGATGTTTGCTAAGTGTACCATTAAATCTCACATCAACTCTGACCTGGTGTATGCAAGTTTGAAATCAGCATGGACTGGTAGTACAGAGTGTGGCTTTTTCAAGGATGAACTCCAGAGAAAGCTATTGTGTTCATTCCTTGCCAGTAAGAAGCCAATCAGAGCCTGGTGTAATATCAAAACATTTAATAATGACAGAGCTGAGATTATTCTCATGAAAAATGTTAAAAGTCAAGGTCAATAGACAGATGACTATATGAGTCATCTTGAGGACTGACCTTCAGAATTGGAGGTACTGTCAAGATGTGTACATGTCTGTCCTTGGCCAAGTACGTGTATCTTTTCCTGATACAATGTATGATAAAACACGTAATACAATGAGCTGCATTTTTACTAGATTTAGACTTTCAAGTGCAGGAATTATTAGCAGTACAACGTGAGGCATAATCACCTGATGCTAACAGCTTGGTTATCATATGGGGAAGATAAGATCAAGAACTGGAAAATGCTAGTTAAGTTAGAATAAACACAGCACAAATATAAGCACTGTTTGGTCAGTACTGAAATATGAAAGAGCATCTAGACAATGAGGAACTAGCACCACTTTAGTACCAATTCTTGATACCCATCTCTATATCCACCAGATGAGTATGGACATGTGCTCTGCCCATAATGCCACATACTGCATTTATTTCCCAACCTTTTTCATATCATGCTTGAATAGCAAGCTTTCCCAATGTTCTGCTGAGTAGAGTGGTCAAATAGTTCCAACACATTTAAGTGAGGAGTGGAACTTGGCTTGTACCTGCCAGACTCAGTACACTCTCTTGTTGTGTTCTCACATGACCTAAGATTATCCCAGAATGTGGGAGTTGGTAGGGGAAGTTCTAGAAAATGTCCACAGCAATTTTACTTTGTCACATATTCACATGAAGCCCCGCCAAAGGGTCTCAGGAAAATGCCATCACTCCAGTGTAAATGTGAAAGCAAGGATTTTAGAAAAGATTGCTGTCTACGTGTATTAATAGAAGCTATTACTTTTCATTGTGATCATTTCTATTACAAAGTTAACTATTGTAGTGGAAACAGACTTATTTCTAATTCAATAGCATAGCCTCACAAGACCTTGGGAACAGTTAAATTCCTCTAAATGTCTTGGGAAACATCAGTTCCTTATTCATAGTAACTTTTATCAGCAGTTCCTGTAAAATAACCCCTTACTGTAGTTGTGCAATCGCAGAGTCATAATTATTACCTCGACCAAGGAGGTTACGTTTTCATCAGACGTGGGGTTATTTGTAAGTTTGTCCTTCTGGGAGCAACTCCTTCTTTACACGTTTTGATGGATCAGAATTTTTTTGTGATGGATAGGTGATCACCCAAATAGTTTCCCATTAAAATTTGGTAAGAATCTACTCACTGATGATGTTACATAAAATTAAAATATTTTTCCAGAAAATCCCTATCTCTTATAACAGACAAAGCTGTAAAAAATCTTTCAAATCTCATCAGATTTGAAAAGTGGTAAGTGTCTGCAGACACAGTCACACAGATTTTTTAGTCCCATTGAACTTGACTGCTTTATTTTCAGAGGAAATATTTAAAAACTCACAGAATGTCTAACAGAATTTACCATTATTGTACATGAAACCACAGCTGTTGTTGTGGCCTTAGATAAATTAGGATTTGGTGTATGTCACCACTCTCCCATTTCCTCACACACTCTGCCTCATCACCACCCACTCTTCTACAAAGAACAAAGGAATCAGTGTTTCCACTGATATCACAGATATTACACAGGGACATTTCTACACAGTGTATTGCATTCTCTGAAGCATAGTTATGAAAAGTAACTAAGTACATATACTCAAGTATTATATGGACAAATTTGTGGTACTTGTACTCAGATGTAGTTTTTTCATTATGATTTTATGGCACTAATAAAATGAAGTAAGATCAGTGGTGTAGTCTACACGAAACACACATGTCCATCACAACAAAAATTTCAGGATTTCCGTATAACCACTTAGAAATGCACATTGATACAAACTGTATCAACACAGTTCTATATACAAATAAAATTGAATTGAAATTCTTCAACAGTACTCACACTTTATCTATTTGTTTTTGCCAATAAAAAGTGGGGACTTTGGCCATTTTCATTAGAAAACTACTGAAAAATAATACAATATTAATACAATGTATTTTTATATGGAACTGCAGTGGTGGTGAGTGTGTTGATCTTTGTTTAGGTGATTGGGTAGAGTGGGCTGTACTCAACATGCTCAAGCATTTTACTAGCACTGCACAGCACTGCATCCCTGTTATATAAGGTGAAATGAAACAAAAGAAAGTAGAGGACAATGGGTTAGCAGAAAAAAGATTTAATCCTGATCCTAACATTACTCATATTGTTGGCCGACATTACCGTAACAGACTGGGCAGAACGCCACATTTACACACTTCTTTTTCTAATACTCTATTCATACAGGACAATGTATAAAAATATAGGTCATCCTTTTTAAGGTAAATTTAAAAGTAAAATAGATAGTGCAAACAGTTTTTCACAGTCCAGCTGAGGACAGAAAAATAGATTTAAAAATATGATATTATAAGAAAAGGTTAGAGGTTAAATTATTTACATAGCGGTTCCTGAAGTTTGCTAGGAAAATGTTTAGATTGGGTTTCTGATTTGTGAATTTGATAATATGAATATTAAATTTTGCTTATATATATATCATGTTTTTGCTGTTGTTGTAATGTTTTGATGATTTGAGGTCGGTATTCATTTTAAATTTCACCTCTCTCTGATCATCATGGTCAAAAAAAGAAGCAGCTGTAGTATAAATTAATATTTTCATCTTGGTGTCATCTTGTGTTCCAAACCAAAGTAAAAACATAAGTGCATAGGTGAGCCTTTGGACCCGGTAGTGAATGTCAGTTAAATATAACCTACATTCCGAAAGGTCAAGGTATTTGAGAATTAGTGATTTACACACATCTCTGGTGCTTGTTAGAACATTCATTTTTTTAGTAATTATCATTGTAAATGAAACATATAGAACACTTTACCATGGAGGACAGTTTAAACTTTATAATCCTAACTACAGTACAGTGTAAGTATTTCATACTGTAAATAAGAGCAAAACATCTTTTGTAATCATACTGTCATGATGAGTTAAAGGAGGGGGATAAATGAGTGACATTCATATGATGACCTACTGTGTGCCCCTGTGCAACTTCCTGTTTGTATTTGAGTGTGTGTGCATGCATGTGTGAGTGCGTGTGTGTGTCTGAGGCTTTGTGAGTCATGCTGTGATGAATCTGTCAGTCATGCTGTGACAGAAAGTCAGACTGAAACTCTGCTCAAAGAGCACACCCACCTCTTCTCTTATTTCATCCACATGATGTGTCTTTTTAGTACAGATTACACTCCACTCTGTCTTCCTTTAAAGGACTTCTTTCTATTACTGTTTACTTAAAAGTCTCTCAGCAACATTATTTTATGTTGAACAGAGTTCAACATAAAATATGATTCCTTCACTGACTAAGTCTTAATCTTATCAAGGTTTATTTACACAGACCTTTATGACTCCCACAAGGTACCCAAAGTGCTTTACATGAAAATAATAAAACACAATGCAAATAGGAGAAACATAATGTATGTAATTTAATAAAATAGAAATGATGGAATGAAACAAATCTGAAAATAAACACTGAGAGCAGAAGGAAAGTTTCAATCTATATAAATATGTTTCATGTTTGGCAGACTATTAATTGTTTAAAAACAGACAGGCTATCTCTATTACTTCATTATCATTCAGCAATAATTTCATTCTAATGGCAGTACTTAAACATTGGACTCTAATTTTGTGGCGCAGCTCAAGGTGGCGCAGCCCGCGCAGTGGTAATTTCGTCAACACTGTGCACAGCAAATTTGGCAATTTGGTAGACCGAGGCAAGCAGAGATGGGTGTGGCTGCGCAAAAGGGGGAGGTGACAGATTCAGCTTGGCACAGTGACAATTTCGTGCCAAAAGGCTGCGCTGAAGGTGCGTTTTCGCCAGCTCCAACATGGTCGGGCTCTAATTTCATAGACCAGGCCAAGGGGGTGTGTCCAGGTGCATTTTGCAAGTTTAGTGCAGAGCACAGGGTGCGCAGCTAGGTGCAAGTACTCCTCTGTCGTCTCTCTCCATCCTCCATCCCTCTCTGTCCATCTCTCCTACCAGCAAGTAGCAAAGAGAGGGAGAGAAGGTGTGACTGGGTTTAACACAGTCACCAATCAAATGAGCTCCTCTCCTCACCTTTAAATGTGTTGCAGCGAGGCACAGTGCAAGTTTCGTTTTGCCATGGATGAAAGAGATAGCTGCAGGGTCAGACAGAGGAAAACTGATATTCTGGTCTGTGAGGTCCAAACTCACAATGGCCGAATATATGATCACACAAACAGACCTCCACAGGCTGATGATGCAAAAGGAGCCAAAAGGAGGTTACCAATATTATTATAAGAAGACTAGTTCAATTAATCAATGAAATTGATGTTAACACCTTTTTGTTTCATGAGTAATTTTATGTATCTTTAATGTGATTGAGTAAATTGTGGCCAAAAATGAATAAACGGAAATGTTTCAGGACATTTCCGTTATTCATCTCCCCTGCGCTGCGCTGCGTCTGGCCTGGTCTACGAAATTAGAGCCTATTGTCTGTGCTCACCCTGCACTCTGCTCTATGCTGTGTTCCTTTTATATCAGAATTTGGAAGAAACTTCACATAGAACAGGCTGAACAATAATTCAAACCTGTCTTGTCTGTCAGCCAATCACAAACATGTATTTTTATCAACTATGGGTCCAAATAAAAATTCAGTCACGCTAACTTTTTTGGTTTACCAGCAAAAATGGTATTCATCTAAAAGTCATGTGAGCAGACACACCAGAAAGTTGGATCTGTTGGACTTGTTTGCAGAAAACATGAGGGAGAGGCCAAACACGAGTGACATTAGTGCCCTTTCCCACACCAGCCATGTGGTGTGTGGGGTCATTTCCTCTCAAGCACCATGAGAGGGAACATATGCTTTTTTTAATTTCATCCTTCATTTCAGTGATAGCAGCAACAACACTGAGGCAATTAAGTGCTGTATGTAGAATGAATGACACCTGCTTAGTGGGAAGTAGAGTCACCTGGTAAAAAGGTCTGTCACACAATATACACAATGGCACAGTGATTTACACAGAAGCCACAAGTGGCTATAGTGAAACTAGAGAGCAAAAGTGAGGCTGTGGAGAGTGACTGCAGCAGAGGAAATCAAAGAGATCACCAGAATTACATTTGGAGACTGAAAATGTAAAACGTGAAAATACAATGTTGTAGGGGTTTTCCCATTAGCATCAGGGGACAGCAACGAGTCCATAAAAAGGAAAACACAGACTAAAAATAGAAATGGTTTCAGTATCTTCTCGTTTAGAGATTGAAACCTATGTGTCTGAAACTTGTCTTCTCTTGAATGAGAGGGTGACAGCACTGATTTGAATGAACAACTCTGGTTGAACAAACCACTAGAACAAACCACTAGTTTCTGCTCTTCTTCAATGGAAAAAATTAAACAGTCACTTTATTAATGAACTATGTAAGTACAGATGTAAGTAGGCTATGTATTTACTGTTATACCTGATTTCAACTTGAACAATGTATCCTGGGATTTGTTTGGAGCACTGAGGACCATGGATGGGCTCAATGCCCAGAGTGACTGAAGTTACTGCATGTTGGTGGGCAGGCAGTATCATTAGAACATGGACCCCCATGGAAACGAAAGCCCTTCGCCAAGTGGCAGCTGTTCATGCGGCCGCAGTATCACGTCATGACCAGGTCCTTGGTGACATTATGGACACCATCAGGACACTCACCTCTAATGTAATCCACATCTCCTGTCATGTCAATGATACTCCGCCTGCCTCCGCCACTCAGCAGAATCTTCAGGTGGCTTCATCGGACCGGAACCAACTTCCAGCTCGGGCTCCCATCTCTCCTCTTCACTGGGAGCTGCCGATACCCACTCCGGAGTGCTACTGGGGTGAAGTTGGTGCTCCGTCAATGTAAGTTTGTTTTTGACCAACAACCATACTCATTCTCTTCTGATAGCTCCCACTTAGCCTTTGTATATAAAATAATAATAGGGGGAAGACAGGTAAATGCACTCTGGGAAACTAATTCCTCTGTTCTGGACTCTTGTGACTCTTTTTTCTCTGAGATGACCCTGAGCGTTCGATACCCCCATTAAAACTGCCAATTGGCTCTTGACTCTCATACAAGGTAAACAATCTGCAGCCAGTTACTCCATAGACTTTTTGGCCGTATTTTAGCAGCAGAGAGTGGCTGGAACGAGCCGGCTCTCAAGACCTTGTTTCAAAGGGGGCTAAATGATGAGTTAAAGAATGAGTTAGCCACCAGGGACAAACCTGAGTCCCTGGAGGCTTTAATCAGTTTAGCTATCAGAGTTGATAATTGCATTCTAGAGGGACACAGGGAAATAAGAGCGTCGAGACAGGCCTCCCCCCAGCCTGCACAGCCCAGGTCTGCCGCCTCTTCTTCTTCTTCTTCTTCTTCTTTAGACTCACTGTCCCAGGATTTCTCCACATACATCACTCCATACTCCACCTCGTTTCAAAGAACTGAGCCTATGCAACTCGGGGCCACCAGAATATACACAGTTATCATGATAACGCGTGAGAAACTCTTTGTGGGGGATTTCTACCAAGGAGAGTTGAGCATTAAAGCTCCCTCACCACAAGTTAATTTATTTTTAGTTATTTCCACACCTTTCTCCCCCATGGTGTTAGGACTCCCCTGGTTAAAGTTTCACAACCCTCACCTTGACTGGTCTACTTCTTCAGTGATTAGCTGGAACACCTTCTGTCACTCACACTGTTTATGTTCAGCTAGGCCAGTTTCTCACCCGTCACTCACCACAGATGCACCCCCAATTTATTTTGTTCCGACAGTTTACCATGACCTGGGTGAAGTTTTTAGTTAGTCCAAAGCCCTTTCTTTACTTCTACACTGTCCCTACAAATGCCCCATCGATCTCCTCCCAGGTTCCACGCTTCCCTCCAGTAAACTCTACTCTATTTCCCTCCCCGAGAGGGAGGCGATGGAAAAATATATCTCAGAATCCCTAGCTGCAGGAGAGGAGAGGAGCAGGCCCTCGTCCTCTCAGCACGGGGTTCTATTTCGTTGCAAAGAAAGACAAGACTTTCCGGATTAGGGTTATTAACTACCATTACCTAGAATCTTTAAAAATTGTATTTATTTCTTCCAGTACATGGGTTAACTTCTTTAAGTATTTTAATGAGTGAAGTTGTTTTTTCTTTGTTTAGTTTAAGTTGATTAGCTAAGAATCTGCTTGATTTGTTACTATGTTCAAAGTTTTCTCCAATTGAAACTGTGTTTTTCTTTCAATAATTTTATTCACTTCAAGTTTTAATTTTCTTATATTGTTCAGCAAATGTATGTCTGGGGATACAGCATAGGCAGTCTCTAATATTTAAATTTTTTGTTCTGATTCTAATTCAAGTAGATTTTCTTTCTTCTTTTTAAACAAGGAGTAAGAGATTATTTTACCCCTCATTACTGCTTTTGCTGTCTCCCAGAGGATTCATGGTGATATTCCTGGTGTGTCATTGGTTTCCAGAAATATTGTCTACTCCCTTTTAAAGTGTTTGATGACATTTTGGTCATTTAGTAATGATTTATAAAATCTCCAGTTTCTGGTATGTGGTGGCAGCCTTTTTAATTATATTCAGTGAAAGTGATGCGTGGTCACTAATAGTGATAGGGTGAATCTGAGTGTCTGTGATGTTTAATAAGTTTGTGCTATTGATCAGGAAGAAGTCAATTTGTGAATAAGAATTGTGAACAGGTGAGAAGGAGGTGTATTCTTTGACAACTGGATGACAGCAGTGCCAAACATCACAAAGACCAAATTCATTCATGTATTGTTGAAGTGTTTCTGTCGATTGCCAGTTCCGTGGTGTTCCTGCTTTACTAAGCCTGTCAAGTTCTGGGTTAAGTGCCATGTTGAAGTCCACTCCCACTATGAGTGTTTTGTCTAGGTGGGTGGACAGTGAAGAGAAAAGGGTGTGGAAGAAGGAGGGGTCATCAACATTTGGTCCATATATGTTAGAAATGCAGAGATCTGTGTTACTGATTACTAGGTTAAGTATTATGTATCTACATTCTGAGTCTATGATAGTGTTTTTATGTGTGAAGTTTAAGTTTTTATTGATCATTTTATTGATGCCTTCTGCTTTTTCATTTCAGGAGACTTGACTAGGCTGCTGGGTGGAGTCTCCCTCCTCACACCTGCTCCTCGTTTGCTCGTTTTAGAGCTGATTGCATGCACATTCCAGGTGATAAGCCTGAGTGCATCATATAGACTTATGTAGTGTAAGCTGTGTGTATTCTGTTGAAAGGTGTGTATGTGTGTGCATGCGTGTGCGTGTCTGTCTAACTCCCCGTATAACTGAGGTTGTGAGTCTATGTGAATATGTGGATATAAGTGTGTGCATGTCCCTTTGTGAGGGTCTGTATGTGTGTGTGTGCGCGCCTGTGGTGTGTGTGTATGTGAGTGTGTGCACTTGTGCCTGTGTGGACAGGGTCCTAATCTTAATGTGGTTGTTAAGTATACATATGTTGAATGACAATGGAAAGTTTAAGATGTGGAGAGAAAGAAGGAAGAAATGAGGATTTAATTATTGGAGAATCATTTTGTTGTGTTGGTGGGCAACAGACCTACAGTTCAGAAGAGCCAGGGAGTTACCTCTTTATCCCGGGAGAACTGACAGTTTACAGTTTGTCGCGATGAGTGCCCGGGATCCGAGTGCTTGGGATCCGCCGTCAATAAACAGCCTCCTGCATCGCTCCAGTATCTCTTTGGGAAAGTGGTCAACGCTGAAGTCCTATTTCTCGCAGCTCCCTGCCCCAGCTCTTCACTAGCTCCTTCTGTTAAAGTGTTCGAATTGCAATGCACCCGGTGGAAGGAGATGTTCTTGACGGTATCAGCCAGGAGTTTCAGCTGCTTTTGAATGAAGTCTCTTACTGTCACTTCTGGATCGTCTTTAGTTTTTTCTGGAATCCCAGCTAAGATCTCTCATGCCACGTGCCTGAAAATCGATTAGGATTCTTTTTTGAGTTCGTTTTATTCCAAAAGAAGTTTTGTTTCCTTGGTGAGAGATTTTATGGATCCTTTCAGTGTGGAATTTTCGGCCGCAAGTAGAGCCACCTGTTGCTGGTTGTGTTGAGGAGTGTTGAATAATCGACAGGAGATAGCTTGTGGGTAAACTTCGAATGCCTCTCCCAGGCTTTATTAAACTTGATTATAACCTTAGCACCCCTACTGGGCTCACAATGTTGAATTAAATCATACAGTACTTTTATGAAGCAATCAGCAGATTCACCACTCTCTTGCACTCTTCTAGGAAATCTGGCACGCTCAAATATCAGGTTACGTTTAGGAATGAAATGGTTGGTCAGTTCAGTTTTTACCGTATCAAACTGTTGTCAGTCAGATCTCTGCACTGGACGATAGATTCCGCCTCCAGTCCCATCGCTTAGAGGAGAGTGTTTACCTGCTTCTCCTGCGATTGTTTATCCAAGCCCGAAGCATGTCAGAAGCGCTCAAATCTGCTGAGCCAAAGCAGCCACTCCTTAGGGCAGCAGAAGTCAAATTCGGATGGTGGAGAGATCTGAAAGAAAGCCTGTTGCTGTGCCATGCCCACTGTAGAATGAGTCTTCCTCTTACGTCTCTGTGTTGCTTTGTAGGCTTGAAGCGAAACAATCCTGCTTGTAGTGTTAGAAGATTAAAATCACCCCTTCTTATCTGTGGCTGTCCGATTATAAGCGTGGGTTGTTCATTTAGACCAATTCTGAGACCATGTTGAGAAGAGTTGAATAATTGACAGGAGATAGCTTGTGGGTGAACTTTGAATGCCTCTTCCAGGCTTTATTAAACTTGATTATAACCCTAGCGCCCCTACATATTGCTGGCCAGCTATCACCACAGGTTAAACTCCAGCGACTCCTGCAGCACTTGAAACTCTTTGTGGGGGATTTCTACCAAGGAGAGTTGAGCATTAAAGCTGGATAGTTTTCCATTTATGGAGGTAAGGATCTCCATAAATTCGCTGTCGGGGGGAAGATGTTGCTCCTGGTGAGTCTTCCGTGCGGCTTCTTTTGGACAAAGGAGTGGTCAGTGTTTTGGATGTTTTCCCCATGACTATCCGGTGAAAACACTCGTCAATATAGTCCTCTAGATCTTCCAGCCTCCTATTTTCTCTTCTTCCCGTGAAAAAAAAGAAAATGTGATTTACAAACTTCCTTTCTTTCCCTTTTTATAAATGTGACCTTTGATTTGTTGGCGATTTTGTAAATAAGATTAAATGTTTGGTCTAGATGTGTGTTGCCATGTTTGGTTTGCACATGTCTCACGTAATCTCACGATACTACAACTACGCCTCTCACACCTCTCTACGCCTCTGAGTTTTTAATGCTGAAAATTAAGACATCAAAAACCACAAATGGCTCCATTTTGGTTTGAAAATTACTTGATAGTTACCAGAGTCATCAGCCACAACTCGACTATCAGTTCTGGATGAAAAACACAGTTGACAACAAAATAGAAATTAAAATTAAGAAAATTGTTTTCGTTAGTAGTTTCGTCCACATCCACAAGGAAACATAATTCTTCGTTTTCCATTAAAAATTACATTATTTCAGAAAAAGTCTTCTGCTACACAAAATCCCGCTAAATGACTCTAAATGCTGTAGTACATATGCCAGACCTGTATGTGGTGCTACTAATACTCCAAAACTGGGGAAGTTTGTAATTGGGTCTTAATCATAAAAAAGGGTAGTAAGGACCACTGAGTGGAGACAGGAGTAAAAAAGGAAGAACACAATTTATTTACAAAAGATACAAAATAAGGAGAGCCAGGAAATGGAGCGCTGGGGCTAAACAAACTAAAAAAGGGGGAAGGCAACTATGGACGCTGAGACTGGCCGGCTGGCAAGGCAAGACTCAGGAGGAAAAAAATTGGAACTAGAAAAAAGGAGAACAAACGTAGTTAGGGGTGTGAACATAAAAACCAGACTGAACAGTTACAGAGTTTAGCAAGAGCATAGATGACCAAACAATGTGACACAGGTTATCCATGTACTGAGTGAGACGCACTGACGCCAGGATGCAGGAAACCAAGGTATAAATAGGGAGGAGCTGATTAGTTGAACAGGAACAGCTGTGATGATTAGTCTCCCTGCCTCACCTGGCAGCCAGCCTCCTGAAATGAAAAAACACAACACTTCCCCAGGAAACACATAACAAAATAAAACAGGAACTAAAGAGGCAACTCAAGCCAGACGTGGAACATGACAAAGTGGACATGTGTGCTGTGAACAGGGCAGTTGCTAGGAATTCTGGGGCCCCTGAAAGAATATCAGCATGGGCCCCTCTACCCCATTCATTGCCACTTTTTTAACAACTGTGTATCATAATGTTTTTCTTTGTTTTTCTGTTGATGTCTGGTGTATAATCACTCAACAATTAGTTAGAGTATTATTATGTAAATTATTCCCATTTCTCTGATTGCATACATTTTCAATTAACCACTCAACAAATAGGTAGTGGGTATTTTATTGTATTTATTAACAATCAAAATAGGTAGTGGGTATTTCTCTAGCTCTAGGCAGACAGCTTCACTTTGCCATTGTATGTGGAGGGCAAGCTCTTTTGAGTAATGTCACCCTTGTCAGGCAAAAAATATTTTTAAACCATCCAAAAGTCAGTGTAAACTGTCCAAAATTCTAAATTGTCTTTTTGTTATTGTCAGCCATTATGGTGTATTTTATTTTATATATATTTTATGTCCCACCAATAGCTAACACATTTTTACAAGACCACATTTGAACACATCATGATGACGTTATTGATATTCGCCTAATGCTCATAATTACTGAGTAGAACTTTTGAATGCGTCATAATACAATTCAATGTAGCCTCTTAACTGAGCGGGTGCTTGGTGCTTACTGGAGCACTGTCCGACAGTAAAATGTGTGAAACACACCGCTCAGTCCGCTGTAGATAGCCTCCAAATTAGTAATGTTCAGTTATCTACACTAGGAATTGCTGCTCTACAATGAATTGGCCACTTGCCCGTGTAAGAACTGGCGACTTGCCGAGTGTAGCCCGCCTGACCGCCTGCTCTGTTACTCCTAGCCCTGGCCTCCGTCTCTAGCATTTTCTGTTGTCCAGATCTGTGTTTTTTGTGTGCCATCATCTTGATCTCCCTCACTCCCTGGAACTCCAGCAGGGAGTCGCTAGCGCTCAATTCGAACCCACGGTGTCAGTGGACCAAACCATTTTTTAAGAAGGGGCCAAGTAGAGGTAAGATCTTAAGACCGAGCCCGAGTCCGAGCATTTTACTCGGCGTAAAATGCTCGGACTCGGCGTAAAATGCGTAAAATGTCAATCATTACGTTCGGGTCGGGTCGGGCCGGGCTTCTCTCTCGCTGACTTTTTTTTAATAAATATTTGTTTATAAAAATGTATACTAAAATGATGTGTGGATACTAAACTAAGGAATACTTATTATAAATAAATAATTTGGATAAAACAGAGAAGGCGCTGTAAGGTAATTGCTATATAACTACTACTAAACAGGAAGCGCAGAGCCAGAGCACGCTTTGGGAAACGTGCGCAAAGCCGCTTTGCACACGTTTTGCCAAAACGGTGGTGTGTCGTGAATGTAATCTTCCCTCCGCATCCGCAAGTCCACATCTATTTTGACCATCCCCGATATAGAGCAGCAAGAAGTCAAGGATAAACTTAAGACAGGAGAACTGAAAAGGCAAACACGCACCGCTGGTCATATATCATATATGTTTCATATATCTTTTCCCATTTATTTGATTTGCGTTATTCTATTTAAAGCCTAGTGGGCTGCAGTATTTCTTCGCGTAATTAAGCGAGTGCGCATCAAGATCTCTCTTTCACTCTCTTTGTCTGGCCTCTTATTCTGTGTTCCATTCATTTATCATGATCATAAAAATATGTAGATTATTTTAACCTTAAGAAATCTTGCGTTTTTTTCTGCCCAAAATACTATGGGATAAATTGAAATTTCGGGTTTGCTTCGGGCTCGGGCCTGCAAATCAAGTTAATTGGTCGGGCTCGGGCTGGGTCGGGCTTTAATGCCCGCGGGCCTGGGTCGGGTCGGGCTGGATTTTTTAGGCCCGACCTTACCTCTAGGGCCAAGGGGTTATTGAAATTCTTAAAATTACAATATTGTGTGACTTTGTAGCTTTATTTTAGTTCAGATTCATTACTACGAATATATATTGCATAATATGCATAATAATTTAGTCATAGAGGCTACTGGGGGCTGTGTGTGGGCCCTGATGGGCTGTGGGCCCTTAGAATTTTCATCACCTTTCCCCCTTATACGACGACGCTGGCTGTGAACAAACTTTTTTTCCCCAAATAAAGCTTTATTAAAATAAATATACAGTGTATACAATCATAGAAACAGACTTAGAATGTGTACTCCGCTTTTCGCCCCATATATCAACTGGGATTAGGCACCCAGTTGAAGAGAAGAGAAGAGAAGAGAAGAGAAGAGAAGAGAAGAGAAGAGAAGAGAAGAGAAGAGAAGAGAAGAGAAGAGAAGAGAGAATCAACTTCATACAAACACACAATTGACCAGCATATGAGCTGAGACACATGTCTGGATGCAGATTGTTTTTATCTGAAAACACAATTTTCAATGAAAATGAGTGGTATTGATGTAACCTCAGTCATTACAAAAACGTTGATGTTATTTTTGCCTGAGAAGAAAAACAATCTTGGCAAGCAAGATTTAAATATAAATAATCTCACCTTTTCTTCCTCTGAGTTTTAATCACCAGTAACAAGTTTAGACAATTGTTTACATGAAATCCCAACTGCTCCTCCTCCTGTGTGTTTGCAATAAGGATTTGAAAAAGGAAAGGAGTAAAATTTAAATAAATGCTTCTAATGTAGACATTCTTAAAGTGAGCTTGATCAAGTAATGTAAGACTCATATTAAGTAAGTGCAACAATTAACCCTAACCCAGTTAAGCCAAGCAACATTTACAGAATACTACTGTGGAGTGAATACTGTGATTGTGTGTAATCCCAGATGTCAACAGGTCTTAGTGGGTTTTTTTTACACTAGGTTTCATCTAGTTCTATTGGAGGCTGCATCTATGACAGAGCATACTGTCTCTGTTTATGTTCTCACGAAATCACTTTGATGATGAGTGTTGAGAAAACGCCTTAAGGACCTCATGGTGCCTGCACTGTCATGTTTGCTCCACCTTCAAACTTCTCCACTTCTATTCAGTTGGAACCCTGCA
Source organism: Brachirus orientalis (assembly GCA_016785285.1). Taxonomy (NCBI): domain Eukaryota; kingdom Metazoa; phylum Chordata; class Actinopteri; order Pleuronectiformes; family Soleidae; genus Brachirus; species Brachirus orientalis. The sequence goes on along the minus strand of JAFBJR010000073.1, from coordinate 175,846 downwards.
TGTGACAAAGAAAAAATCACTACAATCAGTGGTAGGATTAAAAAGAAATTTTACATCAAATCAAATGTCTCTACTGCCTGCAGTTAAATGGACAGACTTGCACAAACATGAAGGATTCCTCTGCCACCCTCTAATCCCTGCACAGACAAGCACTGCCTGAGGACAAGACCTGTCTGTCTGCTTTTATTTTATCTGTTTACCTGTGGCAGAGCTCCTGACCACACCCAACATCTTAACCTCTCTTTGTCCCTGCTGTGTGTGTTTAACTGCATGCCTGTCTATTGTCATGGCGCTGTGGTGTGGTGTAGGTGTGGTTCCTGTTCACAATTGCAGTCATTGGCATTTGTAAATAGAAGCAGCAAATCCACTTTAAAGACAGGGGAAAACAGAGCAGGAACATAGTGGTCTTCATTGTTTTTGTAAATGATAATGAGGAAAGGTTTCCATCAGACTTCACACAGCTGAGCTCACAGTCAGGCTGAGGGGTGAGGAGTGTCCTCTGCTCTTCTACAATTCAAATTAAAACAACACAGACACAGGTCACTTCTTCCAAACGGGGGCTTATTGCTTGAGTTTCTCACTCATGGGTCAATATCCTCGTCCTTGCACACCATGAGAACAATAGTAATGAGCAACCACAGCACTTTGTACAGTGCACTTTTCGAACTTAGAGTTAGAGTAAAACAAACACATCAAACAAAAAATACCTTGTCGGCTGCTTTCATAAAGACATGAGTGTAAGTCCAATGTTCTTCTCTTCACACGTAATTTAGTAAAAAAGGAATAAAAATAATAAACAGTTCTAACGTCTGGGAGCATTCATCCAAAAATGTTGGAAGAAAACTACCTGGGAACTTTAATTCTGTCACACACTAATAAACCAACAGAAATCAAATCTTTCTGTAATTCACTTTGAATAAAAGGAAAAACATCATGTTAAATTTGATAACATTTACATAACATATTTACATTTGAATGCATTTACTATTCATTTATCAAACTCTCACATAACTTATGAATTCTGTGTGACTAACATGGGGGGCAATTTAAGGCACATCGAGCAGCTGTCAACAAACACAGAACAAGTCAGCTAAGTTCTGTTACATTATAAATCAATCAATCAATAAATCAATAGTCAAAATAAAAATAACACATGAGCAGAAAAAAAACTCACAGATATATTCAACGAATAAAAATAGTGCAAAACCCAGAAGTGGCCTATCTTGTCTCTGCAGGAGAATAAATTAAAATGTCAGAGAGCATTGTTTCCCAAACTTTGTATATGAAGACCCAATTTACTTTTAATGTGTGCATAATGTAGTGACTAATTTACTGTACAGCCATATATGTGACACCTGATATTATTTTGTATTGGTTTGTTTGTTTGGTTTATTCACAAAAACATTTTATTATACAATATTTATGTTATTGTAAAATATACACATTAATCTTCACTAGAATATCAGGGAACATTCAGCAAATTTGTTTAGTGATATTTGCCTTATTAAATGATAATAAACAATAAAATCAATGTCACACTGTCTGTTATTATTTACTATGTAACAACATTTACTGTGTAATCATTTTATATTTAGGATAGGTCAACATGGAGGCAGACGACCTGCTGTGGCAACCCTTAAAGGGAGAAGCCGAAAGCAGAACAATAATTCATATTGTGGCAAACTGGTCAGGATAAAAATGTCAACAGTGCATTCTCCGTTTACAAATTTTTCATTTTTGTGAACAACCTTAACATTTAAACAAGATGGAAGTCTCTCCTGACACACACACACTCACTCATGGTGCCATCATTCACTCTGTGCCATCCAACTCAACACTGAACATAGCGCAGAGGAGTGAACACATCTTTTCCAACTATTTTACATGTAGCATGTTAACTAATGTCTTCTCTGTTTCATTACTGCCACACTAACAGATTACCCATGAGTCCTTGCTTCCAGTCCACACACAACACTACAGTATTCATAATAATAATTATAAATTACCATATTTACCAATTTTATATATTGTTATTATCATTATTATTGATATAATAGTCTGCAGCCAGGTACTCGCCTTCTATATTTGTACGTATAAATTGTTATTAAAAAGGTTTTAAAAAAAACATGACGCATTGACTTAAGGAAATACGTCGATTTCATGTACAAAAATATTTAAATAATTAAAAACAGACATGATTGATTGCATGACTGATGTAAAAGAAAGAAATGAAAGGGAATTAAGGCAATCACTATTTTAAACATATCCCAAGAAGACTGTTGCATTTTAGCTGAGTCATAACGTGGGCTGTTTATTCCATCTTTATGGGATAAGAATATTTGTTACACAGTTGGACAATTATGTTTTTGGAATTGTGTGTTGTTAAGGTCTAAGGTCTACAATGAAATTATAGGACTGATATCATACCTGTTTATACTCAAGTGCATGATATTGGTATCAAATGTGCCACCACTGTGGTGGGCTCTGCACAGTCTCCTTAGGGGCGTGGACCGGAGGGGCTCAGCTTCTGCTGAGTGTGGGCTGGCCCTTTGGGTCCTGGGTGGGCCCTGGACCTCTGCGTTTTGCCTGGGTGTGGGGTGGTTTGGTCTCTGTCTGTCTGATCTGTTCTGTTCTCCCAGGGTCTTCCAGCTGACCCTGGGCAGGGTGGGCTGCTGTCTTACGCCTCCATCTGGCTTTCTGTGGGTTGGATGTGTGGCTACCTCTGGGGGTGGTGGCTGGAGGTTCACAAATTGTTAAAGCTTTCTTTTTCTTTTTTGCCTCTACATCTCTGCTCTTTCGTGTACAACAGATCCAAAACAACCAGCTTGTCTTAACTTGTCTGATGATAAAAGTGCTTTCTTTTTTCATTTGTGTGTGTTCTTGTATTTGTTGCCTCTTGAGAACCTTTTCTGTCATAAACACTGACTTGACTGGTTCACATCTTTGAAGGGCTGTTTCTAAGTTATGACTTGGTCTGACGGTTACAATTAGATTTAGGTTCAGGTTACATTAAGGTTTAGGATTAGGTATTCAGTTTTGATGATTATGGTTAGATTAAGAGGCTAAGGAATGTATTATTTCTAAGTGTTCTCACTAAAAATGCTGTACAAAAATATTTGTGTGTATGTGTGTGAGGCTGTAAATGAGACCAGTGAGTGTGGTAGACAGGAAATGAAAATCAAGAGGCTGTATTTCACTTCCTGTCAGTAAAACTGATGCAGTAATTCACATGGTTGTGTACGGAGGCATGAAACTATTAATTAATCACATTTAACAAATCTAAATGTTTTAAAATAAAGTTAAGAGAAATAGTATGCGTGCGACAGTGAACAGTGGCTCAACACTGTTCACTGTCGCATGATCATAATTTTGTTTGCTTTTTACTGATATCATTTTTTGTAGCCACGCTTTATGCAGCATTTCATTTTTTTTTTTTACTTCGGATGTAATGTTGATCTTTACTGCCATTGTTGTTAACTTTGTCAAGGTTGTAAAACACACATAAAAAAGGAAAAGAAAGGACCAAAACGGAAACGAAGTCGAAAAAGGGAAGAGGAGATTTATTTACAAATAACTAACAAAAAACACCAGTCATAAAACTAAACTGAAAACGCTGAAGCTGTCCGGCTGGTGAGGCGGAGCTCAGGAAGCAGGAAAAACTAAGGAGAGAAGAAAAAGCGAGCGTTAGAATGCGGCTGAGGTAAAACATGGATCAAAAAGACTAGCAATAGGCTCAAAAGCTATGCGATGTGACTGGGTTACCGACGAAACTGGAGAGACGCGCTGACGAGGAGGAACAGGAAATCCAGGTATAAGAAGAGCCCAGCTGATTAGGGGATTGGAGGCAGCTGCGCTGATGACGACCACGCCTCATCTGTGAATTAACCTCCTACAACACAGACTCTACAGGAAGTTAAGCAGTTACAACAATAAAAGCAGGAAGTTAAAAACCCCGAAAAACTTCACTGGTAGTTTTATTATTATTTTAATTCTTTCTAGGTTGTTTTATGTAGTTTTTGTTTGTTTTGGCTGTCATTAACTTCACATGTAGTTCTATTTTAGTTGTTCATTGTTTTGGGTTAGATGTTTATTCATTGTTTATTGTTTCTCAAATATGATTGCATTATTTGTTTACCGTTATTATAATGACGGAGAGAAGGAAGGTAGATATATTAGCTGTGTCTCCTTTGTCGACTGCTCACTCAGGAGGAGACAGAAGTCAAATGCTGTGAGGAATGAGACGGTCTAACCCAAACAACTCACAGGTTCTGCTTCTTCTTCTTCTTCTTCTTCTTCTAGTAAATTATGTCAGTCTGTACACCAGGAGGCCAAACGCTGCTTCAGGATTCAACAACTCTGTCCACATTTTCATGGTGTGGCCTTGGATTTATTCTTCGTGTGTTGCTGTTTGTTGTGTTCAAACACAATGATGTAGAGTAAAGCCTGATGTGTGTTATATTCAATGTGTTTATTGTTTTGGATTATGTTTACTGTTATTTACGTGACCTTTAGTTACATTACATTAACTGTTTCTAGATTATGTTTACGTTTACTATGTAACAACGTTTACGTTTACTTTTGTGTGTTTTTATTGTTTCTTTTTTCTTTTGTTGAGTGTGTTATTCTAAGTTATGTGGATATTTAACAGGCTTTTGATTTGTTGTGCTGTTATGTTGCGTTGTTGTATAGTAAAGTGTGTTAATGTGTGGAATGGTGGCTGCTACTGTGGTCCTGGGTAAGGTGGTTGACATCCATAATAACCTCTCAACCACAGGATTTTTTTCTGTGCAGGTTTCACAGACGGAGTGAACATGTTGGGTGTGAAGAAGTGAAAGTGCGACTGCAGAGGCAGCAGAGTGGAATTTACAGCACACATTGAGGCAGGATGTGACTTGCAGTGACACACTGATGAAAATGCACTTAAACCTGAATCATCAGACTGTCTCATGTTACTGTGCGGACATTTCATGACACACCTGCTTAATCTGTACAACTTGTGTTCTTTCACCAGAAATTGAGCAACATTTATTATCTCTTTTTGTGACAGCAACATCAAAATATCTCACTGCGCTTCCTCCTAACAGTTATTGCTGTAGTGTATATGTTGTGTGTTTTATTGTGCGGTGTATAGTAAGTGGTGCAATATAATATGGTATTCTAATTGTCAGCAGCTGTATTGTGTATAAACATATTATTGTATATAAAGCACTTTTAACACACCTGACCAAAGTGTATGGTCAGGTGTGTTAAACGTGCTTTACATTTTGACTTGACTTGTCTATTAGGAACACCAAAATACAGTTTAACACTTCACATAGTACTGTAGTGACCCCTGGTGGTGACGCTACAGACAAGAACCTGCTTCTGTTGCAGCACCACTATTGTATGGAGGTAAAATAAAATAAAACAAACAGACCAGTACTATTATGAGTAGTATTTACTTTTGCTTGTATGTTTTTTTTGTTTTATGATGTATTTTTTTTTAATTCATGTCTTTTTGGTATGTCACATGACCTGCATATACCTAAATGTATTTGTGAGCTTAAAGTATGTAAAAATATTGGTTATTCCACCTACTCACAGCTTTATGATGCATGTGTCTCCCACATATTAAATTATACTTCAGGTATCTGTGGATATAAAGAGTGTAACATAGTAGATTCTATACAGAATATAGCCATATGTTTAGGTGTTTGTAAAATTGCTCCTATTCTGGCCATTCAGGGTGACAAGGATTTCCTGGGTCACTAAGATGTAAATGCAAAATGATACTGTGGAATCATCAATGTGTTAGAAAACAGGATGAACAACCACAATAACTTACTGTGCAGCATAAACAAATTAAAAGCAAAGTACTGGCTAAATTTGAAAAAGGCCAAAAAGGTCAGCAGTCCTTAGTTGCCCAGTTAAGAAGAGGAATCCTTCCCATGTTCATGAAGAAAACCGATCATGTGAATGATGCAGATTAGGATGACTCACATACAGAAGATGCAAGAACACCTTTATTTAATGATATGTATTCTCCAAACCCAGAAATACTGTGGTGAACTGATGACGATAGAATGGAATGGATGTTTAGGTTTAATGTAAACAAGGTGGCAACCATTTTTTCTAAAACCTGGAAATAACACCAGCAAGGTTTATCTCACTCATTGCCTGCTGCTGGTCTCTTCCAGCCACGGCAAAACCCTTTTTTCATAATGATTTGGTTCCTGTTGGTGATAAATAATTTCCTTTTTTGGAGAAGAAGAAATTCTTTTAATTCAAGCATTGTCACAGGTTTACTTGCCTGGTGTCTCTTTAGGTACATTGTGTAAACTTTAGCAACATTTGTTGGTGAATATGCATGTTGCAGCTGAATATCTCTTACCTCACTCTTTCCATCCAAGCACATGGGCTACTGTTAAAACATGGTGGTCCAAAATGGCTCTGTAAAGTTGACCCATTTCCTGATGTAAAAAATAATAGGGTAATGGTGATGAAAAACAACAATTCATTCAATCAGTTGTTTGTACACTTAGAAAAATACTTTTGGATAATTATTTATTATTTCATATGCTGCCAAAAAACCCAAACAGACTTTTATGAACTGCACCTTTAAATTTGCAGGGTTTCAACATTTTATTCACCAAATTGTTGCCGATAACAACACAGTTATATGGCCTTAATATTAAAGGAGTTTCACTGCCCCTGTGGAGCTTTAACGCCCCCCAGTGGGGGTCAGTTGGTAAAACATCTGCTTGGAGGTTGAACAATACAATCGTTTCACTGTATTTGGCTTACTCACTCACTCTCACTCATTTTCTACCGCTTTATCCACTAGGGGTCGCGGGGGACGCTGGTGCCTATCTCCAGCTAACATAGGGCGGGAGGCAGGGTCACACCCTGGACAGGTTGCCAGTCCATCACAGGGCCACATAGAGACAGACAACCATTCACTCTCACATTCATACCTACGGGCAATTTAGAGTGTCCAATTAACCTAGTCCTCAAATCTGCATGTTTTTGGACTGTGGGAGGAATACGTGCAATGTAAATAAATTTAAGTATGTTTATGGGGGGTCAAACTCAATTACACAGGGGTTGAAATTAAAATGTCCAAGTCAAGGGCCAGATGAGGTCAAATAACAAGCAATTCGAAGCAGTGTGCCATGTTAAGATATATTAGATATATTATAATATAAAATGAATTGTTTTACCTGTAGATTAGAGACTACAAAAATGACACATAAATGAGCGGTAAATATTATGCATTAAATACACTGTTATTTATGAAGGACTTTCCTATTAAAATCAGTGGTACAGTCCCGTCATATGCCTTGTCTGTGAAAATGTGAAAGAAAAAAACCAGACTGAAGTTCATCCTCACTTTATTGGGTTGTTCACACATTAATATGTCGCCAGCATTTATTTAAAAATCCTTTTTGTGTAATATTCAGGTTCTGTACAGGTTATTTTTGTAGGCTTTATTGCCACCCGGACAAAACATATTGATATCATCTTATGATTGTTATATTACGCATAAATACTGTACTGGGAGAACCACCAGGTCTTGGTGGCTCAGGTCATGTCATCATGTCTGCGACCGCTCCTGTCAGACTTAAACTTCATATCCTCAGGTGCTCCTGGAACAACTTGGAAATGTAAACAACTTTTTGTTGTGGTACAATGACTTTACTTCAGTGGTTGGGAAAGACATTTACATACAAACACAGTCAAAAAGTATTATAAAACATAATTTCATTATCTACAAGCAGTGTAAATAATAATCTGCACTGTGGTAACATATTGTGTCACTTCCTGTTTTCGCCTGTGCTGTGTAGTGTACACCTCGCTCTCTCAGTTGCCTAACTGTGTCTTCTCTTGTGTTGTAATAAATCATCACCTTCTCTCTTTAATCGCTCAGTTTTTCAAGTCAATGTTTTTTTCACTTATGGTGCTTCTACTAGTCTAGCAAGCTAGCTCTTTGGCAATGGCTTCTCTTCTTTTTTGGCAGAGAAAAGCAATGAATTACTAGGTACAATATATAAAAAAGCTGTAGTGGGCATGAAGTTGGGTCATCCTAGTACATAAACATTCATTCAGTCATAATCTACCGCTAGTCTGGAAGTGAATGACTGTAATAGTCATGGAATTTTCAAACTAAAATGGAGCCAGCTGTGTTTTTACGTCTTAATTTTCAGCATTCATCTGATTAATTTTCAGCATTCATCCTTTCATCATCGACTGCTTAATCCTCCACATGAGGAATGTTGAGGGGGACAATGCCAATCCAAGCTGACATTGGGTAAAAGGTGGGGTCACACCCTGGACAGGTCACCAGCTCATCGCAGGGCCACAATCATCCACCCTCACATTCACACCTACGGTCAATTCAGAGTGTCCAAATAACCTCTGGATATTTTTGGACAGTGGGGGAAAGTGGAGAACCTGGATAAAACCTGCACACACGGGGGAGAACCTGCAGACTCCATGCAGAAAGGCATGGAGTCTGCGACCGGGTTGTGACATAAGGCAACAGCACTAACCACTATGCCAAATGTGTGGCCCTATTGCATGAAGATGAAACAGAGAAACAAAATAGAATTAAATAAAATTAAACAAAAGAGCAGCACAAAGGCTACAATCAAAATGAGCAGAAAATGAGACAAAGATGGGTGCAGTCTTTTGGCTTTATTTAGATTTTATGATTTTTTTAATGACATGAAATAATTAGTAAACTTTTGCATGAAGGCTGTAAATGATGGTGGATTTTCTTTCCACTTGCATGAGTAAATATGGTATTTACCTAATAAAATCACCAGGTTACTAGTGTCAGATACTTTGCGGGTAAATTGGGGTATATTGTCTATTTAACAGCATGACTGAGAACAGGAAGACAGAGAAGAGCAGCAGACTGGCTCAGATTCTGTGAGGTTTTTGACCATGAATACAAGATGTTTCTCAGTAGACCTCAAAAATTTAATTTTTGGTTCCAAAAAACCATTCTTTGGAACCTTTAAAATTAGTTTATTTTTCTTTAGGGGCAATGTGGTATGAATTATAAAGAGGAAAAGGCCTGTTTTTGTTAAGATGTTTCTATATATTCTCTGATAAGACACAAGTTGGTCAATAAAAGTTGCTTCTTTGAAAAACAAACCTATTAATTTCTTATTAAAAAAATTATGCAATAGATTAGTGTAGATTAGATCAGTGTCACCAGTTTTCAAGGTAGGTAGACACAATGTAAAACACTGCATACTGTTCTATATTAGTTGGAGCATACAATGAGGAATTGCTTTGCAGATTTCTTTTCTCATTCTATTGAGAGAGTGATATTGATTTTTGCTGTGAAATCTTCAAATGAGAACAGATAGCCATCAGGTCACAAAAGATAGTAAATAAATATTAATCCATTATCATTCCAGTCTGGTCAGAATAATGACTTTCTATTTATGATTATGACCCTACTGTTCCACGGTAAGGGAACACCATCCTCCTCACACTCCAACACTCCTCAAAAAGGAGTACTTATTTGTGGAAATTGGAGAGCTTAATGGGAATTTTAGACAGCTCAAAATAACATTTTAACTAAAATTCACTTCCCTCAACTTTTTTTTTTTGAAAAGTATGTAGGAAATATGGTACCAAATCTAATCAAATTTGGAGATGCAGTCTTTCAGCTGTTTAATTCTGAAGGCTGCTTTTATAGATTGAGAATCCAAAGCTTTTCAGCGGTGAACATCTGCATTGTCCCTGACCAGTGTTGATTTGAGTATATTGTGTGATTCGTTTCTTTCATATAAATTTAAATATAAATGTGGTTAGTAGATCTTAAAAATTTTGGTGAAATAGATAGTAAATAGAGGGGCAAGGTTAAATTAAGATAACCATCTGTTTTTGATAGAAGAATTCAGTTAAATCTTGACAAATCATGAGTAAGCCAATGGTTTTAGTGATTTTTGGAATTGATATTAAGCTCCTCTCTATCATGTCAGTTTTTGATAATTGTTAGCTTAAGATATCTGACCTCATTTTTAGCTGCAATAGTTACTATATTATCTAGGACATTATTATGAATAGTAGAATAATAGTTTGCATATCTTTAGATTAAAAGTGAGACCAGAAGCTTTAGAGAAGAGACTTATTTTGTCAGGATTTTATAAGTATAAGCGTAACACCACATATGTTGATACCATAAAGATAACATAAAATGTGTAATTTATTTTCTTAGAATATGTACTAAAAATAAACATAAAATGAAAGACTAATATGTGTCTAAAGATGCACGAACAACAGCCAACACACTAGTGAATGCCAAGTCAGGAATTGTAGTCTCAAAGAAGACAATTACTAGAGCTCTGCACAGAAATGGACTGTGGGGTTGCAGACCAAGAACTCCACTTCTATAAAAGAGGGACCTTCAAGCCACACTGAAGTGTGCTAAGGACAACCTGGGCAAAGATTATACATACTGGAAGCATTTTCTTTGGCCAGATGAGACCAAACTAGAACTCATTGTTCATAGAGACATTGTTTATGTTTGGAGAAAGAAGGGAGAGGCGTATAACCCAAAGAACACTGTCCCCACAGTGAAGCACGGTGCTGCAAGTATTATTCTGTATGGATGCTTCAGTGCATGTGGAACTGGGAATCTCATCAAGGTGGAAGCTATCATGAAGAAAGGATGATATGTGAAGTTTTTGAAAGAAAACCTGAAGCAGTCAGCAGCAAAAGTGGGTCTGGATCGACCCTAAACATACATCACTCCTGGTGAAGAACTACCTCCAGAAGACCAAAGTGAACGTTATTGACTGGCCTGCACAAAGTCTTGACTTAAATTGCATTGAAAATCTTTGGGGTGAACTGAAGACAAAGATCCATGCCAGAAGGCCATCAAATCTGGAGGAGCTTGAGAGATTTTATCCAGCAAAAAGGAGACACAATTGACTATTAGCATCAGGGGGCTAATAATTTGTCCCTGGCAATTTTTGTTTTTAGTGGAATAATTTAATTTCTGTGTGGAAATTCAAATAGTGGACACATCCAAACTAAAACTATTCTTTACTCTGTTTAAAAGCACATGGGAGATACATAAAAAACAATGAGATTTTCATAGTGGGGCTAATACTCAAGTGTAAATACAGACCACTTACCACCTCAAGTGTCACCATAAGAATGTGTGTCATCTCGTATTTCACATATTTAAAGTGATGATAACAAATATTCTCTCATTTTAGATCAGGGGTAAGTTGAGCCATTTCTTATATTCAGTACATCAAGGCAATTATAGTTATGTTGCTAACTAATACACAGTATATGCATATATTTCAGGATTCTGTGCATCTCTACAATCTGAATGACTGTAAATATTATTATTCTGATAATATATCATGGCCAGAGAAAGTGGTCTTGTGGTATACATGGGGTAAGTTGTGTCTCCTCTATCCCTGAGTTACAATATTCCGTTTATAACGTTTTCAAATTATGTGTGTGGAAAAGGCATGGTGTTACATCACCTAACATTCCAGTCGCTTAGCGGAATCGCAGTCCCTAGACAACCAGTGAGTTCTGACAATTAAATTCTTTCAATACAACCCTCTATGATTATAATTGGACTGCAATAACCACTAACAAATCCTGCATTTATACTCGGTGTACTGTATGTACAACCACAGATTCACAATATCGGTATATACCATATACTCCAGTGTTTGCTACAGTCTCCAATAAAAAGTATTTGAAAACACATAAATAAATCGATTTTCACATAGGCCTCTTTAATGTCTATGTGTGCATCCTCTGCTGCTTGAGCAGACTTCCCTTTCCTCCCTTCCTTGAGCAGCTCTTTCAAGCACATCCATGAGGGCTAAAACCCTGCCTGTTCTGATATACACGGGGCATGATTTTGGACATAAATGTCTGACCACTTTATCCCATGTGGTTCTTACCTTCACAGACCCCATGGAATTATGTCTTCTTCTTAAATATTTGGTCACATTTTTATGGTTTCCAAGCAACAAGGAGTGTCTCAACTAAGGCCTGATCCACACGAAATTGAAATGAAACGTAAACAATATTTCTCTTTGTCATTCTGAAAACCTGTATGTATGTGGTGCCGTAACACTGCTGATACAGCAAAACTGGAGATGTTGAGCAAGTTTTATTCCTAACGGCTATACATTCCAGTGTATGCAATCGCAGAAAGCCAGAGCAACTAAGGAAAGAAAATAAAAGTTATAAAGCGAAAAGACCAAACAATCTCTGAAACATGAGAGGATTGCAGCTACAACAATGATGAAGATAGTGACAGCAAAATGGCAGAGCAAGAGAGGTGGGACTATGACATCATCATCATTTTCTTCTAAAGCAGCATATTGATCGTCTACATGAAAATACAAGGGCGGTGTTTTGAGAATTTCCTACTCTGGGACCCATTTCAAAACACCGTTTCTGTGTGGACAAAACACTGGCATGATAAAAATAAACTTAAGCAGAGTCACCTAGACTCATTAATGTCCCTTTTCTAATGCTCAACTTACCCCAGTGTCCCCTATTAAAAAAGAGGAATGTGTTGACAAAAGTAACTCACTGCATCATTAGAGAACAGTTTTCATTTACAGAACAGTATCTATTTACATTTTTGTTTCCATATTAAACTGTGGAGGAAGCAAATGAGTCAGAGAAGCACCCTGTCACTAAATAATACTGTTTAAAAATGTAGTGACAGCCAGAGAAGATTTAGACCAGTTTCATCTGTGTGGTACATGTTTGACCCAAGTTAGCACTAACACCTTGACTACATTCATACTACATTTTCATTTGAAAACAGAAAGCTTTTCAGCTCAATATCAGAAGTAATGTGTGCCCATATTGACAAAACTGAAAACTAATCATGAACGCTAGACGTGCCCTGATTTTAATGGGAAGTTCACAAAAATGAAAGTGAAAGTAAAACCTTATCCACAGTGAAACAGAAATATCCCTGATTTTTTTCCTTTCGTTTTTAAAAAGGTTTCTGCATATACAACATAATTTGAGGAAAATGTCAACATCCACACGAACCCCCCATAACAACACCAAATGTACTATATACACTATAATACATATGCCAGGCCTGTACTTGGCACTGTAGTACTGTTATAGAAATAAACCAAAACCAGAGAGAACATTGAGCATGTGTATATGGCATGCACAGTGTGTTCAATTCCCCCCCCAAATAAAGCTTTATTTGAGTAAGTATACATTACAATGTATACAATCACAAAAAGAAGACAGAATGAAGAAATCCAGGGCGACTAAGGAAAAATAAAAAGTTACAAAGTCCAAACACATATGGGACTTTTGCATTATACAGTTCCTGCAAGGCTCAGCTTTGCTCATTTCTACTTTTTTTTTGCTTGTCATTGAGTGATAGTACCTGGTGCTTTTTTTTAGTAACTGCTCTGTCAAGGTTCCAAGCGAAGTGAGCTGATACTAAAATGTGACGTGGACAGACTGACTGCCACTGAATGGTCTGAGAGTGTTGTCACTGGAAGAGTCATGAGTGTGACGTCTGACACAGGAATCAAATGGAAAAATGCCAAACTTTAGATTAGTTAAAAAGACTTAAAAACCTGAAAACATGCGTTAATCTCCAACATTTAACCTGGAAATTTCTAATATCTTAACAGAGGAGTCTGAAAGCCAATGATTGTGAGCTGAATCACAACCCGTTCAACTGTATTTCAGTTCAGTGAATGTGTCAAATGGAGTCTGTTCTCCAATCATGCAGGAAGTACTGAACTAATCTTTTAAATGGAGCGATTCTTAAGATTCAACTCAAAAGTACAGCTTTGACCGTGACTAGTTTGTGTGCGTCACATATAAAATAATGTCCCAGCTGTTATCCTGCTGACATTGAGGAGGAACTACAGTAATGGAAAATGCCTGATACCAAACCGAGTAGAGGCGAGCCGAGCCATGCTAAAACTGTTTAGTGGAAAATCGCCTTAGGTGTAGACGAGTCTTTAATCTACAGCTGAAGTACAGTCTAGTCTGTTGTGATAAAAATCAATCAGAAAGTGAATGCTGGTAACCGTGTTACTGTTTCCAAAGGTCTCTGTTTCAGCCTGTCCAGAATGCAGCCTTAAAGAAAATGTACCAAGACTGGAAAAATGACAACAACTCAAATCTTCCTCTCTGTGCTGGACACTAAATATGTTAATCTTCTCTTTAGAACAAGGCTGCACACTTCCCAACATGATAGACTCCTTTAAGATGACTGCTGAATCAAGTCTGATGGTCAAACTCTGCCTCCAGAGCACAAAACAATGAAGAGAAAAGGATGTCCAGGTGTGTCATGATAAAAATCAGACAGGTATCACCTCAGGCATCTGTCTGACATAGATTAAAAAAAGGGACATTACACCATAACACAAGGATTAGGACTTATCCCCCTTCTTCTTCTTCTTCTTCTTCTTTTCCCTCTTCTTTTTTTTGGGTGATTTCTTTTTGTTATCATCATCACTGCTGTCACTGCTTTCACCTTTGTGTTTACTAGTCTTTTCTCTCCTCTCCCTCTTGTTTGTGCCTTCAATTGTGACTTTTTTGTAGCTCCGGCTGGCCTCCTCCTTGTTCAGCTCCTCTTTAATTTTGACATTAGGAGGAGTCAGTTTACGGGACACAGTGATGAGCATCCTCTCCCTACACATCTCCTCCTTCAAGGAGAAGTTTTCCAGCCTCTCCCTTTGGTTTGTATGATCTCTCTCAGTCCCCCAATCTGATTTCTGGTCTCTGTGGTTCCTGTGGTCTCCAGAATTTCTATGGTTACCACAGTCCCCATGGCCTTTGTCGTCAGACCTGCATGGGTGTCGGTTACTACTGTTGCTGCTGAAATAATGGGTGGGTCCATCGCTCCCCCTAGTAGGCTGTGCAACATGTTTGTCCGTTTGCAGTTTCTGCTAAAAGAAAGAAAAAAAATTGCAACTCGATGATAAAGAACTGGGATGTCTATGACTACATTAAGACTTTTACTGTTTTTTTAGTTTTCTGTTTCTTCCCTCAGGAAGCATTTTGCTGCCACACAGCTAAAAAAAAAAAAAACAGATCAGTATCATGTTATTAACGTGACAACTTTATTGGTTAACAATATATTTTTCACAATATAACATGCTAATTTAATGTGAGGAAAAATATATGTATTTTTTTTACTATGTATATTGTTCTTGCATTCTACAATGCGGGGACTTCTATAAAAAAATAAATCTAGATTAAGCAGGGGGGTTGGCCTAGCTGCTTGTCAGTCAGAACACAGACACACAATCTGTCCATGATTTATTTCTGAAATTGTTAATATCAATTGTTATTCAGAAAAGAAACAATTGGTTTATTGATTGAGTCCAAGTATAGACCACCTATGCAGTATACACTATACTAGGTATATGCATATACTGCATTTATCATTCACATTTCCACCTAATATATTGTACTTACAATACACGCACATTGTAAGAACAATAAATAATTCAGACCATAACTGAAAATAACGTTTATTTTGCGGATGGGGCATCAATACATTTCTGTACTTCCCTTTGCTTCCAATTGATTTTTACTTGAGTTTTGCATGAAATTTGGAGGGGGTTGAGAAAAGATGTATACATGCAAATTCTTCTTATGTTTTTTATATGTTGTCATTTTACTTTATGTTGCATGTGTGTGGACCCCCGGGGTAGCTGTGACATAGTGGCAGCTAATTGGGATCCGAATAATAAAGAAAAAAGGGATATAGATAAAAGCATTTAAGTGCCTTTTCAGTGAATAGAGCTTAAAGAATATAAGAAAGCTTTGAATGCAGCTTCTGTACAGCAGTGTGTGCCAGCCTAAACAAAACACAGTGTTTGTCCATGGTGATAAAAGAACATGTGCCTGTACATAGCAGTGTGGCTCATTTATGTTACAGGGAATAATATAAGAACAGATAATGATATGCACACACATTTACAAACACAAAATACTTCTTAGTGGGATAAATTCACTTACTGCTTTGGTCATTTTATGGAATTTATTGACAAAATAAAGACCATCAGAGGTAGTGAGGCACTTACACTGCTAGAGTTACTGTGCTGGTGGATGGCTGCATGATTTTCAGCAGAACTTAAGTCTCCAATGAACTCCTCACATTTCTGGCAGTAAAACCCAATCACTGGTGTCAGAAAACTTAGATCTGCAAATGACAAAAGAAGCATTTCAGAGCAAGACAGACAACTGAGAAAAAAGAAAAGCTCACTGAAAGCTGCTTTACCTTCTAGTTTCATCATATCTTCCAGTTCTTTTATCAAAGATTCCATTTTATTTATAGTCACTTGTTTTATTCTCTTCCTTTCCTCTTCATCACTTGTCTGGGGAAAAAAATGGACAATTCGAAAACTAAGAAGGTTAGCTGTTCTACAATGTGTTCATCTTACATATTTAAATGTTGAGCAGTTTTGACTTTACCTTGTGTTTGTCGGAGCTTTGAGATAAGCCACCGCTGTCGCATTTTGCCCGTTTCTCCTTTGTGGCTAAAGGAGGGGAAAAATTAGACTCTAATGCATTCAACAATAAAGACAGAAAGAGCTAAATTACAAGGTCAGCTGGTATCAATTTTCAGCTGACTGCAGAGAAAGAAATTTAAAATCAACTTTACACACATCATATATGACAAAAAACTAGCAAGTAAAAGTACATAAAAAAATCACTAACTTAATGCAGTAACCATGGCTCTACATTGAATTTTACTTATGAAGAGATGTTCCATGCCTGAATTTTGTTACAAGTGACTGATCATCTGACTGCTCATCCAATACTACATAAAATGCATAATAATAACTGTTGAACAAAGAAAAAAAAGCATGATGGAGACCAAACATGGGTTATATATTAATAATGAGCAATCATTTAGTTGTTTCTGGCAGTTTGTAAGAATGATTCTTAATGACTTGATTAATTAAAATGACATGAAACAGGCAGAAAATAGCAGCATTAAAACAAGTGCAAACACAGGTGTTTTAATTATGAAATATAATTAAAATATGACTGACATGACAAGGATTTTTGATGCTGAATTACTTCATTTTAATAAATATACCTAAATCAGATCATATGTACCTGATAGGGATGCATGATATTGGACTTTTTGCCAATAGCCAATATGCCAATATATCAGGAGTGCTTGGGCCAATAACGAACACTGATATACAGTATATATGTTTTTCCCTGCGCCATACTGCAGAGGCAGTGTAGTTACCAACTTTGCCAACTCATGTTGCAACAACACAAAATCAACTAGACAATTCCCCTGCGGGAAATCGCGAAAGTGATGCAGTGTGCTGTGTGGAGTTTCTGTCAATACGATGCTATGATACTGTTGGAAACTTTTTCCTTGTCGAAGCAGAGACCAGGAGACGTTGGGAGATCTTTCAAGCAGAAGTTACTCTTTATCGAGAACTCCTGTGCGTCGCTGTAGTCATCCAAGTCTAAGTATAGACAATCTAAACAAAGCATGCAAATGCAGTACAGAGTAATTAAATTCATAGGTGCTAATTCCATCAGCCTGACAGTATCGCCCAGACCTTCACATTGTCATAGAGATCAAGGCACAGTCTGGCCTTCAGATTAGCATTCACATTTAACTTGGGACCCTGTCAGGTGGTCAGGAAGTGAATAAAGATAAAGGGTTAATGTCTCAGTCACCTGGGCTGCCAGACTTGAGGTCATCATGTTTACCTCAAAATGTAAAACCCAATGCACATTACTTTTAAGTCAATATACTTTTATGTTGGAACTTAGATTTAAACATTTTATAAATTTGTAATCCAACAATACAATAACACTATGAAGAATTAATTTCACCTCGTACATTCTGTAGACAAAAGTAATAGCACACCAAGTATGACCAAGATACACGTTTTGATATACAGTATTATTTGTTCGTGTGTCCTAAATGGTATTTCTATTTATAGCGACAGAATAATGTAAAGAAGAATAGCACACTATTGGCCCCACTTGCCCCCTATAGCTTTGCTATAATGGGGAAATAGTGTGCTGTGCATTAGCACTGCATCACTAATAAAGAATTAGTAGAAAGTAGTAGAACAACTGGTATGCTAAAAAAAGGCAATTTCAAGGAAATTGCTGTGGAATGGGCAAGCTGAAGCTACACTGAGTTGCTGGTTTGAAGCATTTGAGTTGTATAAGTAAACTGAAAAGTCTGTGAATATCTCTGCAGAATAATATATGATAATATATGATAATATATTATTTTTCTGTGCACTAAAGGGTATGTGCAATATCAGCATCCAAAGAATATACCAAAGAAAAAAAATAAGCAGAAAGGCGGACACACTATTGCATCACTAATAAACGGAAAAAAATATAGCTGAACAGGGTCATATTGCCAGATCTCGTTGAATTTGTTTTATTATATTTTGGGCAAGATTTATTGTACCTTTTCTGTTTATATGATTTACTTTAAAACTGTAGTGGGTGGGTTTTCAATATAAACAAATGTCCATTGTCAAATTTGTTCCCAGTCGTGTGTAGCTGACTCTCTCCGTGTTTCTCTATATATGAGTGTTTTGTTTTTGTGTCTGTGGAGACGCAGACTGATGCATTGTAAGTCACAAATAATGGAGGGAAGGTGGAAATGGCTACAGTTGTAAATCGAGACAGCAGTAAACTTTGGATGAAGAATTACCCTCCTGTTCTGTAAAAGAAAAGTTGAAAGAGAACTTTAGGTTATGGAATTAACCCCGATTCTTTGAAACACAAGTGAGGTACAGAAAGAAAAGTTGAAAGAGAATGGCTGGAATAGTGTTGATGACATTAGCATTAATTCTAAAAGAAATGTTCAAGCAGCCAAATGAACATTTGCGAATATGGACTTAGCCCTGTAGAATCTAAAGTTTGTTAAACAAATTGCATTTGTGATTTAACACAACATTCTCACCTTTGATCAGAGATTGTAGAGATTCCAGAGCCTGCTGTACCTTAGGGTTTTTCATAGCTGGCATTGCTAAGCTTGCTGCTATCGCATCTGACACATGTGATGAAGGACAAGTGATCTTACTGATCTCTGTTGTGCTCGGACTGTATAATATGTTTTTGAGCTTCTCATTGTCATTGTTGTCCAGATTAACATTCAATGTCATTTGATCTCCAGTGCTTTTGAATGAGGTCTGTAGAAGACTGTTCAGAGCAGATTCCTGTAGTTTAGGACGCTCTTGCACCTGGGTAAACGCTGGGTAAAGAGAGAGGGTATCATCTTGTTTTCCATACAAGAACGACTCTTCGTCTTCCAGCTCATCAGCTTTTTGGAGTGTGGAGTATTCTACACTTTGTGGTTGAAGCCAAGAGAAGTCACTCCCTACTCTGTCGTGAGGAAGAAGCATGTTGTCGTTTTCAGGTGAAAAGATCTCCTGATGCTGAGTTTTGCTTTCATCAGAGGCCTAGGCAGAAAGAATAAAACAATAGCTAATTAAAATGTTAATGAAAATGAATAAACATTGTTTAAAAACTTCTTGGTCCATTTTAATTTGAAAACTCCAGAGCTGCTTTTTACCTTAACACCTAATTTCACTTTCGTTTTTGTTGGTTGTTGATGAAATAAAAGAAATAGCTTGAGTTTCTAATTGGTAAAATTTCGTGACTTAGCACAGTGTACATGAATGGTTGTGTGACATACAGGGTTCCTATGGATGCGGGTTACTTCTGAAATGCTCATCTTTATGTAGATCATTTTATGAGAAAACAAAAACAGCATAGCATAGGTTGCTTTGTTACAGAAAGTACTCGCACAACAGTGTGACAAAAATAGACCAATGACGTTAAATGTAATGTTAAAGTATCAGCAATTACAATATCTGCATTCATAGATGTGAAGTAGAGGTGGGCCTCATGGGAAAAAAATCATCTCAAATATAAATATTTTTATTATTTCATACATTTCATATATTCATAATATATACCACAGTACAGATCACATCAATATTTATCTAAAGCTGGGTGATCTGACTTATAAATTAAATCTTTATCTTTTTCTAAAAGTATTATTTTTAGTCTACATTTAAATATACTGTATATGCCACTTTTGGAAAAAGTGGCAGCATTAAAACACAGTGAAAACAGCAACCAAACATTATTTTATCAGTAGATTATTAAAACATTAGATACACTCAATCTAACCCTAGAAATCATTAGGTTTTATATATTAGTTGAAAAGAAAGTTTTTCTTATTGTGTCCTTTTAGTAACACACAAACTGTGTGGTCAATATAGAACCCTTAATAGAAGTTAGAAACACAATGCAGAATTTGCTCTCAGATTCTCCCCACAGTTGGTAAACATCATCATTTGATACAACTGCTGTAAAATGGATGCTGTGGTAACGTGCATTTGTCGACAAGCCAATGATCTTAATGAACTCTGAAGCAGGACTTCTAATGTACAAACAACATCTTCAGGCAAAACAAAATAGCCTATGTTGGCGTACATGCGAAACACAGAAAGTGCTTATGCAAATAAATATTCAGATTTATTTACAGTAATTGCCATATGTAGAAGCTAGTTTCTGTGCGCAGAGATCAAGCAGGACAGCGTGTGGAAGTCAGAACTGGTTCACAATCATCATCACTGGCCAGCAGACCTGACTGTTCTCTGAAAATGATCTCCCTCTGAAGCTTCCATTTGCTACATCCTCTAGCAGAGACAAATCAACTATTTTGTGCATCATGACTACATTCTCTTCCCATTTGATTAAATCTGAACGGCATCAGTTGTGGCAATTAAACTGATTGTAAATTGACACAGTCCAGCAAAATAATAATAATACATTTGATCAGAATAGCACGTTAACTAATTACTTAAATTCCTCACAATAAAAAAAATATATAACATGGGAATAAAAATAATGTGAAAATGTCATCAGCACAATAATTATTTATGGAAAAGAAATAATTCAGGAATTACAGCATTTTTTTTCTACATTAAGAGATATCTTGTATTAATTTTTTTTATGTGTGTGTATGAAGGTCCCCGTTTTCGGGAGTATCAGTCAAGCAGGTATTTTTTTAATTTGTTTAAAAATATTTCTCATATGTATATACAAAAACTCTTGTTGTAAGCAGTAATAATTAAATTTATTTTACAGTGTGGTATCATTTTACAGGTTTTGCCATCCTTCTGCCAACAGAGTCAGAGTTTCTCTCCAATTTATGTGCATACATATGGATTAGAGTTTGCGTGAGATATTGCACGTTTTCCATCAAGTTTGTTTTTTATAAATCCCAAACTTTTGCGTAGAAAGTGGCAAACATTCTTTTGTGCATAAACAAGCTTTATAAATGAGGCCCATGGTCACCCTGACTATTTCTCAAGCTGGGGTGTGTGTGACGAATGCCGTAAAGTAGAATGCAGTAGTTTTTTGTGGCATGGATCCGAAACCAGAAATCCCATACTGTTAATGCAGGTGACAAAGACCTGCTCAGGCTTTGACAGAGGTGACATTCACACTGTTGTAAACTGATGTATCATCAATAATCAATAATCTTGGTGACATTATTAGAAGGTTGAAATCCTACATTTTGTCACTTTAACTTCCACTTAGTATGAATTGATGTGGCATTGGTTTACACAATAAACAATGAATCACACACTTATGATGGACACCTGTGCTGATCACTGATCACAATGAAACATTTGGTAAAACAATACCTGAACAGTGAGGATGGCATCTTTGAGGGTGGGTAACCGCTCCTCCAGTTCTTTGCTGCTCATGACCAGCTTCAGTCCTTCCAACAGACTTTTTCCTGATGCATCATCACTGTTGCTTACAGTGCTTCTGCAGTTTTGGCCAGGGCTCATCTTTCTCTTTTTATCCTTAGCATGGGTCTTTTCACTACTGCTACTTCGTGATTTAGACCCCCTGGCGCAACTTTTGCTTTGGGCATGACTTTCCTTCTTGCATTTGCTCTTGCTGCGAGCTCTGCTTCTAGCCCGACTCTTACCACGTGTTTGACTTTTACTTCTGTCTCTGCTTTCGCTGGATGCTCTGTTTTTGCTGCGAGCTCTGCTTTTGCTGCGAGCTCTGCTTTTGCTGCGAGCTCTGCTTTTGCTTCGTCCACGACTCCTAGCTCGAGATCTCCCACGACTTCTGTCGTAACTTCTGCTTCTACTTCTGCTCATGTACTTCTGGAACTTAGGGTCTGTTTTTAATGCATCTTTGAGGATATTTGCTGAGTTTAATGCCTCAGCAAGATTGTATGCCATGTCCCCTTTCAGATAGTCTGGGAGAGGCTTGTTGGCTGCAATGCATCTCAAGAATTCCTCTCCAGCTCGATCACTGGAAATAAACGTGTGTGTTTCAAACACCAACAAAAATTGAATTAAAATCAACAATTCCAGTTTAGACTAATGTATAAGATTTTAAGTAGATTTACCTGTCTGGAAGATGTTCTTCTTGGGTGGGTTTCCACTGTGGGATCTGAGGGTGTGGTGGTTCTGGGTGAGGGACGATCTGCTGGCTGCCTCCCAAAGCAATCACTGTACTACGGTCTATGGAGAAGCTGCTACAGTGGGGCTGAGAGTATTCAGAACTGGTGTTATAGTGCTGCACAAGAAGAACTGCAATAGCATATTTTGACATTTTTACTCTGTGTTTAGGTTTGAAAAGGCCTTCCTAAGGCCATCACAAATTACAGGAAATTTGAAAATCAAATGGATAGCTGTATACCTTTGAAAAAGTTTTCTGTATACAGAATACTATACATTAAATGATCATATGAGCAAGTGTGTAAAAAAATGTTATTTCATTACATACAATGAATAGTAGGCTTTATACATTTAGGAGCTGGAGTCAATTCCAGAGCTGATATGAGGCAAAAGTAGTATACCTGGGGTCACAAAGCCAACATACAAGAAAAACAAACAACATTTCACACTCACAACTCAGAGTGACCAATTAACCAAAGTAACAATTTCACATATTTTTGGGAGGTGGGAGGAAGCTGGAGTATCTGGAGAGAACCCACATACAGATGGGAAGCACATCCAAACTCCACACAGAAAAGGCCTTTGGTCAAACCTGGTGATCTTGCTGTGAGGCAACAATAGCCACTGCAAAACCATGTACCCCCAATGTGCTCTCAGTAAAAGATAAATCAAAACTCTTCATTCCTCAATTGTAAACATCTGGAAAGTGAGGAGACCAGCTGCTGGAGTTTTAGGAAAGGAAGTTTGTCTGATTCCTGTTTGATGCAGGATTCTAGCTGTTCAACAGCTTTAGGGGCCAGATTTTTCATTTCATGATGCATTTCAAAAGTGAAATGTTAACATGTATATTAACTGAAAAATAAATTCCCAAGACAAACAGGTGATGCATCAAGTCACCCCCCAAGCACATTTTAAGAATTATTTCAACTACTGACATAATCAAGTGATGTGCAAAATGTGTAGCATTGTGCCTGTACTAGAATGGAATAGAATATAATAGAACAGAATAGAATGCCTTTTATTGTCACTATAAACATGTACAATGAGATTAAGAACAACTCACTCTTCACTCTCAATGTATGTAAAGTTATATACAACATAGAAAAAATAAATATTAGTGCAAAAATAGTGAATAACAAAGGGGGGTAGGGTAGAGTGCATAGTCCTGAGGTAAGAAGAGATGAGAAGTCTCACATACTGAGTGAATATTGCACTATATAGATATTGCACTGTATTCAATACCATTTAGGTCATATATTGCACGATAGATGGAAGTCCTGGGGTTGAAGGGTTGGAATATGGAGTCAGTATGTGAGTTCAGGGTGGTTATGGCTTTTGGAAAAAAAACTGTTCTTAAGTCTGTTAGTTCTTGTTTTGATTCACCTGTAGCGCTTCCCTGAGGGCAACAGGTCAAACAGTTCAAAGCCAGGGTGGAAGCTGTCCTTAATGATGTTTTCCGCTCTGCTGAGGCAGTGAGAGGTGTAAATATCCGTCAGGGAGGGGAGAGGGCGGCCGATGATCTTCTGTGCTGCCTTAGCTACCCTCTGAAGCCTCTCCCTGTCTGCCATGGTGCAGCTGCCGAACCGTACTGTTATGCAGTACATCAGCAGGCTCTTGATGGAGGAGTGGTAGAAGGTCAGCAGCATGCTGGAGTCCAGTTTTTGCTTTCTGAGGCCATTCCAAAACTCTATGAGTGTAAAATGAATCTTGAATCCGAGCTCTGTGAAATCGATCATTTCGCCACAACCACAGACAACTGAACCTTACATCAGTTTAAGGGTCCATTTTATTACAACAAACTTCGAACTCAAGGCCCGCTGTCTGCAGACTTCATCGAGATATCTGGCATAAATATTGAGATGTGAAATTTTGTCCATATCTTTCAGTCCTGGTCCTTTTTCATGTCAGCTCGGGCAGCCCTGTACAGAGCCTGACCTGAAGGCAGCATCGCAAGCTCTGAGAAGTGTGCGAACCTGGCTGGTCAACCAGGGTTTCTGGTTCAGAAAAAACCCAGATGAATTTGTCAACTGTCACTTTTCTGATGCAAAACTTGATGTAGTCCAGCACCGTTTCTGCAAGTGTTTCCAGCTCCTGGTGTTTAAACATGTCCCAGTTTCTCTGTTCAAAGCAGTCCTGTAGCCTGGGAAGTGCATTGTCAGGCCAGGTTGTAACAGTCTTTGTAGTGAGCCTGGCACTACATCTGAGGTGGGTGTAAGCTGGGGAGAGGAGGAGGGAGAGAGGGGTATGGCTCTGTATGCATGCTTGATGTTTGAATAAACATGATCCAGAGTGTTCTCCCCTCTGGTAGGACATTTAACATGCTGATAAAATGTCAGGAGTACGGTCTTCATGTTGGCCTTATTAAAGTCTCTTGCAATTATGTGAACACTGTCAGGGTGGACCTGCTGTTGTTTGTTAATGGTGTTCATCAGAAGAGAGAGCACCGTGTTTACATTGGCGTAGCAATCTCAACTGTAAGCGCTCTTTGTAAAAAAAAAAAAAAAAAAAAAAAAAAAAAAAAAAGGCCGGTATCTTACGGACATGTACTCGAGGTCAGGGGAACAGTGTTAGTCCCCTGCTCTTACCAGATTCCTTTGTCCTGTTCCAATGAGCGGAGTGTGGACTGCTATCTGCATGCTAGCATCTGGGATTCCCAGGTGGAGCCAGGTTTCAGTGATAATCAAAACACAGCAGCCACGAACATAGCGATTTCCAGTGAGTTGTAACTCCAAGTAATCTGTTTTATGCACAGGGATCTGTAATTGGAGAGATACAGGCTCGGTAGAGGTGGCTTGTGTGGTCGTTTCCTTAGCTTTAGCATAATGCCAGACCTGCAGCCCCGATTCTCCTCTCCCTCTCTCTCCTCCGTCTTTGGCTCCTTCTAGATCCGACAACAATCCACAGAGAGCCTGCTGGTCTCGCTATGTTATATGTGTAATGAAAGGCACTCAAAACAGATGTTTGGTGCTGGTCACCAGGGCTAACGATTTTAAGAAAAAATTGAATTGCGATTTTTTCTGTCAGATATTGTGATTTCGATTTCATTCACGATTTTCTTCAAATCAAGTTTCAAAATAAAACGACCCTATCTTTTCCCACCTGCAAAAGATGCCAGACATATAATTGAAAATATAACAGAAATATTTTCGATTTTCGAAACATTTTCGATCCAAAACGATAGATCGTTCAGTCCTACTGGTCACAATGACCACGTGTTCCTGGCGTGTGAGGCAGAAGTTCGTAGAACCAATAGTGCACAAACAAACAAGAAATATAAGACAAAAAATGGCACCAAGTAGGAGAGCCGTAAGCCACTGTGACCGTGCGCACCACCATCACAAGTTCCCCATGATGGCTAAGGTTTCTCAAGTAGTGACAAAAATGACCAGCTTGAAGAAAGACAGTAAACAGGTTTTCTTTCTGGTATCTTTTATATGTTATATGAAATACAACTTAACACACCAAATAGGAACACAATACCATAAATTTAATCATGTTATAGTTTTGTATGATGTACTGTATACCATTTATACGAAACGTAAACATTTGGGATAAATCACTCACAAACTGACCTAAGACACTGACCTAATAACTCAAGACAACAAGACTTTAATACAACTTTTACGACTTGGTTAACTTGTAACCAATGTTCATTCTAACCAAGATTCAACAAACTGTCTAACTGTCAAACATACTCTCATGGTCATTTTTTTTACAGAAATTAATATCTAACTTAATTTTGAGGGAGTGGTTACTTATACGTAAGTGTGGATCAAACAATATGTCACAGAACCTGTCAGGATGCATATACTGCCTGGTGCTTTTCACAAGTATGGAAGCAGCTGGAACAGACACTATTCCAGACCTGCAGCATTACATCTTCAACTCCCGGATAAACATTCCATGGCCTCAGAATTTCCTCTCCTATTCCGTAGGCATGTCCCTATAGCTTGCAAATAATGTCATCTTATCCCTGACACACCCTGCATCAAAAACTAGACCTGGTTGTCTCTCCAATAGCAGTGCTGTTAGACCTCTGTGCTCCTTCAGAGATGTGTCCACCAGAATTCTATATACATAAAATAGAGAAAAAAGAAAAATTAAGTGTTGGTTTGAATGATGTTTGGTAGATAAAACGACAATGGAATGGACATTATAGTTTGTAGACTATTCACTATTCATACTTTTACCAATAACATGCATTTGTGTACAAAAGTATTGCCCTCCCAGTTTTCATTTAATCATCCAGCTGATGTTACTCAAGCAACAACTATTATAATGAGATAACAGATTTAACTGATGTTGTAGATTACGCTGTCAGGGAGAGGGAGAGCAGCTGTGTTTATAGTATGATGAGATGTATAGAGATGCTAACATTATACAACTACCTGCTACCTATTGCACTTCTGTTGTTGCTGAACGAACAAGATAAGAAAATCATACAATATCAGTACAAACCAGTATGTGAGGTGTTACTCTTCTCTCCCCTCTTCTGTGGTGGTAGCTGCTTGCTCCCCCTTCCACTTCTGCTGCTCCATTTTACTACTACAGCCAGACCTCTCTCGTTCAGACTGTACATCTAAAACGCAATCATCATTTCTTCTTATATTATTACTTTGATAACAGCTAGCCCCCATTAGTGACAGAATGGTAACACGGCCTTTGACCTATATAATTACAATATACGTACACCAGTAAAACCTTAAAGAAGGTCTTCATATTGGAACATCATCTGTTAAAACAGTCATTGAAGATGACAACAACATTTGATCGGCAAAAGCCACCATAGTGGCCATAATGGTTTCACTTTTCACCATTAATATATGCTAAAAAAGCAAAAATGACCATTTTAACTTATAAATAAAACAAAACAACTGTACATGTTCAACAATACAGAATGTGAAAATTATACCAAAAAAAGAGCTGCCAGGAAGAGGAGATAAATTAAATTGGTTTTGATTGGAGAAATAACCACAGTAAATAACAGATCAGTTCTAATTGATCTGTTATTTACTAATTGTGCATTCCAAAACACATTTTTTATACAATATTAAATTCAAAGTCAAAGCAAAGACATGACTTTCTATTCAGTAACAGTAATAATGATTTTTGCAATGTATTTATTTGTTGATTCATAATTTTGTCCATAAAATCCAATAATTTGAGGTATTTCCTAAACCTCAAAATGACTACATCTTGAAATGTTTTGTACTTTATTGTCATACAAGAGCAAAGAAACCAGAGCTTATTTGCACTTCAACTGAATTCAGAGAGTCTATTTTAAAAACTATTGTCAATTTATTTACAATTTCTTTCTTTATTGGTTGTCTACATAAATACACAATGGCATTTTCACATTTTCAAAAAATAGTGTTTCAGTGTGGGTAATAGACCAACAGGATAAAAAAAAAATTGCAGACTCACCTAGACAAATTTTTGTGTGTATAGCCCTGAAAAAAAAAGAGATTTTCTGATGCAGCAAACCAGCCGAAGTCTTGATGGGTTCTAAAGAAGGTCTATAGGACTGCACCGGTTCACATAACGTATTGTGTCACTTCCAGTTTCCACGGGTATTACGCTGTGTGTTTCTCCTGCTCTCTACTGCTGGAAAACTTAATCTAAAATCACAATCTAGTCACTGAACTAGCATTTGATTTGTTAATCGTTTATTGCTTTATGCTTCTGTTAGCGACACCTTCGCTTAACTCTAGCTCTCACGTAGATTCACACTCTGTGGTTTTCCTAGCTTAACAGTTAGCTTAGTAGCAATGGCTTGTCTCTCTCCTTCTCCCTCTCCTGCTTTCTTGTGTTGTGTGCCACATGTTTAGCGATCCTCTGC
Source organism: Brachirus orientalis (assembly GCA_016785285.1). Lineage (NCBI taxonomy): Eukaryota > Metazoa > Chordata > Actinopteri > Pleuronectiformes > Soleidae > Brachirus > Brachirus orientalis. Next base: position 147,523 of record JAFBJR010000073.1, on the reverse strand, counting down.
CTCCTTTAGTGATAACGGTACTTGTAATAAATGTAGCTTGTCTGCCAGGAAGGAGGCGAGACTTTGCGAGATAGAAACCCCGGCTCCGCAACATAGAAGCTGAATCAGTTAGCCAGTCCCCTGTAGCCGGTGCGGACCACATAGCGGTAGCATTAGCTCCCCCAGCAGCTCCCGTGCAGCCGGGAGATCAACAGGCTAGCAGGGTGACTGTCCATAATAAGAGGCGTAGTGCTAAACAGAAAAGCCCGGTTCACCACCAACTTCACACTTCCAACAAGTTTTCCCCACTCAGCAACACACAGGCTGAGAAGCAAACTCTGGTCATTGGTGACTCTGTTTTAAGGAATGTGAAAGTAGTGATGCCAGCGACCATAGTCTCTTATCTAGAAACATAGCAAAGTTTACTAGAACTCCAACACCATGACAGTCCAGAAGTGAGAACAAGAGACAGAGTTGCAGTCTTACACGCTTCTCTGTGCTTCTTTTCGAGCAGTCACCTCCTCAAAAGCTCAGACTCTGTTTGTCCCCCCGCCGACAAAATTAAATAAATCAGCATTTAACAGAAAAGGAGTTAGTCAGCCCAATCTAATAATAGTCAAATCAATAATAAAACAGAATCATACAATACCACTCTTAAATGTGGACTATTAAATATAAGATCACTCTCCTCAAAATCAGTTTTAATTAATGATCTAATCATTGATAAACATATTGATTTACTATGCCTAACTGAAACTTGGTTATGTGAAGAAGAATATGTCAGTTTAAATGAGTTACCACCACCCACACATACTAACACTCATATTCCCAGAAGCTCAGGCCAAGGAGGAGTCGCCGCAGCCATTTTTAATACTAGTCTATTAATTAACCCCAAGCCCAAACCTGAATACTTATCTTTTGAAAGCCTTATCCTTAGTCTATTTAATCCTAGTTTAAAATCACAGAAACATTCAGCATGTGAATAAATCCACCCACTGCCTTAATCACACCCTCGATCTTGTACTCACTTATGGCATAGATATAGAATACTTAAATATTTCTCCTCGAAACCCCCTCTTAACTGACCATTATTTAATCACATTTAATTGCACAATAACTAACTACAATAACATTAAGAAAAAATACCACTACAGTCGGTGCCTGTCTGATAATAATATTAATACTTTCAAAGAGACAATGCAGCCGTTATTTAACTCCGTGCCATGTCTAGGTCCACCTGAAGTTAACAGTTATAATTTTACACCCACTTTCATTGATAATCTTGTTGATAATGCAGCAGCTTCACTGCATACTACAGTAGATAGTGTTGCCCCTCTCAAAAAGAAAGCGATTAATCAGAGGAGAGTAGCACCATTGTTTAAACTCCCATACTTGTGCTCTTAAACAGGCTTTACGTAGATTAGAAAGAAAATTTCATGTAGCCTGGAAAGATGGTTTTGTAGCTTATAAAAAAGCCCTTCATAAAGCTAGAGCAACCTATTATTCTTCTTTAATTGAAGAAAACAAAAACAATCCAAAGTTTGTGTTCAGCACTGTAGCCAGGCTGACACAGAGTCACTGCTCTACTGAGCCGTCTATTCCCTTAACACTGAGCAGTGACGACTTCATTTCTTTGTGAATAAAATAACACCAATAAGAGAAAAAATTGACCACCTCTTCTCTCCTAGTGGTAATGAGATACGTTCTAGCACAATAACCTTTGAAGCACCAGACATACAGTTACACAATTTCTCCCCTATAGATCTCCCAGAATTAACATCACTAGTATCCTCATCAAAACCGTCAACCTGTCAGTTAGATCCCATCCCCACCAAACTCTTTAAAAATGTTTTTCCGTTAATTAATCGCTCAATGTTAAATAATACTTATCTGATAGATTCCAGTTTGTACATGTTAATGATAATGACTCATTGCAGACAAAAGTTAACTATGGAGTTCCACAGGGCTCAGTTCTTGGGCCTATACCTTTTACCTTATATATGCTTTCTTTAAGGAACATTATTAGAAAGCACATACACTTTTATTTTTATGCAGATAATACACAACTTTATTTACCAATGAGGCCGGAAGAAAGAAATCAGGTTGTTCATCTCCAGGAATGTCTTATAGACATTAAGTCCTGGATGACCTGTAACTTCCTACTTCTAAACTCAGACAAAACTGAGGTTATTATACTCGGCCCTAAACACCTTAGAGACAAACTTACTGACCACTTACTGACCATATACAACTGTTGATACAACTGTTGTATATTTGCTCCTGGTCTCTCTCTTCTGTCTCTCCCTCACCTCCCGCTTTTTCTTTCTCTCCCCCCTTTCTGTCCCCCACCTCTCCTCTGTCCCCCATTTTCCTCTCACCCCAACCGGTCGAGGCAGATGACCGCACATCTTTGAGTCTGGTTCTGTCAGAGATTTCTTCCTGTTAAAAGGGAGTTTTTTCTCTCCACTGATGCCCTGTGCTTGCTCATTGTGTGAACTGTTGGGTTTCTTTTCTCTCTGTAATATTGTAAAGGTTTTGGCCTTATTATGTACAGTGCCTTGAGATAATGTATGTTGTGATTTGGCGCTATACAAATAAAATTGAAAAATTGAATTGAATATTGTCACTTTAGATGACATCACCATGGCGTCCAGTTCCACTGTAAGAGTTATTCCACTGTAACCTTGGAGTTATTTTTGACCAGGATATATCATTTGACTCACATTTTAAACAAATTTACAAAACAGCCTTCTTCCACCTGCGGAACATTCTGAAAATTAGAAACATTTTATCCTTAAAAGATGTTAAAAAACTAGTTCATGCTTTTGTTACATCAAGATTAGATTACTGTAACTCACTACTATCTGGATGTTCTATTAGGTCGGTTAAAACTCTTCAGTTAATTCAAAATGCTGCAGCACGAGTTCTAACAGGAACTAGTAAGAGAGACCACATCAC